>CM060952.1:214873385-216078385 GCA_030765055.1 Mantis religiosa
AGGAAATTCGTTCAGTAAACTATTACGTTTAATACCAAACAGTATATTAGATTTCTCTTTCCTATTCCTAGTCCCGACCTTCTAAGACAAACTCCAAGGCAGAAGTATTATGAGGAATAAATTTACGCTCTGCTGTTGTCTCAATTTTATCTGTACATTGTGTTACAGAGTAACGTTCAAGACTCTTCTTGTGTGATACAAGTACAAATATCAACAATTTAGACAGTTTAAGCACAACCATCACACGCGCTAAGGTGTCGCTTTCCCCGCCATCAGTTCCGACAGCTGTCCGCATCCTAAACAAATCTTAATTCTAATATATATTAACACTAATTGGACGTTTGACCCTTCTGCTTCTATTTCTTCTGGAAAATTCAGTCTAAGTTTTTTATTGAATATAAAATATTATGACAGACTTCTAGTTTCACACAGTAATTTGCAGAAGGAGGACAGAGATTAAAGGAACAAAATTCATGTATCTGCCTTAAAAGTCATCCCAAACTTCAATATTACATGGAAGAGATGTTTTCGATTATGATTCTACGTATGACAAATCTCTTGCACACAATAATTGTTAAACGCCAAACGATATCAAAGATAGACCTAAACAGTAAATGTATAAGGATCTTCTCTTGTAAAGTGGCGTTTATTTAATAACAAATGTTTATTTAACTGCACATAACAACTTCATTCATTAAATTTATACCGTGCAGAAGTTCATAAACAATACAAAGGTTGAGTTAGCATCTGAATCAACGAGTAAGCAAAACAGACAGACAGACACAAATCTGGCAGGCTGTTTAGAACAGCCCGAAGGGTGGTCAAATCGTGTACCTGCTCTGGGAAGAGCTTAACCACGTAGTGGCGGGATGTGGATGTTGCAGAATGACGGGTGTAATTTAAGTGGGATTAGTGTAGGGAGGTAGCTTTTTGCTCCTCAGGGAATGATGAACCGGGTGCTACGGACAGCGAGCACCGCTGGTGGGTTAGTTAATAAACTAGGAAGAAGGTTTGAATAATTTTGAATATTCCATAATGACAATTTTGGAGTAGCTGAAATTTAATTTAGGCTGGAATGGAGATCATGTGGTTACCGGTAGTGACCGCAAGACATGCGGGGTAACCGGTATCGCTTATAGCGACGCTCACGAGGAACATAATCCCCAAGGGATCTGACTAGGGCGCTCTGATGTTGGGGCAAACCCTCGAAAAATTTTGTCGCCCGGCGTCTAATTTCATCCTCCACATATCGGAGGGATGAAGCCTCATGAAGTAATCTCACGGGGAACCTTGTACAGACAGAATAAATAATCCGAAGACATTTATTCTGTGCACGTTGGAGCAGAACTAGATGTGAGCCTGCGGCCATACCCCAGACTTCGCACGCATAGAGCATGATAGGGAGGACCAGAGCCATAAAGAGGCGCAACTTTAGGGGAACAGACATCGCAGACCGAAGCACAGGGTATAGTGATGCCACGGCACCACACGACCGATGAGCTTGCTCCTGGATGTGCTCCCGAAAAGTTAGGCCCTTGTCCAGCTTCACTCCCAAGTACTTGATTGAATTCTCCCATCTGATCCTTTGCCCGAAGTAGGTAAATTGGGGGAAGTTGGCGGGAAAGCGGCGCTTGGTGAACAATATCGCTTGGCTTTTCTCCGTATTAATGGACAATCGCCAAAGCGTGCACCATTCCTGGAGGAGGATTAGATATCTTTGGATGGGGTTGAAGGTTCTGCGTGGGTGTCTGTTTGTTGAGAATAGCAGCACGTCGTCAGCATACTGTGCTATGTTGACGTGCTGTTCAGTGGGAAGGTCAGCCACATAGACGCTATACAGCGTCGGGGATAACACAGAACCTTCGGGGACTCCGCCGCGGATAGACCTTCGTGTAGATGTTTTTCCCGCCACTGTGACAGTGAAGAATCTATGTTTTAGGAAAGAGTGAAGAAGGTGTATGACTTGAGTGGGTAGCTCCAATTGGATGAGTTTGTACAGAAGACCCGCGTGCCAGGTCGTAGAGAAAGCCTTTTCCACGTCCAGAGAAACCGCCGAGGTGAATGCCTTGTCCTGGAAACCCAGGGCTGCAGCCTCCACCACGCGCAGCAACTGCTGAGACGTGGAATGCCCAGGACGAAAGCCAAACTGGTGAGGAGGGATAGCTTGTATGTCACCCAGAAGGGGGGACATGCGGGCTAAGAAAAGTCTCTCGAAAACTTTCGAGAGAACAGAAAGGAGGCTGATGGAGCGGTAGTTGGCAGGATTAACCGGGTCTTTCCCTGGCTTCAAGATGCATATCACCCGAGCCTCTCTCCAACTACGTGGAAAGTGACTCAGAGAGAGACACATATTGAAGACTTTGGTTAGAAATAACACGGCCCTGAAGGGAAGGTGGCGGAGCATGAGTGGCGTTATGCCATCAGGTCCCGCTGCCTTTTTTGGTTTGAGGCGCCGGAGTACGCCCTGAAGCTCACTGGGTCTTATGACTGGGAGTCTGTCCGCCTCAGCCGGGGGTCGCCGAAAGTATCGACGTACCTCCTGCCTAACGCGGTCAGAGAAGGCTGGGTCCTGGGGGTCTTCTCTAGGCCTCATGGTCCTCTCAAGGTAGTCGGCGAACACCGTAGCCTTGGCCTGTGGTTCGTAGGTCAGGCCTTGGGTACCCTGGAGTGGGGAGTTTGGTGTCCCTTGGCGGTTCCGAAGTCTTTTAATGACCCTCCACACGTCTCCATCCTCGAGGTTCATACGAGACATCGTGTCCTCCCACGCGCGCACTCTGTGCTCACGGAGGCGGGCACGAACCTCTCGGCACAGTCGCCGATGAAGCCTTCGATTATGAGGCGTGCGGTGTCTCTGGTAGAGCCGCCTTGCTGCCCAAGAACGGCGAATGAGTAGTAGGATGTCAAGGGGAAGAACATCCGGATGAAGTGGAGCTGGGGTGATAACTGTAAGGTTGCGGACCGTTCGCTTCACGACTGAGGTGAAGGACGAGACCGCAGCCTCAAGGGAGGGAATGTCGGTTATGTTGGGGTTGGGAGGAATGGAGTCATTCAGGCAGACTTTGACGCAATCCCAGTCCACATCCCGGTTTTGAACCGTGACGTCATGATTGGCAATCCGTGTATTAACCTCAGCAAGTACTGGGTTGTGATCTGAATGTAATGCGTTAAGCGAAGTGAGTGAGAGATGAAATGGAAAGCGTTTGATGATAGCGAAGTCGATATGAGATGGGCGACCCCGACCACGCGGGTAATGAGTGGGTTGCCATGGGCCCTCAACTCGAAGGTGAGGGTCCGCATCTACCATGCGGATAATGTCACTGCCTCTCCTATCCGCTCGGGGACCATGATGCCAACGCTGATGTTTGGCATTAAAGTCCCCGGCCATAATGACATTGGGATGTAAAGAAAGAATGGATTGGTAGTCATTGGCTATGAACTGTGAGCGGGGAGGATGGTAGGCTGATACTACCAGGACTTCAGAACCGCCAAGGTTCACGCAGGCTGCCGTGGCTTCAAGTGTTTGGAGTTGTGGAAGCTGGACAGCTCGATGGACCACACTTCTCCTCACCAGGATCGCTGTGCCCCCTCCTCGGCGGCCAGCGCGATCCGTTCGGAGACAGTGATACCCCGAGAGATGGAAGGGGATCTGGGGGCGGAGATGGGTTTCCGACACCAAGATGAGGTCCAAAACATTGGATCTTGCAAAATGTAGGAGCTCGTCCCGTTGAACCGCCACTCCAGCCGCGTTCCAGAACGCGAACCTGAACGAGGTACTTGACCTAGTTCGTGCTGCCATTCTGGGCCGGGCTGGTAAAGGAGGTTAGAAGGGCGAGCCCCTCCATGGCTGTCACCATGCGGGTTGCGGGGTCTGTCGTGGAGGTATACCGCACCAGCAGTTCACAGAGTCGCTCACCGTGGGACTGTAACAGCTGATACAGCCACGTCAGCAACTCCGACCGTGGTGAGGTGGAGGGCGTAGTGTTTGAAGTTTGGGACTTCGAAGGTGAGGAGTGTCTTGGGGCTGGCCTACCTTTGGCTTTCTCGTCCCTAATCTGTCGAGCGGGCTTGGATTCACCAGACCCGCTCCCAGCCTCAGAATCCGAGTCCGCCCTTCTGGCCGCCTCACGACCCTCCTCCCTTCTGGGAGTGGCTCTAGGTGGGGCTGGAGCTTTGTGTTGTTTTTTAGCTTTTTCTGTGCGTGTGTGTGCATTCTTGGGGGTTTGTGTCTTGCCCCGCAATGTCGCCGAGTCACCGGCTGGTTTGCGCACCACCTCAGCAAAGGATGGGGCACTATTGGAGCCAGGCAATTGTTGCCGTGGTGCTATGGAAGAGGTTGCCCTTTCCGCTACTGGCTCAGAACGGGTGTTCTGGGTTATTGGCCCTGGAGCTGGTCTCTAGAGGCAATAACCGCCTTCCTGGTAGGGCAACCTCCATAGCACGCTATGTGCCCTCCTTTGCAGTTGGCGCAGGTTGGGTCCTCCGTGATGGCACGGGGGCAGTCCTCTCTGGGGTGGGTGCCACCGCACCTCAAGCAGCGAGGATTACGGTGGCAGAAGAGGCTGGAATGGTTAAATCCCAGACATCTGTAGCACTGTGGGGGCCCGCCAGAGCCTTTGGCTGGTTCCAGAGTGACCCGGAGGTAGCAGATGGTGCGAACATCATCCAACTTGACCTCGGGGTCGTTTACCCGCTCCACCACAACTAGGAACAGGGGAAGGGGAGCTTTAGTTCCCTGGCGATCTGGAGCAGGTCGAGTGAGCTGCTTCACTATTCTAGGGGTGATACCCTGGCGGGTGAGGTCTGCCCTTATGTCATCCACGGAAGTGTCCGCGGGTAACCCTCGGATGACTCGTCGTACATCACGGGCCTTATTCAGGCCAAAGGTGAAATGAGGAATTTTCCTCTGCTTGAGTTGTAGCAGAATCTTGGTGTAGTCCCCCTCGTTCTTAGCGTGGAAGACAAAACGGCTCTTATTCCTTCTCACCGAACACTCGTTCTCGAGGGTCGGCATAACCTCCTTAAGGAAGCCTACCGACCCCAAGAAGTTGTCCACGATGATAGGCGGTATGTGCCGCCTTTGACTTCCAGCCTGGTTCTGACCGGAGGTGGGTCGAGAAGACTGGCCAGAGGGCACGCCCTCTGCAGCCAGTCTTGCTGCTCTCTTTGTTCTCCGTGACCTTACTTCACGGAACTCCTCACCCTCGCCATCCGACGAGAGGTCCGAAGAGCTGGGCTCCCGGCCTCCCTCAGATGCCGAAGAGTAAGCTGAGTTGCAGGAGAGCACGGATGTTCTCCCGCTCCTTGAATGAAAGCTGCGCACACTATTGCGCTCGTCGTCGGAGTCAGACTCCGAAATTTTGCCTGCACGAGAAACAGCTTCCCGCGAGGCGCCCTGGTCAGAATGTTGCTCTAGAAGGACTACCTTGCCCTTTCCGCCGTAGCGTTGTCGGCAAGGTTTCCTCTTCCTTAATCCTCCAGTGGAGGTGCTTGGTTTGGCCGTAGCAGCCGGTTCATCAGACCCTGTACGGGTCGAGGTTGATGGAATAGCACTGGCTTCTGCCATTACGGAAAAGTTGGAAGTGATAGAAGAAAGAAAGAAAAACTGGTGAAAGAGGTACCGAGCAGGTAAACTAACAGCCCTGCACCCGAAGGTGCAGTGCAATCAACCGCCCTACGGGTGTTCTTACCTCTAGGCAGCGGGTGCTGAACAGCGTGCAACTCAGAGGACCGGACACCTGTTAAACAGAATGCGCCTTACCCAGTCACAAGGACTGGATGGCTCAGGTCGTGAGTCGCCCCGCTACCTTTGTAGTTTCCCTTCTAGAAGCTGGAGAAGAAGGCAGCTGAGTGTTGTCCCTCAGAAGAAGGCAGCGTTTTCTGCGAGGTCGGTAGAGTAGCGTGTTGCCGGGAGCTTCCCTAAGGTCCCTCCCGACAGACTCCGAGGAGGACACATCGTGAGCAGGAGACCACCAGACTACGGAGAGAAGCTGCATACCGGTGGAGTAGAAGAAGCTGACCGCAGCAAAGAAGCTGCCGCCGCTGGATCGGCTTGTCATTGCCGAGGCTCAGTGCCAAAGACTAGCTGACTTATCGGCAACTAACTGCTAATTGGGAGAAAACAAGTTCACCAGCCAACAGTCTCTGACTGGAATCTAAGGCGCCTACGGGTCTGAACCTCTGTTTTCACGCTTATTGGCACCCTTTAGCTGTTCTTTCTCTTACTCTATACTATTTTCCTCTTTTCTATCTAATCTTAAGCCCCCTGTTAGGTAGTATTTAAGCTTTCTCTTACTCTTCTCACTTCCTACATATCGTTACGCAAATCAAATATTTATTTTACTGTTAACTAATTGTAATTGTAACCTCCACCATGACCAAAAAGAGGCTCAAGAAGCAGTCACCAAGTGGGCTGCGGGTCACAAGACAAGCGGTTGTCAAGACCCAGCTGAAATTTGGCACTCCTGGATCACTTTCTATCCCAGCTGCTGCCACCCCGCTCTCACCCAAATCTGACTCTCCATGCACTGTGAAACAGGCTTCTCCCAGCAATCAAACCCAGTCCTCTCCGGCACTCCGGTCTCCCAGGCTGCCCGAGACACGCCACTCCCCCCATCGAGATCATCCTCCACCACTTCATCATCAGGCCGCATACCACAGACTAGCCCTCACCCGCAGCCACTGTCGCCCATCCCAGGGCCTTCTTCGCCCGCTAACCCCGTCGGACTACCCTGTCCTAACAGCGCCCCAACACAAAACAACAACCCATCCACCGCCCCCATCTCTTACTCTCAAGCTGTGACGTCCCGCCTCCAAGCCCCGATATATGTCTCCAAACAGCATGTCACTCTGTTTCAGACGCTGTTGGAGTTCGATCGCGAGCACCCCAACGAGGGCTACCTGGTGACCCGGGCCTCGGTCTCCCGTGACTTCATGATTAGAACGAGAACGCCCCAGGACTACAAGATGATGTGCGCCTTCCTGAAGGACCGCCACATCACACATCAAATAACCGGCCACCGGGAGGACCAACAGAGCTTCAGAGCCGTGCTGAAGCACATCTACTATGACGGGGCGGCGGAGGCTATTAAGGCCGAGCTGCAGGCCGCGCACTTTTCAGTGCTGCGTGTTGTGCAGCTCAGACGGTTTGACCGGGCCCGAACACCTCTACCTTTCTATCTGGTAGATGTTGCGACGGCGGATGACCTGAACCGCCTAAAACTAATTAGACACGTGCTCCATTTTCAGGTGAAGGTGGAGCCGTACAGACGGCCTGTCATCCCGGTGCAGTGCAGCCGCTGCCAGCAGCTCCGGCACACCGAAGGACGATGCACCGCGGCGACTGTGGTGTGCTCCAAGTGCACCGGGGATCATGACTCGCGTGGCTGTGATGTGCCGCCCCCCCGGAGGAAGTGCGCCCTTTGCCTTGGCATGGGCCACGGGGCCAGGTACCGGGCTTGCCCGGAATACCAAAGGCAAGTTGCGGCGGCGCGCAACCTCCGGGAGGTGAACGGACGTCCGGCTGGCGTGTCGGTGGCTCGGGAGGCGCGGGGAGCCGCTGCGGCGCGGGCGCCGCCTGCGGCTGTGACCGGTGCGCGGCGCGAGACGACTGCTCGACCCCGAGACCCACGACTGCAGCCCCGGGAGCATAAGCCCAGACAACAAAAACCGAGACCAGCACCACAAGCACCACCAACAGACGAAAGAGTACTTCATCAGAGAAGAATGTACGACGAAGTACTTAGGACCGGGATGAGCGAGGACGACTTCAGAGCTACGTGCCTCCTCATCTTTCAATCCCTGGTGGAAGCGGATTCGTCGGAGGCCCGCTCCATTATGGCAACTTACAGGGACTTCATACAACTGCTTGTCACCCCCGGCTTCCTTAGACCAGAACCATGAACAGACCAGGCCACTTAAACTTACTGACATGGAACGCTAGAGGACTAAGACGTAAAAAGACAGAACTTTCGAACTTCCTGACACAGAACACTATAGACATAGCGCTAATTACAGAAACCCATCTCACTAGTAAGGTCAGATTCAATATACCAGGGTACACCACACACCGCACAGATAGGAACCAATATGGCGGCGGCACAGCCATATTAATAAGACACAACATAATGCATGACATAGCACAAATACCACAACTGCAAAGCCTTGAAACCACAAATATATACATAACACTAGACAACTGTCGAACACTCATATCAGCGGCATATGCCCCCCCCCGGAACCCTAAACACAGCAGATATATCAAATTTGATGCAACAAAATAACAAATTTCTATTAGCGGGGGACCTCAATGCAAAACATCAAATATGGGGCTGCAATGAGACAAACCCCGCTGGAAACGCCCTATTAAGACTTGAAAATCGAACGGATCTCATAATCCATGCGCCGGAAGAACCCACTTACATACCATTCAACAGAACAGATAGAGCCGACATACTTGATATAGCACTATCACGCAACTTAACCCGAAGGCTTCACCTTCAGACCAAAAACGAACTGTCATCAGACCATATTCCCCTGATGATCACTTTGGAAGGCGAAGCGGCTAAGGTCCAACCACTTAAACGCCCGAACTACAATAAAGCAGACTGGGAGAAGTTCGCAACAACAGTAAGCAAAAACCTCCCCACGTTCCCTTTAAACTCAAACGAAAAAGTGAACAGGGCAGTACTCCAATTGGAGCAGGCCATAAAAGCGGCAACAGTAATATCAGTGCCCACAAGCCAGCCCAAAACGTTCCATAATCAACTTCCCCGAGATATAACCTCCTTAACGGCAGAACGAAATCGAGCCAGGCGGAAATGGCAAAAGTCCAGACATATAATTGACCAAGAGTACTACAGGTACCTAAACACACTAGTGCAACAAAGAATATCCACTCATATCACAAATCAATGGCAAAACACGCTTGAGAATCTCAATTACGAGAGAGACTCAGTGTGGAAGGTCGCACGCTGCCTAACACGTGACAGGGCTCATATCCCTCCGCTACACTATAACCAAAACATAGCCACAACGGATCAAGAAAAAGCAGATGCACTAGCGGACGCACTGCAGGCTACGCTAACTCCGAATGCCAATCCGTCTTGCCCACAATTTGCGGAAGAGACGGAAGCAGAAACAAAGAATTACAAAGAGTTAATAACCCACAATAAAGTAAGAAAGACATGCCCCAGCGAAATTAAATGGATAATTAAGCACCTCCCCAAGCGAAAAGCGCCGGGACCTGATGGGATCCCAACCGTGGCACTTGCCAACCTACCGGAAGACGCGATTAACTTACTAGCCAATATATTTAATTACACCCTCGAGAAGGGATATTATCCCGAGAGATGGAAGCTTGCCACTGTGGTACACTTCCCCAAGAAGGGCAAAGACGCCTCTCACCCACAGAACTACAGACCTATCAGTCTTCTAAGCGTTCTAGGCAAACTCCTCGAAAAGGTCATACTCAAGCGACTCAACAGCCAACTAATCAAACAAAATATCACAATCCCGGAGCAATTTGGATTTAGAGCCAAACATTCCACAACACTCCAACTACTGAGAGCCACAGAACACATAACTCACGGGTTTAACATCCGCAAATCAACAGGAGCACTCTTGCTCGATGTCGAACGCGCATTCGACAGGGTGTGGCACGCAGGACTGCTCAAAAAGCTTAAAACCATGAACATACACGACATATTAATAAAGATCATCGCGAACTACCTACACGACCGCAAATTCCAATCGAAAGTTAACAACCAATTATCGACTCCCCGCCTAATCAAAGCGGGAGTCCCTCAGGGAAGTATCCTAGGGCCGGTTATCTTTAATATCACTATGAACGACATACCAAAAACCAACTACACAGATTTGTACATCTACGCAGATGATACAGCAATTGTGACCCAATCAGCCAAACTGGACTTCATCCACCGGAGACTACAAAACGCCCTGAATAACCTAGAAGAATGGCTCACCAAATGGCGTATTAAAGTAAACCCAAGAAAAACGCAAGCCATAATTTTCACCAAAAAGCTTAAGCACAGATTGGGGAAACACCAGCTCCCCCCACTCTCTATATTCGGAGAAAATATAGAATGGACGGACACAGTCACTTGGCTAGGACTCAAAATGGACCAAGGGCTGACGTGGAAAGAGCACGTTCACCAAATCAGGGGTAAAGCCAACGCTCAATTGGGCAAGCTTTACCCCCTCATAAACATGAATTCCCACATAAACATGAATTTAGGGCTCACTCTATACAAAACTCTCATACGGCCCATATTCACATATGCAACGCCGGTCTGGGGGTATGCTGCCAAGACATATATTCTAAGATTACAAAAATTTCAAAACAAAGTACTACGAACGATAGCAAAAGTACCTTACACAGCACCAGCCGACCTACTACACAGAGAATTAAAAATGCACACAGTAGAAGAATTCATAAAGAAACTAGCATATGACACATATAAAAATCTTGAAATACACCACAATCCTCTAATCTCACGACTCGGAAACTACACTACAGAAATAAACACACACACACGACCATTATCACTGTTCGAAAGAAGACTCACACATGATGACGACGAAGACGACGTTCAGAACTTCCTGAACAACCTATTAAGGGACAACTGACACAGACAGTTAGGCTGACACCCCTACTTTCCCTTCATTAATCTTTTTCTTCTGACTCTTTTCAGAACACTGCCCGCACAGAGCCCTCCAAGCCCTTGACAACAGTCAAGGCGGCCCGGGAGTTAGAGGGTCTCCCACCAGTGTCCTACAGGTGCAGAGACAGCGGGCGACTGCAGATGGAGTAGGACACACCGACGACAACGCATGGACAAAGGAAATAACGAACGGCCACGCCGGAACCAAGGACGACCGAACACATAGTTCGAATTGCATGCCATGTACTAACTACTGACAAACCCAGAAAGACTGGGGCCATAAGTAGAACTAACAACCATACCAATTCCTGACTATCAGGTCACCAAGGCCTGAGCTCTACCATTACAATACACAAGCTTACGAATAACACATATATAATAGATAAGTTACACGTAACACTGACCAACAGGCCTACCCGGCCTCGGCCAAATGTACATAATTAAAGTAAAGCATAAATTACACTTGGTGGTGCCCAGGTTTCATGGTCACCACCAAGAAGCAACATAGACGCGCTCGCATGCATCGCATGCCAGCTTAATAGATACCACATACTAACCGGGGTGCTATGCGGGACCCGACTAAGCATGTTAATAAATGCACGCAAAATAATGTAAGTTACGTAACTAACACGTGGAGGGGTTTTTTAGTGAGTATACCTGCCCCCTCAGGGCACGGGGACCCTCACACTGTCGGCCATCGCACGAGGGCCGTCGCCTGTAACTGGGTTTTTCCCCCCACGGTAAAAAAAAAAAAAAAAAAAAAAGTCCCTCCCGATGTTGGCAATCCGCTTGCTCTGCCGCTGCGTAGTCCTAGGCTGGTCTCTCTGAAGAGGCGATGTTGACTCCTCGACGTCGCCCCAAAGAAATCAAAAAGTAAGCAAAACACATTCAATCTACAGAACTTATAACAGTTTTTGTAGACTTTCATTCCAAAACAATAAAATTGTTGTCTTTCAATATATGAGTTTCTGAATGTACCATAGCGGCAATCTGCTTTCGTACATATTTAAAATATGTATTAAATGAAAACAGAACATTATCGCTTTAAACTTTTAGAGAAAAGTCGTAATAACTCAGCTTTATTAATATACATACAACAATTAGGAACTAGGCGTCATCTGTTGCATACTACGTGTACTTCGTGTTGCATGAGACTTCCAATGTGTCGCTGTAGTCGCAATTAATCAGCAAACACGCGGGACCTGTGGTTGGGTTGCGTCGAGGACACTCCACGCCCTTGCAGCTGCTGCGACTGGTGGAGAAGGCTGCCCTGGGTTTCCAGGACAACCTCAGAACCGTCGCGGTACTCCTGGACGTGGACAAGGCCTTCGCCACAATGTGGCACCAGGGCTTACTGTACAAAGCTCAACGAAGCACACCTCCCCACCCCATACCTCTCCGTGATTAGTAGTTTCCTGCGGGATGGAACTTACAGGGAGCGGGTCAAAGGTAAACTTTCCTCCGTCAGACCCATAAAGGCTTGAGTTCCGGAAAGCAATCTACTGTCACCGATACTCTTTACTGCCTACTTGTCTGACTTACCAACAGAACCTCGCACTGTCCTGTGCCAAAATGCTAATGACCTCCTCGTCTTGGCACAAAACAAGAACGTCCATTACTGTCTCCCTCCACTGCAGCGATCACTCCGGGCCAGGGGCTTGTGCAGTGAAAAGTGGAGGAAGGCCGTTAGCCCACAGAAGAGCCCTGCCCTTCTGTTGGGCGACGTCCAGCGCTGGCGCCCGGAAGGAGACCTGCGGTTGAGGCGGAGAAGGTTCCCTTCGTTTTGATCCGCCAAATACCTGGGTGTCCGACTGGTCCGCGGCCTCACCTTCACTCCACATGTCCTTGAGAAAGTTAGCCTCGGCCACGCTGCCCTCAGGCAGTTGTACCTCATATTCCGGTCAACCATGCCCACTCGCCTCAAACTACGAGTGTAGCGTTTGATTATCCCGCCACTGATCCTGTACGGATCAGTGACTAATTGTAGATATTCCAAAAACCACATATAACTGTACGTATAAATAAAATTATTAAATAATTAAATCAAATAGTGGTCTCCCTTACTCGACATTAAATATTGAAACTAATTGTACAAAACCAAATTGTTCTCGTATTAGTTTGATACAAACCAAACATTACAGAGACACAAAAATAAACATCAAACTGCTAATTGTAAATAAAGTGTCAGTAGTAGGTAAGTACGGTTTTTGGAACAGCGAATCTCTGTTAAAAAACCCGTTCAATGCATTTTAAATGGAATAAATATTGTTCCAGAAACCCTGACGGATTTTGGAACAGTCGTATCGTTGTTTTTGAAACACCCTATAGGAGAGGAAGGCATCACAGCGATGCGCAGATGCCTGAAACATTGTTTCAGAATCCCTTGGGTGGATTTTGGAACCGTCGAATCGTTGTTGCTGTTTTTTTTTGGAGTAGAAAAAAAAATCCTATGCTAGAGTAGGCGGGACGATATGTTTTTCGGGTCGGAAAGTTTGGAAATGTGAATGAAGAGAATTGTGCTAATCTGTATGAAAATCATTGCAATGCTGGAGTGTGTAAATCGGTTTATGTGGGTAAGGAATGACATAAATAGGTCAAAAATTAAGAAGTATCATCATTTCTTAGGGAGTCGTATGCCTGTGTGTATGATCATGAGAGATGGCAGTTGAAAAGATATGCTTCATGTACAATCCTCACTTTGAAAAAAAAAGAAAAAAAAACTAAGATCGGCCCCCCACACACTGCCGTTCCCGGGTGCAAGAATTAACATGTTCAAATCATTTCCCATTCCATCCAAATTGCTCTTATATCTTTATGAGCAATCCGTACCCGAAATCGTTACATCAATCGAAATATCAATATCTACTCAAAGTACTGAAAACCATACCCGATATAGGAGTATATACTTTTGATGACGGCGAAAAAGTGCTCCCGACCTCTGACGCTAAGGAAAATTTGATATTTGTATTCGATGATGTCATCAATGAGAAACAGGGTAAGATAGCATCGTATTACAGCATGGGTAGACATCGTAACGTCGATGCAGTATACCTGGCACAGTCATATGCAAAAGTACCCAAACACTTAATTAGGGATAATGCAAATATGATAGTACTCTTCAGACAGGACAATCTCAACTTAAAGCATATATATGACGATTATGTAAATACTGATATGAATTATACAGAATTTAAAGAGCTGTGTAAGCAAGTGGGGGAGAGTAATCAGGGATCGAACACGAGACCTTTCGTTGTGATAGTACCTGAATTTCCTTTGAATGAAGGACGATACCGGCACGGTTTTGACGTTTTTATCAGAGTGAATAAATAAGCAGCGTCATTCATTCCAGCTATGAGTATCGATAGATTCGGATCTAGGAGAATCATACCCTCTAGGGGTGTCCTTAACCGCTATATCGTAAGTCGAGATGGCTCGGGAAACTATCAGTTCAGTAAGAAACGATTGTGCAACATCCAGGATCCTGAAGAAGCCGCTGATGCAACGACTAAACACTATGTGGATACGCTTACGGCTGTTTTTGAAACTCGGATGCAAACTTTCGCCGAAAAGACTTCATATCAGCACATGGGTGACTTTGAAGCTATGCTTAGGAACCATGTGCAAACCTCACTCGATGCACAATATGAAATCCTAATGCAATTTCTAAGTAAATATGCATTCAAACGTGATGCCGAAAACAATGTTATTCTGGACACGATAAGAATGAAGGTCCTACTGCCTCCAATTGACGACGACGATGTTCCAAATAAAAAATACATGCTAGATTATATACATGCAAGAACGCCCATTCAGGATTCGAACGGTAATGTTTCTTTTCAAAAGAAACGAATCAGGGAGGTAGCCGATCCTGTGGACGATAGCGACGCGGCAACCAAAAAATTTGTTAAACAATTTGTTGTAAAGAAACAAAATGAATCGCAGCCTGCATTAAACAGAGCTCTCTCTTCCATGGCTAATGATATTGCTTCGGCAGTAGACAAAAATATCGAGTCTCTGGTAAATCGTCAGTCCTCCCTGGATAAATACATAACCTCAACAATGGATAGTGTCAGTGTGCTTAAGTCGCAAGTGAATGTTATAAATGCTATTTTAGATCAAATGAGGGGACAGCTCATTATTAAACTGCAAACGAAACCGTACAGAGGAAGTTCGCAAAGATACACCTTAACATCAGGACTTGAATACTACAAGTCTTCTGTAAATGGAAAGGTGATCGACTGCAGTATGATATCTCCACCCCATCCCTATACGAGATCAGATACGATATTTTCAATAAACGATGAAATTATTGAAAGTTATCCGGCACCCATTCAGATAGGTGATAAATTAAGCTTCACTGCTCCACCCAATCGTGCAAAAGGTGGGCATATTCTAATTATTGAACTGAAAATTTCCTATAAATTGACATCACATATTTAAATATTCATTCAATATAAAGATGGATGCTGAAGGTATCAAACTCAAACAATCCATCGCCCGACACAGTAACGCAATAAGGGAAAAGTTACGTTCCCTAAAGGGTCTCAAGTTCGAAACTCAGCGAATAATGTCCGAGGTGCTACAGCCTGTAACCGATCCTCTAAATAATATAATCAAGAATCAGGAGAAGCAAAATCCTAAAGAAGAAGAAGAAGAAGAAGAAGAAGAAGATGATGCTGCTGATTATGATGATGAAGATCTCTCAAAGTATTTGCAGAAGGTTCGTACAGCTAGCGCCAGCGATATGGATGCCACCTATGGTGTACGCTACGAAGATGGTGATTATAAGTTAGGTAATAAAAGAATTATATTTGTAGACGACACTATTCAAATAGGAGAAGAGACCTATGAGACTAGCCCTGGGCTGTAAGAGCTGTTATTCAAGCGAGTACCTCGAAGTTCAGCGTATACTGAAGATGATCTGGATACATATTCAGAGATTTTGAAAAAAACTCTAGTTCACAGACAGGGATACAACAGAAGCGGTCGACTGAGATCGAGCAAGGGATATAAATATAAAAATATAATACGAGGTCTAATTGCAAGTAGGACTGGATCGGGTATCAAATGGAAGGAACACGTGCCCGATAGGGGTCTGGATTATGTGTACTGGTCTGACCCTAACATTCTGGTCAATAGACTCAAATTACTTATCGCATCGCAGCAGGCTGGAAATTTAAATCATTCATCTGAAATTCAAGAGATCGTCACGGAATTGAAAACCACAAAGGTAATAGCATGATCAGAGGAAACATCGTTGGCAAGTTACATTCCCCTGCCAGACGGACGTTCCTTCGCAGAAAAATAATTAGTAAAGGTCTTAATGACTTATTGCAAATAGATCTTATAGAAATGATTCCATATGCAAAAGAAAATAGGAGCTATAAGTACATTCTTATTGCCATTAATTTTTATTCAAAAATGGCTTATGCAAGACCTCTGAAGGACAAGAGTGGGATTAATGTTACAAAAGCAATGAGTAATATATTAGCCCAATTGGATTCGGCACCAAAGAATATCCAATCGGATAATGGCAAAGAATTTTAAAACAGACACTTCAGGCAATTAATGGCTAAACATAGAATTAATCATTATAGTACATTCAGTGTCATAAAGGCTGCTGCTGTCGAGCGTTTAATACGAACACTTAAAGGTATGATGCATAGAGAATTTTTGGCTAGAGGTTCTCATAAATGGCTTGATCTCCTACTGGGAATCGTAAATACCTACAACAATACTTACCATTCGACGATCAGAATGCGACCTGTCGACGTCAGCAACAATGATCTGCTCCTCACCGTGTATCGTCGTGACAATTTCGGTAAAGAGAAGAGGAATGCCAAGAAATTCAACATCGGAGATTATGTCAGAATATCTAGACATAAGGGCTTACTGGAGAAAGGGTACACACCCAATTGGAGCACTGAAATATTTCGTATTATTAGGATAAGGAATACAATTCCAGTTACTTATGTTCTTCAAGACAGTGATGGAGTGGAAATACAGGGAGGAGTTTATGGTCATGAATTATTAAAAACTCAGTGCCCTGATACCTATCTGATTGAAAAAATCGTGCGCCGACGTAGGAATAAGTTACTTGTTGAGTGGTTAGGTTTCCCTAAGCTGAGTGGATAGAACATGATGCTGTAGTGTAGCTGCAATAAAAAGCTGTGAAAAAATGAAGGATTTCGGGATGTGTTTGTATATTTGATCTTTGGGATGAAATAAAAAGAAACTTTATTCAAATAAACCTCAGTTTTATTTTTTTTTGTTACCCCACATTCCCCAACCATCATGTAAATAATAATATATTTCCTAAAATAAAATTATATTTCCCCCTCCACCATCGCATAAAACATTTATCTATAATTCTATCTTGACAATGATTATAAAATATAATTAATAAATGATATATCATTATATAAAAGTAAAAGTACTTATACATGTTTGAGTATCAAATCTTGACATGTAAGAGGTCACATTAGGTTGAAACATTAAACTGTGGCACACAGCATCTCGGCGTTAAAAATGTGAAACAAACTGTTTCACTTAAGAGAAAATGTTCTTTCTCTCTTTTAATTGAAATCCACCCACCCCTATCTCCCCCTGGTTAAAAACAATATGTCTGGAAGCCCCACCCCATCACATCATAGGAATGTTAACTATATATTTTCAAAAAAACATAATCAACTTTAATTTATAAATGATCATTAATAAATGATATATCATCTATAAAAATAAAAGTACTTATACATGTTTTAGTATCAAATCTTGACATGTCATATTAGGAAGACATGTTAAACTACGGCACACAGCATCTCGATGTTAAAAATGTGAAACAAACTGTTTCACTTAAGAGAAAATGTTATTTCTCTCTTTTAATTAAAATCCTCCCACCCCTATGTCCCCCCTGTTTAAAACATTATGACTGGAAGCCCCACCCCATCATATCATAGGAATATTAACTATATATTTCCAAAAAAATAATCAAACTTTAATTGTTGCACAATTTTTTCCACAGTGTTGCATGAAAGTATTAATCTATAATTGATACTTTTACAATTATTAAATGATATATCATGTGTGTAAAGTGAAAGTACTTGTACTCAATTTATATTATTTTTATCCATATTCCCATCCACCATCAATCACATCATGTATTGCTATACATCCCCACAGCCACATAAAAACATTAATCTAAAGTTTATACTGTTACAAGATATAATGTATATAAACGAAAGTATTTATAAATGTTTTTTGAGTATCAAATTCTGACATGTAAGAGCCCATATTAGGCAGAGACTTTTAACTATGGGAACACAGCATCTCAGTGTTCAAAACTGTTTCACTTTAGCATGACATCAAATCTTGAAAACATAACTATGACACACAGCATCCATGCGTTAAATGTGAAGAGAACAGAGAAAATATTTCTTTCTCTCTTTCTTTATTTTAAATCCACCCTCCCCTCTAGCATTTTTTGTTTGATGCATAAAAAGCTACACTTATTTAAGTTTTTTTTTACAAAAAATTCAATTTTTCACTGAATGTGCACAATTTTTTTTACAAAATTCACACAGGCACACACATACAGGTACATTACAATATCTCAGTCATGAGCAGATGAAAAACGATTTAATAAAGTAAAATGAAATTGTTTAAGCATGTAACACGCATTTATTCCCCTGACTGTGTCAGCATCTTCCACTTAAGAGTAAATATTTCCCTCTCTCCATCTCATTTTATTTTGGTCCTCTCCCCTCAACATGACAATGTATATTTAAGCTGCACAAAAATTTCAATGGTTATAAACATTTTTTTCAAAAATAATCTCCCTTTTAATTTCAATGGTTATAAACATTTTTTCAAAAAATAATCTCCCTCTTTTACATTAAATATCTTGTTTCTTTATTTCTTTTTTTAACTTAATACTCTCAGTCATGCTCAGAGGAAAAGGTATTTGTGTCAATAGAATAATGATTCCAAGCTAAAGTTGAATGAGATTGTTTGAGCATATAACGCTTCGTGTCTAAGCCTCTCAGAGCCACTTTATTAATTTCTACCGTGTGAACGTCATGTTTATAACTCCTGAAAGACACTTGTTTAGAGAAATGTGTTGCATCCATGTCGTGCAGGCATGACAAATAATCTTCAAATGTGATTGTGCGCATTCCCATTTTTGAAATTCCTTTTGATTTTTTAACAAGCTGACCGTCATAACGAAAAGCATATAATTTTGATCGTAAACCTGCATATCCAGTCATTACTCTACCGGAGAGTTCATCCTTAAAAAGTCCGGGCACTTTTTTGTTTACCAAAGGTATTGCATATACACTCCTGGAACTTGAAATAGGAACACCGTGAATTAATTTTCCCAGGAAGGGGAAACATTATTGACACATTCCTGGGGTCAGATACATCACACGATCACACTGACAGAACCATAGGCACATAGACACAGGCAACAGAGCATGCACAATGTCGGCACTAGTACCGTGTATATCCACCTTTCGCAGGAATGCAGGCTGCTATTCTCCCATGGAGACGATCGTAGAGATGCTGGATGTAGTCCTGTGGAACGGCTTGCCATGCCATTTCCAGCTGGCGCCTCAGTTGGACCGGCGCTCTTGCTGGACGTGCAGACCGCGTGAGACGACGTTTCATCTAGTCTCAAACATACTCAATGGGGGACAGATCCGGAGATCTTGCTGGCCAGGGTAGTTGACTTACATCTTCTAGAGCACTTTGGGTGGCATAGGATACATGCGGACGTGCATTGTCCTGTTGGAACAGCAAGTTTCCTTGCCGGTCTAGGAATGGTAGAACGATGGGTTCGATGACGGTTGGGATATACCGTGCACTGTTCGGTGTCCCCTCGACGATCACCAGAGGTGTACGGCCAGTGTAGGAGATCGCTCCCCACACCATGATGCCGGGTGTTGGCCCTGTGTGCCTCGGTCGTATGCAGTCCTGATTGTGGCGCTCACCTGCACGGCGCCAAACACGCATACGACCATCATTGGCACCAAAGCAGAAGCGACTCTCATCGCTGAAGACGACACGTCTCCATTTGTCCCTCCATTCACGCCTGTCGCGACACCACTGGAGGCGGGCTGCACGATGTTGGGGCGTGAGCGGAAGATGGCCTAACGGTGCGCGGGACCGTAGCCCAGCTTCATGGAGACGGTTGCGAATGGTCCTCGCCGAAACCCCAGGAGCAAAAGTGTCCCTAATTTGCTGGGAAGTGGCGGTGCGGTCCCCTACGGCACTGCGTAGGATCCGACGGTCTTGGGGTGCATCCGTTCGTCGCTGCGGCCCGGTCCCAGGTCGACGGGCACGTGCACCTTCCGCCGACCACTGGCAACAACATCGATGTACTGTGGAGACCTCACGCCCCACGTGTTGAGCAATTCGGCGGTACGTCCAACCGGCCTCCCGCATGCCCACTATACGCCCTCGCTCAAAGTCCGTCAGCTGCACATATGGTTCACGTCCACGCTGTCGCGGCATGCTACCAGTGTTAAAGACTGCGATGGAGCTCCGTATGCCACGGAAAACTGGCTGACACTGACGGCGGCGGTGCCCAAACGCTGCCCAGATAGCACCATTCGACGGCCAACACCGCGGTCCCTGGTGTGTCCGCTGTGCCGTGCGTCTGATCATTGTTTGTACAACCCTCTCGCAGTGTCCGGAGCAAGTATGGTGGGTCTGACACATCGGCGTCAATGTGTTCTTATTTCCATTTCCAGGAGTGTACGTTATCAGACGGGTAATTTGATGTCTCAAAATACTGTATGTGAGTTTTGATAAATTCATAGATATCAGTACTTGTTTCAAAAACAAATGCATCTGTGTCCATATAATTCAAAGTTAAATCATTTAAGTTCTTTTTCAGAACGTTATAATAAAAGTCATACATGATAAATTGGGATAAGACAAGAATCGCCTGACCCATGTATATAGGCTTACACATATGGATTTCCTCTCTTAATAACTCGATTCCGACAAGATTTTCATCAAAAATTATATAACGTTGAAATGTTTGGCGCGATATGAGCTTTCTCGCCTGTTTCCAGCTCGTAACGAGCTTGAAGTTCTTATAAGAACGGACATTCTCCATAAATTTCCCATAAACCCAATTGCTCATTTTTTCCATAGATTCCGACCAAATTTAGACCTTTCCTGGGCTCGTTTTTTGGCATTTAGATCAATATACTTTTTCAACCAATGTGATTGCTTATAAGCTACCGCTCTATGTATGCATTTCAATTTCAAACCCAACTGTATGCACTGTTGCAGATTGCGGTAATGTATAATGTATTTCTCTTTATCCGACAGTGTAGCTAGCAACTTTTTATGTTTATCATTGGGAGGAATCTCACTCCTCGGACATAGTGGTAGATCGTTATGTGCATCGTGAATTTCTTTAGGATATTCCAGATCGACCTCTAATACATATCCTATTTCAGCGTCTTCCGGTATTTTTAAGAAATCGATCTCGTTAATTTCTACCTCAGTTAACCATTTAATTCGCCATAAGGGATATTTTCATGTCTCATAACAGAACCGTAAAGTGAATTTGCATCTGTATAAAATAAATATTTAGACGGTAAAGACTCATTATAATTAGTCATATACTTGTTATTTGCTTTAGAGTAACGTTTAGACACTGTACATAATCCTCCCCTTATGCCAGATTCGAAAAATTCCATCATCTCTCTATCGGTAATTAGTGATATTTGAATGCCTGTCGTCTTAAGCATCGCATCGAATGCCAATCCTGGTATGGTATAATATTGACAAGGGTCCAGCTCGTATAAATTTAGACATAACGCTCTGAATTGTTGAAAAATGTCTGCGAGCAATAACGTGTCAGTTTTAAGATATAAATCACTATATTCTCCTAAAGTTTGGTTATTGAATGTTCTCCATACTGTTTGAGCGTGCAAGTAATCTTCATGACTTATGTCTTCAAAGAATATTTCATCCGGTAATGCATTTTCATCCAATTTCTCTATACAATCTAGATAAGTGTATGGAAAAATACCCTTCCGCGTCATCAACTCTCGATGTATAGGATTTTTGTATTCTTCATTAATAATTTTAAAGTTCTCGGGGTTTAGCATGTCAGCTAAGGTGCTCAATTTATCATCTAAGAATCTATAACTGTCAAGAAATCTGAAATATATGGTTTTCCCGCCTGAGGTATATCTCTTACTGAACGAAAGATAGTTCTCAGATGTCTGCGAGATGCATGTTATAGGCTCTTGATCGTAAGTAAGATTTTTTACAAGAAAATGAGCATCATAATTTGATAGACAATGGAAAATAATTGGAATGAAGTTTGGTAGTTTTCTGTTCAAGTTACAAGAATTGTGTGCTGCCCCTAAATATTTACCCGAAATGTGACAGTGGTCTCTGACTTTTGTCACATTAGTCTCAAAGTCATGTTTACATAGGTAACACTGATTTGCATTTTGAAAATTGGTTTCATCCTCATCGGACATATTCAGTTCTTTTTATGTGAATATACCTCCATGACATCATCGGCAATTACAGTAAGTTCCTTGAAAAAATCTTGAATTGCATTGGGGCCTCTAAAAATTTTGAATTTTGATAAGGAATCATCATACTCGCATACTAATTTTAGCGATATTGAAATCGCTTCATGTCTCTGCACCGTTCTTGTCCAACTGCTGTCATCAGATGGCTGACATGAGTGAACCTTTTTAAGTATTGATTCGATATCAGCGTAAATGACGAATGGAACCGCTGTACATTTGGAATATGCATTGAATTCAATTATGTCATTTACACCTATTTCAAGCATAGTTAAAACTTGATATTTCTCGCATTTAAGTTTATTTTTGGCTAAATTTGTCTCATTTGAAAAATTTCTCAAACAGCTTTCACATATACACATTTTGTGTTTGCTTTTATTTATCTGTTTAGACAACAGTCGCGATATATCATTTATTAAACAATAGTGTGATTTGGTATCATTGCCTATTCTTAACAGGTTTACATGATGTTTTTTTATTTCTCTGGTATGATAGAGCAAAGTTATTGAATGGTCGTCTAGGCCGTATACTGTAATAGATATATTTTGATTCTGCTTTTCGAATTTTTCAATATCATCAAGAGATACAGGAAATGTTATTCCACTGAAATCAAATTCTTTAAACATGTCATACTTAGATTAAGATCTAACTCTATGTTTATTAGTCTTTGCAGGATATTTAGATGCAAGCAGACAATAGCCGAAACATTTGTTATCTTTATTTTTTATATTAGTTACCGCCTTTTTGTTCTTTATGTATTCCGGAAGCTTTGTATAACATCCTGCATTTAAAGGATCATATTGAGAGGCATTTAGCACTAACGTGCTTATCTGATATAGAGATTTGGAACTACCTTTTGATTCGAATGTATCGATACTTGAAAGAATAGGTTCTTTAAGTTTACTCTCATACCATTCAGTAATATCTGTACTATTTAATATAGCTTCCATTTTGCTATGAAAATTAAATGATTCAGTTTTTTCATCATCAGGAGTCTGTATTATATACTGGCATACAAATGTACCACAAAATTTTATTCCCGAAGTGTATCGTGTCAGATTATTCCTAATTTCATTGGTAACTAGAGGCTTACATTCATTCAAAAATAACTCGGGATCTATCATATTCAATGTATTGTTTATCTGACTTGTGTAAATGCGATTTTTAAATGCTGATTCTATAATGTTACATGTCAAATCCCTTTTTCTCTGCTCACTCACCGCTTCCATTTTAGATATCTTTGCAGAGGTCCCATCGGTTTCCAAGGATTTTCTCTTCGTTCCAGACATAACAGGAGCCTCCGTAACACGGTCTGAAATAAAACAAATCTTATTAGTATATTTTGACATTACTAGCCGCTATAATCTGAAAAGAAAAGCGTGTTATGCATTAACATGTCTTTTTATTTTTAAGCTGAAATATATATGATATACATGCATTATGACCTTCTCTAAACACATTTATTATCCTGCCTAATAGGTAAAGAGAAGCGAATTATGCAGTAACATGTCTTGTTTCTTATGCTGAAATATATAAGGTGTGCATGCATTATAACTTTTTAATAACTTTTTATGGTAAGATAAGTTTGTAAAGTTAATATTATACTTCACATATTATATATGGTGTATGTTTTATCAAATGCATATAAGAAAACAATCTAATGTTTTTTAACAACAATAACATCAACAACAATAATAATAAACAGAAATAATAGTAATGATAATAATATAAATAATAACCAATATTAATTATAAATCTCAATGGAAGGTTTTTCTACGATTGTGCTCATTACAGACATCAAAATTTAAACATGTTTATATGTAATGTTGATTATGACTTCTATTTTCTAACTGTATATGTTTTTAAGTACAAAATTATTGTTTTTTTATATACTATGTATTAAGATGATTTATATAAAACTTAATGAAAGCAAGATACTTTTATTTTAAAAAAAAGAAGTAATAATGTG
This sequence comes from Mantis religiosa, assembly GCA_030765055.1. Lineage (NCBI taxonomy): Eukaryota > Metazoa > Arthropoda > Insecta > Mantodea > Mantidae > Mantis > Mantis religiosa. The sequence continues at coordinate 214,897,595 of CM060952.1, forward strand.
AAAAAAGATAACGTTATTTTTAAAAAAAAAACAATAAATAAGTAGACTTGTAATTTACCTCTTACCTTGACGGTCTGATGGTACTGCTGTGACGCTGTGTGAAACTCCTCCGTCTGACTTTACTGAGATGTCTGAAATAATAAAATGCATTATTAGCAATTTTGAACCATGGTTTTTTCAGGTGTTGTATATAAAACTGCTTCTTTTCATAACACATACCTTTGCTTGTAAAAAAGTAATCCTGTGCCTCTTGTATCCCGTGGATAGGGCCTCTTGCCCCATATAGACCAATTGAACACCTCCCTCATTTATTGTCTTCTTCTGAACATCAGTCATATTCTTAAAGCGTTCCGGTAGAAATATTTGGAATTCGCCTAGATCTAAGACGATCCTGTCTCCATATTTCGTCGCTACTGTTTTCAGTGACTTGATTTGAAATGGCGTATTTTGATCCACTTCCCTCAGCTTTCTTGTTGGAAGAATCTTACATCCTCCCGCCAATTCATTTAATTCTTGCATGAGTTGATCTGTAACATAACGATTTAAAACAAACTCTTTTAGTCTAGAATATATATATGTACAGTCCAATTTACAGATATTAAGAACATATTTTTGAAGACTTCGAATACTGATATATGTGGTTAAACATGATTCCTGTTAAATGATTGACAAAAAAATAATTGAAAGTGTTCCATTTATATAGATCAAACTAAGTTGGTAATTTCGATCATAACTGAAACGTTTAAACTTACAAAAACGAGATAAAGAATTTCAATTATTAACACTTTTTTTCACGAAACACATGCATGAATAAGCTAATATAGAAGGGAAACAGAACGTATATGTTTTTTGAAAAAAGCACGCTATTATAATATTGAAAAAAGATGATATACATACAAAATGATTATACTTCTCAAACACATAACATATTCAAGTACTTACCAGCCATTGCTCGTTCCTTCCGTGTATATCTGCGGTCACAGTTGAATTAGATGTTTCATTTCAGTCGAGGCTTCTTTTATATTATCAGGAACATGAAGACACACACGCAGATCAGATTTACAGGATTTAACAAGTTAAATCCCCCACTACCTACGGAACTAGCCTTGACACACTTGAAACTACTCCGGCCATAGTTTAAGAGTCTCTACCTAATAATGCTCTGCATTTCAAAATTTGATACTAAAGTCTAAAGTACTAAGACCAGTGTCTTTATACTCAAAAGTCTTTTCCATATGGAGGCGGGAACTTCCACCCCACCATACAGAAAAGCTTTCTCTATGCGCACGCATATCTATTTCTATTGGATAATTCTTTTTTTGTACTTATACACATTACCTTCTTCAAGGTACTTCAGGTAGATTGCAGGGGGGGCAACTCACTTTAACTGTAAATGTCCTTTTTTATAATTTTTTTAAATGCGGTTCGAAATAGTGGACCCATTATCTAAATGCAACGCCTTAATAATTTCCTCATTCCACCGTATAGATAGGAGGATACGCCCTCTATAATGTTCTTCCTTACAGCCGAAAGTTAATTATATACATGAGATTCAAGAGGATACGCCTACAAACTTTCTCAGGAAGAACCATGTCCGGAGGGAGGTCAACTCGCCTTAATTGGAAATGTACCCTTTTTTCTATTTTGTTTTTTTTAAACATGACTCGAAAGAGTGGGTACATTCTCAGCCCATCGTTAGGATCGAGAGATCCGCCTTCCATAAATGTTTCTCCTTACATCCGAAAGTTAATTATATACATGAGATTTTAGAGGAGAACCATGCCCCGTCCTCGACAGAAAGTTATAAGTCATCGATATTTATCATCCTGCTAGCCTTTTTTTCACCGTGCAACTTAACATGTATACAAGATAGATAAGAGGAGCTTCATTTAACACTCTGGACATGTCCAGAGAGAAATGTACTTGACCTCAAAACGAAAGTATACACATACCTGCTCATCCTTCGTCAAAATGTAAAAGTCATGACATACAATAATAACCTTAGCATTGATTTCCTATAACATTGGGGCGTATCCTGCTCACACACGTACACAACGGTTCACTAAGACCCCTTTCCACCGCGCAACACCACTTCCGCCTAACTCAAGCATAGGGTGTTTCAAAAACAACGATACGACTGTTCCAAAATCCGTCAGGGTTTCTGGAACAATATATATTCCATTTAAAATGCATTGAATGGGTTTTGGAACAAAGATTCGCTGTTCCAAAAACCGCACTTACCTACTACTAGTGTCAACTAATGAATATCTTCTAACTAAACAAATAAAACAAAATAAAATATAAGGTAATCTCACTTCATAAGAAATTGAGCCAAGACACGTAAACTTTTTAACAAAACACAGCTTCGGTTACAAGACAAGTGAGTAACTATATACCTAAATTAACAGTAAATAAACCTCTTAATAATACAAATAAATAAAATACCGGATGTACATAATATATTAAATAACTTGAAACTAAATAATTGATATATTCTCTAACAAGCAATAACTAAAGTTGCTACTTTATTACGTAATTTACATAAATGAATATAACCTAACACTTCTTGCTTTAATAAATAAAACGTAACAGAAAATAATTAAAAGAAATCTAACTAATAGCAATACATACAATTGTTTTAATAACATTTGCTATCTATAATTGTTTATAATCATATTTACATGTTGTGATTCTGTTGCACATTTGTATCTGAAGATATTGTAATTATTAATATTAAAAAGTTGTTTTAATTATCTCCTTCTCCCGTACTAATTAATAACATTAAAGATACAAACCGAACTAACCCTCGTCAGTTTAAACTTCTGAGAACACTTCTAGAGTATTAAGCATATATAGTTCATTTGTCATAAACATACGTTAAATATATGATAACTTAATCAAAACTTTATAATAAGTTTTGATAATTCGATAGAATTTCCATGTAGAGTTCTTGTGTAGTTGTACACTTCCTACAAAACATTTCGTGTATCATCCTTGTACACAGTTTGGTATTTACCAACTTTCCGGGTTTTTAATGTTGATACTACAAACAGTAATGTTTGACAATAAATCAAAGCTCTACTAAAAATACCAGAACAAACCTACAGTTGAACTAACGGGATTGTTTGCAGAGTGACTTCGACTACAGCGACACAGCGGAAGTATCACGAAACATGAAGTACACGTAAGCTGTTAACAGATGACGCGCCAGCTCTAATAGCTATTTATATAGCAATATGTCTTAGTTATTAAAAATCTTTTCCAAAACATTACAACAATTATGTCTTGTTTTGAAGTAAAACACTTCCTAAAGGCGAGCAATAGTAAACTGGAGCTCTTCAGATGAAAAATTCATTATAGACCGACAAGGATTGCTGAGATAAAAAGAACAAAAGTCTACAAAAACCTAATAAGTAAAACAAATTTAACGTCTTTGGTTGTATTCGCATTTCCATCACCTGGTGATTAATTTAAAAATTTTCTGGAGTATGTATCATCTGCAAGAATTGAAGGCAAACGTTGTTAATGATAATACATTTTAAACTTCACCGCTCAGTACAAATCTGTCTCAGACGCACGCATTCTCTAGATTGATGCTAATATGCCGGTTTAATCAAGAGGAGAACTTGTAGAGTTAGGATCTGACGTATCTCGGCGTCGCGTACCCCGTCGACACTTCTTCCCTGAAAGAGACTCCCTGTAGGAGAGGGGATCCGTCCCTTTCAGCTGCACTGCAGATCCCTAGAAGTCTGACGTGACCTGAAACCTCTGACGTTACCTCTCTGAATGGGAGTTGTTCGGATTGGGTTGAACTCGAGGGTGCAGTGTGTTCCTGTTACCCGCAGGAAAGCGAGTACCACCGACCAGACTACGGCCGCCCGGAGGGGGTAGAGGGTTGCCTAAGATGTCCCGGGTGATGCCTGCAGAGCTAGTAGAAGGTGTGCTAGATCACCAAGCGGCCCCACCAAGGTTTTTCGCTAGTCTTACCTACGGGGCTGACGCGCGTAAGTGACGTATCCACTTCCACCCATCTTGACGTCTTTGTCGATGGGGAGGGGCTTCTTAGACTCCAGGTATTGCCCCAAGGAACCCCTCCCGGAGTTTTCCATCGCTCCCGTGTAACATAGGCCGGAGTCTGCGGACTTTGGGGTAGATCGCACTGAACGTTGTCCCTGAAAGAGACCATCAGATGAGAGATGATGTGAAATGATAATGGAGATGAAGAGAGGCGACCCGGTACGTGTCTTGAAACTTATGTTACCACTTACGTTGTAGTTGGTATTAGTAAACGGGAAATCGACTTCAAAAATCGACCGGAACGGTAAATGTACGTGTTTCTTCTGTACAGAGGTCAGTACACAATTCGTAAATAGCAAATGTTTAAAATTAGGAACCGCTGGATTTAAATGATTGTATGTATGAAATTATTGAATTTGTTAAATTTATATAACAATCCACATACGTTTGTACTAAAATATGATACTCCTTGTTGGTCTATATTGACTTTGATGTCTAATATAGCTCCAATTGCCAATTATACTTAGTCAACTAAAGACATTGGCCGAAAAAGGACCTAATTATCCTAATACTTGGAAAGTATTCCTAACAAATATGATAAATTGACATGAATATAGAAAATACAACTTTGGCGTCATCTGTAGCGTCCTATGTGTACTTCGTGTTTCGCGAGACTTCCATTGAGAGGCGCTGTGGACGGTGTCAATCAGGAAACACACGGAACATTTGAACTGCGGTTTTAGCGCTAATGTAACAATTTCTGTACCACGTACATACATATCAGGTAGAGCACGAACTACATTGTATCTTAATCTAAAAGAAAGCTTGTTTAGCAGGATTCAAAAGTGTAAAGTCGGTTAAATATACAACTTGTACATAACTTCAGCGTTTTCAAAATCACAGACGAGGTTTTCAGTAAAATGACAGTACTTCAATTATGGCAATTTTAGAAATCTTTGATTGTGTCTACAATAATTCTAATGATTTTAATTTGATTATTATATGTTTAAAATATATTTATGAGAAATGGAATGCTTACGTTTAATCTTCAGGGAAAATAACACAGAGCGTGCTTGCACTGAAAGCTATGTATATAATTTAATATTTTTTAATATTTGCTGTTGATACAGAGTGTTCCACAAAGTCATTTGCAGTCTTTGAACATTAATAACATTCATTAAACAATTTATTACTGACAACGTAAAGGATTATGAAGATGTTCTACATTACATCATCAACGTAATGTTTCGGTCATTTTTGTTATTTTAAGAATTCAATGTTGTTAATTTTATTACGTTATTGATTCATTGATAGCGTTTGGAGGGAACAGAGCAACTCGACTTATAGTACAACTTTACCTGGAAGATTCCCTTCTGAGAAAGAGAGGAGAGGTTGGCATGACTGAGGAGAGACGATCACAGAGTGCACGTTCCCCAAAGACAAGCGATTGAAATTCCACGGTGGTGATTCCTACCAGCGACTTTGCCCAAACCCTGTAGATACCGGGACATCGATACTGAATAAAAGGATTTTCAGACACAAACGTTCCTTACCATGCAACGCCAAAAGTTACTCCGATATTTACAGCCAACCAGGAAGAAAAGTGAATTGAAGAGAGTAATGATATGAATTGCATAGACTGGAATTTGGGGAGATCTGCCATATTCAAACGTGAACTGCTTCAATGCCTGTTCCACCGATTACACATCACAGAGCCGCACTAACTGACACGTGAAGTGCTTCTTGCACTTACCAATATCTGCCGACTCTTCACCACGGAGCTTGGAACTTACTGCACTTCTCTATTGACTTACAAAACTCCACTGACTCGTGAACTACGTAACTTCTCACCACGGAGTCGCAGTCACCGATTGACATTGGAAATACACACAAAAAATCCTCAAACTAAGTTCTCTGTCTTACCCGACGTCGTACCGGCTTTTATATAGACCTGCCCCGCGCTACAGGTTGTTACAATATTCGAGTGCTCTGGAACTATACTCTACATTACAAGTATTTAATACGTCCTGACCGTCACTTGGTGACGTAAGGAAGGCCGTGGCTTCTCCAGCCAATGGACAATAGATCAGAGCGATTACCTCATCCTTACTGAGCTATCCTGTAACAGACGACGTGACAAAAAGTATTCCATTTATAACCTAAGTCACTTTCAGCAAGAACATTGTATACAGAGTGATAACTACAACAAAAGTCATCATGTGTTTGAACATTCTTTCTCTCTCAATGTTAATGAAGCCTATACGAGTTAAAACCCAATCTGACACTAAACGTAACACTCGACAATATCAACATACCGAGCCCTAAAACACCACACACTCACTCAAAATACCGGACAAGATAAACCAACATACCTGAGAAATGCTCTAAGTTCACCCGTAAGTAAACCATCATAATTGCCACAACCTGGGCAATAAGTAAGTCTGAGACAGATTTTCGCTGACAGTGCAATTCTCGATATAACAAAGAATAAGTTTTAAACGAGTATCATGTATTTAGCAAAGAAGAGACGTTTCTCCCTCCTTTCAAATTAAGGACAAAAAGAATCATATTTGGAAATGCTAAACACAATTTTTTTTTTTAACTACTAAGGTTAGGAGGTGAAAGATTGGAAGGTAGTTTGAGTGGCTTTGTGGGATCCCGCTAAAAGCACTCCCGTTAGTAGAGGTGAAGTGTAGGAGCTGGCCGTCAATAACGGCGAGCGGGTAAAGAATGATGGCCAGGCGTCGGACATGACCAAAAGGCCCTGAACGAGGCGCGTGGAGAGTAAGGGTCGAAAAGTGGAAGGTATTCAGGGTAAGTCTTTATTGTAACATATATCTAGTATTGGAGGGCATCATATCCGGCAGTTGTTGCCGAGTGGGGGAAGTTTAAATAGTATACTTTGTGGGAGGGCATAATCTCCGGAAGTTAAATCCGGGAGGGTAGTTGATGTGGCCATCAGGTGTGCTGTGGTGGTCTCCAGATGTTGGGGCGGTAAGCTTTCATTCTCTGGACGCTCTGTTCGTCGTGCTCTGCTACTATTTGTTCTGCGGCCTTGAGGTCCTGTAGTCTGGAGTGGAGGCTGGTGTCCATGTCTGCTAGTTTGAAGAGGAGTTGGTCCAGTCTGTTGGAGGTGTTAGTGGATGTGTCTGTGAGGTGTGCCTCCACCCGGTGAATCTTTCGTTGAATTGATGCGAGGATCTCTTTTTGATCGGCGGCTAGTTGTTCTGTGAGTTGGAGCTGGGAGCTGATGGCCAGTGTCGTGTCGTGTAATTTGTCAAGTGAGCCGGAGAATTGGTCGAGGGGAGTTAGTCGGTCTGTCAGTTGTCTGTGTGTGGCGGTCAGGGTGTCCATGAGGGCGGCGTGGTGTGTCTCCTGCTGTTGGGCAGCGGCGGTGGCGGATTCCTCCAGTTTGCCCAGTCGCTGGCTGAGGCTAATGACCTCTGAGCGGAGGTCCTGAGCCTCGTCCGCTGGAGTCCGGTGATTGCTGGTGGCGAGTGAAGTGATGAGCTCCTCAAGGGCGTGGAGTCTGGTGGTGATAAGTTGGAGGTCCTCCCGGAAGCAGCCAAGTGCTTGCTGCCATTCCATAGATCCGCTGGAGGCAGTGCTCCGGGGTGTCGGTCGTGCTTGGTTTCCGCGAGGATAAGCAGGGCACTGCGCCTGCCCTGTGAAATGGCCAAGGCCGTCACAAGTGGCGCAGTACCTGCGGCGTCGGCGGAGATCGTGAGCCCTGCAGTTTGCAGTCTGAGTGGGTGAGCCACAGTAATGGCACCGTGGCGGCGCGGTGCACGTGTCGGCGCTATGCCCGTAGGCACAGCAGTTCCGGCACGGGATGTGTCGCTGCAGTTTACTGGCCTCCACCTTCAGGAGCTGTCCCAAGATGGGCAGACCTAAGGCCAAGGCGGCGTCGCGGTCCTGAGAATCTGTAAACTGCAGGCGCACGCAGGTGGTTGGGCCTCGTCTCGACGAGATCCGAGAGGCGCTGATGGCCGTGGGCCACTTCTGCGTCGCTGCGGTGAGGAGATACCTCGCTGGGAGGTCCAGGGGTACTCCGACGACTACTGCGCAGTGTGTTGCTTTGGATCCTGTCGGCGGCTGAGAGGAGGTCGCAGCGGCTGGAGATCGGCTGGTCTGTGGTGAAGGTGAAGCTGCCTGCGTGTCTGCCAAGTAAAGCTGTGCAGCTTCCGGCGATGCTGAGGTGGTGGTAGACCGTGTTGCACTGGGGGGCCCAGCTGCCCTGTTCGGTGGCGGTTGGCTGGGCTCCTGATGGGCGTACGGCGAGGTGGGAGATGCAGACCGAGTGGCGCAGCCCTTTCCCATGCGTTCCGCGGGAGGCTCCCTCTCGACTACTGTCACCGACAGCGAGGCGGGAGACGACGCTCGACTGCTGGCTGGCGAGAGCTGCGATGAAGGCAGCTGCAGGCTGTTGCTGCCTGCAGTTGGGTGATGCGGCGAAAGGCCGGTAGGCTGGCTGGCATCCGGTGAGGCGGGGGGAAGCGGGACTGGCTGCCCAGAACTTCCCCTGCGGTGCGGCGAGGGGCTCCCTCTCAACTGCCGGCAGCGTCAGCGAGGCGGGAGACGGCGGAGAGCAGGTTGGCGAGAGCTGCGGAGTAGGCTTCGGTGCCTGGCTCTGTTTCCTGGATGACGATGCCTTCTTCTTTCCCATGGTGTGTTTTTCCCCGGAGTCTTCGGCGTGGTGCTGCGAGATCCTTCCTCCTCGGAGTCTACGGCGCCGTGTGCGACTCAAAATTTATTGTATTCTGTAGTCTTATATAACCTTTTGAAGGTAAGTATTCCGATACACATCAGTACTTTTTGATCTATATGAAGTATTATATAAAATTTAGTCACAATTTACTATCATTGACATTTGCGATATGTTTCACACCAAAACCGAGAAGTATTGCTCTAACCTTTTGCACAAATTTCTGAATAACAAAGACACATTGATATATACACAGCAATTACAACATGCGCGACATCTAGAACATCCTACGTGTACTTGTTGTTTTACGAGACTTCCAATCTGTGTCGCTGTGATCGCCATCAATCAACAAACAGGCGGACATTACAACTGCAAGTTTCTACCATCTGGGCTTTATTTTACAGTTAAATAATAATTTCTGTATCGCGAAATAGGTAGAGGAGGAATAGTATTATATCCAGAAATTCAATGTTGAGATTGTACTGTAACTATATATAATTTGAGAGCACCAGTTTCTAAAAGACGGTCTTTCTATCCAAATATAAAACTAGAAAGTCGCTTAAATACCAAACTTGTATATAACTTGAACATTTCAAGGATCACAGACGCACATTTTCAATAATATCCCAGTAATATTTATATAACAACTTTACCTATAATTTTGATTTTGTAAAGAGAATGCTTCAAAGATTTTAATTAAATCCCAATTTTAGAATAGGTTTCTGACAAATGAAATGTACATCTTGAGTTTACATTTTGTTAACAACTAAGACATATTGATATACAAACTCCGCGAGATCTGTAACTTCTTACATTTAGACGAGACGTCCGCTCTGTGTCGCTGTAGTCGCCAACACGCTACACAGTCTAAAGCCTAACATAGAACTGTGGTCCGAGTTGAGCGCTACTACAAATAATAATGAAATTAAACATAAATCATAACCATTTACTATAAATAATAAATATAATTAAATTTACAAAATAGCTACATCTCCTACTTGAGTTAATATTTCGACATTATAAGATTGTTATATTCCAGTAATAAAGAACTAAACAATAAGAATCATCTCAAACAAATGAAGTACTAAGTAACTTAAGACTAATATTTAAAAAGATAATTAACAAAACAAATATAAAAGCCTAAAATCAATAATTGACAGTAACATCTCGTGATACATAACTAATAAAACAAAAGACAAATATATCATGACCTAACACTAACGTAATTTATAGCTCATTTTTAGACAAGTTTAGGTCAACAACTTCCTGGCCTAGTTAATAACAAATAATCATGACAAGAACCTACAGATAAATAATTAGTTAAAGTGTTACTTGACGTAAACATATTAATCTCAGCTCCTACCAGTTCAATAGACAATCAAAATGTATCAAAACTATTGTAATTACTATTAAATACTAGTAATAATACATAACCTCTTAACATGAGCTCACACATGTACCAAGTTATACAGTACACGTATTTTAACTAAAAATAACAAAATAATTCTCAAATATAAATAGAAAGTAATACAACTCCTTGTATATTAAAGAAGAGAGAAATAATTGAAGTTACTACAAAGAGATATAACCATTAATAATAATGGTAAATAAGCAAACAAGTAAATAAATACAACATTTAATAAATAAATTTGGTAGACGTTAGGATATATAACTAGACTTCACTTATTGAGAAATAGGTTAGATCTCTCGCTTGTTACTAGATAAGTCCTATAGAGGCGCTGTTGTCAGTTATACTAACCCTAATTAGACGTTTGCTTATTCCGCCTCTAGTTTCATTTGTGCTTTTGGGACATTAAGGAAAATATCCAGTTTAGTCAAAGATTGTGGCTGATACGAAATATGTGTGAACTAAAACATAGATATATAAAATAAAACAAAGAAATATCATGTACCAGTCTCAAAATTCATCAGAAATGTAAAATGTAAATTAGTTCTTGTAAGCTATATATCTGTAATCTACTACCCTACACTTTCAGGAGCTGTTCTGTACCAAATGAAACCATAATTCTCTAAATATTTTGAAAATTATCCGTAATAGACAAGAGTTATTGTCGTTTACATAACAATTGTGACCTGCCTGTCATCTCAAACATCCTACGTGTACTTCATGTTACATGATATCTCCACTATGTCGCTGTGATCGCAATTATTCAGCAAACACGCGGGAAATTTGCACAGCGGATTTGTACCAGTATTTACTCCATACAGCTTCTTTTTACTGCTAAATAATACTTCTGTACCATGAACATACATAGAAGGTAGAGGAGGAAATGCATTATACCCCAAAAGTCAATGTGGAGATTGTAGTGTAAATATATATTTTGGGATTACCTGAATCTAAAAGAAAACTTTTCTAGCAAAAATCAAAACTGGAACGTGAGTTATATACCAAACTTGTATATAATTTAAGTATTTTCTAGGATGACAGTCAAACATTTTCTATAAAACCACATAATAACGCAGTACTACTTATATGGAAAATAATTAGATATATTATATTTGAATTTCCTTTCCTTCACTATATTCCTGGAGCTAATGTACTGAGACATAACCAACGTTTTGTGTTTCGTACCACCAGTTTTTCGCTGAAGCATCGCATGGGAAAACCTTTACAAAGGGGCGAGAAAAGAATTGTGTTGCATGTGATTAATGCACTCACAGAGAAGAATCTGTCTTTGTCAGTGTGAGAAGCCGAACAGCTGTGTTCCGAACTTACAGGTATGTGGATGTGTAGGAACATCGCGACATGAAATTGAGACAACAGGAAAACTTACCACTCCAGGGGCGATACTGCTCTGTGGCGAAGACGTTATTTAAGGACAATCAGACTATTCCGGGATACAAGTCGCAAAATATACTACCTTGACTAGACTTGGTTGAATGAAGGACACACGACAAGTATGGCGTGACACGACTTTTAAGGCTGAAAGCAAGCATTTTTGCAAGGTATGTGTGCTGGTTTAAAAAATATCAGTGGAAGAGACCGAAGGCCTTTCATTATAAACTTGTTTCACTTTCATTGCTCATTCATTCAGTTCTAACTTGCTCAATTTCATTATAAACTTCATTATTTTTGCATGCCTTCATATCCTTATTTGTATGATTCTATCTATCTTCCTGTCAATGTGGAGTTTTTACGGTTACGTTAAATATATTACTCTCTCCTTCCTCATGGATCTGTTTTTGCAAATTCTGAATTTTTCTGTTACCGCGAATAGTATTTATTAGAGATTCATTAGTTCTGTATATTATGATTGTGTATGTGTGTGTGTGTGTGTGTGTGTGTGTGTGTGTGTGTGTGTGTGTGTGTGTGTGTGTGTGTGTGTGTGTGTGTGTGTGTTTTCATATCGGTCGATGAATGAAATGATGTTAAAACGAGTACAGGGTACATAGAGCTCAGGGTTACCAGACATTCGTCTTTCAGGATAAAAAGTCATTTCGCACGATGAATGAATTGTGTTCAAATAAGTACAGGGTACATAGAGTTCAGAGTTACCAGACATTCATCTTTAAGGATAAAAAGTCATTTCGAACGATGGATGAATTATATTCAAATGAGTACAGGGTATATAGAGCTCTATGCACAGGGTACATATGTCCACTTGGGAACTTAGGTACAATAGACCAATTTTGGACCTCCGTACCGAAACCTCGACGTAGTGTAGTCCAGTCCCTCAGTGTTCTCTCTCCTCATCCTTCTTCCCGGGGATGTCTCACTTGGGGACATAGGTAGAATAGACCTCCATGATGTAATTCAATCCTCCCCCCCCCCATAAGGAAATTGTTAAACCCATGAAGTAAGGTCAGCTGTGATATTGCCAAGGTTTGACCTTATGACCCCGGACATTTGCTTATCTCTCGTTAGAATCCGCAGCAAAGCCGGAGTTCATTCAGTAAGGAATTTCCTAACAGCAGCACGACAACTTAACGTAAGTACAAGTTCCCCACATCCAGATTTCCTTATGTCTATTATATAATGTTAAAGGGAGATGAGGTCTCCTGGTTTTCCAATGTTAACTGATAACCCATCATTTAGACAACTGTTTTTACTGAGCTTTTCAAGGAACATTCAATAGGACTTCTACAATTGACAGAGGAAACTAAATTAATTTATTTGTCTAATATAATAACTAAATGGTCATTAATAAACACTGGATCTTGATTTCAAAAGCGTGAGTATGCCTTATTCATAAAGCCTTTTTCATTAACATACAGCATACTTATCTCCAAAAGTATGATAAAAATTCATCACTTTTTACCGACAAGTGACAGAAATAATAAGTGCTTCGGAGCAGTTAAACAAAACGAGAAGGATTAAAATAGATAAATAATCTTCATTTTGATTACTAATTTTTAAACTACTTTCATTTAGGATGTTCTATTAAGACAATACGACATTGCCCAGAAGATCTATAAGCACATTCATATGTAAATAAAATCTGAATTTGGAACTAAATCATAATATTGAGCATTTCGACTCCCTGTATCAACTTAAACGCTATCGCATTGTTAATTTTCTTACAGATACAAGGGAACTCGGAATATAGTATATCTTAAGTGATAGTCAAATGTTTTAAACAGCAGGTCGCTACGTGATAGCTCTCAAACTCCTTTCTCTTTTCCTGGCCAAGAGATAAATAAATACATTTTATCTGAGATAAAAAATAAGATTTCTACATTACTGACGATTTTCAGTTATTATAAAATCATTCAGAATTAAGGGGATATCTGAGGATATTCTTAGAAAATTCAAGAATAAACATGTTGTATTTTAATTAAAATCATACAACGATTTAAAATATGTTTCAGAAACAAGAATTAATATAAAGTATTAAGAAACTGGCGCGTAATGACAATGAAACGTCATACCGTTTGCTTAACCAGAAGTGAAAAATTGCCTTTTTTGCCGGAGATCACTTAGAAGATTGTAATATTTCAATAGATCTGCTCCTATGATAGGATGACTAACTGTTGTTAAAACAAATGACCAACAATTGCTGCCACTAAGACCTAGGTTGAGATTTACTAATCGTTCTCCGTATGTAGCTAATGGAGCACCATTTGTACTGAAAAGTGTCAAGTGTTAGGACCATTCTTCTTATCTTTAGGGGTTGTTGGCAGAACGGATAACTCAGCTCCTGAATCTATAACATATCTAACCTTTGTTGTTTTATCTGTGACAAATAGGCGGGCTGAATTCCCACTTTCGCATACCGCCATCTGTGATTGGGTTACTAGTTTTTTGGGGAATGACATTGTCCCCGAATTTAGTATGGTACCAGCAAGAAGGAGTGCTGGAAGAGGCTGAGGATCAGCTTTTGTTACGTCTACTGCGGCTAGATGATCGCCGCGTTGATAATAAGACTCCAAACTTGAATTAATATCTTCCAGAGTGTTACTGAGACGTGATAAATCACTGGTATTTGGGTTGATATCAGTGACAACTGCGTTAACTTAATGTGAGTTTTGAAGAGCAGTGTCAGCGATTGTAGCCAGCTTCTCCAGATTTTCACTCCTGACTGCGAGTTCAGTTTGTACACAGGGAGACGTTGAAACCACAAAGATTTTAATATTTCATCTGTAATTGTGTTACGACATAAACATTTAATTTGTCACAAAAGTTGAGAAGACTGTTGGTTGCGTAATTTAATTACATTTAACATCAATGCTGCAGAAACTGTTGGACTTATACAACATTGTACAGACTTTTGCTCCAAGGTACGATATATGTTGTTAGTTTATATTAAAATTTGTAAGCAATATAGCTTCAAGTAGTGACATTCGCACTTTGGCCAAGATCTACATCAAAACTAAACCTCATTATTCTAATATATATGGAGAGAATGTTTAATAACTAAGAAATAGTGATATATACTTAGCTATTACTACTTGGGCGACATCTCTTGTTTAATACGAGTACATCGTGTTACACGCCACTTCCACTGTGTGTCGCTGTGGTCGCAGTAATTCTGAAAACTGCAGTACTTCTTAGCTTTAACTTTAAGACAACAGATACTTTCTGTACCACGAGCATACATATGAGGTAGAGGAGAAATTTTATTATTTTCCATATTAAAAATGGAGATTGTATTGCAAATATATATTTTAGGATCACCTGACAGTAAAAGAACTTTTTGAGCAAAATTCAGAACTAAAAAGTTTGTTAAATAATAAACTTGTAAATAACGTCAGAATTTTGAATGATGAAGCCTAAGATTTTGATGAACATCACGTCATAACCAAGTACCCTTTAAATGGAATTTTTTTAGAAAAATTTGGTTTAATCAAATAATGAAATATTTTTACTATTTTTACCTCAAATGAAATACAAATCTTGCATTTTCTGTTATTTTCGTCAGAAGTTCTGGCCATTCTGTAAGACTTTTTTATAACCTATAAAATGTAAGGTATAAGTTAAATAACAAAAAAGTGAAATCAGCAGTAATCATTGCTAAGATTCTGGTTATTATACTTTATCGTTTATAAAACAATGATTATTTTATAAATCACACTCAAAGTCAGTTCCTAATCTTGGTATAAATATTGTTAAAACAGAAATTAGTAATAAAAATTTAAAAGAAAATTAATCAAATTAATACAAATGAACAAATTTAAAGGTAATCAGTGTAATATTAATAACAAATACTCACAATAGCCTATATATAAATAAATAATTAAAGTGTTACATAACATAAGCATATTGTGACTTTGTGGGTTCATAAAATTAAAAAGTTCAATTACACCACTCAAAATTGTTCTTTATTTCCACCTTATTCCAATGTCACAATTACAATTTCGTAATGTACACAATTACAACTAAGCCAGTTCGTCTTTCCACCTACACTCGACGCGCCTTATGCCACGACTCACTCATCACAACTGTCTCCTTTCTCCTTATATGGAGGGGGAAAACATTCTCGAAGCTTCGCCCTCCTTCGGGCAGCAGGAGGAGGGGGAAACGAAGACTCAGCTACCCCTGTGGTCTCCCCTCCCTCCACCGGCCTTCATTTATTGATCGGTTTGCCGCTTGGGTAACAATATTAATCTTAGCTCCTATATGGGTAAGTTATCTCCAACCAAAAATATAAAATATCAATAAAAATGTATAATATTAATATATATGAAAAATAAAAGTGATCAAAATTATAAAATAACAATAAAATTAGTTGTGAATAATAAGTAAATTAATATCAGTGAAACAACAGTAAAATATGTTAATATACTTATAAGTACAATTTTGTAATATTTAGTTAAAAAATCAAATGAAAGCTTTCTCTGCAATACTCGACATTAAATATTCAAACCAAATCTGTAATAATAAATGTACTGAGATTGATTTGATACAAAGAAAACATTGTACAGAAACGAAAAAATAATTCAATTCAAAATCATTGTGATATTATCAGAAAAAATTACATTAATTATAATTATATTGTTATCATGGAATTGTCTGTGCTGCGTGAATATTTTGAAGAAAAATAGACAACTATTGCTACATTCCTTACGACAAAGCACATCTGAATGTTCTAAACTTTTATAAATGTATATAACGTTCTGCTTTTGTTGGTTTTGAGAGCAGATTCTGTTTTGTTCTTGGTGATCTCATACGGTATACAGAGAACGTAGATGTTTTAAACATTCTTCTATTATTTGTAAGTTCAGGAAATTCGTTCAGTAAACTAATACGTTTAATACCAAACAGTATAATAGATTTCTCTTGCCTATTCCTAGTCCCGATCTTCTAAGACAAACTCCAAGGCAGAAGTATTATGAGGAACAAATTTACGCTCTGCTGTTGTCTCAGTTTTTTCTGTACATTGTCTTACAGAGTAACGTTCCAGACTGTTCTTGTGTGATACAAGTACAAATATCAACAATTTAGACAGTTTTAGCACAATCATCACGCGCGCTTAAGTGTCGCTTTCCCCGCCATCAGTTCCGACAGCTGTCAGCATCCTAAACAAACCTTAATTCTAATGTATATTAACACTAATTGGACGGTTAATTCTTCTATTTCTGTTTTCTTCTGGAAAATGCCTAATTCAGTCTAAGTTTTTTATTGACTATAAAAATATTGGGAGAGACTTCTAGTTATACACAGTAATTTGTAGAAGGAGGACAGAGATAAAAGGAACAAAATTCATGTATCTGCCTTAAAAGTCATCCCAAACTTCAATATTTCACGGAATCAAAGATAGACCTAAACAGTAAATGCATACAGATCTTCTCTTGTAAAGTGACGCTTATTTAATAACGAATGTTTATTTAACTGCACATAACAACTTCATACATTCAATTGATAGCGTGCAAAAGTTCATAAACAATACAAAACTTGAGTTTGCATTTGAATCGACGAGTAAGCAAAAAACATTCAATCTACAGAACTTATAAAATTTTGTAGACTTTAATTCCAAAGCAATGAAATTGTTGTCTTTCAATATATGGGTTTCTGAATGTACCATAGCGGCAATCTGCTTTCGTACATATTTAAGATATGTATTAAATGAAAACAGAACATTATCGCTTTAAACGTTTAGAGAAAAGTCGTAATAACTCCGCTTTATTAATATACATACAACAATTAGGAACTAGGCGTCATCTGTTGCATACTACGGGTACTTCGTGTTGCATGAGACTTCCAATGTGTCGCTGTAGTCGCAATTACTCAGCAAACACGCGGGACCTGTGGTTGGGTTGCGTCGAGGACACTCCACGCCCTTGCAGATGCTGCGACTGGTGGACAAGGCTGCCCTGGGTTTCCAGGACAACCTCAGAACCGTCGCGGTACTCCTGGACGTGGACAAGGCCTTCGCCACAATGTGGCACCAGGCTTACTGTACAAAGCTCAAAGAAGCATACCTCTCCCTGATTAGTAGTTTCCTGCGGGATGAAACTTACAGGGTGCGGGTCCAAGGTAACCTCTCCTCCGTCAGACCCATAAAGGCTTGAGTTCCGGAAAGCAATTTACTGTCACCGATACTCTTTGCTGCCTACTTGTCTCACTTACCAACAGAACCTCGCACTGTCCTGTGCCAAAACCCTCATGACGTCCTCGTCTTGGCACTAAACAAGAACGTCCATTACTGTCTCCCTCCACTGCAGCGATCACTCCGGGCCAGGGGCTTGTGCAGTGAAAAGTGGAGGAAGGCCATTAGCCCACAGAAAAGCTCTGCCCTTCTGTTGGGAAACGTCCAGCGCTGGCGCCCGGAAGGAGACCTGCGGTTGAGGTGGAGAAGGATCCCTTCGTTTCGATCCTCCAAATACCTAGGTGTCCGACTGGTCCGCGAACTCACCTTCACTCCACATGTCCGTGAGAAAGTTAGCCTCGGCCACGCTGCGCTCAGGCAGTTTTACTTCATATTCCGGTCAACCATGCCTACTCGCCTCAAACTACGAGTGTATCGTTTGATCATCCCGCCACGGATCCTGTACGGATGCGAGGTCTGGAGCTCGGTGGTTCGTACCAGCAACCGCAGACTGCAAGCCGTGCAGAACAAAGCTCTTATGATGATCTACGATACCGAACGTACGTTTCATTCACACATCCTACACACCCATTCTGGCATACCTTACGTTGAGGACGTTGTGCGTGAACATTCGTGCACATTGTTTGCCAGAATCACAACTCATCCCAACCACCTAGTTAATACAATAGGTCAATATGACCACCATGCACCAAGAAGGAGAAAGAGCTATCGCCTCCCCAAGGACGCCCTTGGGTGTTGAGTTCAGCCTCTCGTCCCTTCACTGCCAATCTCCATCTGTCCCGGCTATACTGGGGCTGCATTTGACTTGTCGGCAGACCCGAGCCAGTCGAGTCCCCCGTGTAACCAGAACATGACCTGAACGTAAATGTTCCCAGCCACCCTAACTCTCCCTCCTCCCCCCGCCACACTGGAAGGACCCTGCAAGTAGGTCGTTCCTGACGCGGCGTCATCGGGCACTGGCTTCCTTCATGGATGCTCAACCCGCCGCCAGGAGCATTAGCAGAGGTCGAATCATGTCCATCTGCTTACAAAAGACATCAAAGCTTTGAGAAAAGACAAAATCTCTAAGACCGCTCGGGTAAATCCGCTCAGCGGATAGGTACCATGGCGCTCTGTCCACCGCTCATGGCTCATGGCTCAGAACTACAGATTAATACGAGATTATCAACTCCATGGTTGAAGCCGCATAGAGCGCCCCTCCTGCAACTTTTGTAACTAAGAATTCCCTCGGTAATGTAGTGAGCTTCTATTGCGACCGATCTATGTTTTCTACGCTCCCCCCTCAATGACTGATAAAATACAAATTCTTCTCGCACACTGATGAACAGTTTACCGCACATTTCCTCAGCGTATTTGACGGGTATTATAATAATATGTGATACTTTACTACTTAAACAAATGCAAGTCGATATTGAGTTGTAGTTGAAAATGTATTGTGTTACAGACATAAACTGAATATCTACATTTGAGTGGAAATGCATATTTTGAAGTTCTGTGAATAAAATAAACTTTTTATAAAAAGACTTGGCGTGGTTGTACTAAAAGTATTTAAAAGATAGGGACAGACTAAGAAATTCAATATCATAGCCGGGATTTGAACCACGTATATGTCGATCTCTTAGCCACTGAGCTACCATGACAACATGACCAACTGACTCGTATTTTTTCGGTAAACAATTATCATATAGACATGAGACAACTACGTTAATGGTGACACGTAAGTACTTTAAGTCTCTTGTTAACTTATTTCTTAACAAAATCTTTAATCACAAATACAAAACTCTTTAAGATAATGGTAAATATGAGTTACGTATTAATTTATCATATGGATATCGCTGTAAAGTGTCTGCTAACAAATACATAGAAAAAACAATAAAGACTAATTGTAGATATTTCAAAAAACACATATAACTACACTTATAAATAAAATTATTAAATAATTAAATCAAATCCTGTTCTCCCTTACTCGACATTAAATATTGAAACTAATTGTACAAAACCAAATTGTACTCGTAGTGGTTTGATACAAACCAAACATTACAGAGACACAAAAATAAACATCAAACTGCTAATTGTTAATAAAGTGTCAACTAATGAATATCTTCTAACTGTAACGGAAATGTATTTTCGTTCATCTTCAACTAATAAGAAGCAAGCCAACTTTTTATAAGATCCAAGTCAAGTTTTAATCTAATAAGAGTCATGAGATCTTTCTAAGGTGTGGACGCGGATTTTTGGTGAAAATAAAATTTAGATGAGTCCAATTTTGTTATATATTATTTAATTATATAATATAAACTACGATTCTCTTTTATATTATAAATATTGAATAACACTTTTCGAATCTTATTAATTTTCCTTTACAATTATAATGATCGTAACATCTTAAGTCAACTTCCTCGTTCTCCAGCAAGACACAAGATTCTAACACTTTTCTAGATTATTGATTTTCTTGTCCCCATAGTGATTCCCACTTTATTTTGTGATTGGCCGATTCACTGACACGTCATCACACCACGTGATACCACTACTACTTCGGCCAATCACACAACTACATACATTTTTATATATTTATTATTCCTTCGAACATTACTAAAAAATACTGTTACAAATGCCCTTCTTCGAAATATATGGAAAATAACCAAATAAAGGAATTAACAATTAACAATCTGTTTCCATATATTTCGAAGAACAGCCCCAATTAACAATTTTGTTTACACCAATATTACACAACATCAATACAACATACATAAAATATAATAATATACATACATTAGATGAAATATAATAAATGAACATTAATTAAAATACAACAATATATTGACATTTAACAATAATATACATGTTTTATTATTTAACTATTTTAACAATAAGTACTCCGTTGATTACAAATCTCTTGTATCCACACTTGCTTCTAGAAATGCTTGTCTTATAGCTATGGGTAAAGGTCGGCTTTTATGTGTATAGGGAGCAGTATCATTCACTTTAAATGTGTGTGTATTTGTTACACAGTCCAGGTTTTGAACTAAAGGCTTTTCTATTCTTTAATATACACAATTTCAACTGTTCTTTTCTCGCTTGGTCTAAATTGTATGTGTTTTCTAACTTTACTTGTAATATTCTCTGGAATTCTATTTCTTCTTCCACTTGGCTTCCGCCGTTCTTATCTTGTATTGTATATAATTGGCAACAATGCTTTTCAAGGTCAGTTACATTATTTTGCAATCCATCAATAATTAAATTCTTCCCACAATTTTCATTTTCATCGTATTCAATATCACCATTTTCTTGCAAAAGTATATCTTCCACAAAAAACCTTTCATTATTTATATTATCCCTATTCTTTTCTTTTCTTCCATCTTCTTCCAATAATTTTATTACTAATAAATCATTTTCTGTCTTAAACTTCATTTCATGCATTTCGAAATTCAATACACTTTGCCATTCATATAATAAATCATTACCCACAATTACATCTCTTGCCAAATGTGGAATTACCAACGTAATGAAATTGAAATTCCATTCACCTATTCGGCCCTTAATTAATACTTTCATTGTTGGTTAGGTTGGTGCTATCGTTTATATTCGCATCATTCTCTGTGCTTTGTGTATTTTCGACTATTTCATTTTGATTACTTCTTTCAAATCTCACACCCCTAAAATCTCTTTGATTTGCACTAAATAAACTAGTACCTCTACCCCTATTAAAGTTACTTATTCGCTGATTATTTCCTCGATAAAATCTTACATGGTTTATGTGATCATTTCTTCCAATTCTCGTCGACTGATTGTTATGATAATTCCTTTGCACATTATTTTGAACTCCACTTCCTGTTCCGGGAATTACAGATTCATAATTTCGTCTAGGATCATAACCTCTTCCTTCAAATCTTTGATTTCTCACGGGTGCCCCGCCCCAATTTAAACTCGTCCTATTATTCCTATTATTTGTAGGTTGTGATTCCTGTCGATTTCTTCCTCGCTCAATATGGACGTTATTATAGTTACCATCACAGGATGTAGTATCATTAATGAGGTTATGTGCTTCAAATTCGGATAATAATTCAATCATATCAGAGAAATCGATAGGCTTAGCCACAATTAAATGATTTCTGATATGTGGGGGATAATGACGTATTAGCATGTTGACAATTTCTGTCTCAGAAATTTCGGGATTGATCAACTTACTTTTGTTTGCTAATTTTAAGAAATATTCAGTCATAGAAATCCCTTTTTTAAACTCAAACCTACCCGTTGCTAACTCAACTTTTATTCTTCTTTGTCTCTCAGGTCCCCAAAATCTATTTATAAACAGATTTCTGAAAGTACTGTATGTTTCATGTGAAGCCAAAGTTAACCTTAACCACTCAAGAGCATTTTTCTTCAAACAGCGTTTTACTATTACCATCCGAAATTCATTGGGAATTCTCTTAATACGGAAATATTCTTCCAATTCCCTAAGAAATACTTTTGGATTATCACCTGATTCCTCATCAAAACTTGGTGGACTAATATCATTTAGTGAATAATGTACACATTCATTTTGACCTAGACTGTGGAGTTGTGTGTGTGAGGACATGTTTTGTGTGTTTCTGTGATAGTTAATATCATTATCTGGACTCACAAAATCACTACATTCACTTACTACATCACTAGACTTCTGATGATTGCTTAATTCACCTGGTAAGTCACAATCGTTTATATTTGTAATTCTAGACATTTCTTTCCCGTTATTTACTTTTCTAGCCTGTAATGCAATTACAACTTGTGTCAGTTTTCCTAAGTTATCCTTTTCTTTTTCAAAATGTTCTTTTACCTCTTTAATTTGCAAAATTACTTCTTCTTTTGCTTTACTTATCTCATCAATTTGTAACTTTATTTCCTCTTGGTGTATCTTACTTTCATCATGTTGTAATTGTATTTCAGAACAAATTACATTGATTCTTTGTTCTACTTTATCTCCTAATTCTTCTCTTTGTTTTTGTGTTATTTCTGCCTGTTGTATCCTAAATGTTTCTAACTCTTTGTTTAATTCCATTCTTATTTCTTGTTTCACAATGTCCTGACCTAACCTAGTTTCCTGAATTATCTCTCTCAACTCATTGACTTCCTTTCTATTCTCATCCTTATTAATCTCTATGATCTGCATAAGCCTTTCCATATTATCCCTACACTCTTTTCTCCCTTCTCTAATCTCCTGTGAAATTTCAGATTTTAATTCCTGTTTTAACTTCTGTAATAAATTAATTTCTAAGTTACTCACATTTTGTGCTAGTTCCTGTCTTACTCCTACATCTAAATCATTCATTTTCTTAGTTAAATCATTTACATTTTGTTCTATTTTAGAATCTAAATTACTCATTTCTGATTTTACATCTTTCATTCTAGAATCTAAATTACTCATTTCTGATTTTAAATCATTTGCATTTTGTTCTATTTTAGAATCTAAATTACTCATTTCTGATTTTAAATCATTTGCATTTTGTTCTATTTTAGAATCTAAATTACTCATTTCTGATTTTAAATCATTTGCATTTTGTTCTATTTTAGAATCTAAATTACTCATTTCTGATTTTAAATCATTTGCATTTTGTTCTATTTTAGAATCTAAATTACTTAACATTCTTGTTATTCTTTCCAACATTGACTCATTATCTATGCTTAATCTTGCATCCTCCCTATTCATTCCTACACTTTCAGTAACTTCTCCTTCCACTATTATTTCTTTTCTACTCGCCATCTTTTTAACTATTTTCTGATTTCTTAACAACATAAATCTACTACTACTATTATTATTATTATTATTATTTTTTTTTTTTTTTTTAAATTTTCACTCACTTAAACCAGTTCTCGTTTTCTTCTTTCTTCTCTCTTCTTTCTTCTTTCCTTTTAAATTCCCACGGAGCTGCACGATGCACGATCTCCTCTTCTTTATCCTATTCGAGCCCCACACGTTGCTGCGCCATTTGTAACGGGATTTTAATTTTCGTTCTCCATTATGGCGGTCGGTATAATACTTTCTTTCACTCCAGAATCATGATTTTCCATCGCTCTTTCTATGCTAGTCGTCATGTTTCTCCCATAAGACAGCACTAACGGCGCAGTTACTCGAATATAGTTAATTTAATCAATTTTTTTTTTCTATCAAAAGTAATACTGGCTAGCGCCAAATGATAGATTCACAGATTAAGACAAAATGATATATAATTTTCTTGGAGATTTTATAATCATCGTAACATCTTAAGTCAACTTCCTCGTTCTCCAGCAAGACACAAGATTCTAACACTTTTCTAGATTATTGATTTTCTTGTCCCCATAGTGATTCCCACTTTATTTTGTGATTGGCCGATTCACTGACACGTCATCACACCACGTGATACCACTACTACTTCGGCCAATCACACAACTACATACATTTTTATATATTTATTATTCCTTCGAACATTACTAAAAAATACTGTTACATAACTAAACAAATAAAACATAATAAAATTAAAGGTAATCTCACTTGATACGAAATTGAGCCAAGACACGTAAACTTGTTAACAAAACACAGCTTCAGTTACAAGACAAGTGAGTAACTATATACCTAAATTAACAGTAAATAAACCTCTTAATAACACAAATAAATAAAATACCGGATGTACATAATATTGTGACTTTGTGGGTTCGTGAAATAAAAAGTCCAATTACACCACTCAACAATGTTCTTTATTTCCACCGACTTACAGTTAAACACTTGCCAATTACACAGAATTACGTGCTGCAACAATTACAATTCACCAGTTCGTCCGTTACAATCTCACTTGTCCTCGCGATTACATAAACTCCGATGCACATACCAGTTACGTACAGTCTTCCGTTGCACAATCTTTCCGTTCATTAACACGTCACTGACTAACACTGCCTTCTTACACCAAGAACTGTCCTCACTCACACACACTAACCAACTGATTGACCAACTCCCCTCTGTCTGTCTGTAACCCTCTTTATATAGGAATATCGCCGGTTTCTAGTGACCAGGAGAATGTTCCAGATTCCGTAATTTCTGGAACCAGGTGGACAGAAACAGACGGCACACTGATGTTTTTCCTCCCAACCACTGCCTGTCATCACTACAAGACAAACGAGGGGGAGGTGTGGCTAACGCGGTCCTCCCCTGCCTTCCGTTCCCAGCTGGTTCCACAGGGTGTTCCAGCGCTCGCGTTACAATATAATAAATAACTTGAAACTAAATAGTTGATATACTCTCTAACAAGCAATAACTAAATTTGCTAATTTATTACGTCATTTACATAAATGAATATATCCTAATACTTCTTGCTTTAGTAAATACAACATAACAGAAAATAATGAAAAGAAATCTAATAGCAATACATACAATTGTTTAATAACATTTGCTATCTAAAATTATTTATAATCAAATTTAAATGTTCAGAAGCAGTTACACCTTTGTATTTCAAAATAATTGAATTATTAATATTCGAAATAATTTTAAATATACTTCATTTGTCATAAACATATGTTAAATAATTAATAACTTGAACAAAGCTTTATAATAATTTTTGACAATTCGATAGAAGTTCCATGTAGAGTTGTTGTCAAGTTGTACATTTCCTACGAAACTTTCTTGCATCATGCTTGTACACAGTTTGATATTTACCAAATTTCCGGGTTTGTATGTTGATACTACAAACAGTAATATTTCACAAGAAAGCAAAGCTCTACTAAAAAGACCAGAACAAACCTACAGTTCAACTAACGCGATTGTTTACAGAGTGACTGCGACTACAGCGACACACAGTGGAAGTATCGTGAAACATGAAGTACACATAGACTGTTAAGAGATGACGCGCCACCTGTAAGTGCAAATTATGTAGCAATATTTCTTAGTTATTAGCAATCTTTCCCGGAACATTAGAGATATTTTCCTTGTTTTGAAGTAAAACACTTCTTTAAGGCAAGCAATAGTAAATTTGAGCTCTTTAGATGAAAATTTCATTATAAACCGACAGGAATTGCAGAGATAAGGAACAAAAGTCTGCAAAATCCTATTTAAGTAAAACAAATTTCATATCTTTGTTCATCTTGGCATTTCAATAGTTTACATCTAATAGTAAATATTTTGGTAATCCTTCTGAGTATATATCACTTGCAGCAACTCCTCACGTTCAAGAGGTCCCGAGTTCGAATCTCGGTCAGGGTGAGTTACCTGGATAAGGTTTTTCCCGGGGTTTTCCCTCATCCTGATAGACGAATGTCGGATAACTCCAAGCTCCATGGACCCCGGACTCATTTGAGCATCATTTCACCCATTTCATTCATCGTCCGATATGACTTAACGTTGGAGGACGTTAATTGCAAAAAAAAAAAAAAAAAAAAAAAACTTTCAGCAACCGAGTATGAGGTGTTACTCTTTCGTCCCGCAACCCGTCGACGGAGAATGTGGCTTCTCGGGATAGGAATTCGGGTGTGAGGTCGACCTAGGTTTTGCTGGTCAGGTGCTTAATTGCCAGGGCGAACTCCTGCTTTCCCTTTTATGCTGCGTTCTAGATTTCAGTCGGCTGCGGCTAAGGAGTTCTACAGGGCCTCTCAGATGGCCTAGGGCGCCGCCGCTGTCTGGACCGCGTTCAGCACCTCTGTGGCCCGTCACTGGAAGCTGGCTGTCAGCTGTGTGTCCTCTTTTTCTGATGACAAGGCACACTGTGTGGACTTGGCGGCGAAAGACTTCAAACGTTGACGTGCCGTCATACTTCGGTGCTTTAACGTGCGCAGATGAGTAGCGCCCCGGTGCGTTAGTTTGCAGATCGTTCAATCTTCTGTCAACTATTAGGGTTACTACAGAGTGAATTTGACACCAAATTGTACCTAATCCTGAAATGGGGTATTCCTAGGAGTAAGGATGAGGCCACGAGAGAGAGGGTGGCCATCACAAGGAGTCACGATAGCTCAGAGGGCATTTACCCGATTACTGACTCTTTGGAAACTCCCCTAACATGTCGGTACAACTCGGAAACCTCCTGCCGTGGTCAGGAAAGGGCGGAACAGGTCGGTCGGAGACCGTCTTATTGGAGTAGGAAGTGTTTACCTGGAGCACATCATCCTGTCATACAACGCCGAGACGCTACTTCCCTGAAAGAGACTCCCCGTAGGAGAGGGAATCCGTCCCCTTCAGCTGCACTGGTGCGAGCGCTGCAGACCCCTAACACTCGTGGTACTTCTGACGCTACCAGAGGAAACTTGAGTCCCTCCCTGAATGGGAGTTGTTCGGATTGGGTTGGACTCGAGGGTGCAGTGTGATCCTCTTACCCGCAGGAAGTCGGGTACCGCTAACCAGCCTATGGCCGTACAGTGGAGACAGAAGTTTGCCTAAAAAGTCTCGGGTACTAGCGTGCAGAGCTAGTTGCTGTGCTAGATCACTAGGCGGCCCCACCGAGGTTATGTAGTAGTCTTCCCTGCGGGGTTGACGTGCGTAAGTGGCGTATCCACTTCCATTCGTCTTGACGTTGTTGTCGATTTGGTGGGCGGGGGGGGGGCGTTTTATACTCAAGGTATTGCCCCAAGTAAAGACCAGTGAGAGGCGAAGTCCCCGAAGGCTCTGTACTATCTCCCACCTTATTCAACGTCTTTATGGCAGATCTCCCCACAGAACCACGAGTCATAATGGCACAATACGCTGACGACGTCCTCCTGGAGTAACATTGGATAGAGGCCTAACTTTTCGCCAACACATCAGAGACCTAGCGGTAAGGGTACAGAGCTATCGCTTCCCTGTATCCTATTCTGGGGTGGCCGCGCCGTGGCTCAGAGGTTAGACCGCTTGGCTCTCACCAAGGCGGCCCGGGTTCGATCCCAGGCGACAGCAAAGTGAGATTTGTGGTGGACAACACGGCGCTGGGGCGGGTTTTCTCTGGGATTTCCGGTTTTCCCCGCCATCTCATTCCACCGTTGCTCCATCTTCATCACATGTATCATCAGTGTCATCGCCTGCGGTGCTATATGTAGTAAAAGCGGGCGTTAAACACAACACTATGCTGGGGTCGAGCTCGATGCCGCTTGGCCTGAGGTTATACCTCTTCCGAGCGCTGTTGATCCCCGTGATACTATATGCCTGCGAGATCTGGGGCATGGCCGCAGATATATGGTTAGCATGGCTTCAACGTGCACAACAATCTGCATACTTTTGTTCTAAAATATGATACTCCTTGTTGGTGTCTATTGACTTTGATGTATAATATAGCTCCAATTGCCCATTATCCTCATTACTTTACCAAAGACATTCGCCAAAGAAAGAACTAATTATCCTAATACTTGGAAAGTATTGCTAACAACTAAGATAAATTGACATAAACATAGCAATTACAACTTTGGCGTCTATTGTAGTCTCCTATGTGTACTTCGTGTTTCGTGAGACTTCCATTGAGAGGCGCTGCGGTCGGTGACAATCAGGAAACACGGGGATAATTTGAACTGCGGTTTTAGCGCTAAAGTAACAATTTCTGTACCACGTACATACATATCACGTAGAGCACGAACTGCATTGTATCTGAAACTAAAAGAAAGTTTGTTTAGCAGAATTCAAAAGTAGAAAGTCGGTTAAATATACAACTTGTACATAACTTCAGCATTTTCAAAGATCACAGACGAGGTTTTCAATAAAATCACAGTACTTCAATGATGCAAAGTTAAGAAAACTTTGATTGTGTCTAAAATAATTATAATGATTTTAATTACATTACTATTTGTTTAAAATATATTTATAAGAAATGAAATGCTTATGTTCAATTTGCAGGGAATATTCTGAAAGCACATTTTATTCTCGACCTCTTCACATAACTCGGAAACAGTAAGAGCTACACAAAACCTTAACACAAATATAAAGTAGATCTTGTAGTAACACACAAGTTGTGTCTGATACATTTTATGTGTAGTTAACCGGTTCAGGGATATTCCTTGTTATCTACTTCAATATTTAAGTAGATACTTATAACTTAAACAAATGCAAGTCGATATTGAGTTGTAATTGTGAATGTGTTGTGTTACAGATATAAACTCGATATCTCGATTTGAGTGGAGATATATATTTTGAAGTTCTGTGAGTAAAATATACTTTTTATGAGAAGTCTTGATTTTACTGTAATACACTTGGTATTCAAAACGTAGAATCAGACTGAAACATTCAATGCCATATCTGGGAATTTAACCAAAAATCTCCCGGTCTTTGTCCAGTTTCTCTAAACGACTGACCTACTATAACCAACATGTCAGCACGACATTAAATTGTCCAACTGTCTCGTATGTTTCCCTGGAGACCTCTAGGAGTTCTCACATGAGACGTTTACCTCAAAGACGACTTACAACACGTAAGTACTTCAAGAGCAACTAAAGTTTACGTTAAACCATCAAACAATGTCTTACATTTTAAATTTTAACTATTAAAGTTTGAGATGGTATTGTTTATCAATAATCAATAAGATATAAACATAATGAATAAGCTGATGTATTTAATATTACAGTGAACGGATTAAATTCGCTTATTAACGTATTACTTAACAAAATATTTTAAAGGAAATATTCAATGACAAATGAAAGGATAAAAGTTGAAGTATGTTTCACTGTAAATAGTACATTAATTTACTGAAGTGAGTATACTGTCACGGCGGCGGGCATAAAATTGTCCGCGCGGCTTGTTTACACGGACGGATAGTGTTTCACGAAGACAAAGAGCTTGCCGGCGCAGATTAGGTTACGGTTCTGGAAGGTGATAGAACAGTTCATTTGCTGTTTCTCCCAGAAATCTCTCGAATATATCAATGGGGTACTTAAGAAGGCGACGACTCGTGAACATAGAGGAGTAAACAGTTGTAGAGTGTTGCTGTTGTAACGAGAGCTGATGTAATCAGAACGCTGTTTGGTCAAAGACCTTGGTACACTGTCTGTATGGAACCTGGGCTCGTTTGAGCATCATTTCACTCATTGCATTCATCGTCCGATACGACTTAGCATGTAAATTACAACAAAGAAGATGAAACAATTATCGCTCTAATAAAGTAAATAATTTACACCAAATCTGAGCGTAGCCTGAACGTCTTACATCGCCATGATGTACAGTTAGTTGTGTAAAGAATGCTGAGCTCTGTGATTACAAGTGACAGTTCGTCTCGCGACGGAGGACAAGGTCGACAGTCTATGGCTATGCTGCAAGAAACTTTTCCAGGACGAGTAATTTCCTGTGAGGCTGAGTTCCCCTACCCGTCACATTCCCCCGATCCCACACCTCCTGTCGGTTACGTGTGGGGATTGTTAAAGGAGAAAGTTTTCAATTGTCCAGATCCACTCAAAACTGTGTCAGCATTACGTCAGAAGATCGCCTCGTTCTTCGGGACCGTGCAGCAACCTCCGTTACCGAATATGTTGAAAAATGTGCGAGATCGTTATGAATAACGCAATGGAGCACATCTCGTAATCACAATAAAAGTGACATAATTTCTAATATTCTATATTTTGCAAATCTGCACCAAGAAGAAGCCGAGAGCATAGTATGGGGCCCAGATATAGGCAGAGTACCTTTCAACAGAGACAGTTAGTGATCTATCACAATGAAAAGAACAAAACATACCGGGAAATAGCAGAGATTGTGAACCTTAGCAAAAGTACAGTTAGTGACATAATTCACCGGTATAAGTATGAAGACAATTGAATATCGAGCAAAGCCAGGGCGACCAAAACTTCTTAACGATAGGCAGGTGTCTTATGTTACGCGGAAGGTAAACCGTAATCCAGTTGTAGGTGCTCCGATGATTTGTGGTGAGATTCAGGAAGAACTGGGACTAACAGCCCTGAAAAGGTCAGAAGAGACATGCGACAACAAGATTTTAATGGTCGTGTAGCCAGAAAAAAGTCATACATTACCAGCAAGAGTAAAAGGAAACGATTGTATTTTGCCAAAGACTTTGTTAACAAGACAACGGATTGGTGAGACCAAGTTATTTTGTGTGACGAAAGCAAATACAACCTTGCTGGTTCTGATGGCAGGGTGGTTATGTGGAGGAAACCAAACACGGAGCTTCAAGAGCGCTATTTACAAGACACAGTTAAATATGGCGGAGGTGTGCGGCTGTATTTCCTCTACGGGAGTGGGAAAGCTGGTGTTTAGAGACGCAACCATGAACAAAGAAGTCTATCTTAGACTATTACAGTAAAATTTGAAACAACGTGAAGAAATGATGGGTATTTTGGACAGCTTGACATTTTATCAGGATAATGATCCGAAGCATACGTCGCGCATTGTGTAGCTAAGGTTACTTTACAACTGTCGTCATGTACTGCATCCACCCCCTCAGTCCCCGGATCTTAATTCCATAGAAGCAGTATGGGATAAACTGGAGGAGGCTTTCCGGAAGACCCCATCACCTCCAAGCAGCACTTGAAGGAGAGGTTACAAGAGGAATGGAGCAAACTTTCTACAGCCTGCCTGAAAAACCTGGTTCACAGCATGCCAAATAGGTTATGAGAAGTAGTGAAAAGAAGAGGGAGAGTCACAAAGTACTAAGCCATATTTTGTATCACACTCAAGTTGTGTCTGATTACTTTTGAGGTCCAAAAAATGCCGTATTTCTTTTTATTTCCTAAAAAAACACGCATTATATAATTTTTATATGAAATAACATCTTTTTTCTTAAAAGAACGAACCACGTAACCGTCAATTATCATTAATTTCAATAAAATAGTACATCAAAAGTTGACTTTCACCTTCAAAACTAGTACTCTGCTTTATCCGATTATATATGGGAGTCTCTGTTTGTTGGAAAATCTGCGTGATCGTTATGAACAACGCAATGGAGAATATTTTGAACTATCATCTTGATACGTCAGGTAATGACTTTGTGGCCCGCCGCGGTAGCGTGGTGGTAGCGTGTCTGCCTCACATTCAAGAGGTCACGAGTTCGAACCTCGGTCAGGGTGAGTTACCTCGATAAGGCTTTTTCCGGGGTTTTCACCTTATGCTGAAATACGAATGTCGGGTAACTCTAAGCTCTATGGACCCTGGACTCATTTGAACATCATTTCACCCATTACATTCATCAGCCGATATGACTTAACGTTGGAGGACGTAAATTACAAAAATAAAAAAATAAATAAAAAAACGACTTTGGCGAGAAATATATATCTCATTTGTCATTAAAATTTCTTAAATGTATAACATTTTTAAGAAAACTTAGAACATTTTTTGAGAAAATACAAAATTTTGCGGTATATTGTATGTAAAGTTGCTGTTTAGTTGTAGAATTCCTGAAACATTTCGTGTCTCGTCCTTCAAGACATCCCTGAAGTTATATATAGGTTTGGTATTTACCAAATTTCCGGGTACACACACATAAACAACTTCCTTTAGAATTCGGTAGTAGCAAAATATATACATTTTCAGTATAACTTCGCCATTCAAATTTTGGCTACAGATCAGTTAATCCTCTACCTACTACACATATTCGTGGCACGAAAAGTAATATTTAACACTAAAAACTCCTAAACGAAATATTAAGTACAAACCTTTAGTTCAACTATCCCGCGTGTTTACTGAGTCACGGCGACTACAGCGACACACAGTGGAAGTGTCATGAAACACGCAGTACACGTGGGCTGCTACAGATGACGCACTAGTGGTAATTGCTATGTATATAGCAGTATATGTTAGTATTTCTCGAAACATTGGAATGATGGTCTTCTGTTTTGGTGTAGAATTTACTCTAAATGTAAACAATAGCAAGCAGAAGCTATACTGCATACAAAAAACAAAAACGAACCAACAGACTTAGAGCTTTCTAAACAAAACTACAGCTGCTTCTACAGTTCTTACAAAATCAAGTTAAAACGGTACTCATTTGTCTGGAATAATGGATGACTATATCCAAGCACATCTAATAATTTTAATTTTAATCTGGGATTACAAGTAAGTAAATGTTGCTTTGCAGTTCGTTGTCAAGTTTCTATATGACGTTCACTGGACTGTCCTCTTGCATCATGGGAACTCGGTGAGGCTTCAGATGTTTTCTTTTGATGTCACATTATCAACTGATCTGCAGATAATATTTTATTTGTTTTAAACTTAACTTGAACATAAATGCGTTGCTAACAAATACAATATTCAATAAAATGTCGTAATAAACTATTAATATAATTGAATTGTATTGTTTATTTTCCACATTCCAAAATTTTACAATTTATAACTTTAGCTCATATCGAACGATGAATGAAATGATGTTCAAATGAGTACAGGGTACATAGAGTTCAGTTACCAGACATTCATCTTTCAAGATAAGAGAAGACCTCTAACGTTAAGTCATTCGGACGATGAATAAATTGATGTTCAAATAAGGACAGGATACATAGAGCTCTATGCACAGGGTAGATATGTCCGCTTGGGGACTTAAGTACAATAGACCAATTTTGGACCTCCGTACCGAAACCCCGCCGTAGTGTAGTCCAGTCCCTCTATCTCCTCTCACCTCATCCTTTTCCCGGGGATGGCTCACTTGGGGGCATAGGTATAATGGACCTCCGTGACGTCATAAGGAAATTGTTAAACCCACGAAGTAAGTTCAGCTGTGATATTGCCAAGGTTGGACCTTATGACCCCGGGCATTTGCTTATCTCTCGTTAAAATCCGCAGCAAAGCCAGAGTTCATTCAGTAAGGAATTTCCTAACAGCAGCACGACAACTTAACGTAAGTACAAGTTCCCCACATCCAGATTTCCTTATGTCTATTATATAATGTTAAAGGGAGATGAGGTCTCCTGGTTTTCCAATGTTAACTGATAACCCATCATTTAGACAACTGTTTTTACTGAGCTTTTCAAGGAACAATCAATAGGACTTCTACAATTGACAGAGGAAACTTAATTAATTTGTTTGTCTAATATAATAACTAAATGGTTATTAATAAACGGTGGATCTCGATGAGTATGCCTTATTAATAAAACGTTTTTCATTAACATACAGCAATCTTATCTCCAAATGTGTGATAAAAATTCATCACTTTATACCGACGAGTGTCAGAAATAGTAAGTTCTTCGCAGCAGTTAAACAAGACGAGAAGGATTAAAATAGATAAATAATCTTTATTTTGATTACTAATTTTTAAAGACCTTTCAGTTAGGATGTTCTATGAAGACAATACGACATTGCCCAGAAGATCTATAATCATATTCATATGTAAATAAAATCTGAATTTTGAACTAAATCATAATATTGAGCAATTCGACTCCCTGTATCAACTTAAACGCTATCGCATTGTTAGTTTTCTAACAGCTACAAGTGAAGGGGGAATATAGTAGACCTTAGGTGATAGTCAAATGTTTTAAACAGCTGGTCGCTACGTGACAGCTCTCAAACTCCTTTCTCTTTCCCTGGCCAAGAGATTATAAATAAATAAATTTTTACCTGAGATAAAAATAAGATTTATACATCACTGACGATTTTCAGTTATTATAAAATCATTCAGAATTAAGGGGATATCTGAGGATATTCTTAGAAGGTTTAAGAATAAACATGTATTTTAAACAAAATCATACAACGATTTAAAATACGTTTCAGAAACAAGAAAATATATAAAGTAATATGAAACTGCCATGTAATGGCTTTATAACGTCATACCATTTGCCTAACCAGAAGTGAAAAATTGCCTTTTTTGCCGGAGATCAATTAGAAGATTGTAATATTTCAATAGATCTGCTCCTATGATAGGATGACTAACTGTTGTTAACACAGATGACCAACAATAGCTGCGTCTAGGACCTAGGTTGAGATTTACTAATTGTTCTCCGTATGTAGCTAATGGAGCACCATTTGTACTGAAAAGTGTCAGGTTTTAGGAACATTCTTATTATCTTTAGGGGTTGTTGGCAGAACGGATAACTCAGCTCCTGAATCTATAACATATCTAACCTTTGTTGTTTTATCTGTGACAAATAGGTGGGTTGAATTCCCAATTTCGCATACCGCCATCTATGATTGGGTTACTAGTTTTTTGGGGAATGACATTTTCCCCGAATTTAGTATTATAACAGCAAGAAGGAGTGTTGGAAGAAGTTGAGGATCTGCTTTTGTTACGTCTACTGCGGCTTGATGATCGCTGCGTTGATAAGAAGACTCCAAACGTGAATTAATATATTCCAGAGTGTTACAGAGACGTGATAAATCACTGGTATTTGGGTTGATATCAGTGACAACTGCGTTAACATAATGTGAGTTTTGAAGACCAGTTTCAGCCATTGTAGCTACCTCTCCAGATTTTCACTCCTGACTGCCAGTTCAGTTTGTACAGACAAAGGGAGACGTTGAAGCCACAAAGATTTTAATATTTCATCTGTAATTATGTTACGATATAAACATTTTATTTGTCACAAAAGTTGAGAAAGCTGTTGGTTTCGTAATTAAATTTCATTGCACATCAATGCAGCAGAAACTGTTGTACTTATACAACATTGTACAGACTTTTGCTCCAAGGTACGATATATGTTGTTAGTTTATATTAAAATTTGTAAGCAATATAGCTTCAGGTAGTGACATTCACACTTTGGGCAAGATCTACATCAAAACTAAACCTCACTATTCTAATATATATGGAGAGAATGTTTAATAACTAAGAAATATTGATATATACTTAGCTATTGCTACTTGGGCGACATCCCTTGTGTAATACGAGTACATCCTGTTACACGCCACTTCCACTGTGTGTCGCTGTGGTCGCAGCAATTCTGAAAACTGCAGTACTTCTTAACTTTAACTTTAAGACAACAGATACTTTCTGTACCACGAGCATACATATGAGGTAGAGGAGAAATTTTATTATTTTCCATATTAAAAATGGAGATTGTATTGCAAATATATATTTTAGGATCACCTGACAGTAAAAGAACTTTTTGAGCAAAATTCAGAACTAAAAAGTTTGTTAAATAATAAACTTGTATATAACGTCAGAATTTTCAAGGATGAAGCCTAAGATTTTGATGAAATTCACGTCATAACCAAATACCCTTTAAACGGAAACTTTTAGAAAAATTTGTTTTCGACAAAAATAGTCCTAATAATTTTAATTAAATTACTAAATATTAAAAATATTTTTACGACAAATGAAATAAGTCTTGCATTTTCTGTTAATTTCCTTAAAAGTTCTGGTCATTCTGTATGACTTTTGTATAACTGATAAACTGTAGGGCATAAGTTAAAATAATAAAAAGTCTAATCAGCAGTAATCATTGTTAAGATTCTCGTTATTATATTTTAAAGTTTATAAACCAATGATTAGTTTATAAATCACACTCAAATTCAGTTCCTAATTTTGGTGTAAATATTGTTAAAACAGAAATTACTAATAAAGATTTAAAAGAAAATTAATCAAATTAATACAAAATGAACAAATGTAAAGGTAATCAGTGTAATATTAATAACAAATACTCTATCGCCCAAGGATGCCCTTGGGCGGTGAGTCCAGCCTTTCGTCCCTTCACTGCCAAAATGCGTCTGTCCCGGCCATACTGGGGCTGGATTTGACCTGTAGACTGACCTCCGCCAGTCGAGTCCCACCCGTGTGACCAGAACACGACGCCATCCTAAATGTTCCCCAGCTACCCGACATCCCGCTTCTGGCCCCGCCAAACTGGACAGACCGTGCCAGCAGGTCGTTTCTGTCGTGGCGGCATCGGGCACTGGCTTCCATCCTGGACACTCATCCCGCCGCCAGGAGCACTAGCAGAGGTCGAATGATGTCCATCATCTTACAAAAGACAAAATGCCTAAAACCGCAAGGGTAAATCCGTTCAGCGGACCATGGCGCTCTGTCCACCGTCCGGGAGCATCCGAAAGACTTGTTCTCGCTCAAGTCTCCTTACTCAGAACCACAGATTAATACGAGATTATCAACTCCATGGTTAAAGCCACATAGAGCGCTCCTCGTGCACGTTTTGTAACTAAGGATTTCTTCGGTAATGTAGTGAGCTTCTATTGCGACCGAGCTATGTTGTCTACCCTCCCCCCTCTAGCCAACTCCATGACTGATAAAACTTCTTCTCGCACACTGATGAACAGTTTACCGCATATTTCCTCAGCGTATTTGACGCGTATTATAATAATATGTGATACTTTACTACATATATAAAGTTGATCTTGTAGTAACACTAATTTTGTGTCTGATATATTTTTTGTGTAGTCAACAATTTCTGTTATTTACTTGAATTTTTCAGTAGATATTTATAGCTTAAACAAATGCAAGTCGATATTGAGTTGTAAATGTATTGTGTTACAGACATAATCTCAATATCTAGATTTTAGTGGAAATGCATATTTTGAAGTCCTGTGAATAAGATATACTTTTTATAAAAAGTCTTGGCGCGATTGTACTAAAAGTACTTAAAAGGTAGAGGCAGACTGACAAATTCAATGCCGTAGCCAGTATTTGAACCACGTATCTCCCGATCTGTTAACCACTGAACTACCATGACCACAGACTCGTATTTTTTCGGTAAACAATTATCATATAGACATGAGACAACTACGTTAATGGTGACACGTAAGTACTTTAAGTCTCTTGATAACTTATTTCTTAACAAAATCTTTAATCACAAATACAAAACTCTTTAAGATAATGGTAAAAATGAATCACATTATTGTGGAATTAAATAAATATATGATTAAAAATTATTCAATTTGTAGAACTTATAAAACAATATGTATTCTTTTGTTCTAAAATGTGATACTCCTTGTCTGTCTATATTGTCCGTTTGGTACGATATAGCTCCAAATGCCCATCGTCCTTATTCGTCCTTATTGGACATTCGCCAAAGAAAGAGCTAATTATCCTAATAGTTGGCAAGTATTGCTAACAAATAAGATAAATTGATGTAAACATAGCAATTGCAACTTTGGCGTCATCTGTAGCGTCCTATGTGTACTTCGTGTTTCGTGAGACATCCATTGAGAGCCGCTGTGGTCTGTGCCAATCAGGAAACACGCGGAACATTTGAACTGCGTTTTTAGCGCTAAAGTAACAATTTCTGTACCACGTACATACATATCAGGTAGAGCACGAACTATATTGTACCTGAATCTAAAAGAAAGTTTGTTTAGCAGAATTCAAAAGTGGAAAGTCGGTTAAATATACAACTTGTACATAACTTCAGCATTTTCAAAGATCACAGACGAGGTTTTCAATAAAATCGCAGTACTTCAACTATGGAAATTTTAGAAAACTTTGTGTCTAAAATAATTCTAATGATTGTAATTATATTATTATATGTTTAAAATATATTTATGAGAAATGGAATGCTTACGGTCAATCTTCAGGGAAAATAACACAGAGCGTGTTTGCAATGAAAGCTATGTATATAATTTAATACTTTTTAATATTTGATGTTGATACAGTGTTCCACAAAGTAATGTACAATCTTTGAACTTTAATAACATTCACTCAACCGATTTATTGCTGACAACGTAAAGGATTATGAAGAAGTTCTACATTGCATCATCAACGTAACGTTTCGGACATTTTTGTTACTTTAAAAATTCAATGATGTTAATTTTATTACGTCATTGATTCATTGATAGCGTTTGGAGGGAACGGAGCAACTCGACTTATAGTAGAACTTTACCTGGAAGATTCCCTTCTGAGAAACAGAGGTGAGGTTGGCATGACTGAGGAGAGACGATCACAGAGGGCAGGTTCCCCAACGACAAACGATTGAAGCCCCAGGGTGGTGACCCTTACGCAGCGACTTTGGTCAAACCCTGTATTTACCGGGACATTGATATTTACAGCCAAACAGGAAGAAAAGTGAATTGAAGAGAGTAATGAGATGAATTGCAGAGACAGGCATTTGGGGAGATCTGCTATATTCACTCGTGAGCTGCTTCATTGCCTGTTCCACCGATTACACTTCACAGAGATGCACTAATTGACACGTGAAGTGCTTCTTGTACTTACCACGCTCTGCGGACTCTTCACCACGGATCTTGGAACGTACTACAATTCTCTATCGACTCACAAGGCTCTACTGACTCGAGAACTACGTAACTTCTCACCACGGAGTCGCAGTCAGCGATTGACATTCGAAATACACACAAAAAAATCCTCAAACTTAGTTCTCTGTCTTACCCGACGTCGTACCGGCTTTTATATAGACCTGCCCCGCGCTACAGGTTGTTACAATATTCGAGTGCTCTGGAACTATACTCTAGATCGGTATTTAATACGTCCTGACCGTGACTTCGTGACGTAAGGAAGGCCGTAGCTTCTCCAGCCAATGGACAACAGATCAGAGCGATTACCTCATCCATACTGAGCTATCCTGTAACAGACGACGTGACAGAAGGTATTCTATTTATAACCTAAGTCACTTTCAGCAAGAGTATACAGAGTGATAACTACAACAAACGTCATCATGTGTTTGAACATTCTTTCTCTCTCAATGTTATACGGAGTAAACCCCATCTGACTCTATATGTGACACTCAATAATATCAAAATACCGAACAAGATAAACCAACATGCCTGAGAAATGTTCTAAGTTCACTCGTAAGTAAACCATCACATCAGTCACAATCTGGAGAATTTGTATGTCCGAGACAGATTTGTACTAACAGGGTCGTTCTCGGTAACACAAAGGATTATCGGACAGTAATGACTTATGTTTTGAAAGGGCAGTAGTGTTTGCAACACATATCAAGTATTTGCAAAGAAGGGAATACCTTCTGCTCTTCTTAGAAACATAAGACAAATTTTTAAATTAGTGTATTCAATAAGTTACTAATGTAAATGACCGGAATTAGAATGTGAACATGAAAATTGTTTGAATGTGGTTAACTTATATAAGCCTTTGAAGTTATGTATTCCAAAACAGAATAGTTCTTGTTGGTCTATATGAAATTATATATAAAATTTAGTTAAAGTTTACTATCAATTACATTTGCGATACGTTTTACACCAAAACTGAGAAGTACTGCTCTAATTTTTTTCTTAATAACAAGACACTTTGACATATACAGAGCAATTACAACTTGGGCGACATCTACAGCATCGTACGTGTACTTCGTGTTTTACGAGACTTCCCCTTTGTGTCACTGTGATCGCCATCAATCAACAAACACGCGGGACATTACAACTGCAAGTTTGTACCGTCTGGGCTTTATTTTACAGTTAAATAATAAATATAATTTCATTTACAAAATAGCTGCATCTCCTACCTGGGTTAACCTTTAGACATTGTAAGATTTCATATTCCAGTAATAATTAACTAAACAATAAGAATCATCTTAAACAAATGAAGTGCTAAGCAATTTACGACTAATATTTAAAAAGATAACAAAACAGATAAAAAAAACCTAAAATAAATATTTGACAATAACGTCTCGTGATACATAACTAATAAAACAAAAGACAAATATATCATGACCTAACACTAAAATTCATAATTTTATTTTATACTAATTAAGTAAACTAAAACCAAGTTAATACAAAATAAACAAATTTAAAGTTAATCAATGTAATATTAATGACTAGGGCCCGGATTTTGATGAAAAGTCATCTTTTGTCTGTGAGTAGTCACAGACGATGCTTATTGGAGATTAATACATTCTAGAACAAATACGTTAGATATATCTATATGGTTTTTTTACGTCATCAAAATGTATTTTTACACATTTTTATAATAAAGTCTTTCTTAACGTTTAGATGCATTTTCCGGTCATTTTTTGCCTTTTCACGAATTTATTGGACATTTTCATCTGTAGCCCGCATTCGGGAGGCGTGGGTTCGATTCCTATGGCCGACCGGACCCTGACCCATGGGTTTTTTGGTTTTTTTAAACAATTAATGATTGAAAATTATTTTATCTGATAATCTTTTATGAAATAGTAACTTTGTAATTGTGGTAAGTATGTAATTAACACAGGTCAGCGTCCTAACAGTGCTGGTCAATTTATGACGCATCAATTCGAGGACTCGCCGATTACATCATGAAATACGTGTGGATCTCAGGAGCTAGAAGTGTCGCAGTAAGGACAGTAGTTTGTGAGGTGTGTACATTTGTTGTGTTGTGGAATTGAAATGACGAAACAAAAACAGTCAACTGCGTCACGTTTGAAACATTATGTTTCAGAGTTTGGCGGAAACAAATATTTTATAAAATTGTAAATAACCTGATGAATTTTGAATTTATTTATTATTTAGCAGCAATAATTGCATTTTTTACTTAACAAAGTTAATTTTAAAATGTGGTTATTCGAACCATTTATACATTATTTGTTTGTGACAGATATTAATTTTTATTATGACAGAAATTGTTAATTTTAAGTCTTTTTGTCTTTTATGTGCATTTTTTATATTTTAATGTCATTTATAGCTCATTTTTAGACAACTTTAGGTCAACAACTTCCTGGTCCTGTTAATAACAAATAATCATGACAAGAGCCTACAGATAAATAATTAGTTAAAGTGTTACTTGACGTAAACATATTAATCTCAGCTCCTACCAGTTCAATAGACAATCAAATATATTAAAACTATTGTAATTACTATTAAATACTAGTAATAATACATAACCTCTTAACATGAGCTCACACATGTATCAAGTTATACATGTACACGTATTTTAACTAAAAATAACAAAATAATTCA
Source organism: Mantis religiosa (assembly GCA_030765055.1). Lineage (NCBI taxonomy): Eukaryota > Metazoa > Arthropoda > Insecta > Mantodea > Mantidae > Mantis > Mantis religiosa. The sequence goes on from CM060952.1 coordinate 214,938,993, forward strand.
CAAATATAAATAGAAAGTAATACAATTACTTGTATATTAAAGAAAAAGGTAATAATTGAAGTTACTACAAAGAGATATAACAGTTAACAATAATGGTAAATAAGCAAACAAGTAAATAAATACAACATTTAATAAATAAATTTGGTAGTTGGTAGGATATATAACTAGACTTCACTTATTGAGAAGTAGGTTCCATCTGTCGCTTTTTACTAGATAAGTCCTATAGAGGCGCTGTTGTCAGTTATACTAACCCTAATTAGAGGTTTGCTTATTCCGCCTCTAGTTCATTTGTTCTTTTGGGACATTAAGGAACATATCCAGTTTAGTCAAAGATTGTGACTGATACGAAATATGTGTGAAATAAATCATAGATATATAAAATAAAACAAACAAATATCATGCACCTACCTTAAAATTACCTCAATGTTTTTATTTGTGATGTTATTTCGAAATCTACTGTACACAATAATTTGGAAAGGACAAAACTGTATCTCAGTTGCAAGGTTCTGGTGGATATACGAGGGCTGTTCAATAAAGAACGTTCCTAATGCTTTAATGACAAAGTTTTTCGCACTAAAATTGAATCCTATTATATTCCGTTAGCTGAATATGAAAGAAACACGTCGTAGTAGTTTCATTGTTGGTAATCCTGGTTCCCGCCTGTCAGAACCAGGCAAGTTCAGACATGTTCAGTATCACCTAACGCTACAATGGAGGTAACACGCGAGGAACAATAAGCGGCTTTGAAATTCTGCTTTCGTCTCAACAAATGTTCAGCTGAGGTCTATACTGTAACGGGGAGCGCTGAAACACCCTGTGAGCAGCTGGCAACGGAAGACAGGGGAGGCTCGGTTAGCCACGCCTTTCCCTCGTTTGTCTTATAGTGGTGACAGCCAGCGGTCGGAAAGAAACATAACTGTGCGTCTGTTTTCCTTCCACCTGGTTCTCGATCTTTCTGTTACCAGAACAATCGTGTAAACACCAGAAACCGGCGATATTCCTATAAAGAGGGTTACAGACAGACAGTGTGAGTCAGTTGTTGTGCTGTGTTGAGTTGGTCAATCAGTTGGTTAGTGAGTGTGAGCGAGAAGACAGTCGCAGTTCTTGGTGTAAGAGTTAGTCAGTGACGTGTCAATGAACGGAAGGGTTGTGCAACGGAAGACTGTACAAACTGTGAATGTGTACCGGAGCTTATGTAATCGCGAGTACAAGGAAATTGTAACGGACGAACGGGTAAATTGTAATTGTGTGCAGCAAGTAATTTTGTGTAATTGGCAAGTGTTAAACTGTAAGTCGGTGGAAATAAAGAACATTGTTGAGTGGTGTAATTAGACTTTTTATTTCACGAACCCACAAAGTCACAATACAGTGTTACAGGAGACCTATGGAGAGTCTGTTCTTCTCTACAGTACAGCTCGAAGGTCGTTTAAAATCTTTAAAGAGGGGAGACAGTCAATTCCAGTGGAAGTTAGACGTTGTAATCCAGTAAGCGCTCTTACGGAGAAAACAGCAACACTGCTGCTGCCATTGTGAGAGAGGATCGACGAATTACCTCAAACTTGCCTTCTGAAATACTGAACATTTTACTGTGTGCCCTCCACAAGTTGGTGGCAGAAACATTACACATGAGACGTGTTTGTGCACGATGGGTTCCAAGACTGGTGATTCCCGAACAAAGGACATTCGGATGCAGATCAGCATGCAGTTAAAGTTGATGTTAGAAGAAGATCTGGAGTTTTTTTCAAGCGTATTCACTGCTGATGAAACTTTCTACATCATTTTGACCTTGAGTGCAAACATCAAAGCCCAGTGTTGAAATCTCCTCCATCACCAACCCCCAAAAGCAAAAGTGGTTGCTTCTGCTGAGAAAGTTATGGTCATCTCATTCTTTGATATTCATGGAATGGTTTATCAGCATGTTGTACCTGCACACACATCAGTAACTGGACAATACTACAGGGATGTCCAGAAAGCGAAATTTACACGATATCACATAGCAAGCAGCTTTACAGGAATTTATAATGACTTAAGATCTATCTCTTCTTCTTTATTTATTTATAGACGATCTCGAAATTTCAAACCTTTATTTGGAGTATAATTTGTCTAAAAGTTAGTTCAGGTTTGTAATTTATAATATTAGTAACTCTAATAGTTCTATGTAAGTGTTCTTTGTATAATAAGTGTAATCAACTGTCATTTTCTTTCTTATTAATACTACAACCAATTAGCACATCTCTGTACAACTACAATATGGATCATCACTTTGTACAGTAGTAAGAGAGTTAATCTAATCTTAAAAATGTCTTGTACATCATTCCTTCTCTTCTTACATCTTTCTTTAATTTGTCTCACACATATCTTGAGTTGAATATCTACCAATATATCCTCATTTCTTGTCTACTTTGTCAATAGATCACTTTACAGTTTATAATGATATTGTGTGTACAGAGATCACATTTATTTGATAACTAATACTTCCGCTATTTTCTGTTTTATTCACCTTTCTATTATACTAATATTTTCCTAACAGATTGTTGCTTTTAATTTACTCAAAACACACTAAGAATGAGAAAATATAAGACTTTTGTTTATTTGGACAATAATAAAACAAGTGGTAGCTGTTCGAATGACATATAAGTTCAGCTGAGTAAATATTGATTAGCTTAAATTTAATTCTCTCTTCAATTATTACAAATATAAACTGCTGATCCCACACGCTCTTCAGTGCCCGACTCTGTTGTGTCGGGAAGATAAGGTTTGTTCTGGGGGTTTCCTTATCCTGTAAGATAAGTGTCAGGTAACTACTCCATAGATCATGGACTAATCTCGACATAATCATCCTATATGACAAATGTGGAGGATGTAAACAAAATAATAACAAAAAAAGCTTTAGTAATAACCAATCCATCAGTATAGATGTCACCGCATAGAATTGATGGGATTATCCAATTGATAAGAGTTCATATGTTTACAACACATATCATGTTACAACGAAAAGATACACCTTGACCTCAGTCCTTACAAACAAAGCACAAATTGTTAAAAAGTGTGGTCGATACTTCACGAATAATTACAAGAGGAATCGGAATTAAGAAATACACACTCTTTGAATTTTGTAAACTTATAGAAGTTTCTGTAGTACTTTGTTCTGAAACAGAATAATTCTTGTTCGTCTACATTAAATTTTGTATGCAGTCTAGCTACAGTTTACTATCATTGACATTTTAGATCTATTTTACACCAAAACTAAGCAACTACATCCTACCCTTTCGTACAACTTTCATAGTAACAAAGACTCATTGATATATACATAGCAATTACTACTTGCGCGACATCTAGAACATCCTACGTGTACTTCGTGCTTTACGAGACTTCCACTCTGTGTCGCTGTGATCGCAAACAATCAACAAACACGTGAGACATTAAGACTGCAGGTTTTTTTTTGTCTCCTTTTGGAGGGCTCGGCTTTATTTTAGAGTTATAATAATACTTTCAGTACCACGAACATACATAGCAGGTAGAGGAGGAATTGTCTTATATTCAAAATTCAATATCTAACTTCACCATGAGTTCTGATTTTATACATAATATAACAAATAATTCCAAATTAAAGATTTATATGTTCTTTGCAAAATAAGTTAATATAATTACTAAAAGTCTGTAAACTCCTAACTTATTACGTCATTTACGTAAATGGATATATCCCAACACTTCTCTCTCTAACTAATTAAAGATCTGCTCCAACAATAAGGAAAATAACTAAAACCAATCTTACTAATATCAACGCAATCAATTGTTTTGTTAACATTTACTATCAATAATTATTTACAATCTTGTTTACAAATTGTATATCTGCTGCACTTAATTCTGTTTAATTAGTTTAATTATTAGAATTCAAATTTTATTTTAGACAAACGTACTAAAATATTGTTACTTTGTTGGTTCGTAGAATTAGAAGGCCGAGTTGCAGAAATTAAAAATCTCCTTTATTTCGGTAACAATACACTGTCCAATTGTCACGTGACAACATTACATCACACAATCTTCCAAGGTCGATGACAATAACAAACACTTGCAGCTGATTACATTAGCTCTCGTTACAATAACACTTCCAGCTGTCTGGTTACACAACAACTGTTTCACAACTACAACTATTTGCGAGTCGTCACGTCTTTGAATACCTATTTCGTAAATTCGAGATGTTCCTGGACCAAACAGGAATCGAATCTTCTATCATCTTCCAGAAGCGTAACCGTATCGGTCTTTTATCTCGCGCTATCATTATTTCTTCCGGCATACTCCTTATCTCCAGGCTTTTTGTGTACACAAGCCCCGCTATCGCGATCGGGTTCGCCACAATATTTAATAAACTTAAAGATACAAACCAACCTGGCTATCGTCAGTTTAAACTTCTAAGAACATTCCCGATAACTGAAGATATATAACTCATTTGTTATTAAAATATCTTAAAATTATAATATTCTTAACAAAGTCTTAGAACCATTTTTGAGAAAATAAAGATTATCTCGATAGATTCCATGTAAAGTTGTTGTGTAATTGTAGAATTGCTTGAAACATTTCGTGTTTCGTCTTTGAACACAGAGAACTTATATACAGGTTTGGTATTTACCAACATCCTGGACACACACACACACACACACACACACACACACACACACACACACACACTCACACACACACACACACACACACACACACACACACACACACACACACACACACACACTGACACGTTCTTTTAGGTCCAGGTCGTAACAAAATATATATTTCCCGTGCAATCCCGACATTTAACTTTAAGCTAGTATTAGTTCTTCCTCTACCTGTTTATGTAGGTGGTACGAAAAGTAATATTTAATACTTAAATTCTCTGTGAAGAAAAATCGGGTAAAAAACACCGTTCAACTGTCTCTTGCCCTTGGTGCTTCTCTGCGACCACAGCGTCTCTCAGTGGAAGTTTCATGAAACACGAAGTACTCGTAGGCCACTACAGATGACGCGCTGGTTGTAGTTACTAGGTATATAGCAATATGTGTTAGTTATTAAGCGTTTATCAAAATACTGTAATGATGGTCTTTTGTTTTGCTTTAGAGTTTACTCTAAATATATAAAATAACAAGTGAAGCTGTACTACATACAAAAATCTAAATTGTCGGACAGAGTTACAACTTTATAAACAAAAGTTTTGAATTATTTATTAAGCTTTTGCAAATACGAATAAAATCTTATTTGGTAGTACTTTAACTGCAATAATGGATTATTGCATCGAAATATATCTAAGATCTCAATTATGATTTGGATTTATTAATTAGAAATGTTACTTTGCACTTCAATTGCCGAATTTTTGTAGGACATTCACTGGACTGTCCTAGTGTATCATGGAACACTTTATGGGTCGTCAGTTGTTTTGTTTTGATGTCATATTATCAACTGCTCATCAGTTTATTTGTTTCCTAGAACTTGTTTCAACGATCTGCTTAGAGATAAATATTGCAAGATTTTTATTCGGAATAAGAATGTTGGTACAAGTTTGATTTTTAATCCTTTAGGTGACAAAGAGGTCAGAAATATGTGAAATAAAAACGAGCAAAATACATTCGCTTGCCTTGACAATGTTCGGTAATACATACAATATCACAAATTTGTTAAATCTGCTTTACGCAATATTAGTAAAAGGCAAAACACTGTCAAGAAACACACTAAGTGTATCCTAAACAACAGAAGATGATTTGAATTTTTCAGTCTGACTCAATCCTTCCATACTTAGGCCTAGACACGGCTAGTGTGAAAGAACAATTAATTTCCGCTAAAAGACCTGTCATCTTGACCGCGGTCAATCACTAAATACCTCTGAGCTTAGGGCTACAGTCTAAGGTTAGGAATCGGTACTAGATATACTAAAATGTGGGAAACTCTCTCGTAGCTTAAAATATAGATAAACAAAGGCTACTGATTTGTTGTACTTATATAATCTTCTGTAGAATTTCGTCCCAAAACAACATAACTCTTCTCTCTCCTTATATTAGTTCTTGCCAGCAATATATCTGCAATCTGCTGCCCTACACATTCACGAGCTGTTCTGTACCAAAAGGAAATATAATTCTCTAAATGTTTTGAAAAACATCCTTAAAAGACAAGAGTTATTGTCGTTTAAATAACAATTGCGACCTGCGCGTCATCTCAAGCATCCTACGTGTACTTCATGTTACATGATATCTCCACTATGTCGCTGTGATCGCAATTACTAAGCAAACACGCGGGACATTTGCACAGCGTCTTTGTACCAGTATTTATTACATACAGCTTCTTTTTACTGCTAAATAATACTTCTCTACCACGAACATACATAGAAGGTAGAGAAGGAACTGCATTATACCCGAAATGTCAATGTGGAGATTGTAGTGTAAATATATATTTTGGGATTACCTGAATATAAAAGAAAGATTGTCTAGCAAAAATCAAAACTGGAACGTGAGCTACATACCAAACTTGTATATAATTTAAGTATTTTCTAGGATGACAGTCAAACATTTTCAATAAAACCACATAATAACCCAGTACTACTTATATGCTAAATAATTAGATATATTATATTTGAATTTCCTTTCCTTCACTATATTCCTGGAGCTAATGTACTGAGACATAACCGACGTTTTGTGTCTCGTACTTGGAGAGAACATTGCTCTGTCATTGTATCTATGAAAAACCGTCTTTTGTTAACACTTCCACAGCTGTTTACTCTCATTCAGGAGTTTAATTATTAATGTTACAATAAGTGTGTTTGCTAAGAGGATCAGTGTTGTATATATAGCTACAGCTGAGTTTCGTGGTATATGTTTAGGACAATATAATACTGAACTGTTAATAGAGACAATCTCAGTATTGTGATCTCCGGTTAGATGTTAACTGGACCTAACCATTTCCTTGGGTAACGGTTAAGTAACAACTGCAACATTTGGTAGTCGACAGGAAATACGATTAGAATTGGAAAAAATAATTTCTTATTGTGAAGTAGCTTCTATTTTTGGACTGTTGCTAGGTAAGTCCTGTAGAGGCGCTGTTTTCAATTATTATACTAAACGTAATGTTAACTTTTTATCTTCGAGTTCTTTTTCCCAATGGGCCATTACGGGATAATATGCAGGTGCGTTAAAATTTTTTAAAAATGAGAATTGTTCGAACAAGGTTTGACTAGGGATGTCAAATGTACGACCAAATGTAATGCACCTAGCGTTAAAATATAATAATGCTGGATGGTACAATTGAATAAAGTCATATCTCTAATGCTACAAATGTATATTGTGACGCAGAGGGCGAACTCGCGTTGCCGATCGATAATGCGGACCGGTGGGGGGGACACAAGGGGTGGTACCTCCTCCTACCGCGCGAAGGTGCTCGAAGGCTCCAGAATGATTTCCCCCTCCATAATGGAAGAATCCAGAGGCTTCGGGGCGATCGATACAAGCGAGGCGACGGTTAGTTAGTTGAGCGAAGGACGTCGCGGTGTGCGGACGTGTAGTGAGTGACCGTGAGCCGGGCGGACGTGTAAAGACGAACTGGCAAGGTTGAATGGTGTAAATTAAATTGTAATTGTGTACATTAAACTCTAATCCTGTGTAATTGGCAAGAGTTTAACTGTAAGTCGGTGGAAATAAAGAAGATTTTTGAGTGGTGAAATTGGATTTTTCATTTCACGAGCCCACAAAGTCACAATATTTATTAGTCCATCTTGTTATAATTACTAGCAAACACTATCATATAGTAATATGCTGCAACAATCGAGCTGAAACTGTCGCACTTATACAACATTCTACAGACTTTTGCTCCAAGGTACGATAAATGTTGTTAGTTTATATTAACATTTGTAAGCAATATAGCTTCAGTTAGTGACATTCACACTTTGGCCAAGATCTACATCAAAACGTAACATCACTATTCTAATATATATGGAGAGAATGTTTAATAACTAAGACATATTGACATATATACTTAGCTATTACTACTTGGGCGACATCTCTTGTAAGCTACGAGTACATCGTGTTACAGGGCCCTTCCACTGTGTGTCGCTGTGGTCGCAACAATTCTGAAAACTGCAGTACTTCTTAACTTTAACTTTAAGAAAACAGATACTTTCTGTACCACGAACATACATATGAGGTAGAGGAGAAATTGTATTATATCAATAATTCAATGTCGTGACTGTACTGCTAGCATATATTTTTTGAGATCTCTTGAAAGTAAAAGAGCTTTTTGAGCAAACTTCAAATCAAGAACGTGTAATAAATAATAAACTTCTATTATGTTGATGAAAATCACGTCAAAACCAAGGACTCTTTATGTGAACTGTAAGGCATAAGTTATAATAACAAAAAATCAAATCAGCAGTAACCATTGTGAAGATTCTTGTTATTACACTTGAAATTTATAAAACAATAATTATTTTTAAATGACACTCAAAGTCAGAGTCTAATCTTGGTATAAATATTCTTAAAACAGAAATTGGTAATCACAATGTAAAGGTAAATCATCAAATTAATACAAAATGTACAAATTTAAAGGTAATCAATGTAATATTAATAACAAATACTCACAATAGCCTATAGATAAATAAATAATAAAAGTGTTACTTAACATAAACATATAAATCTCAGCTGCTATCTGGGTAAGGTATCTCCAACCAAATATGTAATATAAACATATATAAAATATATAAAAATGGTACAAAATACATAAAATATAAATAAAAATTAATTGTCAGTACTCAATAAATTAATTTCAGCGAATCTAACAATATAAAATAAGTTAATATACTTATAACTATAATTTTTTAATATTTAGTTATAAATCAAATCGGATCTTTCTCTCCAATACTTTACATTAAATAGTCAAAGCAATTCTGTAATAATAAATGTACTCGGATCAACTCAACTCTACTCCATGCTGGCGGGCTGTTTGGAACAGCCCGAAGGGTCGTCAAATCGTGTACCTGCTCTAGGCGGGATGTGGGTGTTGCAGAATGACGGGTGTACATTAAGTGGGGGTAGTGAAGGGAGGTAGCTTGTTGCTCCTCAGGGGACGATGAACCGGGTGCTACAGACAGCGTGCACCGCTGGTGGATTAGTTAATAAATTCGGAAGAATTTACGAATCATTCATAAACAAAGATATAATGTGACCAGACACGTTCTGCCAGACTAGCAAGAAGTGTTTTGTTTCCTCTCATCGAATTTAACAAACACCTTGGCTTATTCAACGTACATATTTATTTTATCACGTCATGTGAAATGTTTACGTTTCAGTTCTGAGTAATTTCAAATATTCGGCACGCATAGATGACAAACAATAATGATATTCATTACAGTGCTTACGTCGCAATGCATTGTTATAATATAATGGTATCTAATTAATTTATTTGTATTAGGAAAAATATTTGAGCAAAAATATGGGGATTTTACGGTAATGTTAAATATATTACTCTCTCCTTCCTCATGGATGAGTTTTTGCAAAATCTGAATTTTTGTCTTAGCGCGAATATTATAACTTAAACAAAGCTTTATAATAATTTTTGACAATTCCAATTTTTCGGGTATGTTGGTACTACAAACAGTAATAAAACAAAGCTCTACTAAAAATACCAGAACAAACCTACATTTCAACTAACGCGATTGTTTACAAAGTGACTGAGACTACAGCGACACAGTGGAAATACCATGAAACATGAAGTACGCGTAGACTGTTAACAGATGACGCGCCAGCTGTAATTGATATTTATATAGCAATATGTCTTACTTATTAGTAATCTTTCCAGAAACATTGGAAAAATGTTACCTTGTTTTAAAGTAAAACACTTCTTAAAGGCGAGCAATAGTAAATTGGAGCTATCCAGATGAAAATTTCATTATAGAGCGACAGGTATTGCAGAGATGAGGAACAAAAGTCTGCAAAATCCTGTTTAAGTAAAAAAATTTAATGTCTTTGTTATTATTGACATTTCAATAATTTAAATTTGTTCAGCTAAATGTTTTGGTAATTCTCCTTGAGTACACATCACTTTCAGCAACTGAGAGTAAGAGTAATTACTGATAATATATGTAATATGTTTCAAAAGTTAGTACTCATTTAAAATTGGTTTCCAAGATTTCTTGAATGATTGCTGTCAAATAGAGATCCTCTCCAAAGATCTTCTGCCATCGTTATTGTTTCCACAACTTCTGAACTTTTAGTACAAATCCGTCTCAGACATACGTATTCTCCAGGTTGTGACTGATATGACGGTTTAATTAAATGGAGAACCTTGAGTATTAGGCTCTGACGTATCTCAGCGTCACGTACCCCGTTATGGTACCATATATATTGTAGTTAATATTAGTAAGTGGGAAATCCACCTGAACGATAAATACACGTGCTTCTTCTGTACCCAGATGAGTGCGCTATTCGAAAATATGAATCGCTTAACTTAACCTCCTTACAATTACAAGAAGAAGAATTGTATAAAAATTGTTGAACTTGTACAACATTCTACATACTTTTGTTCTAAAATATGATATTACTTGTTGGTCTAAATTTACTTTGATGTATGATATAGCTCCAATTGCCCATTATCCTTATTCAACTAAAGACATTCGACAAAAGGAAGATCTAATTATCCTAATACTTGGAAAGTATTTCTAACAAATAAGATAAATTGATATAAACATAGCAATTACAACTTTGACGTCATCTGTAGCGTCCTATGTGTACTTCGTGTTTCGTGACACTTCCAGTGAGAGTCGCTGTGGTCGGTAGCAATCAGGAAAAACACGGAACATTTGATCTGCGGTTTAAGCGCTAAAGTAACAATTTCTGTACCACGTACATACATATCAGGTAGAGCACGAACTACATTGTATCTGAATCTAAAAGAAAGCTTGTTTAGCAGAATTCAGAAGTGGAAAGTCGGTTAAATATACAACTTGTACATAACTTCAGCATTTTCAAAAATCACAGACGAGGTTTTCAATAAAATGACAGTACTTCAATTATGGAAATTTTAGAAAACTTTGATTATGTCTAAAATAATTATAGTGATTTTAATTATATTGTTATATGTTTAAAATATATTCATGAGAAATGGAATGCTTACGGTCAATCTTCAGGGGAAATTACACAGAGCGTGTTTGCAATGAAAGCTTTGTATATAGTTTAATACTTTTTAATATTTGTTGTTGATACAGAGTGTTCCACAAAGTAATTTGCAGTCTTTGAACATTAATAACATTCACTAAACAATTTATTGCTGACAACGTAAAGGATTATGAAGATGTTCTACATTACACCATCAAGGTAACGTTTCGGAAATTTTTGTTATTTTAAGAATTCAATGTTGTTAATTTTATTACGTTATTGATTCATTGATAGCGTTTGGAGGAAACAGAGCAACTCGACCTATTGTAGAACTTTACCTCGAAGATTCCCTTCTGAGAAAGAGAGGTGAGGTTGGCATGACTGAGGAGAGACGATCACAGAGGGCAGGTTCCCCAACGACAAGCGATTGAAACTACACGGTGGTGATTCCTACTAGCGACTTTGCTCAAACTCTGTATATACCGGGACACCGATACTGAATAAGAGGATTTTCAGACACAAACGTTCCTTACCATGCAAAGCCCAAACTTTCTCCGATATTTACAGCCAACCAGGAAGAAAAGTAAATTGAAGAGAGTAATGAGATGGATTGCAGAGACAGGCATTTGGGGAGATCTGCTATATTCACTCGTGAGCTGCTTCATTGCCTGTTCCACCGATTACACATTACAGAGCCGCACTAACTGACACGTGAAATAAAAATGTGTAGTGTTTAACGCCCGCTTTTACTACATACGGCACCGCAGGCGGTGACACTGATGATACATGAGATGAAGATGGAGCACCGGTGGAATGAGATGGCGGGGAAAACCGAAGGTCCCGGAGAAAACCCGCCCCAACGCCGTGTTGTCCACCACAAATCTCACTTTGCGGTCACCTGGGATAGAACCTGGGCCGCCTTGGTGAGGGCCAAGCAGTCTAACCACTGAGCCACGGCGTGGCCGCTGACACGTGAAGTGCTTCTTACACTTACCACGAACTGCCGACTCTTCACCACGGAGCTTGGAACGTACTACACTTCTCTGTCGACTCACAAGGCTCTACTGACTCGTGAACTACGTAACTTCTCACCACGGAGTCGCAGTCGCCAATTGACATTCGAAATACGCACAAAAAATCCTCAAACTAAGTTCTCTGTCTTACCCGACGTCGTACCGGATTTCAAATAGACCTGCCCGGCGATACAGGTTGTTACATTATTCGAGTGCTATGGAACTATACTCTACATCAGTACTTAATACGTCCTGACCGTGACTTCGTGACGTCAGGAAGGCCGTGGCTTCTCCAGGCAATGGACAACAGATCAGAGCGATTACCTCATCCATACTAAGCTATCCTGTAACAGACGACGTGACAAAAAGTATTCTATTTATAACCTAAGTCACTTTCAGCAATGAGATTCTATTTTTCTTTTATTTACGTTTTTTTTATCCTTTTTTTACTTGAAGTTATATGAATTGAGTGAAATGATGCTCAAATGAGGCAGTCACAATACGTATGTCAAAGACAAATTTGTGATGATAGGGCAGTTCTACATATTACAATGGATATGTGTTAAACGAGTATCATGTATTTAGCATTTGTCACCTTTCAAACAAAGCACATATTAGTAAATGATTACACTCATCATGGCAACGATGGGAAACGGATGGGAAACGATACACACAAAATTTAATGAATTTGGTAAACTTATATAAGGTTTTGGAGGTACGTATTCCTATACACAATAGTTCTTGTTGGTCTATATGAACATTTATATACAACTTAGTCACAATTTACTATCATTGAAATCTGCGATATGTTTTACACTAAAACCGAGATGCATGAATCTTATCTTTTGGAGAATTTTCTTAATAACAAAGACACATTGACATATACACAGCATCTACAACTTGCGCGACATCTAGAACATCCTACGTGTACTTCGTGTTTTACGAGACTGCCACGCTGTGACGCTGTGATCGTCATCAATCAGCAAACACTCGGGACATTACAACTGCAAGTTTGTACCGTCTGGGCTTTATTTTACAGTTAAAATAATACTTTCTGTATCGCGAAATAGGTAGACGAGGAATTGTATTATATCGAAAAATTCAATGTTGACATTTTACTGAAAATATATATAATTTGAGATCACCTGTTTCTAAAAGACGGTCTTTCTATCCAAATTTAAAACTAGAAAGTCGGTTAATTACCAAACTTGTATATAACTTGAGCATTTTCAAGAATGACAGTTGAGGACTTCAATAATAACCCAGTACTACTTATATAACAACTTTATCTATAATTTTGATTTTGTAAAAAATGCTTCAATGATTTTAATTAATACACAATTTTAGAATAGCTTTATGACAAAGGAAATGCAAATACAAATACAAATTTCGTTAACAACTAAGGCATATTGATATGCGCATTCCACGACATCTGTAACTTCTTACATTTATATCATATTTCACGAGACATCCGCTCTGTGTCGCTGTAGTCGCTAACAAGCTACACAGTCCAAAGTCTAACATAGAACTGTGGTCCGAGTTGAGCGCTACTGCAACTAATAATGAAATTAAATATAAATCATAAGCATTTATTGTAAATAATAAATATACTTTCATTTACAAAATAGCTACATCTCCTACTTGAGTTAATATTTCGACATTATAAGATTCCATTTTCCAGTGATAAATAACTAAACAATAAAAATCATCTGAAACAAATGAAGTGCTAAGTTATTAACGACTAATATTTAAAAAGATAATCGAACCATATTGTGACTTTGTGGGTTCGTGGAATAAAAAGTCCAATTTCACCACTCAAAAATGTTCTTTATTTCCACCGACTTACAGTTAAACTCTTGCCAATTACACAGAATTACTCGTAATGCACACAATTACAATTCACCAGTTCGTCCGTTACAACTTCACTTGTACTCGCGATTACATAAACTCCGATGCACATACCAGTTACGTACAGTCTTCCGTTGCACAATCCTTTCGTTCATTAACACGTCACTGCCTTCTTACACCAAGAACTGTCCTCAATCACACTAACCAACCAACTGACTGACTCACTAAACCAACAACTGACTAACTAACTCCGTCTGTCTGTAACCCTCTTTATATCGGAATATCCCGCCTTCTGGTGTTTACAGGATTGTTCTAGTAACAGAAAGATCGAGAAACAGGTGTAGAGAAAAACAGGCGACACAGTCATGTTTTTTCCCTGACCACAGCCTGTCACCACTACAAGACGAACGAGGAGGAGGTGTGGCTAACCGAACCTCCCCTACCTTCCGCTGCCAGCTGCTTTCACAGGGTGTTCTAGCGCTCCCGTTACACTGCTCCCTCCTCAAAGCTGTTCGCCTCGAACAGCCCCATCGTAGCGTGCGAGGCGGTCCAGGTGTACCACCAGCATCTGCTCGGAGTCTCAGCCAGAAGTAGCGCTGCCGTAGTTTGTGAATCATTCGGTTCGCTCCCAGGTGTCCTCCTGAAGTACCAGCGTGCACTTCCTCCAAGACTTCCGGGACCTTGCTCCGGGGAAGTACCAACTGTCCTCTCTGCGCCTTCCCATCGGGTGACTCCCATACCCGGAACAGCACGCCCTCTCTGGTCTTCAACGAGTCCCATTGGGCCCAGTGCGACTTGTAGGTGGCGCTCCTCGTTGCGATGTCCTCCCAGGTCGGTCTCGTCCCTGCGTCCACTTCCCTCAAGAGTGGCCCCAGGTCTGCGTCCGCCAGCTGCTCCCTCCTCAGGCCTGCGCTATCCCAGCCTTCAGCAGGCACTGCCACAACTACTCGGACTGCTGCGGCACGCTCCTCCTCTTCCACTCTTGTGCGCTCGTGGCCGTCCTGGATCTGCGATAGGACACCTCCAATGCAATGGTCGCTGGCGTCGGTGTCCACAATGAAGGCGCCACCCGGTTGTGGGAAACCCAAAATTGAAGCACTGCACAGGGTCCCCTTCGGGTGCTGGAAAGCGTCTTCGGCGTCCTCCGTCCACACATAAGGCCGGTTTTCCTCCGTCAGGCGGGTGAGGGGTTTTGCGATGTTGTCGGCCTTTTCCTCTAAATCATTAAGGCGGTCGTCTACTTGACCCTTCCGCTTGCCCAGGTTCGCGACGTCATCCCTCACGCCGGCCAAACGTTCCTCAAACTTTGCGGCGAGAGCCTCGTTCGCCGCCCTCATCTCCGTTGTCTGTTCGGCCATCTTTGAGGTCATTGTCGTGGCCAAGTTGTTGTTAGCCGTTTCCGTCTTCGCTGTTAATTCGGCCTTCATTTCTTCCATCTTCCCGGTGATGTTGTCCTTAGCCGTCCTGATTAGTTTCAGTTCCGCGGCCAGGTTATTTCTAGTCTCCAGCTTCTCTGTTAATCCGGCCTGCATTTCTTCCATCTTCCTGCTGATGTTGTCTTTAGCCGACTTCATTTCTTCCAGTACCGCTAAAATCTTTTCTAATGCTGCCTCCATCGTTGTAATGTTCGGTGATGTTCTTTTCCCGCTTCCTGACACCAGTGTGACTTTGTGGGTTCGTGGAATAAAAAGTCCAATTTCACCACTCAAAAATGTTCTTTATTTCCACCGACTTACAGTTAAACTCTTGCCAATTACACAGAATTACTCGTAATGCACACAATTACAATTCACCAGTTCGTCCGTTACAACTTCACTTGTACTCGCGATTACATAAACTCCGATGCACATACCAGTTACGTACAGTCTTCCGTTGCACAATCCTTTCGTTCATTAACACGTCACTGCCTTCTTACACCAAGAACTGTCCTCAATCACACTAACCAACCAACTGACTGACTCACTAAACCAACAACTGACTAACTAACTCCGTCTGTCTGTAACCCTCTTTATATCGGAATATCCCGCCTTCTGGTGTTTACAGGATTGTTCTAGTAACAGAAAGATCGAGAAACAGGTGTAGAGAAAAACAGGCGACACAGTCATGTTTTTTCCCTGACCACAGCCTGTCACCACTACAAGACGAACGAGGAGGAGGTGTGGCTAACCGAACCTCCCCTACCTTCCGCTGCCAGCTGCTTTCACAGGGTGTTCTAGCGCTCCCGTTACAATATGTTCATTATTTGTATGTGACAGTTATTAATTTATTATTATGAAGGAAATTGTTAATTTTTTAGGCCTTTCTTTTATTTTATGTGCACTTTTTATGCTTTAATGTCTTTTATAGCGCATTTTTAGACAATTTAAGTCAACAACTTCCTCTCCTAGTTAATAACAAATAATCATGACAAGAGCCTACACATAAATAATTAGTTAAAGTGTTACTTGACGTAAACATATTAATCTCAGCTCCTACCAGTTCAATAGACAATCATAATATATTAAAACTATTGTAATTACTATTAAATACTAGTAATAATACATAACCTCTTAACATGAGCTCACACATGTACCAAGTTATACATGTACACGTATTTTAACTAAAAATAACAAAATAATTCTCAAATATAAATATAAAGTAATACAATTACTTGTATATTAAAGAAAAAGGTAATAATTGAAGTTACTACAAAGAGATATAACCGTTAACAATAATGTTAAATAAACAAACAAGTAAATAAATACAACATTTAATAAATAAATTTGGTAGTCGTTAGGATATATAACTAGACTTCACTTATTGAGAAGTAGGTTCCATCTGTCGCTTGTTACTACATAAGTCCTATAGAGGCGCTGTTGTCAGTTATACTAACCCTAATTAGAGGTTTGTTTATTCCGCCTCTAGTTTCATTTGTTCTTTTGGGACATTAAGGAAGATATACAGTTTAGTCAAAGATTGTGGCTGATACGAAATATGTGTGAACTAAAACATAGATATATAAAATAAAACAAACAAATATCATGTACCTGTCTCAAAATTTATCTCAATGTTTTTATTTGTGTTGTTATTTCCAAATCTACTGTACACAATAATTTGGAAAGGGTAAAACTATATCGAAGTTGGACCTAAACGGTTCACACGCTTCAACATCTCATTTGTAAGGTTCTGTTGGATATACGAGGCTGTTCAGTAACGAACGTTCATAATTTTTAATGTCATAGTTTTTTGCACTAAAATACAATCTTATTATATTCTCTTATGTTAACGTAAAACGATGACTCCGTGGTACTTTCATTGTTGGTACTCCTAATTCCCGCATTTGAGAACCAGGTTGGTTCAGAAATGTTCAATATCGCCTTCCGCTACAATGGAGGTAACACGCGAGGAACAATATGCGGCTTTGAAATTCCGCCTTTGTCTCAACAAATCTTCAGTTGAGGCCTATGCAATGTCACAGGAGGACTATGGAGAGTCTGTTCTTACCTACAGCACAGCTCGAAGGTGGTTTAAAATGATTATAGAGGAGAAACAATCAATTCCAAAGGAAGGTGGACCCGGTGCTACAGTTACTGCTCTAACGGAAGTAAACATCAACACTGCTGCTGCCATTGTGCGAGAGGATCGACGAATTACCTTAAGATCACTTTCTGAAATACTAAACATTTCATTGGGTGTCACACACACGTTGGTGACAGAAACATTACACATGAGACGTGTTTGTGCGCGATGGGTTCCCAGATTGTTGATTCCCGAACAAAAGGACATTCGGATGCAGGTCTTCATGTGGTTGAAATTGATGTTAGAGGAATATCCGGAGTTTCTTTCAGACGTAATCACTGCTGATGAAAGTTGCCTACATCATTTTGATCCTGAGAGTAAACAGCAAAGTTCAGTGTGGAAATCTCCTTTATCACGAACCCCCAATAAAGTAGAAGTGGTTGTTTCTGCTGGGAAAGTTATGGTCATCTCATTCTTTGATATTCATTGAATGGTTTATCAGAATGTTGTACCTGCACATACATCAGTAATTGGACAATACTACAGGGATGTCCAGAAAGCGAAATTTACACGTTATTACATAGCAAACAGCTTTACAGGAATTTATAATGACTTAACATCTATCTCTTCTTCTTTATTTATTTATAGACGATCTCGAAATTTCAAACCTTCTTAATTTGGAGTATAATTTGTCTAAACGTTAGTTCAGATTTGTAATTTATAATATTAGTAACTCTAATAGTTCTATGTAAGTGTTCTTTGTATAATAAGTGTAATCAACTGTCATTTTCTTTCTTATTAATACTACAACCAATTAACACATCTCTGTACAAATACAATATGGATCATCACTTTGTACAGTAGTAAGAGAGTTAATCTAATCTTAAAAATGTCTTGTACATCATTCCTTCTCTTCTTACATCTTTCTTTAATTTGTCTCACACATATCTTGAGTTGAATACCAACCAATATATCCTCATTTCTTGTCTACTTTGTCAATACATCACTTTACAGTTTATAATGATATTGTGTGTCCAGGGATCAACATTTATTTGATAACTAATACTTCCGCTATTTTCTGTTTTATTTCCCTTTCTATTATACTAATACTTTCCTAACAGATGGATCCTCTTAATTTACTCAAAATACACTAAGAATGAGAAAATATAAGACTTTTCTTTATTTTGAAGAGAATAAAACAAGTGGTAGCTGTTCGAATGGCAATAAGTTCTGCTGAGTAAATATTGATTAGCTTAAATTTCATTCTCTCTTCAATTATTACAAATATAAACTGCTGTTCCCACACGCTCTTCAGTGCCCGACTCTGTTGTGTCGGGAAGATAAGGTTTTCTCTGGGGGTTTTAGGAATTTACAATCCATCAGTATTGATACAACACCAACTCCAATACTCAGACCATAATACGAGAATCGATTGCAGGAAAAATGGCGGCGCTCGTGGCCCAGCTTGTTATGTTGTGGTTATATCTACAGAGTAAAGTGTGTGTTTGTTTACTTTGTGTGTTTGAAGAATTAATGTAATTCATATTACAGTGGCAATTAGTGACTAACGAGTTAGTTTATAGTTGAATATTTAACATAAGGTGATAACGTTTACCTAAATATATACTGTGAAGCATTGTCGAAATGCATCGTTGTTGTGTTCCCAGCTGCAATCTAGTTATGGTAGTATACCTCACACATTTAAATTTGCGAAGGTAAAATCGTAATGGGATAAGTGGATCAGGATCATACATCGTAAAGATTTTAAAGTAAATGACAAAACTGTAGTTTGTATTCATCAGTTTGAACAGTGCTTTGAGGTTAAAGAAGACATCTTTCCAGTAAATGATGGTGAACCAATTCGTGCCCTTCAAAAAGTACCAAAATTAATAGATGATGCCTACCCCACGATTTTTAAGAATCAGCCATCCTATCACACATTAAAGCTCAACCAGAAAAGACGAAATCCTGAAGAATTCATCCAACACATTTTACAGAGAGTAAAGATAAATTTAATATTTGGTGTGCACAAGATGTTATTGACAGTTTTGAACCGAAGTGGTGAGGAGATTTTAACCCATTGATAGTAATTATTAAAGACGATTAGTTACGTTCTTTTCTATAACATTCAAGATCCCAGCTTCACTGATGTTCCTTCACTTAATGAGTTTCAAAGTATTTCATAACCTAGAAGCAATATTATGAGCCTACCAGTGGAAAATTTTAAATGGATCTTGCAGTGTGAGGGAACTGACACCTTCAAACGTGACAATTGGAGTAAACTGGACAATCTGGTGAGTTCTCTTAAATATTATAGTATAAGCAGTAACTATGTCCTTACCAGAAAAGGTTACTATGTAAACAATATAAATGAAACTTTAGCACTTGCTACAGACGATAGGATGGTACAGTCCAATAAGATAAAGTTTGCTGTGTTTAATGGTTATGAGTTGTCATACCTTATAAATTAAATTTTGATTGGAAGTAAAAGGTGGAAAATGCATGTCGTGCTACAATATAATGTGATAAGCTCTTAGGATTTGTCATGATGCTCTTTATTTATGTTATTGCACATTTTAGTTGAAAGTATAAAGTGATAAATGCTTAGGAGTTACCTCGCTGCTCCGTAATATGGATTATATTATGTCCATTGTGTATAGTTTTCTATTCTGCGTAACCAGAGTCGCTGGGCTTCGACGGGCGCCATCTTGGAATCTGTATTATGGTCTGAGTATTGGAGTTGGTGTTGATTGATATCAGAACATAGAATTGAAGGAATTATCCAATCTATAAGAGTTCATATGTTTGCAAATAAATTCATGTATCAACAACGCATAGAACATCTTTACCTGTCTTTACATCCAAAGGACAAATTGTTAAATATGTGTAGTCCACACATCACAAAACTAGTAACTTAGGAACGATAGGTATGTGTAACCACAAACTCCGTGAAGTTTTTAAACTTATAAAAGGTTCTGTAGTTCTTTGTTCTGAAACAGGATACTTCTTGTTCGTCTACATTAAATTCTGTGTGCAATATAATTACAGTTTACTATCACTGATATTTTAGATCTCTTTAGCACCAAAACTAAGCAGCTCCACTCGACTCTTATGCATAGCTTTCATAATAACTTAGACAGATCGGTATATACGTAGCAATTACAACTTGCGCGCCATCTAGAACATCTTACGTGTACTTCGTGTTTTATGAGACTTCCACTCTGTGTCGCTGTAGTCACAGTCAATCAACAAACACGTGCGACATTAGAACTGCAGGTTTGTATTGCTTTCCTTTGGAGGGCTCAGCTTTATTTTAGAGTTATAATAATACTTTCAGTACCACGAACATACACAGTAGGTAGAGGAGGAATTGCCTTATATCCAAAAATTCAATGTCGAAATTCACGGAGTACATAATATAACAAATATAACAAATAATTCCAAATTAAAAATATATATATGTTCATTGCAAAATAAGTTAATGTAATTACTATTACGTCATTTACGTAAATGGATATATCCTAACACTTCTCTCTCTAACAAATTAAAGATCTGCTCCAACTATAAGGAAAATAACTAAAACCAATCTCACTAATATCAACGCAATCAATTGTTTTGTTAACATTTACTATCAATAATTATTTACAATCATGTTTACAAATTGTATATCTGCTGCTTTTAATTCTGTTTAATTAGTTTACTTTAGGCATACGTACTTTGTTGGTTCGTAGAATTAGAAGGCCGGATTGCAGAAATAAAAGATGGCTGATAAATTGGCCGAGGCAGCTGCTCAAGATGAAGGACTGTCAATCATTTACAATTAAGTTCCCAGGTCGACGATCAAAGCAGCCATAAAAGTAAGAGGACATGGACAATGTTAACATAGTTGTACAAGTTTCATCCTCGATCCTTTGTACGCTAAACAGTACAGAAATATGCAAAATAAGAAGAACAAAATTAATTCGCTTGACATGCAATGTTTCCAATATCTTAAATCTGCTTTGCTAAATATTAGTAAAAGACAAAAGCTGTCAAAAATCACTATAAGTGTATTCTAAATAATAGATGATATAAAAAGCCTTGTCATTGTTGCCGCAGCCAATCAGTAAACACCTCTGACCTCAGCGCTATAGGTTCGGTACTAAAAGTACAAAAAATGCAAATTATACCGAAAAGTCAATGTCGAGATTGTAATGTAAATATATATTTTGGGATCAGCTGAATCTAAAAGAAAGCTTTTCTAGCAAAACTGAAGACTGGAAAGTCGGTTAAATACCAAACTTGTATGTAATTTAAGTATTTTCTAGGATGACAGTCAAACATTTTCAATAAAACCACATAATAACCCAGTACTACTTATATGGAAAATAATTAGATATATTATATTTGAATTTCCTTTCCTTCACTATACTCCTGGAGCTAATGTACTGAGACATAACCCACGTTTTGTGTCTCGTACTTGGAGACAACATTTCCCTGTAATTGTATCTATGAAAAACCGTCTTTTGTTAACACATTCGCAGCTGTTTACTCGCATTCAGGAGTTTAAATATTAATGTTACAATAAGTAACATTAAGTGCACATTAAGCAAATTATACTTCACAGTCAGATAACTACATGAAATAATCTCTTATTGGAAGATACATTGTGCATTAAAATTTATTTTTAAAGCTGCACATTTTCTTCTTCAGCATTCATTACTGTGCATATGCATGTCATTGAAGCATTTAAAAATTCAACGCTGTAATATTCTTGTGTTGTGAAGACAAAGTTAAGCTTAGGACAATTTTAAATGAATGATACAGCTTTAATGCAATTATTATTTTTCATAATTTATTCTGCATTCGTGAAGGATAATTCAACCAAAGTGAATTTATGAAATTTATGTCATCAGTTGCTGACACTGACTCATGTACTAATTTGACATTATTAATCTTATGTGAATTGATCACAAATTTCAGATTTTTTTCTGCATATACTTTAGTATACTTGTGCTGAAGATAATGTATGATAATAATAATGAGCCTTTAAAATTCTTATTAAATATAACAGTTAACAGAGCTGCTTTGTTGTCATTTAAAGAGAAAGTGTCATTTTCTTGTACATAGTTGTTGGTGACCTCAATTAAAATTTATATACATATTTCTTTAGGGTTCTTGTTTGCTCACTTTTATTCCAGGGAATTTTTCAAAATTGTGTGTACAAAGAAATTGCATTACACATAACATTATATCGTTTCCTGTTTTCATTTATCTACATAATCATTATTTTAGTGTTAAGTTATCTTTATTGTAAGTGTTACACTAAGAAGCTTGAGGGAAAGGGGATACAGATGTCTTGTATAATCTCAACAGCATCTTGAGTGATCTCACTCTCTCCCTTTTAAAGTTGTAATTGTTTATAAAGATAAAATTATCAGTTTGCAACAGGAATATTAAAGATATAATGCTTTGTGAAAGTCAATTACTCATATTTAACAGTAAAAGTTAAAGTGTATCCTTGATGTGCTTTTCACATATTCATTGGACAACTTCTTTCAAGGTCACATCTCTCACACTGATGAATGGTTTACCGCACATTACCTCAGCGTATTTTGCTAATATGCGAAAGTTGAAATGCGCGTAAACTGTTCATGTGTGGCGAGATCTGACTTCGAAAGAAGTTGGATTCTATCAGTCGCTGAACGCGAGAGGGGAAGCGAATGCGCCATAGCTCGGTCGCAATAGAGGCTTACTACATTACCAGTCTTAGTTCCCAAGGTCGCCGGGGTCTTATGGTTCAGGAAAGAGCGCCCCATGCGGCTTCAAACTTTACCACGTAGTTGAGCATCTGGTATTAATCTGTGGATAGACCTAAACAGTAAATGCATACAGAGCTTCTCTTATAAAGTGACGCTTATTTAATAACGAATGTTTATTTAGCTGCACATCTCAACTACAGATGTATTATTTTATCTTGACAGGAATCCTGTGCGGTAGGGATGAGTAACAAATGTGGAGGGGATATATACCTCTCGCCACAATGCGTCACACGGGTAAGATTACAAGAGGAGAGTACGCTGCACAGGTTGACTAAAAACTAAAAACTACGCTTACCTTTTACATGTCAAGTCTCACTCTCGAAGATCTCTGTAGCCAGTATTGCAGCTCTTCTAAATTAAGGCAGCAACTCCGCTGATACCAAATGGCGATTCGTCGTCTTCATCCTCTTCATACTGATGTTCAGCTTCACCATAATTTTCTTCCAGTTCACTGTCACCATTTAAGTGAATAACTAACTCCTCTCCTGCATCTAGAAGTCCCTCGGTTCTCACTTCGACTTTCCTTACATGTTTGAATGCTTTTTGCCATTCTTCTACTGTTATTGATTTCAGTTTTTCATCTGTAAGTTTAATTATAACATCCATTTTTAAAGAAACATTATGTTTGGAAAACCAGTTTTTAGTGTGGGCCATATTAGTTCTAAGGAGCTCAATTCCGGATGGTAGGGAGGTAGTCTTAGGACAGTATGGTTGTGCCCCTCAAGTATTTTATCTATTTTATAAGCAGGTGCTGGTTTTAGGAGTAGAATAAGCTGATAAATTTCAGGGTTTCTTAGGTTCGAAAAATTAATGTTCTTGAACTGATCTTCAGTCATGTGTCTCTGTAGCCAAGATATCATTTGATCTGTTCTAGAGCGTGAATTTGGATGTTCTTCAATTTGCACGTTGTGACATGAGGCGTTATCTATAACTAGCACAAATCTAGGAACCAGGTTAGGAATAAGCTTTTCTTGAATCCATTTTTGGTAATTGTTATAATTCATATTGTCGTGCTAACTTCCGGGCTTTTGTTGGGCCTTAAATCGTACATAGGCTTTTGGAGCAAAACCCATTTCTCCTCCAGCATGCACGATTACCAACTGCTGGCCTATCGACATTGGTGTAAAGAGTCCTTGTAGCGAGTTATTACTCCAGGCATATGGCGTTGTATGTGCTGTACTGATGTAAGTCTCTTCCATATAAACTATATTGCGGTATCTTTGAATATCTCGCAGATATTTAAGTCATTTTGTTCCATTAAACTTAGTCTGTTGTGTTTGGTTTTATTCCATCTAAATCCTAACTTCAAAAGAACTTTTCTTAATGTTGAGACACCTTCTTGGAAGTCAATGGAATTTTGAAGCTTCATAAGGACTTTATTCAGAGCTGGTCGTTCCTTTTCTGTGATGTAAAAGTTATTGACAGTTCGCCTATCTCTTCATTAAAGTCATCCAAATTAGATTTTGTGCATGTTCTAAATTTTTGTTTACCTGGAGTAGAAAATGACGTCGTTGCACCAGAATCAATGGTTTTAGTTTCCCTAATAATTCTTCTAACACTGCTTACAGACACACCTGTTGCCTCTGATACCCTTTTCCAGATTTTCCGAGCTGACCCAGACCCTTTTTCATAAATGTACACACAAGGCTTATTACTTCTGGTGTTTGAGAATGTAGCACTTCATTTCCTAATTTGCTGCTAGGAGGTGCCATTTTTATATGCTCTCTTGGAACCAGGAATAACTCACTTTTTAAAACAGGGTGTACTATCACTCAGTAGCTCCGCACATGTTCACTTTCTCTCAACTGACCTGCCCTCCCCTCCAGTTGCAACCGTTCTGAAGTGGACTGGTCCAAATACCACCGCGCACGCTCTGCACATTTAAAAATAAAAAATACATCTGTAATTGCAATGATGGTGTGCAAAACTTCTTCAGGAATAGGACGGCATTAATGGAGTTGGAAGTATAAATACGCAGCAACCATTCAATCACAAGAACATATAAAAATTTTTGTAGACTTTCATTCAAAATCAAAAGATATTTTACCTTTCTATATATGGGTTTCTACATGTGTTAAGCTTCAGTCTGCATTCGTACAAATTTACGATATGTATTGGATAAAAACAGAACATTAATACTTTAAACTTATAGAGAAAAGTCGTAATAAATCTTCTTTATTAATATACATATAGCAATTAGCAGCCAGGCGTCATCTGTAGCATACCACGTGTACTTCGTGTTGCATGAGACTTCCACTGTGTCGCTGTAGTAGCAGTTACTCAGGAACATGCGGCTAGAACCAGATTATCAACTCCATGGTTGTGATTGAAGCCGCAGAGGGCTCTCCTCGCGCACCTTTTTTAAATAAGGATTCCCTCGGTAATGTAGTAAGCTTCTATTACGACCGAGCTATATTGTCTACAGTTTACTGCACATTTCCTCAGCGTATTTGACGCGTATTATCCTAATATGTGATACTTCACCACACATATATAAAGTTGATCTTGTAGTAACAAACAATTTGTGTCTGATATATTTTTTGTGTAGTCAACCATTTCTTTGTTATTTACTTGAATGTTTCAGTAGATATTTATAGCTTAAACAAATGCAAGTCGATTTTGAGTTGTAGTTGTAAATGTATTGAATTACAGGTATCTAGATTTTAGTGGAAATGCATATTTTGAAGTTCTGTGAATAAAATAAACTTTTTATAAAAAGACTTGGCGTGGTTGTACTAAAAGTATTTAAAAGATAGAGACAGACTAACAAATTCAATATCATAGCCGGGATTTGAACCACGTATCTATCGATCTCTTAGCCACTGAGCTACCATGACAACATGACAACAGACTCGTATTTTTCCGGTAAACAATTATCATACAGACATGAGACAACTACGTTAATGGTGACACTTAAGTACTTTAAGTCTCTTGTTAACTTATTTCTTAACAAAATCTTTAATCACAAATACAAAACCCTGTAAGACAATGGTAAATATAAGTTACGTATTAATTTATCATATGGATATCGCTGTAAAGTGTCTACTAACAAATATATAGAAAAACAATAAAGACTAATTGTAGATATTGCAAAAACCACACATAACTATATTTATAAATAAAATTATTAAATAATTAAATCAAATCCTGGTCTCCCTTACTCGACATTAAATATTGAAACTAATTGTACAAAACCAAATTGTACTCGAATTGGTTTGATACAAACCAAAAATTACAGAGACACAAAAATAAAAATCAAACTGCTAATTGTTAATAAAGTATCAAGTAATGAATATCTTCTAACTAAACAAATAAAACAAAATAAAATTAAAGGTAACCTCACTTGATACGAAATCGAGCCAAGACACGTAAACTTGTTAACAAAACACAGCTTCGGTTACAAGACAAGTGAGTAACTATATACCTAAATTAACAGTAAATAAACCTCTTAATAACACAAATAAATAAAATACCGGATGTACATAACATAATACATAACTTGAAATTAAATAATTGATACATTCTCTAACAAGCAGTAGCTAAAGTTGTTACTTTATTACGTCATTTACATAAATAAGTATATCCTTATACTTCTTGCTTTAATAAATACAACATAACAGAAAATAATTAAAAGAAATCTAACTAATAGCAATACATACAATTGTTTTAATAACATTTGCTACCTAAAATTATTTATAATCATATTTACATGTTGTGATTCTGTTGCACATTTGTATCTGAAAATATTGTAATTATTAATATTAAAAATTATTTTAATTATCTCCTTCTCCCGTACTAATTAATAACATTAAAGATACAAATCGAACTAGCCCTCGTCAGTTTAAACTTCTGAGAACACTTCTAGAGTATTAAGCATATATAGTTCATTTGTCATAAACATACGTTAAATATATGATAACTTAATCAAAACTTTATAATACGTTTTGATAATTCGATAGAATTTCCATGTAGAGCTGTTGTGTAGTTGTACATTTCCTACAAAACATTTCGTGTATCATCCTTGTACACAGTTTGGTATTTACCAACTTTCCGGGTTTGTATGTTGGTACTACAAACAGTAATGTTTGACAATAAATCAAAGCTCTACTAAAATACCAGAGCAAACCTACAGTTCAACCATCCCCATTGTTTGCAGAGTGACTTCGACTACAGCGACACAGCGGAAGTATCACGAAACATGAAGTACACGTAAGATGTAAACAGATGACGCGCCAGCTCTAATAGCTATTTATATAGCAATATGTCTTAGTTATTAAAAATCTTTTCCAAAACATTACAACAATTATGTCTTGTTTTGATGTAAAACACTGCCTGAAGGCGAGCAATAGTAAATTGGAGCTCTTCAGATGAAAAATTCATTATAGACCGACAAGGATTGCTGAGATAAAAAGAACAAAAGTCTACA
Source organism: Mantis religiosa (assembly GCA_030765055.1). NCBI lineage: Eukaryota > Metazoa > Arthropoda > Insecta > Mantodea > Mantidae > Mantis > Mantis religiosa. The sequence goes on from CM060952.1 coordinate 214,966,699, forward strand.
AAAACCTAATAAGTAAAACAAATTTAACGTCTTTGGTTGTATTCGCATTTCCATAACCTGCTGATTAATTTCAAAATTTTCCGGAGTATATATCAACTGCAAGAATTGAAGGCAAAAGTTGTTAATGATAATACATTTTAAACTTTACCGCTCAGTACAAATCTGTCTCAGATGTACGTATTCTCTAGACTGATGCTAATATGACGGTTTAATCAAGAGGAGAAATTGTAGAGTTAGGACCTGACGTATCTCGGCGTCGCGTACCCTGTCGACACTTCTTCCCTGAAAAAGACTCCCTGTAGAAGAGGGGATCCGTCCCTTTCAGCTGCACTGGTGCACTGCAGATCCCTAGCAGTCTGACGTGACCTGAAACCTCTGACGTTACCTCCCTGAATGGGAGTTGTTCGGATTGGGTTGAACTCGAGGGTGCAGTGTGTTCCTGTTAGCCGCAGGAAATCGAGTACCACCGACCAGACTATGGCCGCCCGGAGGGGGAAGAGGGTTGCCTAAGATGTCCCGGGTGATGCCTGCAGAGCTAGTAGAAGGTGTGCTAGATCACCAAGCGGCCCCACCAAGGTTTTTCGGTAGTCTTACCTACGGGGCTGACGCGCGTAAGCGACGTATCCACTTCCACCCATCTTCACGTCTTTGTCGATGGGGAGGGGCTTCTTAGACTCCAGGAACCACCCCCGGAGTTTTCCATCTCTCCCGGGTAACAGAGGCCGGAGTCTGCGGACTTTGGGGTAGATCGCACTGAACGTTGTCCCTGAAAGAGACCATCAGATGAGAGATGATGTGAAATGATAATGGAGATGAAGTAAGGCTACCCGGTACGTGCCTAGAAACTTATGTTACCACTTACGTTGTAGTTGGTATTAGTAAACGGGAAATCGACTTCAAAAATCGACCGGAACGGTAAATGTACGTGTTTCTTCTGTACAGAGGTCAGTACACTATTCGTAAATAGCAAATGTTTAAAATTAGGTTCCCCTGGATTTAAATGAATATATGTATGAAAATTATTGAATTTGTTAAACTTATATAACAATCCACATACTTTTGTTCTAAAATATGATACTCCTTGTCGGTCTATATTGACTTTGATGTCTAATATAGCTCCAATTGCCCATCGTCCTTTTTCAACTAAAGACATTCGACAAAGAAAGACCTAATTATCCTAATACTTGGAAAGTATTGCTAACAGATAAGATAATATAGCAAATACAACTTTGGCGTAATCTGTAGCGTCCTTTGTGTACTTCGTGTTTCGCGAGACTTCCATTGAGAGGTGCTGTGGACGGTGTCAATCAGGAAACACACGGAACATTTGAACTGCGGTTTTAGGGCTAAAGTAACAATTTCTGTACCACGTACATACATATCAGGTAGAGCACGAACTACATTGTATCTGAATCTAAAAGAAAGTTTGTTTAGCAGAATTCAAAAGTGGAAAGTCGATTAAATATACAACTTGTACATAAGTTCAGCCTTTTCAAAAATCACAGACGAGGTTTTCAATAAAATCACAGTATTTCAATTATGGAAATTTTAGAAAACTTTGATTGTGTCTAAAATAATTCTAATGATTTTAATTATATTAATATAAGTTTAAAATATATTTATGAAAAATGGAATGCTTAGGTAAATATGCAGGGAAAATAACACAGAGCGTGTTTGCAATGAAAGCTATGTATATAATTTAATACTTTTTAATATTTGTTGTTGATACAGAGTGTTCCCCAAAGTAATTTGCAGTCTTTGAACATTAATAACATTCACTAAACAATTTATTACTGACAACGTAAAGGATTATGATGATGTTCTACATTACATCATCAAGGTAACGTTTCGGAAATTTTTGTTATTTTAAGAATTCAATGTTGTTAATTTTATTACGTTATTGATTCATTGATAGCGTTTGGAGGGAACAGAGCAACTCGACTTATAGTACAACTTTACCTGGAAGATTCCCTTCTGAGAAAGAGAGGTGAGGTTGGCATGACTGAGGAGAGACGACCACAGAGGGCAGGTTCCCCAACGACAAATGATTGAAACTAAACGGTGGTGACCCTTACTAGGCGACGTTGCTCAAACCCTGTAGATACCGGGACATCGATACTGAATAAAAGGATTTTCAGACACAAAAGTTCTTTGCCATGCAATTTCTCCGATATTTAGACCCAACCAGGAAGAAAAGTGAACTGAAGAGAGTAATGAGATGAATTGCAGAGACAGGCATTTGGTAGATCTGCTATATTCACTCCTGAGCTGCTTCATTGCCTGTTCCACCGATTACACATCACAGAGCCGCACTAACTCACCGGTGAAGTGCTTCTTGCACTTACCATGACCTGCCAGAATGCTCTACTGACTCGTGAACTACGTAACTTCTCACCACGGAGTGGCAGTCGCCGATTGACATTCGAAATACACACAAAAAATCCTCAAACTAAGTTCTCTGTCTTACCCGACGTCGTACCGGCTTTTCTATAGACCTGCTCCGCGCTACAGGTTGTTACAATATTCGAGTGCTCCGGAACTATACTCTACTTTAGTATTTAATACGTCCTGACCGTGACTTGGTGACGTCAGGAAGGGCGTGGCTTCTCTAGGCAATGAACAACAGATCAGACCGATTACCTCATCCATACTGAGCTATCCTGTAGCAGACGACGTGACAGAAAGTATTCTATTTATATCCTAAGTCACTTTCAGTAAATAAAAGAAAAAGGATCATAGTTGGAAGTGGTACACACAAAATTTATTGCATTTTGTAGCCTTATATAACCTTTTGAAGGTAAGTATTCCGATACACATCAGTACTTTTTGATCTATATGAAGTTTTATATACAATTTAGTCACAATTTACTATCATTGACATTTGCGATATGTTTTAGACCAAAACCGAGAAGTATTGCTCTCATCTTTTGTACAAATTTCTAAATAACAAAGACACATTGACATATACACAGCAATTACAACTTGCGCGACATCTAGAACATCCTACGTGTACTTCGTGTTTTACGACACTTCCCCTCTGTGTAGCTGTGATCGTCATCGATCAACAAACACGCGGTACCGTCTGGGATTTATTTTTCAGTTAAAATAATAATTTGAGATCAGCTGTTTCTAAAAGACGGTCTTTCTATCCAAATTTAAAACTAGAAAGTCGGTTAAATGCCAAACTTGTATGTAACTTGAACATTTTCAAGGATGACAGACGAATATTTTCGATAATAACCAAGTAATACTTATACAGAAAATTTATCGATCATTTTGGTTTTGTAAAAAATGCTTCAATGATTTTAATTAAAACACAATTTTAGAATAGCTTTATGACAAATGAAATGTACTTGTTGAATATAAATTTTGTTAACAACTAAGACATATTGATATACACACCGCAACATCTGTAACGTCTTACATTTATATCATATTTCACGAGACGTCCGCTCTGTGTCGCTGTAGTCGCCAAAACGCTACACAGTCTAAAGTCTAACATAGAACTGTGGTCCGAGTTGAGCGCTACTACAACTAATAGTGAAATTAAACATAAATCACAATCATTTATTATAAATAATAAATATAATTTAATTTACAAAATAGCTACATCTCCTATTTGAGTTAATATTTCGACATTATAAGATTGTTATATTCCAGTAATAAATAACAAAACAATAAGAATCATCTCAAACAAATGAAGTACTAAGTAATTTACGACTAATATGTAAAAAGATAATTAACAAAAGAAATATAAAAGCCTAAAATAAATAATTGACAGTAGCATCTCATGATACATAACCAATAAAACAAAAGACAAATATATCATGACCCAACACTCACAAATATAATTTTATTTTAAACTAATTAAGTAAACTAAAACCAAGTTAATACAAAATAAACAAATTTAAAGTTAATCAACGCAATATTAATGACTAGGGCCCGCATTTTGATGAAAAGTTATATTTTATTTGTGAGTAGTCACAAACGATGCTTATTGGAGATTAAGTACATTCTACAACAAATACGTTACATATATCTAATTGGTTTTTATACATCATCAAATTGCATTTTTTTTTACACATTTTTATAATAAAGTCTTTCTTAACGTTTAGATGCATTTTCGGCATGCACTCGGGAGGCGTGGGTTCGATTCCTGTGGCCGAGCTGAACCTGACCCATGGCCTTTTTTTTTTTTCAAATAATCTGTGATAACAAGTTAATTTATCTGATAATATTTTATGAAATAGTAACTTTGTAATTGTGGTAAGTATGTAATTAACACAGGTCAGCGTCCTAACAGTGTTGGTCAATTTATGACGCATCAATTCGAGGACTCGCCGATTACATCATGAAATACGTGTGGATCTCAGGAGCTAGAAGTGTCGCAGTAAGGAGAGTAGTTTGTGAGGTGTGTACATTTGTTGTGTTGTGGAATTGAATTGCCGAAACAAAAACAGTCAACTGCGTCACGTTTGATTCAGAGTTTGGCGGAAACAAAATTTTATAAAATTGTAAATATCCTGATGAATTTTGAATTTATTATTTAGCAGCAATAGTTGCATTATTTACTAAAGAAAGTTAATTTTAAAATGTGGTTCATCCAACCATATATCCATTATTTGTTTGTGACAGTTACTAATTTATTATTAAGAAAGAAATTGTTAATTTTTAGGCATTTTTTGTATTTTATGTGCATTTTTTATATTTTAATGTTTTTTATAACTCACTTTTAGAGAATATTTAGGTCAACAGCTTTCGGGACCAAATAATAACAAATAATCATGACAAGAGCCTACAGATAAATAAGTAGTTAAGTGTTACTTGACGTAAACATATTAATCTCAGCTCCTACTAGTTCAATAGACAATCAAAATGTATTAAAACCATTGTAACTACTATTAAATACTAGTAATAATACATAACCTCTTAACATGAGCTCACACAAGTACCAAGTTATACATGTACACGTATTTTAACTAAAAATAACAAAATAGTTCTCAAATATGAATAGAACGTAATACAGTTACTTGTATATTAGAGAAAAGAGAAATAATTGAAGTTACTACAAAGAGATATAACCATTAATAATAATTGTAAATAAGCAAACAAGTAAATAAATACAACATTTAATAAACAAATTTGGTAGTCGTTAGGATATATAACTAGACTTCACTTATTGAGAAATAGGTTAGATCTCTCGCTTGTTACTAGATAAGTCCTATAGAGGCGCTGTTGTCAGTTTGACTAACCCTAATTAGAGGTTTGCTTATTCCGCTTCTAGTTTCATTTGTTCTTTTGGGACATTAAGGAAAATATTCAGTTTAGTCAAAGATTGTGGCTGATACGAAATATGTGTGAACTAAAACATAGATATATAAAATAAAACAAAGAAATATCATGTACCTGTCTCAAAATTCATCAGAAATGTGATGTGCCATTGTGCGACATTATCGACGAATTACCTTAAGATCACTTTCAGAAATACTAAAACTAACCTGACACCAACACGTTAGTGACAGAAACATTAGACATGAGACGCGTTTGTACGCGATGGGTTCCCAAACTGTTGATTTGCGAAATAAAGGACATTCGCTTGCAGGTCTGCACGCAGTTTAAGTTGATGTTAGAGGCAGATCCGGATTATCAAATTTATAAGATTTCATACATTTGCAGCACATTGGATGTATCAACGAAAATATCTTTACCTCAGTCCTTACAACAAAGGACAAATTGTAATATAAGTGTACTAAATAAGTCACGAGCTAAGACGAATTGGAATTCAGAAACACACACTCGCTCGCTCGCTCGTGCTGGCTGGCTGTATACAGCCAGAAGGTTTTTGCTGCGTGCCCACCCATTAAGGGTTTTACCGCAGGTAGGATTATTATAGAAAGATGTAGGATAAAGGTGATGTAGGTTTTTGATTGGGAGTTAATTTTGAGGTTACCAAAGTACCTTCGGGTTGAAGGAGAGGATGCAGTACTTAGCACCCATTTTTTTTTTTAAATATTTTGTAATTTAGTTGGGGAGAAATTTAGATGCCAAACAGCTTGGAAGAATTATGAGGAGCTCAGCTTTAGCTGCTGATAGGGTTAGCTCCTGGGTTATCTAGGGTGCCCGCATGCCATACGGGGGACCCGATGCAGTCTAGATCGGCGTCTAGTGGCGTCATAATTTCCCAATGATCTGACAAGGGCGCTTCTGTGAGATGGTAAAACATACACGCACTGAATTTTGTAAAGTTATACAAGTTTCTGTAGTACTTTCTTCTGAGACAGAATAGTTCTTGTTCGTCTACATTAAATTTTGTACACAGTCCAGTTACAGTTTATTATCATTGACATTTTAGATCTGTTTTACACCAAAACTAAGCAACTACGTCCTAACCTTTCACAAAACTTTTATAATAACAAAGACACATTGATATATACATAGCAATTAAAACTTCCGCGACATCTAGAACATCCTACGTGTACTTCTTGTTTTACGAGACTTCCACTCTGTGTCGCTGTGATCGCAAACAATCAACAAACACGTGGGACATTAGGACTGCAGGTTTGTATTGCTTTCTTTGGGGTGGGGGCTTTATTTTAGAGTTATAATAATACTTTCAGTACCACGAACATACATAGCAGGTAGAGGAGGAATTGTCTTATATCCAAAATTCAATATCTAACTTCACCGAGAGATCTTATTTTGTACATAATATAACAAATAATTCCAAATTAAAAATTTAAATGTTCTTTACAAAGTAAGTTCATATAATTACTTAAGGTCTGTAAACTCCTAACTTATTACGTCATTTACGTAAATGGATATATCCTAACACTTCTCTCTCTAACTAATTAAAGATCTGCTCCAACTATAAGGAAAATAACTAAAATCAATCTCACTAATATCAACGCAATCAATTACTTTGTTAACATTTACTATCAATAATTATTTACAATCTTGTTTATAAATTGTATATCTGCTGCACTTAATTCTGTTTAATTAGTATAATTGTTAGAATTCAAATTTTATTTTAGACAAACGTACTAAAATATTGTTACTTTGTTGGTTCGTAGAATAAGAAGGCCGAGTTGTAGAAATTAAAAATCTCCTTTATTTCGGTAACAATACACTGTCCAATTGTCACGTAACAACATTACATCACACAATCTTCCAAGGTCGATGACAATAACAAACACTTGCAGCTGATTACATTAGCTCTCGTTACAATAACACTTCCAGCTGTCTGGTTCCACAACAACTGTTTCACAACTACAACTCTTAAGGCTTAAGGCTTTTTATTTGCAACTTATTTGCCTGGTGCCGGTACATTGGACCCGGCTTACAGGCTCTAAATTTACATAGGTTTATAATTCTGGGAATGGCCTCTTTATTGTCTTTGGGGTTCTTCTAAAACCCATACGGCGACCTGTTCTGAGGCCGCCGAGAACCAGTTTTATCACGTTATTTGTCTCTGTCTTTCTTTTTCTTGTTTTTATATTTACATATTTACACTGCGCTTATCTTGCGCACGCACGCACGCACACACACACACACACACACACACACACACACACACACACACACACACCTGGGCATACCACGTACGTCCCAATATCATACGCACTACACTGTACAGACTTGGTTATGTACAATATTTACAATGTTCGCAGTTAGGCTGTGCGGCAGTGGGTAGCTGACTCCTGGGCTGCCGATGATGGCGGCCTCTGCCGGGGAACGTGGCCTGAGCCAGGAAGGGCTGGGCGCGCATAATTTTGCAGTCGTTGTTTTTTTTTTATTTTTTTTTATTTTTTTTTTTTTTTTCTTCAATATGCTTTGATTCTGGCGTGCTTTCGGTGCTTGGGTTCGCCTTTCCCAATATTGTGTATGGTGGGGTTTTGATGGTGTCGGATGCGCGCCCAGATGGAAGAGGCACGTTTGTTGATGGCCTCGTTGATGTATGGGACGTGGGTTTCTTGGTGAATGGTGGCAGTTGTTGTTCGGATATGAGCAGACAGGATTTTGCGTAGGGATAAGTTTTGTAGGGTTTGGAGATACTTTAGGGCGGTTTTGGAGGCGTTGGCCCAGACCACGCAGGCGTACAGGACCACGGATAAAATAAAGGATCTATATAGGATGATCTTCGAGCGCAGCTTTAGCTGTTTGCTCCTAAATATGGAGGCGCACATCTTTAATCGCTGCCGCCATTTATTGGCTCTATCTCTTAGGTGGGTGGTCCAATGCATCGTGCGTGTCAACGTCACGCCGAGGTACTTGACCTGCTGACGACAATGCAATATTTGACCATCGACAGTTAGGTCCATTGCCAAAGGGCGCCGCTTTGTAAAATGTATAAGCTGGCATTTGTTCGCATTAATTTTGATTTTCCACTCATGAAGCCATGAAAGGAAGCGGTCAATGTACCGCTGCATCTCTAAAAGTCCATAACGAGGATTTTTATGATGGTTGTATATTGCAGTGTCGTCAGCATACATTGCAACTTTGCATCTGGCGTCCACGGAGAAGTCGCTGGTGAAGAGTATATACAGGAAAGGTGACATGATAGCCCCTTGTGGTACGCCAGCCTGCATCATTCTCTCCTTTGAGGAGGGGCGACCCACTTGGACGTAGAAGCGCCTGTTTTTTTAAAAATTATGCAGCAAGGGCAGTGAATTTTGGAGGCCGGGAAATTCTCGGTGCAGCTTGTAAATCAGGCCGTTGTGCCAGCACCGATCAAATGCGGCTTCTACGTCCAAAAATAGCGCCAACGTTGAAGCCCCATTGTTAAATTGCTCGGTGACGTCATCTACTAGTCTTAAAAGTTGAAGGTCTGTTGAGTGTCCTTTTCTAAAGCCAAATTGTGAATTTGAAATGTCAAGCGCCGCAATTTGTTTTTGGAGTCGAAATAGAATTATTTTCTCGAGCAATTTACCAATAGTGGACAGGAGACTAATGGGGCGGTAATTTTGAGGTTGCCTGGTGCTTTTCCCATGCTTAGGGAGCATTATTACCTTGGCTCGTTTCCAAGTGTCAAGAAAATAATTTTGCTGCAAACAAGCGTTGAAAATTTTTGTAAGTTGCACCAGGGCTTTTCTCGGGAGATGTTTGAGTTCCTCATTAGTCACCCTGTCCGGGCCGGCGGCTTTCCCATTAGGTAGCTTCCTAATGAGCTTGTATACTTCCTGCGGCGTTGTGAGGGGCAAGTGTTGCTCATGCCTCTGTGCCACCCAGTTTTGTACCCAGGTCTGGACATCCCGTTCTAACTCGGGGTTCGTCGCTGGGTTTTCTGTAAATCTTGTTTCCAGACAGTCTGCAAAGACCTCGGCTTTCTCCTCAGAGGAGAAGTGCAGGCCGAGGTGAGTGTGTAGCGCCTCAGTACCTGATTTAGCGCTCGAGGAGACTTTAAATGCCTTTAATAATTTCCATAAAGAATTGTCCGAATGTGTGGTATTTAACATTTTCTGCTCCCACTGCTCAATTTTGTTTAATTTAATTTGTTGCCGAATGACGTTGCGTAGCCATTTTGCTAGCACTTTGTACTCAGGCTGGCGGGTAAGCCGCCAAAGTCTCGTCAAGCGTCGCCTCCTGGCAATGAGCTGCTCCACCTCAGGGTACGTGCAAAAACTAGGCGGGCTTGTGGTGTAGCTGGTGGAATTTCTTTTGGCCGTGTGCAGCGAGGCGGTGTAGTTTTCAATGGCGACGTCGATGTCCGCCTCGCTGTAGTATGACAGCCTAGGCTGAGCCATCCCATGCATTTCAAGGGTAAACTTGCTCCAGTTTGTTTCTGCGCGCCTCAGAGGGCCGGCCAGCCCGGCCGTGATGGCGCCACTGATATCAAAGTGCACTGGAAGATGGTCGGAGTCTAGGCTGTGATACACAGTGAAGTTGTTTGGTAATGTCGCATTTTTTGTAATGACGAAGTCCAAGATTTCAGGTTCGAAGAGCCCTGACTTGTGCCAAAAGGTGGGTTCGGGGGGGAAGTACACCTCGAGATCGTCATTTTCTGTTATAAGGTCTACGAGGAGATTTCCAGCCGCGTTTGCTCGACGTGAATACCACCAGGGGTGTCGAGCGTTGAAGTCTCCTGCCATTATAACATGCTCCTCCAAAGTGAGGATTTGCTCGAGGTCGCGTCTACAGTCGGGGGAGTTTGGGGGCCGATAGAGGGCCACCAGCATCACCGTTTTGTTATTTAATCGTGTTTTAAGAGCCGTGCACTCTAACGCTGCCAATGGTGGCAGCGTAACAGGAGCATGAGCAACTTTGTATTTTAGTAAAATTGCTGTTCCTCCTCCCTGTCTGCCTATTCTATCAGTTCGAAATATTTGGTAACCCCTGAGCTTGAAAGTGTGCTCCTGCTTTAATTTTGTTTCACAAATGAATGCGACGTCAATTTTGTTACGCCGCAGGTAGCTTTCAAGTTCGTGCTGCTGCCTGTAGATGCCGTCGGCATTCCACAGGAGCCCGCGAGTTAGAGATGTGCCTTCCCTTAGTTGAGCCATTTACTCGAAGATGTCCGACAGAAGCCATATGAGGGCTTCTAGTTTCTCCCAAGTGCTGGTGCAGCTCTTAAATCTTGGGATAAAAGGCTGTTCCTTCGGAGAGAGTTTCTGTAAGTTGAGCTCTTGAAACAGAGTAAAGAGCTCTTTGAGGCTTCCTAGGTCACCAAATGGCGCCTGGGAGGGGGAAGCTGTTGAGGGTTGGCCAGCAGGTGGCGGCACTGGTGCGCTTTGTCCCCTCATGGCACCTGCAAATGAGACGCCATCTCTAACCAGGGCCGGGTTGGCAATGGGTGGTGGACCTGGTTGTGCACTTGGGGGTGCCCTGGCTATGGCTGCCAGTTGGCGGCGGTGGCGTTCGTTGCGGAACGTCTCGCAACCCCTGTAGCTGGCAGGATGCGTCTCCCCACAGTTCGCACAGCGGGGTACAACGTCCTGCTCTGCCTTCTTTGGGCAGTCAGCTAAGCGGTGGAGGCCACCACAGAGGACACATCGGGAGGTCATGTGACACATTTTAAATGTGTGCCCCAGCTGTTGGCAGTTGAAGCATTGTGTAATGTTGTTATTTGTCTTCAGGTCCTCCACATTGACAAGTATATGGCATACATCTCTTTCTTGCAGAAGTCCCTGTTTTTGAATGGTCCTGTCAAGGGTAACTTGGAAGTTCGGCAGAGGCCTGCTGCGTGACTTCAGTTGACGAACTAGGACGTCGGTGTAGCCCTTCGCCTCTAGGTCCTTGCGGATAAGGTCCTCTTCAAGGTCCTCGGGAAGACGCTTCAGGATGTAGCGGACAGTTTGATCACTCCGCGGGGTGAAGCCGAAGCTCTCCACTCCAGCGTCCTTCAGCTTGGTCATAGTGGGGATGGCGTCTTCTTTCCTGTTGAGGAACAGCTTGAGACAGTTGCGCGTATTCTCAAGCTTGTATGCGCCAGCTGGGAAGGAGCCCCGGAGTATCTGCAGGAATTTAGTCGCCTGCCGTCAGGAATGACGATGCGCGGCGATTTCTGTGAGGATTATCTGTGGCGTCGGCCGCGCCTCCTCACAACAATGCGGTCAGCGACAGTAATTACTATGTGAACAGAGATGAGTGGAGTTGCCAGTCAGCATCGCTTCACAAAAAACGTTCATTATATTGACATCTTATGATATAAAGAAAACGTTGAAGACACAAGATGACCGCCCATGATGACACAATGTCTCATCTAGAACAAAGAACAAGACATATACCAACGCACATCATTCAGATGGAAGACAGATAATATGCAAAGTCTATGCAAAAGCGACAGTCATATGTACTGTGTTTAATATTTGTATCATATTTAACAAGGAATGTAGCAGTGACCATTGAGAACGTATTCACACAAATATTTTACTGTGATTGGCTTAAAAATGTCACAGGGTGTTTACCAATAACGTAGATTGTAGATGGAGTAGGAGAATTGTTTGTGAAATTTTAGGTGCTTCAATGTTAAATATTTTCAGAACAAAATTCCTGGATTGATTTTATCTAACTACCATTTCTTCTCAGGAAATGCTTTAACTCTCTCCTGTGAAGCATGTTTCTAACGCACTGTCATTTTTTGTTTCAGAAAACCGAAAGATGAGGCAGGAAGTGATGACAGACTCACCCGTCATCACACCACCCCAACAATTTTCATGCATTGAATAATTCGGTGAAGTTTTTCAGAGTGCATCAAGCGAATATTGTTTTAAAAAAAGCAGTGTTTGTTGGTGTATAGTTGATCGCAAATAACACTGGGCAACAAAAAATAATTTTTGAATGTCTAGAGCACTTCATGAGACAATTCCTACTAATTTTGGGTTGAGAAAAACAAATATGACAATGAAAAATTTGTATTAGCTCTAGTTTCTATGATACATCCACGGTGGAAGTATTACATATTAATGGATTGAGAGAAAAGGATACATTTTAATTACATACAAGCTATCAACAATGAAAGTACATTTGATTTTTTAACTGGTAATTACATGCTAAGAGTTCTAAATTGCTGAAAAATTCTTCGCAGATAGTTGTGTCTGAAGTGAATCATGTAGTGGCCTCTTGACTTCGTCTTTTAGCTTGTCTCTTGTTATGGAGTTCCGCAGAATCCCTATACAAAGACCAACAGTAATCCGCAAGCATTACTTAATTTTTCGGCCCTGATATCTTTGTTACATAACAGAAATGTCCTGATGGAGTCTCTCCCCATGTTCATCACTAACAGCTCCACAACTAGGAGGGAAAAAGTCTAGGTGGGAGTGGAGAAAATGGATCTTAAGAGACATGTTGCATCCAAGGCTACCATATTTTTGCAGGAGCACTGTCACCAAATGCTTGTATTTGTCATCTCTTTTGTTGCCTAAAAATCCATGAACACCCTTGCAGGCTTCCCAAGCTTCCTTTTCTTTCCCCTCCAAAATTTGGTCAAATGCAGGAACCTTTACAAGTTCTCTTATTTGTGGTCCAACAAAAATGCCTTCCTTAACTTTTGCATCACTTAATATCCATAATTTCTCTCTGATTGTGTTTGACAGGTGTGCCAACTCCCAAAAAAATTCCAAATTTAAAATCTTTACTCTAAAAAATGAAATGTCACTTTATCTTCATAACAAAAGCTAATCTATCATTTGTATGGTGATTTTTGAGTTCAGCAGATGGAAATACATGTAAATGCACTATTTTTAAGTCCAAACCATTTTCATTGTTGCCCAGTGTAATCAGTGAAAATAACTTTTACCAAGGTGTTTATTAAATATTTGTCTCTCAGAACATGTTTTGAAGTCAAATAAAACAAATAACTGTTAAATTCATTAATTTCAATATTTTTAAATCTTATTGTTTCAGTTATCTCAGGAAATTAGGTAAATGAAGTACAACATACTGTTATGAGTATCTGTAAATATTCCTCTTTATTTAATAAAATTGATAATCTGTTGATTCTTATAACTGGCCTTGCTTTCCTTTCCATATATTTCTCACACAAACACTGAAGATAAACATTGCTGTTATGCTAAACAGCTGTCTAATAAACTGTACTTGTTTAGTAAGCGATCTACGCCATACAGTATTACTCCTGAATAGAGAAAATATACATAGGAAACTTCCATAAAACTCAAGATACATTTTGTATCCCATGTTAATATCTTTAATGTATCCACAGATTTTAATAAAAATTGTTAAACCATTTTTTCAAGAAAATAAAACAATTTTTAAAAATGATCTAGGTGAAGAATAGATTGGGGTGGCCTTGTGTGACCCGAACATGAATTAACCTGCCTTTGATACATGCGTGCAAGTGTTTTGCTAAAACGATTCTCTGATTCAGTAGACCTCGGAACAGCAATTTCTTGTGAAATCTTTATATTGAATTTTGGTTGAAATGCAGTAAATACTTCTGAACATAAAAGGCATGTGAGGGCCAAAATAACCAATCTTCTGCTTTCCTTTTGAATTACTCTTCTAAATCAATTTCATAACTCAAAACGCATATCTTATTTCTTAAACTTCCCCACCAATAAAACGAGAGTAAAGATGTCTGGTAAGTAATGTCAGTTTTTTGAGCAAAACTTTGTAAAATATTTAACTTTTTACTAACATCTCCTCAGCGTGCTATGAGCATGTCAAGGGCAAGCCTAACTCTTTCAGTAAGAACTGCGCGGCAGTTGAAAGCAGACCTACAACAATGGAAAATAATGATGTACAGCAAATCCACTCTCTCTTGCTTTACCGCTATAAAGCAGCCCGCAATGAGTCATTGTCATTGTATATCATTCCATCCTTTCCATTTCACCAGAATCAGAGGAACTGTTGTTTGATGTATTATCTGCGATTTAACAATTTCATTAGATGAAAAACACCAGCGAGATCGCATTAAACAGCACATTTCCAGCTCGAAGCAACAAATGAACCATACTTCTTGGGCAAACAAATTGCGGCAGCTTCTATTACGAAGTGCATCTCAACAGAGTTCTTCAAAACGCCAAAATTTTAGGGAAATCAACATTGAGATGTGTGCAGCTCTTACACAAGCAGGAATTCCTGTCAATAAGACGAACCCACCTGCCTCGGTAGTGTAGATGGTAGCATGTCTGCCTCACGTTCAACAGGTCCAAAGTTCAAACCTCCATCAGGGTGAGTTGCCTGGATAGGGTTTTTTCTGAGTATTTCCCTTATCCTAAAATCTGGTAACTCTAAGCTCCATGGACCCTAGGCCCATTTGAGCATCATTTCACCCATCCCATTCATCATCTGAATGAAATTACTTTTAAAAAATACATAGACCCTGTTTACCAACAAACCACCTTGAAAGTTCATACATTTTTGAGGTAATTCATTTGAAGTAGAAAATAATGAACAATATGCATGCATGTCTCACATGAACATATAACAAAACTCATTGCAATACTGTCTTGCTACAGATGATAGAAGACGATTATGTGAGCTTTTATAAAATTCAACAGGTTTAAAACTGCAGGCACAAGTGTCAAAGCTCATGTACTAGTACATCATCTGTAGCAAGGTGCTATCGGAGCATTTCATTAGCAGTCAGGTATGCTGCGTTAATTAATCATTTCTTCACACTAGCCATATATAGGCTAAGGTTTCCGATAGATAGAGTCAACTTGAAAAATTCAATGCCATGGCTGGGATTTGAATCACGGATCTCCTGGTTTCCTTCCAATCACTCTTATCCATTGAGCTACTATCGCCAATGATCCGTCCTGACATTAAATTCTCTGACTCATATATTTTCCCGGTAAACCACTAGGGGCTCTCGTATTCGAGATACACCATTTGTAGCAACTTACTATTGTAAGTATTTGAATCCCAGGCTTCACCATTAAACTCTTATTAGTTTAGTTAATTGATGGAAATTAATCATTTCTTCACACTAGCCGTATATAGACTAAGGTTTCCAATGGATAGAGTCAACTTGAAAAATTCAATGCCGTGGCTGGGATTTGAACCATGGATCTCCTGGTTTCTGTCCAGTCGCTCTTACCCATTGAGCTACCATGGCCAACGTGCCGTCCTGACATTAAATTCTCCAACTGACTCATATATTTTCCTGGTGTGGTTTACCGGGTTTCTTCGTCAGACTTAGTGACTTCCGTTCCCAAACTTGATAATTTAGCTTAGTGCTAAAATATGTTTATCAAATAATGAAATGATAGTCACCATCAATGAGTATTTTGCAGACCTTGACGGAACCTATTTTTCTGACGGGATGAAAAAGCTGGAACATCTCTGGACCAAGCCATCAATGGAGACTATGTTGAGAAATAAGGTCAGATGGTAACAGAAAAAATATATATATTCCTGATTATTTACCATACCTACCAAATGATCCTCGTATATGATATAGAAGTTGAGATATTTTACAGTTCCTGGTGTATTCATTCGGTTAATCTATTAGAACAAAGTAGATAGTGATTTATAAACAAAATCTTATTTAAGTATATAGACTAATATAGGAAGGATTAGCTTAGGAGAAATAGATATATTATATTTTATGACCAAATATGCGGTACTAAGGAAGAACAGATTTTTATTGACCTTCCTACAGCATTTCCACAACAAACACTATTATACAACTGTCAAAAGATCTTACAATTTATAACATTAAAAACGTACATACATTTTACAGTCTAACAAAACTGATACTGTGCTAAGACTATGTTCTTACTATTTGCTATATGACTGATCAAGTTTAAAAAAAATTGTTGAGCTAAGAGTAGCAATTTTGTTCTAATACAAAACCATTTTATAGTTTGTAGCCTATCTCAGTACATCACTACATACATCAACTTCACTTGCTCAATACTTTACAGATACTCCATTGTGTTGGAATATCGTATACAGTAATATCCAAGAGAATCTGTTATGGTCACTTGTTTCCTGTAGTTCAGGAGATGAGTGCGCTTTGCAGAACTTATTACTAAAAACTAACTACAAATAGTATTTTCAATTATTCTTACATTGTTCACTTATGATATATTTGGCACTTGTTGATACAGAATACCAATCTTTTTCCTATCAGCTTACAATTTCTTTTCCTGGTTACTTTAGTTTTTAATGATTAAATGTAAAATGTGTCTTTCAGTCTCTCAGCGGTACCAAAAGTCACAAGCCTTAAGTACACTCCTAAAAACTTTACAGTGTTTGTCAAGGATACAGTGATTACCTTCTCAAAGCGCAATGTTCCATAACCACGGTTGTTCATCTTCAATTGAGCAGCCGTGCTTCTCGAGAATTTTTTAGAGATTAAAGAAGCAAACTTTTTGAGGTTCTTTATCTACATAACTGCATGGAGTTGCAAATATTAAGTTTTTTTTTTTTCAGGTATTGCAAAGTTGACAATGTAAAAAGATAATGTAAAAATAATAGAGTAACTGAAATCAGTTATAATATTTTTAATTCTAAAGTTCCAAGTTTTGCATTTTCTGGCATATCCAAATTTGGGTTCTACTGAATCTTTTTGTAATTCAGATACAAGGGGCGTCCAGAAAGTAAGTTCTGTTTCAATTTATCTCCACTGCAGCACTGCAATTGCAGTTCCGCACATGCGCGGTAGATGCTCTGTATCAAGGAGAAGAAACGTGCACCATTGTGAGATCGCTGTCAGCCATGTAAGCTTTGTTGTGCTTGTTTACAATGTCTGTGTTGATTGAAAATCCCACCGCTTGTGAAATCAGATCTGTGATTCGTTTTCTGAATGCTAGGAAAGTGTAACCAATTGAAATTTATTGGCAAATTTGCAATGTTTACAGACAAAATGCGATGAGTGATACAATGGTGAAAAGATGGGTCCAACAGTTCAATGAAGGACGTAGTGAAGTGCACGATGAAGAACGAAGTGGGCGTCCATCTTTGGTTACAGAACTGGTTCATGCGATTGATGACAAGATCCAGGAAAACCGCAAGTTTACAATTAGTGCTCTTGCTTGCGGGCACCCGAGATAATCCAGAAGCTAATCCTAATAGCAGCTAAAGCTGAGCTCCACATAATTCTTCTAAGCTGTTTGGCATCAAAATTTTTCCCAACTTAAACAAAATTAAAAACACCAGGGTGCAAGGTATTGCATCCTGTCATTTCAACCCGAAGGTACAAAATTGTAACCTTACAAGAATCTTCAATCTCAAAACCCACATCACATCCTACAAAATCCTGAAATGAAATACCTTACATGCAGTAAAACCCTTAACGGGAGGGCATGCAGCAAAAACCTTCTGGCTTTATACAGTCAGCCAGCACCTCGAAGTGCTCTCGCTATGGAATTTCCCCAAATCTCACGATCACTAGTTCATGAAATTGTTACCGAAAACTGAAATTTCATCAACTTTGCTCATGTTGGGTGCCAAAGATTCTTACTGAGCAACTCAAAACAAAACTGCACTTCAGTTTTTGACCACACTGCAAATGCGACGAAAAACATCCTACAGGGATTTGGCTGGGACATGTTTGACCATCCCCCGTACAGCTCTGACCTTGCTCCTAGTGACTTTATTCTGTTTTTGCATCTCAAATCTTTCCTTGGCGATCAACACTTCAACAATGACGAAGAGCTGAAAGAAAATGTTTCCAAATGGTTGAAGACACAGGCGGCAAACTTCTATGAAGAAGGTATACAAAAACTTGTGCCTCGCTATGATAAATGCCTGAAAAATTTTGGCAGTTATGTGGAAAAGTAGTTTAAGAGTTGTAGAATTTTGTGCAATAAATAATTTTTCTATATCTGTACACAATTTAATTTTATTACCAAACAGAACGTACTTCTGGGCGTACCTCGTATATCACCAAAAGGCTTATTGTCTTGACAGTTGCATTCCTTGTAATTATCATAACTTATTTCAACATATCTTTCATTTATAAAAATCTGCTACAGCAGAAATGGAATGTGGATTACAAACTCTGATGTAAAACAATTACTTATAATTTTATGCAAATGCTGATTTAAATATGAACATAAAATACAAACAATTAGAAAAATCAGCAGTTGCCACGCATTTTTGGGAAAAAAAACCACAACATAAATCCAGAACCAAAATTACTAAAACATACAACAGGAAAAGAAGAACTGTCCACATGGGAACAAATCTTTATTTCAAAAAATAGGAACAAAGTATTCAATTTCGACATCCCCCAGAAAGATTTGTTCAGCAAGTTCCTCGAACCGCCACCAGAGGAGACCGATGACAAAATATTGCCAGCTACACCAATGAGAACAAGTCGATGTCCGGCTGAAGATAGAGGGAAGGCCTCAGAAACCGGTTCCGGGAAAATTTAAAAGTGAGTGTTGTTTTGTGTTATTAATTGACTCCCAATTAATTTAATGAACATAATATCTTACATCAAATCACTTAGGAGTTTACTCATTAAAACAATGTTTCAAAACAGTGCGAGAAAAACAAAAAACTATCTTGTGCTGCATCAACAAATGTATAAAAAAGAAGCACAATTTTAAGTGCATTAACTTTGTACCTAACAATAAAGATGCCGAAGGTATTCCGAGATCTGCACGTTACCAACATACATTGTAAAATTGCATCATTCTTTAGATAACCAGATATTTCTTTTTATGGTTGACTTTGTGCTGTTGACTGCATGTTTATCTGTGTTCTAGGGGATTCTGAAACGCTAATATCCATGCTAGGCAGAGAGTTGTCATCTTTATGGTTGTCAATCATATTCACATCAGCAGCTCCATGTGCTGTGTCATTGTGATCAGAAGTATTACTTTCATCTGAAAAATCAATTGTTACAAACTGCGATGTCTGTAAGTCACTCCAATGTGTCTGATGAGCTCGTTTACAGTGAATTTTTAGCCCCACAGCACTGTAGGACACTTTCTGACAAATTGGACACCTTAATGGCTTAGTAGTTCCTCTTTCAACATCTTCATCATCATATTTATCTTCAGATTCACTTAATATTTCCCCATCTGGATTTATTTTATGGCAATCATTACTATGTTTCTTTAAATCCATTAAAGAACTAAAGTTTTTGCTACACGAGACGCAACCATATTCAAACTCTTCTGTACTAAGGTCAGGGGCAATAGCTTTTTGCGTGAATGTTTGTTCTGCCCAGGCCGTGCTTTGGTGAACCTCTTGTAAATGTGTCTGCAAATCTGCTTTCTTATTGAACACCTTCAAACACATTTTGCACTTATACAAAATGTATTCTAAAGATTCAGTTTGTTCTTCACTCTGTTTAATTCCATGAAATCTTGTACTGTGGATGCCCAAGCCTTTCATGGAGTTAAAACTGGCACTACAAAGACTACATTTGTAGATTTCTGAGTACATCACACTTGTTGCCACATTTTTGCAATGAAACTTAGTATAATGAATGGATAAAGCATGCTGGTTAATGAATGCTCTTCCACAGAGCGTACAATGATGAGGGTTATCTTTGCCTGTAGTGCTGCTGTAATTTATGGAAGGATGAGCCTTCTTCATATGTATTAACAGACCATGAGGAGATTTTAAAGTCTTGGTACACACATTGCATTGAGCATCAGTATCTTCATTAATACTGCTTTCTGTTTGATGGAAGTTCAAAAACTTAGGTGTATGTTTAATGTTTATTTCATTAAGATCAGTATCAGAAAAGTTCTTTTCTTTATCCTCAGCCAAAGAATCATCTGCCTTATTTTTCTGATGAGTCATTGCATAATGAACAAGAACACCGTGAAAAGAACGAAATTCTCTTTGGCATATATTACAGCGGTTATTATCACATTCAGGAGAGGTTTCAACCATTGATTGTGGTTCTTCCGTCTGCATTTCCTTCAATTCTTTATCATCCTCACTTACGTCTGAACCTCTTCTCATCTCAATGCTAAAACTTTCATCCTTCCAAGAATTAAGTATAGTCTTGTGACATAATGCCTTGTGAAACAAGAGACTGCGCATATGTTTGAAAGTCCTTGGGCAAAGATCACACTGCTGCTTAGTTGACTCCTCCAAAGTTGTATCCGTATTACTGCTATCAAGTACAGGATCATTTTTTTCATGGTGCGCCATTGCTTTATGTATCAGCATATTACGGTGAGTTGGAAATTCTTTATTGCACACAGTGCAGTGGAAACTTTCAGTCATGTTTGAATCATCCTGCGGTTGTACTTGTCCACTGCTCTGCGACTTCTCCCACTCTTGCTGGTTCTCTGAAGATGAACGCACTTCATCATTATCTGCTCCTGTGTCTGGAGCATTGGATTGACTAGCATTTCCCATGCTGCTTTCAGCTGCATTTACCTCACTATTACTGATCTGTTCATCTGCGTCATTAAGCTCTTGCCTTCCTCCTTCTGTAGACTCAGTGGCTGGATGCACTCTCCCATTATGTATAAGAAGTCCATGTGAACTTCTGAAAGACTTTTGGCAAACATTGCAGCTCAAATCATTTAAATGAGGGCAAGAATTGCATTCATGTTCAGTATTTTCGCTCTTATCATTTTCTAACGGTGAATTCTTTATATTCCTCCCATGACATTTGGTGTAGTGAATAAGACAGCCAGTAAATGAAGCGAACTTTCTTGAGCACACTGTGCAGGAAATAGAATTTCTTTCATGTGAGACATCTACATTGGCAATTTGTGCTTCCCCTTCATTATTTTCTTGAGTCAGTGAAATGCCTTTCTCTGTAGTACTTTGTGAATGGACAGCAGTGATATGAGCTTCCAAATCCTGGGTATTTTTAAAAATACTTGAACATATATGACATTGTTCCTCGTTGCTAGCACCAGAATTTTCCTCTACCGCGGGTTTATTGAAATTATCACTATCTGTCTCACCACCCAAACAGTTTTTCTGTTGGTTTTCTTCGTGTATCTTTGAGTGAGTGACAAGACATTCTTCTGATTCAAAAGTTTGCATGCACGTGGTACATGTATATGTGTTAGCTATATTACCATCAAATACTGTTGCTGTTTCACTGGTATCATGACTATTTCTGTGAGCAGTAAGTGCTGAAGAGGAACTTAAACGCCTCGAGCAAATATTACCGGAATGAACATTTTGAGTTTTAGCTGCATTATCAAATGAATCACATACTTTCTGATGAGACTCAAACGAGAGCAAGTCATCAAATGTGCTTGGGCATTTAGAGCAGCTGTAAGAACTGCATTGCTTATCACTACTCTCTGTGACTGAGTCTGATTTATGTGACTGTTGTGCAGTCTTTGTGCGTTTGTGCAGTAACATATGCGCTGCAAGATCTCTACAAGATGAAAATTTTAGTGCACATAAGCTACATTTATACATCTGTACAGCTTGGTTAGAAGAATTATTTAAACTAGAGTTCATTTTACCTGGATTTTTTTTCCTATGTGTCTTAGAGTTATGAAGAGTTAGTGCTCTAGGAGACTTGAAACTCCTACCACAATGGTGACACACATATGCTAAATGATATGAGTGATCTTCAGACATTATTTCCTTAGAAACATCTGAAATATTCATTAGTTCTCCATTTCTATGCCTGTGCATATTGTGCTTTGCCAATGCTCTAAGGGAATTAAAAATTCTCTTACAAACAAAGCATGTATGCTTAAGGTCATTAAGTCCATTTTTATTGAGAAAGCCGGCCAATTTATCCGCTTTATACTTATGCTCATACCATTTATGTTTGGAAACAAGCCTTTTTGATGTAAAACGCTCATTACAAATGGAACAAGCAAAGTAGTTTTCATTGCTAAGATGAGATGAACCAGTATCTTCTGACATGTTCTGGTTGGACCTATATATTCCCTGTTGTTTTGCTCTGTGCTTATGCCATTTGTGTTTCAACAGCACAGTTCTTGAGATAAAGGTCTGCATACACACATGGCATGTGAATGAATTTCTTATATGTGGGTAACCTTTAATTAACTTCTTTTTAAAGCCATGATAAGTTAAATTATGAATAATGCGTTCTTTGTTAGTCTTGAAGCGTCTATCACAAAGACGACACATATAAATCCCATCAGAGTTGTGCCTTTGAGAAATGTGTTGTTGCAATTCAGGCCTATGTCTATGCCATCTGTGCATTGAAAGAGCTCTACCTGACTCAAAAGCAAGTTTACAAACAGAGCATTGGTGAGTACTTTTATCACTAGTAGTTGTTGAATTTGTTACCTTAATATTTGAGTCTTCTATTTCACGATGATTTCGCCATGTATGAACTGCAAGTCCCTTACAAGTATTGAACTCCTGCTTGCAGACAGTACAGTCAAACTTACGTTCTTCGTGGGCAGGTACCAAGTCGTCAGAAGTAGCTGCATTTAAGTACTTTTCTTTGGAGGAATGTGGAGCAGGGGCACTGGGTTTAAAATGAACACCTCTATGTCTAATGAGATCACTCAAAGAGCTAAACCTCTCACTACACAGAGAACATCCATACTGAAATACACCGAGACTTTTACCTGAATTTTCTAGGGTTTCACTACTAGAATTCTGCCATTTACGACAATGAATTTCATGTGTTCGAACTGCTTTTTCTTTGCTGAATAGCTTTTTGCAATAAGAGCATTCAAATGAGACGCGTTTAGTTGAGGGACCAACAATGGTAGACTTACTGCAGAAGCGTCTATGTAACAACATGGCTTTTGAAGTAGCAAACTGCTTCTTACACGCAGGGCATGGAAATACTGAATCTGAAAGAGCATCGTCTGTGATTACATGGTTTCTGCTATGTAGTCGCAGCTCAATTTCTGTTTCAAACTTTTCTTTGCAAATAGAACATTCATGCTGACGTTCCTGTATATGAGTTTGAACATGTCTATTTAATGTTACCTCAGATATAAATGTTTTATTACAAACTGAACACTCATATTTTTGTCCTACTACATGATACTTTACCCTGTGTATTTTCAAATCATATTCTGTGTTGAAGGTTTTGTCGCAGTAAGAACAACAAAAGGAATGTTTAACATTTCCCCTGCTATCTTGACAAATTACATGACAGCTGCTGTGTGTTTTCAAGCCTGCTTCGGTAGTAAATTTTCTTTTGCAGTGTTTGCAATGAATCTCTTCTATATCATGTTTACTCAATGAACCACTCTGGGACAAGGCTTCTGTGCAGCTGCTTGATCCTGCTTCTGATTTTACAGATAAAGGCTGAAAAAATAAAATAAAAATCCATTAAACTAAATTATAAATACGACTCACCTATAAATTAATAAATTATACAGCTTTGAATTACTATTCTAGAGTACCACATCTATTTCAAAATTGTGGTTGCAAAAGCTAGTAATACCAAATTGGACAACAGGAAAGACTTTTAGGGAAATGCAAACATCTTTCTCAGAAGAAAATGTGTTATCTAATAAATAAAGGAATGAATAAATACTAAGTAGGGCCCGGATTTTGATGAAAAGTCATCTTTTTTCTGAGTAGTCATAGACGATGCTTATTGGAAGTTATGTGCATTCTGGAAAAAATATGTTATATATGGTTTTTATACTTATCAAAATGCATTTTTTCCACATTTTTATAATAGTCATTTTTTAACATCTAGATGCATTTTCTGGTCATTTTCTTTCTTTTTCACGAATTTATAGGGCATTTTCATCTGTAGCCCGCATTCGGGAGGCCCAGGTTTGATTCCCGTGGTGGACCTGACCCTGACCCATGGTTTTTTTGTGGAGATTTTAAAATAATTTATGATTAAAAGTTCATTTATATATCTTTTATGAAATAGTAACTTTGTAAGTGTGGTAAACATGTAATTAACACAGGTCAGCAACTTACAACCTAACAGTGCTGGTGAATTTATGATGCATCAATTCGAGGAATTGCCAATTACATCATGCAATACTTGTGGATTGCATCCACAGAAAAACATTTGCGAGCTCTTCAAAATGTGAAAAAAAAAAAGACAAGCATCTCAGTCACTGTTAAAAGAGACGGCTTCGATGTCAAGTAACAAGTCATATTCCTTTTATAAAGAATTATGTGAACTGTTTGTTAGTGCAAATATCCCGCTAGGAAAATTAAGTAATTCCAAATTACGATATTTTCTTGAACGTCATACTGGTCATACAATTCCAGATGAATTAACTTTGCGTAAAAGTTACCTACAAAAATGTTATGAAGACACGTTAAACCGAATATGTAATATGTGAATGGAAAAAAATGTATGTATCAACTGATGAGACAACCAATTCAGAGGGACGTTATGTAGCCAATGGTATGCTAGAAGCTACTAGTGCCAGACATATGTTTCTTCTGACCTCAGAGGTTATGAAAGCTGTTAACCATTGTCAGAACTTTTCGACAAATCCATAAGTTTATTGTGGCCTAGTGGAATACAGCATGATGTGCTCCTCTTCCTAACAGATGCGGCACCTTACATGGTAAAGGCGCCAAAATCGATCCAATCATTTTACAGTAAGATGATGCATGTTACGTGTTGGGCCCATGCTTTTCATCGAATTGCAGAACAGGTCAGATCAACATTTCCAGAAGTAGATACACTAATTTCCACAGTAAAGAAAATATTTTGAAAGTGCCAACCCGAACTATGTGTTTAAAAGAACCCCCAGTACCAATTTTAACATGCTGGGGTACATGGTCACTGCATGTATTTATATACCACTGTGGCAATTTTCAAATAGTGAAAGAAGAGGTGAATAGTTTAGATAGCGTAGAGCACACAGGATCTGTTTTCTGATACTCAAATCCAAGGTAAATTAGCTTTCATTAAATCAAATTTTACATTTTTGACGGATACCATAACCTGCCTTGAAGAAAGTGGCATGACATTGGATAAGTCAATTGAGTTAGTGAGGATTGCGGAAGAGAGGATACAAAATGTAAAAGGTGAGATTGGGGACAAAATTAGACAGAAACTAAAATTTGTGTTGGAAAAAAATAAAGTATACCAAAAAGTTTGTCAGCTTGCTGATATCTTATCACGAGAAAACTTCAGAACTGATATTTTTGAACACGATTTAACAGACAGTGGCATAGTGTTTTTCAAATATGCACCTATAACATCTGTGGAAGTGGAGAGAAATGTCTCAAAGTATAAAGCAGTTTTAGCTGACAACCTCCGTTCCTTTACTTTTGATAACTTCAAGATGACCAACGTTAAGTAAGGTATGTTTTGGCTAATGGGTACAGTAACTTATTTTTTCATATTTTAAACGATTAAAAATGACCTGATGAATTTTGAATTTATTTATTATTTAGTAGCAATAATTGCATTATTTACTAAGAAAGTTAATTTTAAAACACAGTTATTCGAACCATATATTTATTATTTGTCTGTGACAGTTATTAATTTATTATGAAAGAAATTGTTAATTTTTGTTAGATCATTTTTTTATATTTTAAGGACATTTTATAACTCATTTTTAGAGAATTTTTAGGTCAACAGCTTCCGGGTCCTAATAATAATACATGGGTTGCTATCAAATCAAAGTCGCTATATTTTTCCTCTGAATAACAGAATGTAAAAGTGAAGTCTAGAGCTTGCTGAGTAATATCTAGAACAAGCAGTAGATGAATTCATCTTGCCATGCAATGCTAAGACTCCTACCAACACTTTTAGCCTGAAAGAGATGAACAGATGAGACATGATGTGAAATGATAATGGAGTTGAAATGGACAGACAGGAAATTTGGAGGATGTAATTTAGGGTAGCTACAAAATAAGAATGAACATGGGTTGAGCCAATATGGTGACCATATTGTCTTGGTGTTACCAGTTCCATGGCTAGCGGGTGACAGAGATGGAAGATATATCTGC
Organism: Mantis religiosa; assembly: GCA_030765055.1. NCBI lineage: Eukaryota > Metazoa > Arthropoda > Insecta > Mantodea > Mantidae > Mantis > Mantis religiosa. Next base: position 214,992,925 of record CM060952.1, read on the forward strand.
TCTTTATCTCATCGAATCCACTTAGCAAGTATCATACAGATGCTGACAGAGAAGTATTTCAGCATGTGTGTGAGAACATATACAATGATTATCGCATAATGTGAATCTTAAAACCTTGAACTGGAGAACAGTTCGCTTACATAGCTATTGCTCATATGCACACAAAACAAAATTATTCATATAAGATTGCCTTCGACAAAAGTTGTTTGCTACAGTTAATCAAAATAGGGCCATTTCAGCAATTTATGAATATAGTTTCTATTTTAATGACGATATATTTGTATACTGCCCATAATGGACTTTAAACCAATTTTTGTTTCATTAAAATACTTAATAAATATGGAAGATATGACTGTGAATGAAACATTTTTACACCATGAATCATCTGTACTAATGTTGTGCATTGTGCGCAGAAATTTTAGTTTTGCAGCAACAATATCGTTTCTTTCAAACAGAAATTTGCGACCATCATTGGAAATGTGTAGTGTTTAACGCCCGCTTTTACTGCATACGGCACCGCAGGCGGTGACACTGATGATACATGAGATGAAGATGGAGCACTGGTGGAATGAGATGGCGGGGGAAACCGGAGGTCCCGGAAGAAACCCGCCTCAGCGCCGTGTTGTCCACCACAAATCTCACTTTGTGGTCACCTGGGATCGAACCCAGGCCGCCTTGGTGAGAGCCAAGCGGTCTAACCACTGAGCCACGGCGCGGCCACCATCATTGGTTCACCTATATTTGAACCCAAGAGATTTCAGAATATTATGCATAGAAGATGCAGGCCTGTATATTCTATTTTCCTCCCCATTAAATTGGTCAGCCTTTTCGCAGTTTGATATTCACCCTTGTCATATAAATCATAAATTGTTCTATGTAAAACACACTTTTGAAAATTGTCTAAGTTGGTAGCATGTTTTTTAGCTGCTCGATGTTTCCCTGGAGATCTAAATATGGAAACTCTCCTAATTTAGTGAACTGTTTGACTTCTTTAACAATGTTTGTCACAGTATGAGCACTCACGTGACAAGCTTGTAACATTAATTCTCAACTCTGAGTGAAATTTGTACCTTCAAAAATGTCTTTAATGGACATCAGCTTGAAAAAGGAATACACATTAACAAGAATATTTCTAGCCTACTTATGTAAAATATTACGGGTTGTTTCGCAGTTACTACTAGGTGCACCAGCACTAGGCTTGCTAAACGGTATATTTACTAACTTTGAAAAGCATGTGTTCAAGGTACAAAATGCAAGTGCAGCATAGCACGTGTGTGCTTCTCTTCACTGACAGTTACTCTTTTCTTTGTAGTCAAGCACCTTATCTATCCATATCTCTGAAACCAGATGTGCTACAAACATGGTGTTTGGACAGTAATCCTCAGAAAAAAATAGCTCTGTAACATAACTCTATAATTAGTATCTTTAGAGCTTGCAAAGAAATTAGCCGTACAGTTCGGCAAAGTGAGTCAGTATGCATGCTTAACTGTGCAACGTTGCATGCACCGCACTGGATAGTAGCGATAGAACAGCCACACCTAGCCCTGCCTTATGTTCATTCCTACTTTGTAGCTATCTTAACTACCCAGTTTGCCTGGCAAGCCAGGAAAACCCCTGAAAAGCCCATGGGTCAGTAGGTCAGCCATGGGAATCGAACCCAGGTGCGGGCCACAGAGTTTCCTGAGTCATCCCACTTGGTATTATAGATTACCGATTAAGCATTACTTAGATGTAAATTATAATATTTTAAGAAGCATTAACACAATCTTATATGCAACATCTCATGACTTTCTAACTTATAACTACAAAATTTGATTTCTCTAGCTCAAGCAGTTATAAGGTTCCTGAACTTAAATGACTTAACATAGCCTTTGTGTGCTGCATTCAGTTTCATAACTCCCCTTATATATATATGGCTACCACCTAGAAGTGGAGGAAAGGAAATTAAAGTTCATGTGTCAAGGAGTTATGTGACTACTACATGAACTGAAGGTTGCTGCATCTTCTCTAGCCTGAATGTATGCAGGAATTTGGTTGGGAAGAGTGATACAGCCACCTTATACCTTGCTGAGGCTAGCTGATCCACAACTGTTCTAATTGCAATTGATATTGTAGACATGGACTTTCACACGGAGTTCACATCCAACAGGGTCCCACATATGTGTTATTTGGGGTTAGATGCAGAGAATTAATCATTCTTCTACACTCAATGGTTAACAGCAATTGGATGGAGACTGGGAGATCCAACCATTAGCCCTTGGACTAAATCCCAGTTATGGCATTGAACTTTTCAATCTGACTCTACCTTTCTATATGTGGAGATTTTATTAACCATGAGAGTACCTCAACTCCATATAGGCAGTTCATAGAGACACATGCCATGTATGAACAAGATTGTCCTGCTGATAAATGGTGTTACAATACTGTGACTTTGTGGGTTCGTGAAATTAAAAGTCCAATTGCTCAGACACAAAATGTTCTTTATTTCCACCGACTTACAGTTGAACACTTGCCAATTACACAGAATTACCTATTGCACACAATTACGGTTCACCAGTTCATCTGTTACAGTTCCACTTGCACTCGCAATTACGTAAACTCCTACGACGCACGTATGCAGTCCGTCCCCTCACTGGGCGCTCCTCACAGCTCGCCAAGAACTGACTGAACTCACTCACTGCAGCCCCCTTTATAGGGATATCACAGTTTTCTCGAAGTCTCTCGTTTCAGTGAATCACCGCGAAGGTTAGGCCGCGCCGTGGCTCAGTGGTTAGACCACTTGGCTCTCACCAAGGTGGCCCGGGTTCGATCCCAGGTGACCGCAAAGTGAGATTTGTGGTGGACAACACAGCGCTGGGGCGGGTTTTCTCCAGGACCTCCAGTTTCCCCCGCCATCTCATTCCACCGGTGCTCCATGTACCATCAGTGTCACCGCCTGCAGTGCCGTATGTAGTAAAAGCGGGCGTTAAACATTACACCGCGAAGGTTCCAGACGGCAGGGGAAGGAGGAAGAGGCGGCCAGCGACAAGTAATACTTCCCTAATCATCCCCTCAGTTAGTGACTGAGATAAATGGGTGGGTGTGACCCGGATGCCTCTGGTCCCTTACTCAGCTGTCGTTGGTCGTGCTTTCCGATAATTGGGTGACAATACTGTCACGTGAGAGAAAACACATGAAAATACAGGTAGTGCAATGCTAAATCACTACGAGCCGTGACCTGAAATCATATCCAATGACTTCCTGCACCATGAGCAAGGAGCAAAGCTTTGTGTCTCTCCAAAACATAAGCAGAATGATACCTCTCCCTATTTGCTGATGACAGTTGTCCAAGGTAATGCTCTCTAAACTCAATGGCAGTCCAAGCTTTGCAAGCACGGCACCATTCCAGTATGGTGTTAGTGAGAGGTTAAAATTCCACGCCAGTCTCTGATCAATGGTGCAGGAAGACATGGGGTGTTGCAGTGAGTTCATTATTTGCTTCCAGATGCCAAGAGCATATCTGAAGGATTAAAATATACCGTGAGCAGAGTATAGTCATCTTCCCTTCTAATGGTTGATGTGCCCAACGGGCACTTTCTCAATAAGCACAGCTGCCTTCCCAGTCTCATTGGTTCAACATCGAGCGGTCATCCAAATGGACAATATGTTGGATATTGGACAATTTGACCAGTCGATCACATAAAGAACCACAATGAGGTTCCATTCAAATCTCAACAGGAACAGATGACATTATCATGTGACATTCTCCATATTCTTCACAGTAATCACTCCTTTCCGCATGCTGTCATCCTGCTTATCTCGTAGGGGAGGAGATCCGTCCCCTTTAGCTGTTGTGGTGCAGGTGCTGTGGACCCCTAGCACTCGTGATACCTCTTACATTACTAGAGAAACCTTGGGCCAAACGTTCAAGCCCTTCCCAATTGGGAATTGTTCAGATTGAGTTGAACTCAAGGGGGCAGTGGTTCTCAATACCCGAAGTAGATTGGGGACGTCTGTTTTCAGACAAGGTTGAGGGAAGCCGTAATTTCGCCGGTGCTAGCCTGCAGAGCTAGTAGTCGGTGTGCTAGATCACCAGATGCCCCGACCGACATTATTTGGTAGTCTCCCCAGATGGGTTGACACGCATAGTGGCATATCCACTTCCACCCTGTAATGAGGGGGTTTGTTAGTCTTGACGTCTTGCCCCACTGGAAAGAGCTGCAGAGTGCACCCGGCGCCCCTTTTGGGGACAGCTTGGTAACTCCCAGGTAAGGAGAGAGGGCGGTTTACTGTCTGCATAGATACTCTCAGGTATAATTGAGTAATTAATTGTCATACTCCTTATACAAGGGTCACTCCAAAAAAAAATGTACACTATTTTTTAAAAAATACAGCTTTCATTCTACATCTTTGGAATGTTTACAGTGTGAAGATACATTCTTTAGGAACAACATCTCATTTCTCCACATAATACCCATCCTTCTCACCTGTCTTATGCCATCTTGAAACCAGCACCTATATAACCGCATGGTTAAATTCTGGACCAGCATGTGTGAGCCACTGTTTGGCAGCATTCATGAAGGAATCATCTTCAAACTTTGTTCCATGAAGAGAATCTTTCAGTTTTCCAAAGAGATGATAGTCTCACGGAGCCAGATCATTACTGTAAGGCAGGTGCTTCAATGTTGTCCATCCAAGTTCTTGATCGCTTCTGTGGTTTTTTGACTGATATGTGGATGTTTTTTGACATCCTGCTTTTGGCGATGTGCTTGAACATGACTCAGTCAAGCTTGAAGTTTCTCCAGAGTCAGAATTAATGGTGGTTCCATGTGGCATGATATCCTCAAACAAGAGTCCTTTAGAACTGAAAAATACTGCCTCCATAACTTTTCCAGCTGAAGTTACAGTTTTGAATTTTTTTTTTTTTTTAGGCACATTTGCATGATGCCAGTTCATTGATTGCCTCTTCGCCTCTGGTAAAAAATAATGGAGCCCTGTTTCACTGCCTGTAACAATTCCTTCAAGAATGCTATCTCTGCAACTCCTATACTATTCCAAAAATTCACTGCATATGTGTTTCGTGTTTCTTTATGAGCCTCTGTCAACATTCTGGGAACCCATCCGGCACAAAGCATTTTTAACCGAACATTTTCAGTATTCTGCATACACATACTCTATGTTGGAATAGCCAATCATTAACTGATGTGTCTGTCAGCAGAAACCACTTGATAACTCTTTGTATATTGCCAGGAGTTTGGGCAGTTTAGGCCTGCTGCTGTCTGGAGAATCCTGAACACTATTGCGCCCTCTTTCATCAGGTAATGGGCTTGCCCTTGGACTAACTGCAATCGACAGCAGCATCTCTATACAGCTTTTTGTTTCTCACGGTCTCGTTTTTACAGCACAAAAATTCTATGACAACTCATTGCTTCTGTCACGTGCAGCAGCCATCTCAAAGGCATGCTGTGATACCATCACTCACGGGAACAGGTTGAAATAAATTGAAAACAAGCATGAAGCATGCATGAGGGTGGTCTGAAAAGTTTCCAACCTAATAAAGATACAAGACATTTTTTCAGAATTTTTTTTTTTTCAACATAGTCTCTTTGTAGCTCTACACACTTCTCTCAGTGATGCTCCCATCTCTGTAACACGTCCAAATAGTGCTCGGTGTTTTTCAACATAGTCTCCTTGTAACTCTACACACTTCTCCCAGCAATGCTCCCATCTCTGTAACCCGTCCAAATAGTACTTGGCATTTTTCAACATAGTCTCCTTGTAACTCTACACACTTCTCCCAGCGATGCTCCCATCTCTGTAACACGTCCAAATAGTACTCGGTGTTTTTCAACATAGTCTCCTTGTAACTCTACACACTTCTCCCAGCGATGCTCCCATCTCTGTAACCCATCCAAATACTACTCAGCAATTTTCTCTACAAAATAATTGTTCACGAAAATGACTGCCTCTTCATTTGATGAAAATCTCTGTCCTCCGAGTGCAATTTTCAGATGAGGGAACTAAAAGAAGTTGCTTGGGGCTAGATCTGGAGAGTTCAAGCAGTTCAAACAGTAATTCATGGATTTTCGCCATTGCAACTGCTGAGGTGTGAGACGGTGCATTGTCTTGGTGAAACAGGATTTTCTTTTTCTCCAAATGTGGCCGTTTTCCGCAAGTTGTGCCTTCAGCTTGTCAAGTAATGATGCGTAGTATGTTTCTGTAATAGTTTTTTGCAAATTCTTCACTGAACTCAGGGGACTAGCTTTGCAAATATTTATTTCCATTATCAGTCAAATTGTTGATTTCTGTTATCATTACAGCCAATTTTGTATAGATACTGTCTCATGAGTAATGTCATTTTATAAGAAAAACAATTATATGAAATGTATTCTGACAAGCACTTAATTAATTTTCAAAGTACAGGCCACGTCTTTGAGTCATCGTTCAGCGAGGTTTATTATCCCTCGATGGTACCACTCTCTGATTTTTTATGTGAACAATTCGATGAAACTCACTTCACTGCTTCAAAGTTGTTAAAATTTCTTCCACGTAGACAACAATACTTTGGAACTGAACTGATTCTTTTTTAACGTTGACTTTAGTGGTTGGCAAGATCATGCCACTGCTTCGAGGCATCAGGATTTCGGTAATATATCCATTTTTCATCACAAGAGACAATTCTCCTGACAAATCTATCATCCATGGGATCCGACCCTTCAGCTGACGTGGTGCAAGTGCTGCAGACCCCTAGCACTCATGATAGTTCTGTACACCAGATCAAGCATCCAGGTCCTCCCGTCGGGGAGTTGCTCGTTTGGGTAGGCTTCGGTGTGGCAGTAGTTCCTGATACTCATGGGAGATTGGGAATGTCTGTGTGGCTCAGCCAGCAGACAGGATTGAGGGCTGCCTAGAACGTTCCAGGTACTTGCCTGCAGAGCAAGGAGCATGGTGTGCTAGATCACCTGCGCCCTTACCAAGGTTATTCGGTAGTCTTCCCAGATGGGTTGATGCGCATAAGTGGCATATCCACCTCCACCTCGTAATGGGGGGAGGGGCTTTGTAGACTCCAGGTATTGCCTTACTGTAAAGACCCCTGGAGAATTGCCATGATGCTCCTGAGTTGTAAGAGGGAAGTAACGGTTTTTCCAGGCTTCTGGGTAGACCTCGTTCGACATATCATCCATGGGATTATGGATAAGCTGACGACAGATCTACAGCTTCTGTATGATTTTCCAAGTGTCTAAATTTGGTGATGTATAGTATCTTTTAATGCATGAAGTCCTTCTGAGAGTCTACGGGTACTTTTTTTTGTGGATTTTCTTGCAAAACTTGGCATGTATCCTCAATATTCCATACTTTAGGTCTTGCAGAACATGGTAAATCTTCAATGTTTTCATCTTCATTGTTGAAATGTTGGAACCATTGTTGTGCCACACCCTCACTAACGACACCTTCTCCTTTCATTTTATATTGTGACTTTGTGGGTTCGTGAAATAATAAAATGAGGTTACGAAACACAAAAACTACACTTTATTTTCCTAGCAAATACATTCGTCGCCATTAGTTTGCTAGCTAACCTTAAAACTGTTTATTTTACCTAACAACTACTCTCAACTGTCTCACTTCCGGTAACGATTGGTTCCGAAGTTTTCCGAATCTCCACCGGCTTCGGCTTCGCGAGCCTACCGCCAGGGCGACAACATATTCTTCGAACTGCAGCTTTATAATCTTGTTTCCAGTAGTGTTTTAGAAATAAGTTCAAACTTTATTTCCATTTGTGGTTCAAATCCTGGCCATGGCATTGAATCTTTCATGTTGACTCTATCTACTTTCCATGTGTTGGAACAAAACAGAAAATTGCATTTATCTCAAAATGAATTTTGGCTGGGATATGCCATTATTATTCTAAGCACCTCAATTGAAAATGTACTATTCTGAACTGCTTAAAATGTCATTATTATGTATTTATATTATCTACTCTTGCCATAAATACTGTTACAAACTTTTGACACATACTGTACATCTGATTTGGTGTGTAAACAACTGCGTGTGTGCACATCTTAATCTTGAACCATTGTTAGTTTGTCTTTGAAAGAGGAAGTATTTAGCCCCAGGTTTCACCATGGAATGGAGTGATTATGAAAATCGTGTAGCCGTCATTGCATTGCATTAAGTTGGAAAATCTGGAAGTGACATTTCAAGATGCTACAAAAGCTGAAAGTCAGCTGTATGTTTGTGTACCGCACCATTGAGTGATTCACTGCAACTAGGACTGTAAAGGATCGGCTGAGGGAGGGTCGACCACACAGTGTCAGGACTCCAGCAGCACAAAAAGCAGTGGCGGCTCATGTTTTGTGAAATCCTGTGCGGAAGCAGGCTATCTTGTCCTGTGAAATGAACATTTCAAGAAGGACAATGTCCAGGCTTCTGTCAGAGGACCTTGGACTAAAGGCTTATCACAACATAAAGGACATTATCTTCACACCTGCCTGAAGAAGCTGAGAGTGCTTAAATGTCGACGTCTCCTACAGTGTTATGCTCAAAATGGTCATCAGAACATCCTCTTCACCGATGAAAAAGTTTTCACTACTGAGGAGTCTTTCAATGTGCAAAATGACGGGGTTTATGCATCATCATCTAGGGAAGTCAGTAATAAGGTTCCTAAAGTTGAGAGAGCCCATCATCCCTCCTCAGTGATGGTGTGGTGGGGGGTGAGTTATTCTGGTATCACCCAGTGTAAAACCAGTGCCACTGTTTTGGAGCCTATTGTCAAGAACTTGAGTGGCACATTGTTTCAAAACCAACCATGGACTTTCCAGCAGGATTTTGCCCCTGCCCACAAGGCCAGGTCAACACAAGCATGGCATCAGCGTCGTATCCCTGACTTCATTTCACCTGAAGATTGGCCCAGTAGCAGTCCAGACATGAATTCATTGGACTACCAACTGTGGTCACTACTGGAGAGCATCATCTGCAAGAGGAGACAGCCCACCATTGGAAGTTTAAAGCGTTCCTTGTTGTCAACAGTGGTGGATTTTACCCTGGATGTCGTCCGCTCCACCATAAACGAGTGGTCATAAAGATTCAGAGCCTGTATCCGTGTAAAAGGTGGCCATTTCAAAAAGTGATTGGTGCTGTGTGTAATGAATGCCTGTAGGTACAACATACTAAAAGCCAATTAAAATATTTTACATGGTGTTTACGTTTTTCACTTTTCAAGTTGTAACAGTATTTATGGCTACACTAGGTATTTCTCATAGTTTAGAAATAACACTATATTAGAAAAACAAAAATATATAATTACATTCAATTCACTGCTGAAGGCATTTGCTGCTTCTCTAGTTTCATTCACCTCAACAGCAGCAATTTCTGACTCAGACTCATCTGACATGGGTTCATCTTTGATGAACAGAACCTGAAAGTCAACACAAAGTAAATTGTTACTGCAGTACAGTAAAACCTTACTGTGCTTCTGGACTCTGGATGTCTTAGACAGGCAAACTAGAATGAAAATACAAAATTTGTGATGTACAAACTTGATAACCTGAATCTAATGGTCTTACCTCAACTCTGATTCAGCTTTGCAATACATAACTATACAGACTGCATGTTGGTCTTATTTTCAAGAATGTACTCTCTTATTTAGGAAAGCCATTACATTAAAAAGTATAAATATGTTGCTGGATTAGATGAGGATCTTGCTTAATGTACATTTTCTGCTGTTTACTGCAATGTCAATCCAACATGGCACTTTACCAGTCCATGCTTACCTTTATTGTACCAGATTTTTAGGATGTGTTTGCTTCAATCATCATGTCATGTCTTGATCTTAAACAACTGTTAACATTATTAAATTTTAGATGAGTCGCGTTTTTTACACATCTGCTTCACTTTCGTACCTATTTTGAGGACATGTTTCGCAAATCTTCGCTTGCATCTACGGCTCTTGTGCGACTGACGCTAGATCCAGCGGTGTGGGTAATTCTGGGGTTGTTGCTGCCATCTGTTGATTTAGTGATGAACTGAAAAGTGGGATTCTCTTCTAGCGGGATTTCAAAGTTCATTAGTTGGTTTTTATGTTTTTCTATGTATATCCTCTCCCATATGACGAGTTCACTATGTTTTTGTACGTATTTTAGTAATTCTGTGCTATCTTCAATTTCATGATTTTCAGACCAGAAATGAGCTGCTATTGCGGACTTATCAATATTTTTGTATCTTAAGTGCCTGAAGTGTTCTTTCTTTCTAGTGCCTATGTTCCTTTTTGTCCTTCCTATGTAACTTTTTTCACAGTCTTTACACTTAATTTTGTAAATGCCTGACTTTTCCTCTGGTTTTATCTTATCAGTATTATTACTGTGAAGTAGGTTTTTAATGTTGTAATTGTTTTTTGGTGCCAATGTTATATTGTATTTCTTGAATATTTTTTGGAACTTTTTTGTGGCCCAGGGGTGGTAAGTAAATTTAGCAAATCTAGTTTCTTGTTTTATTGGTGTGAGAGCTGTGATCTGTTTTAATTTCTTTTGAAGTTTGAATAATTTTAGTTTTTTATCTACAAGGTTTTTTCCATATCCATTTTTAATTGCAGTTTTTAAGATTTGATGGTATTCGTTTTGATATTCTTGCTGGCTGAGAGGTAGATTTACTAATCTGTGTGTCAGACTGTTGATGGTTGCATGTTTGTGTGGAATTGGGTTGAAACTATTTGCTTTGATGTAATTATCTGTGTGTGTTGCTTTTCTATGAATGCCAAATTCTAGTTTTTCATTGCCTTTTTTGATTTTAAGGTCTAAAAAAGGTAGAGTACAGTCCTCTTCAGTTTCTACTGTGAATTGTATGCTGGGTTCTTGCAGGTTGAGTAGTTTCAAAGCATCATCTATTAGTTTGTAGGGCACTATTGCAAAGATGTCGTCTACGTATCTGTACCATGTTTTAAACATATGAGGGAAGGCTTTAGTAATATGTGTTTCGAAAAAGCTCATGTATAGATTGGCCAAAAATGGTGATAGCGGGCTTCCCATAGCTAGTCCTGAAATTTGTTTGTAATATTTTCCATCGAAGACAAAATAATTTTGATGTATACATAATTCAGTCATTGCCACATATTCTTCTATTGCATTGGCATCCAGGTTTATAGAATTTAGCCATTTTTTCAGTTGAATCAAAAGTTTGTCTAATGGAATGCTAGGGAAGAGGGAGCGGACATCAAAGGATACTAAAGTGTCATGAGGTTTTAGTTTAAGATTTTGAATTTTTTCTACCAGGTCTAAAGAGTTTTTTATACTCAGAGTATGGAATTGTGGAAAGGACTGAAATTTTTTGGTTAGCCATTTTGCCAGAAGGTAAGTAGGAGTGTTTATATTATTTACAATGGGTCTCATGGGTATGTTGGGTTTGTGTATTTTAGGCAAACCATATATTCTTGCAAGGGTAGGGTTGTCTGGTTTGATAGTTTTTTGTTCTGTAGTTGTTAAAATTTTACTATTAATGATGGTTTTTTGTACATCTTTTATGCATCGGTTGAGTGGATTAGAATCTATCTATTCAAGAAATACAATATAACATTGGCACCAAAAAACAATTACAACATTAAAAACCTACTTCACAGTAATAATACTGATAAGATAAAACCAGAGGAAAAGTCAGGCATTTACAAAATTAAGTGTAAAGACTGTGAAAAAAGTTACATAGGAAGGACAAAAAGGAACATAGGCACTAGAAAGAAAGAACACTTCAGGCACTTAAGATACAAAAATATTGATAAGTCCGCAATAGCAGCTCATTTCTGGTCTGAAAATCATGAAATTGAAGATAGCACAGAATTACTAAAATACGTACAAAAACATAGTGAACTCGTCATATGGGAGAGGATATACATAGAAAAACATAAAAACCAACTAATGAACTTTGAAATCCCGCTAGAAGAGAATCCCACTTTTCAGTTCATCACTAAATCAACAGATGGCAGCAACAACCCCAGAATTACCCACACCGCTGGATCTAGCGTCAGTCGCACAAGAGCCGTAGATGCAAGCGAAGATTTGCGAAACATGTCCTCAAAATAGGTACGAAAGTGAAGCAGATGTGTAAAAAACGCGACTCATCTAAAATTTAATAATTTTTCGCTTCACTGTGGTGTTCCAATACAGTTGAATCTCGATAAACTGTTAACATACTCATGATGACTGTTTTGCTGAGAGAAAAATGACGCCTATATTTCCCAAATTAGATACACAATTGGCTGTGCCGTGGCCGAGGGTTAGACCATTTGACTCTCACCAATTGCTCCATCATCCATCCCTCAAACTCTCATCTCAGGCATTGGGCTGGTTCCTCTATCAGGTTCAGTGCTCTGCTTCCCTTGCCCTCACTTAGTGGAATCCATATCCCCTTACACTGGCATCAATAGTGTAAGGAAGGAAGGGGAAAACATCTACATCAATTAAGGATGCTATTTTCCTGCTTCAAATTGCCAGTTTTACAAACCATACATACAAGAAATGTTTAAATACCATAAATATTATCTTCCTTTCATTTCGAAACTGTAGCTGAATGGAAAAATAGCATGTTCTTCAACAGTGATCAATTGTTTACAATGTGTTTACATAAAAAAATTGAAAAATTTAAATATCAAAAAACTGTTATTGATACTTCTACCCTCAAAAAAGTAAAGGACGATTATAATTTTAACAAATTTACTTACCATCCTTGGGTTAATAAACATTTTCAAAAAAATTTTAAAGAGTTTGGTATAACTTTGGTTCCTCAAAATAAATATAGTATTAAAAATTTACTACATTTCTCTAAAAAAAGAAAAAATTCCTAGTAATAAAAAATCTGGTATTTATCAATTTAACTGTTTCAATTGTGATAAAGTTTATATTGGAAAGACAAAATGTAATTTGGAAACCAGAACAAAAGATCATTTTCGTAACATTAAGTATAAACAGACTGATAAATCAACCATAGCATATAATTTGTGGTCATTTAAAGATGAAATAAATCCAGAAGTTAAATTATTGAAACAATTAAATTGTCCGATAGATTTAATGGTTTGGGAAAAATTATTTATTTAAAAAATAAACATTGTGTAATGAATTCTGAAATACCAGCAGTCGATTCTGTTTTTCAGTTTATTTCATTTTCAGATTTTGGTAGTACTGGCAAAAACATAGTGACATCTGTGACATTGACGAGGTTGTTTGAGCTGATGATGTGAATGAGTATTCATGAAATTGCGATCCTTATCAATAAGAAAATTTTCATAAATTTCTTTTAAGATAAATGAAGATATATGTTACAAATTATTATATTTGTATAGGACATGACAGACTGTTTATCATGAACTTGCATTGTCATTTACAATCAGTAATCTGTGAGGGTATATAGACAATGCTTCGTTATGCGTGGCAGAATGCTGGCTGGACAACTTTAAAAGTGTAATTGATGTGGCATCCAACATGATATTATAGAATATGCAAATATCTCATGCGATCAACCTGCTTTTCTTCACTGTGCATTTTACAGTCCTCATATTGCTGTGAACATTTTATTAAATGTTCCTAATTACATTTATAGTTAAGATACCTGCATTGTATATGGTGTCACATCTACAGTGATACCTAGGGCATGATTGCAGAGTTTTGCAGAAAAACGACATTCACCAGCACATTGAGAGCTTTGTAATGGTTCTGTAACCAAACTTTCATACAGATCGAGATTTAACTGTGTAATAAATACGACTCATCTAAAAATTAATAATAATTTCATAATGATGTTTGTTCGAGCTCAAGTATTTTCATTGTTAGAAAAATCTATGCTTCTGCTTTTTTTTTTTTCTTTTTTTTCCTAATGGTGTACCTAGCCTTTCCTTCACAATTCTTACCAACATACCTCAGACACTGTTCCACTATTCTTTACTTGTCACATACAGTTGGGTGTTACATCAGAATGGTTTTTCCTGACAGAGCTGGTAACTTGAAATAATGTGACACTTACTAATGTGACACTCACACTTTCTGTGACCTATTTACTAATTATTTTTACTTACCTGTTAATGTGATGTCCATGTATTCATTAAGTTTCCTTTATTGCATAATAGCTGAAATGCTCAGCATTGCCCATGGTTTGATGGTTTATCTCTACAACCTTTAGACTTAGGTTGCACTTGCACAATAATATATATAGACTTCCTCATGTGGCAGGACTTGTGTCACTGCAGTGTATGGCTGATTCACAGAAAGGATGACATGTTGTTATAGGGTTCTCCCATGTTGAGTTTTCTGTGCAGTCCATCATCTGGATTGGGTTCTCCTGTTTGAGTTTTCTGCCCAGTCCGACATATGGTCGGGGTTTCTATTGCAGGTACATTTTATGGCTGGAGTCCAAACTGTACTCAAAGTCCGAAATCTCTATTGAAATTGCCTGAATGGAGTTTAATCTTGTGTTTGTTTGCAGACATTTAAAAATTATTACTTAAGAAATTTAAAGAGTTAATTAAAACTCTTGTGATACTATCTGGTCTAGCCGTAAATACTGTTACAACTTGAAAAGTGAAAAACGCAAATACCATGTAAAATATTTTAATTGGCTTTTAGTATGTTGTACCTTCAGGCATTCATTACACACAGCATCAATCACTTTCTGAAATGGCCACCTTTTACAAGGATACAAGCTCTGAGTCTTTGTGGTCACTCGTCTATGATGGAATGGACAACATCCAGGGGGAAATCCACCACTGTTGACAACAAGGAACGCTTTAAACTTCCAATGGTGTGGTGTCTCCTCTAGCAGGCGATGCCCTCAAGCAATGACCACAGTTGGTAGTCCAATGGATTCAGGTCTGAACTGCTACTGGGCCAATCTTCAGGTGAAATGAAATCAGGGATACGATGCTAATGCCATGCTTGTATTGACCTGGCCTTGTGGGCAGGGGCAGAATCCTGCTGGAAAGTCCATGGTTTGTTTTGAAACAATGTGCCACTCAAGTTCTTGACAGTAGGCTCCAAAACAGTTCTTTCATACACTATGGCACTGGTTTTAACACGGGGTGATACCAGAACAACTCACCCCCCACCACACCATCACTGAGGGACGATAGGTCCTCTGAACTTCAGGAACCTTATTACTGGCTTACCGAGATGATGATGAATAAACTCTGTCGTTTTGTACATTGAAAGACTCCTCAATACTGAAAACTTTTTCATCGGTGAAGAGGATGTTCCGATGACCATTTTGAGCATAACACTGTAGGAGACGTCGACATTTAAGCACTCTTAGCTTCTTTAGGCGTGTGTCAAGATAATGTCCTTTATGTCAGCAATAAGCCAAGATCCACTGACAGAAGCCTGGACATTGTCCTTTATGAAATGTTCATTTCACAAGACAAGATAGCCTGCTTCCGCACAAGATTTCTCCGAACACGAGCTGCCACTGCTTTTTGTGCTGCTGGAGTCCTGACACTGCGTGGTCGACCCTCCCTCGGCCAATCCTTTACAGTCCCAGTTGCAGTGAATCACTCAATGGTGCGGTACACAAACATACAGCTGACTTTCAGCTTTTGTAACATCTTGAAAATGTCACTTCCAGATTTTCCAACTTAATGCAATGCAATGACAGCTACACGATTTTCATAATTACTCCATTCCATGGTGAAACCTGGAGCTAAATACTTCCTCTTTCAAAGACAAGCTTACAGTAGTTCAAGGTTAAGGTGTGCACACATGCAGTTGTTTATGCGCCAAACCAGGATGTACAGTATGTGTCAAAAATTTGCAACAGTATTTATGGCAAGACTAGGTATAAAGTACAAAAAGTGAACAAAGTAAACAAATAAAAACAATAAGACACCATGCAACAGCACTGTTTGATAAGTACAAATACCACAGGAGCAAAAAGACTTGTGAAATATGAATTACATTTTGAATTAAGAAGCAGGTTATCAGTTATATCACTTATAAAACTACTAATAATAATTTATTACCTTTTTAATTATTGTTTGCTGAAACACAAAGTCTCAATCCATTTTTGAGAAAACGGTTAATTATGAATTTCTTTTACTGGTGATCTGAAAGATGCTCTCAACAGAAGAACGTATTGCTTAGTTTCTGTACATTTGAAGGGATTTATGTATCCAGAGGTTCAAGCAGAATTTGAATGTAAATTTTGTAAACTCAGTCCTACAAGGCCTATACATGTATCAGACTACTGATGCAGAAGGCAGTGCGCAGGTAGACCCAAGGTGGCCGATAAAACTGTGCAAGTCCACAATCATCAACCAGGAAGTTAAGTGCTGGGTGTAACACAATCGACAGCATGGAAGATTCAGCATTTTACTCTACCACCTCCAAATTCGATGCCCACCTCAGTAGAGTGGATTGTAGCATGTCTGCCTCACGTTCAAGAGGTCCCGAGTCCAAATCTTGGTTAGGGTGAGTTACCTGGATAAGGTTTTTCCGGGGTTCTCCCTTATACTTAAAGACGAATGTAGGGTAACTCTAAGCTCTGGGATCATTTGAGTATCATTTCATCCATTCCACTCATCGTCTGATATGAAAACGTTGGAGGACGTAAAGATTACAAAAAATAAATAAAAAATTCAAATTCAACATGCACTGGAAAGGGAAGACTACCCTTGTCATGAAGCAATGTGTTGTAACCTGTTGCAGGCAGTTGAAGAGGCCAATTTGTTGCAAAATGTATGTTTAGCGATGAGGTTACAGTCAACAGACACAACTGCAGAGTGGAAGCACATGAACAGCCAAATCAGAATATGGAGTGGGAACCAAACACCCCAAAAGTGATGACAAAATCAAAGATGTATGGGCCCATCTTCTTTGCTGAACCAACAGTGACAGGCCATTTGTATCTTGATATGCTACAACAGTTCCTTCAACCACAATTGAGGATGGCATCTTGGAAACTCGGGTTTTCCAAAAGGCTGGAGCCTCTCCTCATTTTGCATTAATTGTTCAGGATACCTGGATGCCACATTCCCATGCTGATGGATTGGCAGGGGTTCATACTGCATGTGGGCTCCATGTTCATATCTGAGATCTCATGAGTTTTTTGCATGGGGATACATGAAATTACAAGTTTACAAAGTTAAAATCAATTCCATTGCCATTTTTAAGGAAAGTAACAGACAGGCAGTGCACAACATCATACCTGCAATGCTGACCAGTTTGAGGCAGCGGTGCATCGCTGGGAAATCTGTGTGGAAGTGCAACAGAACTATGACAGTATATACGAAAGTTTGGTTCTTTTTGTGGTGGACAACACGATGCTGAGGCGGGTTTTCCCCGCCAGAATTCCACCAATCCTATCATTTCATCTTGACCTCATTTTGTCATCCACTTCCCTCCTCTCATACCAGGCATTGGGCTGATCACCCATCTTGGATTCTCTCTGTCACTGAACCACAAATTTTGTTCCTCAATCTGCATAAGGGTTAAGAGGAACAAGAATACTCAGAAAAACTATTTGTAGTCAATTTATTGACGCTTCATCACTTACGTTTTTATATTATCGAGGGACTAGTTTCAGAAGCCTTTGCCTCCATTATCAACCTCTGTCCAACTAGCATCTGTTGTCGTCTGCTCTTTCTCTGGCGATGGAACTATGAACTTCTTTGTCACTACTTAGTGGTATAAGAGGGCAGTTGAAGAAGAAGAGTATGGTTCTTGCTTATGGCAAAACTGACTGGAACATTCATGAAGTGCACACTTAGGGTAAGTTTGGCAATAGAAGAATTCCAAACCCAAGAGTCACAGCAAAGAGTCTAATGGAGCACATTTTGAGCAGGTACAGTAAACAGACATATGTTGACAATAATAATCATAGTTTCATGGGTTATCAGCCATGTCAAGCCTTGTTTAAAATGTGAAGCTGCAATTAATATTATTAGCCGTGGAAGTTTTAACTCTTGAATATCTTAAAAGGAAAGCACCCCTCCCTTTGTTACAGGTCTTAGTTGATCATACACAGGCATGGGGCAAACTGGTGCTGACCTAGTTCAGACTTTCACAAGCTGCAGGTGTAAATGCATCCTGACCACAAACCAAAATCAAAACACATAATACTGAAGTCCTACTTTGTTGCCAGACAGAGCAGATAATGTATTCAGTAATGTTTAACTATCTCTTTTATATCACAAGATGAAATTGTTATGGGACTTTATTATTTGTCATATTTGAATTTCCCAACTAGCAAAATCTGCAAACACTGTATATTTATTGCAGATATTGAATTTATTTTATATTTAAATTTTACTAGTTAAATCTTAACTGTGTCTGTACTTTCCTAGGATTTAATTCACACAGCAAGGGCAGCAACCAGGCATTGAAAATTCATCACAGGTAACATCAATTTAGGTGTTGAAAAACTTAAAATTGAGTCATGCCTTTCAAAACTTGAAACTTCACTCATGTCCATTTAAAAAATCAGGAATGTTTTCAGGACTGTTGCAGTCTCATCCTCAGCTGATTAGCGACTGGCCACTATCAACACAATTGGTTGTTACATGGATCTCTTGTGATTGGCTCCGTCTCTTGGAAGATTATTTATGTAAGTTCAACAGACCATTCACTGATGGTATGTCAAAATTTAAAATATGTGAGTATCTTTTATAATAAAAATTGTTTGCAAGTTGTAAGTTCAAGTTTTGTTGTCCATGTTTTAAGTAATTTAATCTCCACAACAATTTGGTGGTTATCATTCTAGAAATGAAAAGCAACTGCCGATTTTTCTGTTTGTTTATATTTTATGTTCCTTCTGTATTATGATAATTTAGTTTTTAAATTTCTTTTTGTTAAATCAATATAAAATATGTACAATCCTCACAACCTATCCTATATATATGCCTGACTTTTGTTCTGGTGATATTGTGTTTTTTTAGGGATTATTTAAGAACTTGACTGAAAATCTGTTTTATGGTGTTAGTTTGATGTCAATCTTTACATATTGTCGCGACTGGCGGCCGACACACACAAAGAGGCACATACTGCAACACGGAGATAAGGCACAGATAGTGCAGTGCGGAGATAAGGGACAGATAGTGCAGCGCAGAGATAAGGACAGATAGTTCAGTGCGGAGATAAGGGACACATAGTGCAATTTTGGCTTGCCGAAACAAAGTTAGATCACTGAAAGATTTGTGTTTCGTCTGGTAATTTCTAGAACAGTGAATAGAGAACATTCCACAAACGTCTAGAAATATGAGGAGATATAGAAGACAACCTGAGACTCGCCAAGTGTGCTAACTATAGTGTGACTTTGTGGGTTCATGAAATAATAAAACGAGGTTACGAAACACAAAAACTACACTTTATTCTCCTCGAAATACACTGTTCAACATTACAAAATTGCTAGAACCTCAAAACTGTTTATTTTCTCTAACTCTACCGTCAACTGTCTCTCACTTCTGGTAACGATCGGCCCTTCATTTTTCATCGGCTTCGCGAGCCTACCACCAGGGTGACACTGCTCCCTCCTCAAGGCTGGTTGTCCCGGACAGTGCCTTCGTAGCGGGCCAGGCGATCCAGGTGTACTACCAACGTCTTTCCTCGGGGCACCTTCTAGATGCGGTAGACCACATCGTTAATCCTTTTCACCACACGGTACGGTCCTTGCCATGACTGCTGAAGCTTTGGGCAGCGTCCCTTGGTCCGGGTCGGGCGGTACAACCAGACCAGGTCACCTTGCTGGAACCCTTGGCTGTTGGCTTGCCTGTCGTATGGGGTTTTCATGCAGTCGCTCGCCTTCTGGATGTTCTGGCGAGCCATCTCGTGCATGTCGTGGAGGTGGTCCACCGGGTTCTTCACATCCCTCAAAAGTGGCCCCAAGTCTGCATCCGCCAGCTGCTCCCTCCTCAGGCCTGCGCTATCCCAGCCATCCGCAGGCACTGCCGTGACTACTCGAACTGCTGCGGCACGCTCCTTCCCCTCCACTGTTGTGCATTGGCCGCACTCTTCTGGACAGGGTCTTCGGGACATAGCGTCCGCGTTACCGTGACTCTTCCCTCTGCGATGTTCCGAGGTGAAGTCGTATTCCTGCTGCCTCTGGACCCCACCTGCTGTCTGGCCTTCCGGTCGCGCCGTCACTATCACTTCGCTCCTCGCGGGGACAACCACGTCTTCGCTCAAGATGACCCTGCCAATTCCAAGGCGCTCTTCTGGTTGACGGAGTATAACCTCTTCTCCGTTGAGCCTCAGGACCTTCCTGCCGACGTCGACCGTCGCCTCGTGGCTCCTGAGGGCATCCAGTCCCAGAATCACCTCCTCAGCCACCTTCGCGACGAACACCCACAGACGCACGGCACTCCGTCCCAAGTTCAGCTCCAGCAGGGCCTCCATCTCCACAGGCATGGTGTCGCCCGATGCTGTCACAAGCTCGTATGGTCGGCTCGGCTTCCTCGTCGGCAAACCCTTCGCCACGTCAGGTCTGATGATGGTCACGGCCGCCCCAGTGTCCACTAGCACGCGACACGGCTTTCCTCTTACCCAGCCGTCCGCGATGAGGTTGTCATCCATCCGCCGGCTGACGGCGCGGATTGTCACTCGAGGGGATGGTGGTAATGGCGCCGACGTGCCCCTCTCCACGTCGGGCCTTACTCGTTCTTCCCGCTGCCCTTCCTGGTGTGGGCAGTCTCTCTGCAGGTGCCCGGGCTGTTCACACCCCCAACACAGGACACTAGGTGTTCGCCGGCGTCCCTCAGCTGGTCTTCTGTCTCCGGCGTAGCGGACACTCCTCGTTCTCGACGTCGGGATAGATGCTACCTTGGCCGCCTCCATCCTTAATGCCGCTGTCAGCGCCTTGTGGATGTTTTTATAATCGCCGAGCATTAGGCGCTGACGAATCTCCGTGTCCCGTACCCCGTCGACAAAGTTGTAGGCGGCTTCCCGGGATACGAACTCCAGTGGCAGGTCAACCAAGGCCTTGCTAGCTAGCTGCTCAATCGCTATGGCTAACTCCTGCAGCGTCTCCCCCGGCTGCTGTGACCTTGTCTTTAGTTGGCTGCAGTACGCTGCGGCTAAGCGGTGGTTCCCGAAGCGATTCTCCAGGGCCTCCCAGATGTCCTTGGGCGCCGCCGTCGTCTGCACCGCGTTTAGGATTTCCGCGGCCCGTCCCTGGAGGCTGGCTATTAATTGTGTGGCCTGCTCCTCCGGTGACCATCTGTTGTGCTTGGCCACTGTGTCGAACTGGCGGCGGAAGGCCTTGAATGTTGACGCGCCGTCATATTTCGAGGTTTGACGCGCGCCGATGTTGTGTCGCGTCCCGGTGCGTCAGCCTTCAAATCCTTCAGTCTCCTGCCGATGACTCCTCCACCATGGCGTTCAGGGACTTGACGCTGCTGTCGGCCTTTCCCTCCAGGTTGTTTATGCGGTTCGCGAGGTCTTCGACGTCTTCAACCATGGCGTTCAGGGACTTGGCGTTATTGTCGGCCTTTTCCTCTAGGTCATTGAAGCGGTTCGCCAAGTCTTCGACGCGTTCGTCCACTTGGCCCATCCGCTTGCCCAGCTCCGTCACGTCATCCCTCACGCCGGCCAATTGCTCCTCAAATTTGGCGGCGAGGACCTCGTTCGCCTCCTTCATTTCTGTGGCCAGACTGTCGTTCGCTGCCTTCATTTCTGTGGTCAATTCGGTCTTTATTTCTTTCAACTCTGCGGCCAGGTTGTTATTTGCCGCTTCTGTTTTTGTTGTTAACTCGTTCATCTTCGCGGCCAAGTTGTTATTTGCCGCTTCCGACTTTGCTGTTAATTCGTTCATCTTCTGCAAAAGCATTTCCAATGCCGATTCCATGGCCATAATGTTCGGTGATGTTGTTATCCCGCTTCCTGACACCAGTTGTGACTTTGTGGGTTCGTGAAATAATAAAACGAGGTTACGAAACACAAAAACTACACTTTATTCTCCTCGAAATACACTGTTCAACATTACAAAATTGCTAGAACCTCAAAACTGTTTATTTTCTCTAACTCTACCGTCAACTGTCTCTCACTTCCGGTAACGATCGGCCATCATTTTTCATCGGCTTCGCGAGCCTACCACCAGGGTGACAATAGAGTCAAAATGGAACTTGATTCGTGAGCATACAGCTGTGTTTTGAAAGTGAACTCTTTGTTTGTGGGTGTGGCAGACGACCTTGTCGATGATATTTGTGTATGTTACGTAATTCTGCTACTGTAAGGGTTGACCAAAGTGTGTTTCTATGGAAATAAAGAGCATTTTGAATTTCTGCAACTTGGACTTACGAACCCACAAATTCACAATATTTGTTCAAACTTTGGAAATGCTGAAGGGTGGAAAGTGAATTTGTTGTATTTCTAGTTTTTATTTATCTTTTGAAGAGTAGTTATTGGTTTTAATTTCTTTTGCATATAGTCCCGACTGAACTTTTTTTTTTTTGTTGAGTTTGGAATAAAACCATTTTTCTGTACTACATTTAAAATATATGTAAATTTCATTAAGAGTATGCTGTTAAGTGAAAGAGGTCTGAAACTGTTGTATTACATATAATTATCTGTGTGAGTAGATTTTCCAACTGCAACAGTCCCAAAAACATTCCTGATCTTTTAAATGGACTTGAGTGAAGTTTCAAGGAGAGGATGGAGAAAGAATAAAATCTTGTTAGTTAATAGAACATAAATTAATTGAATCATAGGTAAAATATACATTTTCATGTGCACCATCCAAGAACCATGCCTTGCATTTTTAAAAGTGGTGGAGTTTTCTTTAAATGGCAAACCTTATAAAATCACCATCAAAGCTCTGCCAATTTTGGCAGACATGAGAGGTAAGGTGTCATGTTCTTAAAAGTACTGTACAATTAATTCATGATGGAAAAATGCATAAAAATTAGCGCTCTTACCTGAAGACTGTAATTTGATTCTTTTAGCCTTAAGTTACACATCTTCAACAGCTTTTAACTGCTTGTGTATGGCATTTAAAATATATTGCGCAAGAGAAAACAAAGATATAATTAAAACTCTCAGATCCTGCATACAAAGAACAAAATACAAATACTGGAAAGCCACTACCAGTGATGACAAAAAATTTATATAATCACAAATAACTTTGTGATAAGTAGCCAACAAGTATAAGACACTAAGAAAACACAAAACAGCACAAAATTAGCATAAAGGAAGAAGTGATACTTTATCTGGTTTGATGCTGTTTCTATCATCCAAGCCCACTATCATTTTTATGTCACATTTAAGAGAAATAAAATAAAAAATCAGTTATCCTGTAAGACTTGAAGCTTTCGCGGTGAGCATTATTGATTAAGGCTTCACAGGTGATCAGCCACGTCAAATTTAAGAAGATCGAACTTTCGGCCATTTTACACTCAATGGCTGAAAGCTCAATCTTCTTAAATTTGATGCGGCTGATCACCCGTGAAGCCTTAATCAATTATTATCCTATCACATACTACAATTAAATCATCTTAATCTTTCCTTATTTGAATTACAGTGGCACAAGAGTGCACCAACTTTATGTCAGGTAGATATTTGATGATAAAAATCATCCCTAAAAGAGGTCATCCTTCCAATTTAAGACTCACCTCGTTGAAAGCTGCATCTTGAATTTGACATCTTTCCTTTAATGACATATACGTGGCCTCCAACAACATTTTGAACTCACAGCTGGAATTGAGCTGGGTAACACATCTTTCGCAGACATTATTTGATAGTCCATCCACAGCTGTTATCTAAATTCAAAGGAGAAATGTCAGTTTCAACAAATAAATCTATCATTATTAAAAGCCTTTAAAACATGTCATACCTTTGTTCAGCCATCACAATTACAAATGACTTCTTATACAAATATCGTCTTATAAGTAGTGTCATTTTTAAAGAGCAATTATTTGAAATGAGTTCTGACAAGCAATTAACTAATTTTCATAGGGGAATAAGCTTACGTTCTGTAATAGGGGAGATCTTTACAGGTATTTTAGCAAACAGACTAAGAAGTGGATAGAGAAGGAGAAGAAGCTATCAGAGTTCCAAGCAGGATTTAGACCAAGGAGAAGAACAACTGATAATATCTTTATTATCAAAACAGTCACAGACAAATATTTAAGCAATAAAAGGGGAAGGGTTTATATGGCATTTATTGATTTAGAAAAAGTGTTTGATACAATTGATAGATAGGCATTGTGGATAAAATTAAATAGCAACAGTGTAAGTTGTAAATTTACTGAAATACTGTGCAAAATATATCACAGTAATGAGTTGTGCATCAAGCTGCAGGGAAACAAAGTAACTGATTGTATAGAGAGCAAGGTGGGTGTAAGACAGGGATGTAAACTGAGTCCGGTGCTATTTAACCTTTTTATAGATGATATTCCAGAGGAGATTGCTAAAAATAGGGTTCACTCACGAGTTATTCATAACAAAGAAATTCCAGGGTTGTTATTTGCAGATGACTTAGTAGTTGGAGGGACAAGAAGGGCAATTGAAGCAATAAGTAGTTATTGCCAAAAATGAGGGTTGAGAGTTAATGAAAAGAAAACAAAGATCATGGTTTTTAAGAAAGGTTATAGATTACGTAAAGATGAGAAATGGGAGATTAGAGGTTGTAAAGAGATTTGATTATTTGTGGATAAGACTGAGCTGTGATGGTAAATGGACTAAACAGAAAAAATTGGCTCTAGTAAAAGGTAAAATGGCCATGAGCATTGTAAGAGCATGTTTAACGAAATTACCTGACAATAATGTCAAATGGCTGAAAAGGATCTATACTGCCATAGTAGAAAATAAGATGTTGCATGGGGAGTGGATGAAGCATGAGAAGAGGTGGATCATATTAACAGATCCTTCTGTAAACATATTTTGGGTTTACCGGTAGCTTCACCCAATGGGGCAGCACAATTAGAGTTGGGAAGACATTCAACAAGGGTAAAACCTTTTTAATGGCTTTTATCCAAAATTTATTAAAAACATGATAAACATAAAAGACGGAAAACCACTGAGGGCATTAGCACTTTAAAAGCTGATGACCCAAAGAAAGTATATCGCAAATTCACATATCATCCTAAGGCGTTTAATAAATTTAAAAAAATTTTCCGTCAATTTCATATACAACTAGTACCACATAACAAATACAACATGAGAAACATATTAAATCACCTGCTCAAAAACACAAGTCCAACCAACAAACTATCCGGAATTTATAGTGTAAGATGTGAGGATTGCCACGAAATATATATTGGAAACACAAAAAGAAACCTAGAAACAAGGATGAAAGAATACATGAGATGCATAAAGTAGAGACAGACAGATAAATCAGCCATAGCCCATCATTTCTGGTCAAAAAATCATATTATTTCTAAAGACATACAACTTTTGCTACCGGCAAAAAAGTATTGAAAATTCACAATTTGGGAAAATATACACATTTTGAAGAATAAAAAGAGAGCCATGAACTTTGAAATACTGATAGTAGATGACATCATTCAACTCATTGAACAGCGCCAGGAGAAGGAGGCGGTCACCTGAAGAATTAGTTGAACATCAGCTGACGATGAAGATGCGGGGTCCTTGAAACATGTCCTAATTTTAAATGTAAGTGGAGCTTAAGTGTTTTTACAGTTCGAGAAGTGGTTTAAAAAGGTTTTATTGATGAAGCTCCACTGTTTATAAATACTTCTGTTTATAGTTTTATTCAACAAGGGCACTGAAATATCTATACAGAGTTGCCCGCCTCAGTAGCGTGGTGGTAGCGACTCTGCCTCACGTTCAAAAGGTCCTGAGTTCAAATCTCGGTCAGGGTGAGTTACCCAGATAAGGTTTTTCTGGGGTTTTCCCTTATCCTGAAAGATGAATGTCGGGTAACTCTAAGCTCTATGGACCCTGGGCTCATTTGAGCATCATTTCACCCATTCCATTCATCGTCCGATATGACGTTGGAGGACGTAAAATTACAAAAGAGTTGCCAATTTGGAGGAAAGCAATATTATCAAGAATTGTTTTCTTTTGCAGATGAGAAGCAAATGGGGAGAGTCTTGGGTACAAAAAGTAAGGGAACTGATGGAACAGATAGGTACGGGACATATTTGGAGAACGAGGAGTATTATTATAGGGGCTTTTGGAAAGAGGTAGAATTAAGCCTGGAAGATTTAGAAATGGGGAAAGTTTTAGGGATGGGGGAGGTATTAATAATAAAGAAAATATTATTGGTAAAAGGAGAAAAGTATGTAAGAAATAGGTGAATATCTGGGGAAAGTTAGAGAAAAATGGTTAAGATTTATGAAGAATAACTAACAATTAAGGGCTGGAAAACTAGAACGAGGGATACAAGGGAGAGGAGGGTCATCAATACGCAGATTATGTGTATTGAGACCGAGACTTGGGGCAAGCAAGTAGGAAGGGTATCTTAGATGTGAATAAGTCATTTTGTGAAAGAAATGTTACAAATGTCAAAGTATCAATGAAATTGTATGTAGAAGATGAGAAAATGAATACTTAAAAAAAAAAACTAATTTTCAAAGTATAGGCAATTGGATTCTAAGATCTTGAGCCATCGTTCAGCGAGGTTTATTATCCAACAATGGTACCAGTCTCTGGTTTTTGATGCAAAGAATTTGGCGACACCCAAATCAACATAAATCATTTTACCTACAACCACCATACAATAAAATTGCTCTATTTTTTAATTTTTTTTTTTTTTTTTTTATCAGCGCCACCAAACACATGACAACTGTGACATACGACTAAAAGAGGAAAACATTTTAAGAACTACTACACACAATATTATACAATTACTGAACACAAAAGGAGAGGAAATTGGGTTTAAATGAGCCATGCACAAACATGTCACATACATGACAACCATTTGAACAATACATTAAACCAATATAGTGATACATTACATTCCCTTTATTGTACACGACACTTCAACAATCATCCATAAATTCTTTTACTAAGTAATACGCCATGCTGCATACAGCAGACTTATACTTACCCATTTTTCGTGAACATGTTAATTTTACGTATTTCTGAAGATCACTGAATATTCTGACACATTCATAATATACCAACTCCTTTCTGGAAACAAGTCAATCTAGCACTGAGTTTATGCAAGTCCATTATTTGTCTCGTATTTATGTTATTATATTCACATTCTGTGTAAAGTAGTCTTGATTTTTTATACAGAAACTCAAATAGTGTCTCCATATTTGAATTCCAAAAACAAGCAATTTATTACTAAATATGTATTTTATATTAGTATTCTGTAAATTACTGTCAAATTCTATTTCATGTGTGCATGATCAAAGAATGCAATAAATTGAATTGAATTTTGATAATGTTAACCTCACATACAAAATTCCCATGCCACTTTCCATACCCTACAGCACAGGCACACACAATCATGAAGTGTGTAGGACCACAATATAGGTACATAAAGAACACACAAAAAATAATAAAATGCAAACTTTTCCTTAATGCTTTGACAGCACAGTGAAGTTAGAAAGGTGAGAGAGAGCTTAAAAGTTGAAACTAATTAAGAGGTAAAAAACAAAACACTCACAACTGTTTGTTGGTGTTTAAGAACAGTGCCAACCTCAGACCTTTTGACTCCTAATGCAAGAACTAAATACATTAAACTACATAACTTAAAGCAGAACAAAGTAATACCATGCGTTCATGCTGAATTACATTTCTCCAATCAAAATTAAATCAATTCTAAGCTGTAAAATGTCATATTTTTAATCCAAACTCGTCCCAATAGACTTATTTGGCATTTTAAAGATGCAACACACCACTAGAGGTTTATAAATACCCAAATGTTAGTGGCAAAGCTCTGCATAAAGTAATTGCCGACTTAATTATGCAAGTAAAATCTAAAAGCCGAAAGAAAAGACAGCAAAAGTGCTACCTATTATAAAAGTTGACTGCAATTAACCCTTCAGTTCGATTGCTTATGTACTTTTATCTAGACAAGATCAATGCCATTTTCGGTATAAAACTGATTTCTTCTCTGTAACTATTAACATCAATAAATATTTTTGCACATTCTTTTTACTAACCTTCACTTCGGGGGCAAGTATCCGAAGTTTTGATATAATATCTTCATTGCCACTAAAAAGTGGGCGTAACCTATTGCTTTCCTGCGTGCAAAGTCTGCACGCGTTATTGTTATAATTCATTATTTTCTTATATTTGAAATTCAGGTGCACTTTAATAACACTTGTATCTTGTGCACCATTTTGGACGCAACTAAACAGGGTTGGGGGCAGTTCTGTCAATATCAGTTTATGAATATACACATGCACAATGGAGATCGACTACACTTCCACATACATTCTCGAAATAGAATATATTGTACCGCTATATTCGTTTTATTTCTTATTAAATTCTTATCTTGCCGTAAATCTTAAATGTTCTTAATAAATATATGGAACCACTGGAACTAGCGGGAAACTAATGAAGTTTGACAGCTCTAGCTTTGAAAATTGAACACGAACTGCATCAGTATAGTTTACACGTAAAATTCAAGTCCTCTTTCGTGTTGCAGCTCAATTCTCGGTTGAGCTTTCTCACACACAATAATGATAATTCCACAAACGCTGTTTTACATGACCACAGTACGAGGAATGCACGTTATCGGCAAAGGCCTGCAAATAGCTTAAAACTCCAAAAAGGACGTTACTATTCCGGTATAACATATTGTCTTCCATTCCACCTAAAACTTGTACAAAGGCAGCATAATCAATATTAAGTCCAAAGGTAAGATTAAAAATCATTTTCACATGCTTACTCCCAATGATTTGGACGAACTTTTTAACATGCTATGATATTTAATACATTGTTTAAATTGCTTATGAAATATGATTAAGCGGTCAAACGCCGGAATGTGGGCACCAGGATTTTACCCTGCAGTAGTTTGTTTACATGTCAATAAACCTATTATCAATTAATTTATCTATTTATTTGTTTATTTATTTACTTATTTATCTATTTATTATTTATTTATTCACTCATTCATTATTTATTTATTTATTTGTTTATTTATTTATTTATCTATTTATTTATTTATGTATTTATTTATTTATTTATTTATTTATTTATTTATTTATTTATTTATTTATTTATTTATTTATTTATTTATTTATTTATTTATTTATTTATTTATTTATTTATTTATTTATTTATTTATTTATTTATTTATTTATTTATTTATTTATTTATTTATTTATTTATTTATTTATTTATTTATTTATTTATTTATTTATTTATTTATTTATTTATTTATTTATTTATTTATTTATTTATTTATTTATTTATTATTTATTTATTTATATATTTAGTTATTTATTTATTTATTCATTTATTTATTTATTCATTTATTTATTTACTTATTTATTGACGCTCTTTAACACCTGTAGTTCTCAGTGTGCCAATTAGGAGCTGTTTAAGTAGCGTAAATCTACGCCACGGGACTATCAGCTTTACTACTCTTCCTAAGAAATACGTACTAATGAATTTCGCAGCATCCGAAAAAATCCATCGCCCTTCGCGGGACCTCTGTTACCAAAGGGTAAACTTAGGCCACGAAGGATCATAAACCTACTGACTTAAACTGTTGCGTTTAAGCACACTTAAAAGGTCAAGCTTTGAACTCACGCTTTAAAGACTGGTAAGCCAACGCTTAACCAACTGAGCCTCCCAAATTGATAACACGATATGGCATTTAGTGTCGAGGTGTGACTTTCAAAGCGAGGGAAGCACCAAATAATAATTTTCCTTAAAATAAGAGAGAATAATGACTCAAAGAACTAAGGCTATTCTTTAGTACTATTTCTATTGTACAGTCACACGTAGATCGAGTAGCGAGGCGTGACTTTCTAAGCGAGGGAAGCTCCAAATAATAATTTGTATTCTAATAAGAGAGAATAATGACACAAAGGACTAAGGCTACTCTTCAGTACTCTTTCTATTGTACAGTCACACGTAGGTCCTGTAGCGAGGCGTGACTTTCAAAGCGAGGGAAGCTACAAATAATCGTCATTAAAATAAGAGAGAATAATGACTCAAATAACTAAGGCTACTCTTTAGTACTCTTTCTATTGTACAGTCACACTAGGTCGAGTAGCGAGTCGTGACTTTCAAAGTGAGGGAAGCTCCAAATAATCGTCATTAAAACAAGAGAGAATAATGACTCAAATAACTAAGGCTACTCTTTAGTACTCTTTCTATTGTACAGTCACACTAGGTCGAGTAGCGAGTCGTGACTTTCAAAGTGAGGGAAGCTCCAAATAATCGTCATTAAAATAAGAGAGAATAATGACTCAAATAACTAAGGCTACTCTTTAGTACTCTTTCTATTGTACAGTCACACTAGGTCGAGTAGCGAGGCGTGACTTTCAAAGCGAGGGAAGCTCCAAATAATAATTTGTATTCAAATAAGAGCGAATAATGACTCAAAGAACTAAGGCTACTCTTTAGTACTCTTTCTATTGTACAGTCACACTAGGTCGAGTAGCGAGGCGTGACTTTCAAAGTGAGGGAAGCTCCAAATAATAATTTGTATTCAAATAAGAGCGAATAATGACTCAAAGAACTAAGGCTACTCTTTAGTACTCTTTCTATTGTACAGTCACACTAGGTCGAGTAGCGAGGCGTGACTTTCAAAGCGAGGGAAGCTCCAAATAATAATTGTTATTCAAATAAGAGCGAATAATGACTCAAAGAACAAAGGCTACTCTTCAGTACTCTTTCTATTGTACAGTCACACGTAGGTCCTGTAGCGAGGTATGACTTTCAAAGCGAGGGAAGCTACAAATAATCGTCATTAAAATAAGAGAGAATAATGACTCAAAGAACAAAGGCTACTCTTTAGTACTCTTTCTATTGTACAGTCACACTAGGTCGAGTAGCGAGGCGTGACTTTCAAAGCGAGGGAAGCTCCAAATAATAATTGTTATTCAAATAAGAGAGAATAATGACTCAAAGAACAAAGGCTACTCTTTAGTACTCTTTCTATTGTGCGGTTAAATCAACTGAAATGTTATTCCCCATCTGTAGCTGCCATAGAATATAGGAAAATGTTTTAGGATAAATCGGCTCACAAGTGCAATAAATAAAGCTCTAACGTGCAATCTTTGCTTATAAATTATTATTAACTACCAGAATATCCAAAGTGATTGTTTAATTTGCAAGTAAATATTCCAAGTTCTATTGGCATGCAATTAAAGAAAAATTGTACGTACCTAATTGGAATCTGACAACAGACGAATTGCTTACACGAGTTCCATTTCAGAACTTTTCCTTAAAAATTCCTTCGTCACTACAATATATCTTCATGCTCAACACTTATATTTTTTGTGTTTCTGTTCACAAAATCAAAACCTAAGTGGCGAAGACTTGTGCAGAAACTCGATTAAATGGGAGAATTGTTTACTTCCTGAAGCACACTTGTAATTGCCGTGGCTCTTTCAAAGAAGCTATGAACCTTGTGACGAATAACACTTTTAACAAATTCATCACATTCCCGTTCTACAACTGACTTCATTCTTTTTCGGTTTCGAAAGCTCGCCTGTTTTCACAACCTCACTTCGAGCGGCATTGGTACTTGGTGCTGAAACACTGGTTAATTCTGCTGACAAATTAACAACGTCCTCAATTGCTAAGGTTGGGTATTTTTCACACAACTTGCAAAACACGTTCAATATAATTTTCTTTTCGACACTTTTTAAAGGATTCCCCTTGTGATGTTTACGGAAGCCGCCATGTTTAAACTGATTGTCTTCCCACTTACTTTTAAGATGCGCAAGCGCATCGTACACTCTGATTAATATATACAGATTACACCTATATTTACCAAATAAATTAAAGTTTGACTGTTGTATTTGTAATAATGTGATGTTTATATATTTTTTATTAGATGTTAAGTCCTTAAAATGATATGCGAACTATATTTTTCATTCGCAGAGTAACAAGCCTAAACAGCCAATGATGTGCACTCGTACACGTGCTTCTATTTGCATTGGCGTATAAACTAAGGACGGCTCCGATATACGACGGATGTTTCTCGGGTTATCGCTTCGAGAATAAGCAACTGACTCCCGTATTTATTATTCAACTCCCAATGTCGCCCGAGTGTTATTCCTGTGTGTTTTGGATCATTATCTTGTGTGAAAATATAATCCTCAGAATGAAACATATTACTCACACTTCTGGACAGATGTGTTTTTAAGATGTTTATATAAACCTTATGGTTCATAATTACATCAATAAAACACAAATCCCCCACACCATTTTTACTCGTGTAACCCCAGACAAGTACTGAACCGCCTCCACGTTTAACTGAAGCTGTTATATGTTTCTCCTCAAGCTCACAATTCTTTATTCTGCACACTATTACTCACCCTTTTGACTTAAAGAGCTCAAATTTACTCTTATCAGTAAATACAATCTTCTTCAAGTAATCAAATCCATCGTATTTATGTTCTTTTGCAAAAGCAACTCGCTTCTTTCTGTTGATTTTACAGATGTATGGTTTTCTAGGGGCTGTTCGGGCTCCAAAATCAGCTACATAAAGCACATTTCTTTTAGTTTGTGCTGAAACGGACGTTCTTGTGTATGTTTGAACTGCAATAGCAAGTTTGGGAGCACTTAGTTTAGGATTTTTCTTGACTTCTCTAAGTAACTGTCGTTTCTCCATTTCGGACAGAACTGCAGGACGACCGCTTCTTGATTAATTTTCGTAACTTTTGTTCTGATCAAACCTGTATATAATAGTCTTCACTGTACTGGTAGATCTTCCAGTGCCTTCTACAATTTTTAGAAAAGATTTTCCTTTTTAAATAACCTGATGCAAATTTCTCTCTCTTATTTTGTAGTTTTCACGACGTTTTTGAGCCATATTACTTAAATAGCAGTCACGGCTTTGAAAACAGATATAGAACAGTGGATGAAACACAACTGCATAAGAAAAGGGAACGGCTGTGTGTCAGCGAGGCACCATACCTGGGATCTTGTTTACTAGACGAATACTTGTTTGACATCAAATGGGACATGATTTTAAATAACGTAGACCTGTTCACTAATTAAGCAATATATGAACCCAATTTGTGTTTTATTTTTTAATCTAGATATCAACCAATGTAAGGAAATAGTCATTGTTCGTTTCTAATCTATATTTTTCTGATTGTACTTGTTATATTCTATGTGTTATGATTAGACGAATACTTTTTGGAGTATCTGTATTTAGTTCATAAATTAACTGACCATCCATCAGTATAGTTCTGGTTCAAAAACAGTCCATAACTCAAATTTAAATGTAAGGTTCTTTGTGCAGCTGTGACAATAATAATATTCACATGTTTACATTGTGTTTTATGAACTGTTTATGTCGCTTTCAAGATCTGGCACCAGTGGCGCAGGTGCTAAAAGTGATATATTTCGCTACAAGGCCAGAAATATTATTTTTCTCTTTAGAAATGTCACTGAGAAAGTGCGTGACCGGATCAGTTTTTCACAAAGCCAGGAACTCACGACCAGAGCATGCAATGTGATTGCACACACCGTGTCGCTTAATGTAAAACAGGACTAAACTTCTCGCACAGAAATCGGTGAGCCTTTATTTATTTTATTTTAAGCTAGCAACTCTTCTACAATAAGTAGTTTTCACAAACCCAAGTACCTTATTTTCAGTAAATATGCACGTTAATATTGAATGTTGCAGTTTATAGTGTTTTCGTAATTATCCTTTGCTGCGTTAGTTTACGTTCTGACAATTTATCAGACGTCAAATATTACGTTCCACAACATACGCCCTATTTACTCTTCTATGGCGCAACAGTTGGCAACAACGCAACCACCGGCTTCACACGTTGATTCAGCTCATATGCAGTCTAAAACCGGACGACGTATATATAATTCAACATAAATTACAACAGTTCTAGATTTTCGAACTCCCGCCAGCCGCGCTATCTCAGTCTATGCTAAGCAAAGTTTCCTGCAATTTAACCAAATGTATAATATGCGCAAAGGTTTATTGGCTTTTTGTTTAACTATTACTACCATTTATTTCCAGACCATAAGCATAGCCAAATAAAGTAACTTCAGTAGGCGTGGTTAATCGAAATACTCATAATAAAGATTCCAGAGAGTAGCAGCAGCAGTGGTAATAGTAGTAGTATGTGTGTGGCGCTAAACGCCCGCTCTTAATGCGTGCGGCAATATCAGGATGGAGCACTGGTGGAATGAGATGGCGGAGGAATCCGGAGATCCCTGAAAGAACAGCGCTGTGTTGTCCATCACAAGTTACCAGACATTCATCTTTCAGGATAAGAGAAAACCTCCAACGTTAAGTCATATCGGACGATGAATGAAATGATGTTAAAATGAGTACAGGGTACATAGAGCTTAGAGTTACCAGGCATTCATCTTTCAGAATAAGGGAAAACCTCCAACGTTGTCATATTGGACGATGAATGAAATGATGTTAAAATAAGTACAGGATACATAGAGCTTAGAGTTACCAGACATTCATCTTTCAGAATAAGAGAAAACCTCCAACGTTAAGTCATATCGGACGATGAATGAAATTATGTTCAAATGAGTACAGGGTACATAGAGCTTAGAGTTACCAGACATTCATCTTCCAGGATAAGAGAAAACCTCTAACGTTAAGTCATATCGGACAATGAATGAAATGATGTTCAAATGAGTACAGGGTACATAGAACTTAGAGTTACCAGACATTCATCTTTCAGAATAAGGGAAAACCTCCAACGTTGTCATACTGGACGATGAATGAAATGATGTTCAAATAAGTACAAGGTACATAGAGCTTAGAGTTACCAGACATTGATCTTTCAGAATAAGGGAAAACCTCCAATGTTAAGTCATATCGGACGATGAATGAAATGATGTTTAAATAAGTACAGGATACATAGAGCTTAGAGTTACCAGACATTGATCTTTCAGAATAAGGGAAAACCTCCAACGTTAAGTCATATCGGAAGATGAATGAAATGATGTTCAAATAAGTACAGGGTACATAGAGCTTAGAGTTACCAGACATTCATCTTTGAGGATAAGAGAAAACCTCCAACGTTAAGTCATTTGGGACGATGAATGAAATGATGTTTAAATAAGTACAGGATACATAGAGCTTAGAGTTACCAGACATTCATCTTTCAGGATAAGAGAAAACCTCCAACGTCAAGTCATATTGGAAGATGAATGAAATGATGTTCAAATAAGTACAGGGTACATAGAGCTTAGAGTTACCATACATTCATCTTTCAGGATAAGGGTTTTATCCTGAAAAAAACCTCATCATGCTGACCAAGATTGGAACTCTTGAATGTAAGGCAGACACGCTACCAACTACGCTACAAAGGCAAGCAAGCTGGCAGTATGTGTGGAGAGTGGAAGGTACTAAACGGCTCTTGTACCTCCAGCTTTGCCAGGCAGGGACTACAGAACGCAATAAATCACTTTATCTTGTTGTCAACTCATAGAAATAAACTGTCACAAGAAATTGAGCGCACGGCATGGAAAAGCCCAATACATAATGAGAGTTTTGTCACACTCTTTAAACTCTCTTTCAGTAGACACTGTCAGTTTGCTTTGGTTTTATCGTCATCTTCAATCATTTGCTTTGCAAGATCCAAGACATTTTATCATCGCTGCCACTTTCTAACTTTATAGCCATTGGATGTTTCCAACTGGTGTCAGACTGTTCTATACAGACAAACATCTAGGAGGTCATAGTACTCATAGTTAGCATGTATTGTGTTTATGCTGGGAGGGCTTCCTTCCTTCAAATTCAGGGATCTAGCCCTGAGTCATAGGAAATGAAATGCAAAGAAAGTTGTACTGATCCTTATATTTGCTGACATAACAACTTTTCTATCACGGAACTTTACTAAGACAGCAGACATGAAGCATTTCTAATCATTGTACCTCTGGCAGTACCTGATGGCAGAAATGGTGTTTAGTTGCCTCTGACCCAAACTCTGTCAACAGTTACGAATGCTCAAATAATTACTTTAATCTGACACTCATCTGTTTCAGTAGAAAATTTATGAAATTCAACATTGGTGTCCCACCTTGTTTCTAAAAGTATGACCTCTTGAGTCTCCAGGTGAATGCTGGGTAGATTAATTACATCCCGCAAATTTCCTGTCCCTCCATTTCATCTCCATTATCATTTCACATCATCTCTCATCTGGTGGTCTCTTTCAGGGTAGAAGTGTCGGCGGGAGTCTCGGCGGTGCATGGCAGAATGATATGCTCCTGGAAAAACTTCCTCCTCTGATAGGACGGCCTCTAGTCTCCGAGCCAGGACTTCGGTGGGTGGGATGTTGATGTAGTGGTCTGCCGGGGAGTTTCCAACTGCCAGTAGTACGGGCCCTGCTCTCTGCACTTTCGTGGCTACTTGGGATGGCTGACCTCTGTCTCCTTACCTCATCTTTCCTCCCGAGGATGTCCCACTTGGGGACATAGGTACAATAGACCAAGTTTGACCCTCAGTGTTGAATGCCCTCTGTAGTGTAATCCATTTCAGTCCCTCTGTCTCCTCTCATCTCATCCTTTCTCCCGGGGATGTCCCACTTGGGGACATAGGTACAATAGATCAAGTTTGAACCTCCATGTTGAATGTCCTCCGTAGTGTAGTCCAGTCCAGTCCCTCTGTCTCCTCTCGCCTCATCCTTCCTCCTGGGGATGTCTCACTTGGGGACATAGATACAATAGATGAAGTTTGAACCTCCGTGTTGAATGCCTTCTGTAGTGTAGTCCAGTCCCTTTGTCTCCTCTCGTCTCATCCTTCCTCCTGGGGATGTCCCACTTGGGGGACATAGATACAATAGATGAAGTTTGAACCTCCGTGTTGAATGCCCTCTGTAGTGTAGTCCAGTCCCTTTGTCTCCTCTCGCCTCATCCTTCCTCCTGGGGATGTCTCACTTGGGAACATAGATACAATAGATGAAGTTTGAACCTCCATGTTGAATGTCCTCCGTAGTGTAGTCCAGTCCAGTCCCTCTGTCTCCTCTCGCCTCATCCTTCCTCCTGGGGATGTCTCACTTGGGGACATAGATACAATAGATGAAGTTTGAACCTCCGTGTTGAATGCCCTCCATAGTGTAGTCCAGTCCAGTCTCCATGTGAGACATATTGGCTGGAAACTAAACTTGTATTTGAACAATCACAGAAAATAAAACAGATTCTTTGGTTGGAAATATATTTTTAATAACATTTAAGACATTTTGTCTAACAGCAACATTGGAAATGACATGGCAATAGAGGAGACAGACCACTGTTTGCCAACTGGGGAAAAAGTTTTCTTTAGTGCAAAAAATTAATTGTTCTTTGACACTAGCCATTGTGGGACGAGGTTTAGAAAGGTAGAATCAGACTGAGAAATTCAATTCCTTAACCAGAATTTCAACCAAGGTTTCCTGGTCTGTGTCCAGTTGTTCTAACCACTGTTGTTGTTCTGGCATGTTGCCATGGTAGTACAGTGGTTACAGTAACAAGTTGTAGATTAGGAAATCTGTAGTTAATTCCTGGCTATAGAAATAAAGTTTTCACTTGAATCTACCCTTCCAAAGTTTTCTATCATAGAAATTAATAAAGCTCAGCACCACATAAGAAGATTATATAAAAATAAAATTCAACTTTTAGTGGATAAATCCTTCAGGAGCGAAGACACTTTCTGTGTTTAATGCTGGAGGGTATAATAATTTACAAGTTTATTATCTTAAGTTATTACATTCAATAGAAAACTGCAGTATTTAATTTATATATTGTTTTAGCCAAGGTAGAAATCTTGAAACTGCAGTGAAGGCAGTGTATTGATCAATAGCACACTTGGTTCCAGTTCTTTTGGCACCCACACTCACGACACCTTGTAAATACCAGCGCTCTTCATAGGGGAAGGCCAAACCTCCACCGCTGTCACCTGGACATACACTTGTTCCTGTAACAGTTAACATATTTTACTGCACACTTAACAAACAGAGCAAATATTACTGCATGCACATACCAAACCTAAATGTAAATTTTCAGCTCTGGTTATTGTTTGGATAACTTTTCATTTTTTATGCTTATTTTGAGATATATTTTTTATATGAGATGTTGCTCATAAAATTATTAGCAGCCGGCATGCTAAGAAATAAATGATCCTTAGAGCATACAGCATTGCTTTATTGCTCACAGCATCCTGTTGTATAATAAACATATGAAAGGTTTTGCAAGTATATATGATACTAAACTGCTTAACACCCAGACTGGTGTATGTTTCCCTGAACAAACAAGAATATCATCTAGAATATCAATATACAGTAAACACAGCCAAAAGGACGAAAAGGAGATTTAAAGGACGAATAAATTGAATTGAATTGAATTGAACAACAGTTTCAACAGAGTAACAAATGACAAGAAAATTACAAAATTTAAACAACAGAAACACAAATCTAGTCCAAGAAGAAAACAATTGAAATTCAAGAGATTCAGTTATCATCCAAAAACATTTTACAAAGGTAAGAATACTTTTGTGAAACACAACATTCGCCTAGATACACAGAGCAAATTTAGCATAGAGAAATTACTTTTTAGTAGATTAAAAGATCCCATACCACAAGATAAAAAAGTTGGAATTTACAAAATCAATTTCTCTGATTGTAATAAAGTATGAGGGTCGTTCAAGTCAATCTGGGACATTTCTTTTTTTCAGGTTTAAATGGACAGAGTAGAGAGTGGCACCTGTGTCCGTTTACTGGTAGATGGCACCCATTTCCCATGCTTCTGGTTAGACCGTTATTACTGATGGCACACAACAGTGTGAACATCCACATGGAACAGCGTGTTGTGATAAAGTGAAATGGTGAACCCATGTTTTGTCACATGTGATGATGCTATTCAGAAAATCCTGGCTTTCACTTTCATACCGGTTCTTCAGTTCTGTACAGACTTCAACCCTTGTGTGTCTGTCAAAAGGAGACAGCTGCTTTGGGACCCAGCATGCACTCACTTTTCACAACAAATGATCACTGTTCCTAATGACAGATTACACACCCTTGCAATTTCACAACAGGTTATGTGGCAATTGTTCAGGATCAGCTGCTGCACGCGCTGAATGTTCTCAGGAATGACTACCATGGGCTGTGATCCACCACAACCAGGATCGTTAGTGATCAAGATACGGCCATCTTTGAAGTGCTTACACCATTCAAATGTCTTACTGCAACTGAGTGTTTCATCATCCTACTGAGTCTGAAATCTTCTGTAAATTTCAGCAGGTTTTATGCCCTTGTCCACTAAAAGCTTCATCACAACACGCTGTTCCATGTGGATGTTCACACTGTTGTCCACCATCTAGAATAACGGTCTATCCAGAAGAACAGGAAATGACACCATCTACCAGTAAAAGGATACAGCGGCCACTGTCTACTGCATACAAAACCTGCAGCCTAGGATTCCACTTAAACCTGAAAAAAAGAAATGTCCCAGATTGACTTGAACAGCCCTCTACATATAGGAAAAACAAAAATAAATTTAGTAACCAGATCACAGAAACATGAGATGTTTAAAATACAAACAAATGGATAAATCTGCAGTTTCATGATCAACCATAACATCAAACCAAAGATTACACTAATCAAAGCAATCAATCACACAGCAGAATTGGACACATGGGAAAAGATCTTCATTTTGAAACACAAAGGACAAGTAATTATGTTTTATTTACTGCCACCAAGTACCATTTGGAAGTACATTTCACCATCACATGATGCAGCCAATATAGTCA
This sequence comes from Mantis religiosa, assembly GCA_030765055.1. NCBI lineage: Eukaryota > Metazoa > Arthropoda > Insecta > Mantodea > Mantidae > Mantis > Mantis religiosa. Next base: position 215,032,669 of record CM060952.1, read on the forward strand.
ACCATCACAACAGAACAATAACACGGATCAGTAGGATACGTTCTAAAGATGGAAACACATGTTAACAGAGATGAAAAAGAGTGATGTTAGTGTTACTAGTACCAACTCATCTTAAGTAAATATATATGATGAGATATTAAAAAATAACCAAAGATTTGAGAAGGGGCAAACTATTGCAAAACTAAGTGCTGATTATGGGTTTTGAATGCAGACTGTTGGAAGTGCTGTGTGAAAAAAATCTCAATTCCTTTCAGAAGCAGACAACATTACGGACTATTTTAACAAATAAACAGACCAACAGTGCATATACACCAAGATTAATAAACCTTTGAATAAAGAATAAAAATCTGAAAATTAGCTTTCAAAGTAATTTTATATTCAGTATGCATGTTGTAGGTACCTTGAAAGTATTAAATTATAGTTTTTTTTATTATTAATGTTTTTCAATTATTTGTTAATCTTCCCTCCACATTTCTCCAAATAAGGCACATTTTTCGACCTAACTAAAGCATTCATTGTACTAAACCACAATTTACTATTCCAAAAATTAGAACATATGGGTATTAGAGGGCATGCATTGGAATGGATCAAATCATATCTAAAGAACAGGAAGCAAATAGTAGAAATTTCACATACAGAAAAAGATCACATTAAAGAATACCGATCAGACACAAAATATATTAAGTTTGGTGTACCACAAGGTTCTACGTATTTTGGGTCCTATTCTTTTCTCATTATTTGTAAATGATTTACAATCAAATATTACAGCTAAAACAATAGTTCAATATGCTGACGACATAAATATATTAATTGAAAGCAATTCACTTGAAGAGCTACAAATCTTATCGAGCAGAATGTTCAGTAATATTTCTAAATGGTTCAGCAATAATAATTTAATTGTGAACTTGGATAAGACACATGTAATTCATTTTCAGTTTTCTCAGAATAAGTCTCCTCTACAATTACAATTAATATGTAATAATAAGGTAATTAAGTATGTAAATACAACTAAATTTCTTGGTCTTTGGATACAGAGTAACCTAAAGTGGCAGACACATGTTGATCATCTAATTAAAAAACTGAGTACAATTTATCGAGATTTAACTGTATTGGAACACCACAGTGAAGCGAAATAATTATTAATTTATGGATGAGTCGTATTTATTACACATCTGCTTCACTTATGTACCTATTTTGAGGACATGTTTCGCAAATCATTGTTTGCATCTTCGGCTCTTATGTGATTAAAGCTTGATCCAGTGGTGTGGATGGCAGCAGCAACTCCAGAATTACCCACACCACTGGATCAAGCTTTAGTCGTATAAGAGCCGAAGATGCAAACGATGATTTGCGAAACATGTCCTCAAAATAGGTACGAAAGTGAAGCAGATGTGTAATAAATACGACTCATCTATAAATTAATAATGAGTACAATTTGTTATAATTTCAGATAACTGGTACACATAGTTAACATAAAAACTCTCAGAAGTGTGTATTTTGCGTGTACTCACTCCATTTTAAAATATGGCATAGCATTATGGGGTAACTCACCACACTGTAAATCATTATTCATAATGCAAAAACGGATTCTAAGAATACTTGGAGTTAAAGCAACATCTATGTACTGACCATTATTTCAAAACTTTAAAATCTTACCTTTCCCATTTATTTTCATTTTTGAAATTATAAAATTTACAAAGACAAATTTAATGAAAGGAAATGGCCACTGTTCCTTTAATGACACAGTTCATAATCATAATACTAGACAGAGAATGGATATTCATGTGAATAGAAGTAACACAAGAGCTCATCAAAACAGTGCAATAAACCTTTTTCAGCATTTAAAAAGTCAGTTTTGTCATACTTGCTAGACCACTGTTTTTATTCTGTTAGTGAATTTATGGAAAGTTTATTATATTGTTACATTTCCAAATTAATTGTGTATATTATAACATTCTTGAGATATCTTTATAAAACATTATTTTGTACAAACACTGACTTGTCCTTATTGGATGTGACTTGTTAATTTACAAGTATAGTTAATTGCACTGTAAATTCACAATTTGACGTGTCTTATATCATAGTACTCATGTACAATGTATGATTTACAAGATGAATAAATTATCTATCTATCTATGAATAGTACAGTGTATAAGAGCAAGAAATAAAAGTAAATAACTGTAAGAGGGCATAACATTACATGTAAAGTTTATGTAAATTTAAAGACAATAAATAGTTCATTCATAGTTACGTTCTATAATCAGTGGTCACTGAAAGAGGAAAAAATATAAATAAAAGCTTGTAGATAAAAATACTATGGAGTACCACATTTATCAAATATAATTTTTAATTATGTAGTGAGATGAAATGACTTTACAATTGCAAACTTGCTCTGGCACAGACTTGATCCTTGTCATCTGAGTGAAAGCCATCTTTGATTTTCTACCTACTATTTCAGATCCAAGTTTATGAATAACTTGAGCATTATGTAAAGAAATAGATCTTACCATTTTGATAGCCAGCACAGAACTTATCGTTTGTGATAAAAGGTTTGAAGGTGTCTGGTACTGCAGCAAAACAAACGTCGAATGGCACAAAGGGCAAATTGGCAGTGATGAGATCATTGCTTGGTGTATTATTCTGTGTAATACCCCAGCCAGCAACCTGTACAACATAAATACATATTAGTACAAAAGTGAATCGAGTATCAGCTGAGGATAGGAGCAAGAGCTCTTGAAACATGTCCTGTGAATAAACAGTGTGAGTGAAGCAATGTGTCAATATATTCTCGATTCACTTTTGTACTAATTTGTGCTTCACTGTCCCTACGCTTCTTTCAAGTTTATACTTTGGGATAAATACATATATTTCTCACATGGACACTTATATGCATGCACTTCCTACAGTAAACAAGGGACACCTACATGTTTGAACTTAGCTCACTGGGTGTTGAGTCTTTCCATGTTATCTCAATGTAAACAATTAGAAGACTTATATACAGGTTGTTTCATAACAACACCGAACAAATATAGCCGTTTCGTAGTTTATAACTTAATTATTCCGAATTTTGGTGTTGCAGCTTTGAAATTCTCTTAGGTATAATTTTATGCAGCTTTAAATATTACATTATGTTGTAACTAGGCAGTGCAGGAACCAATCGCGTGTGAACCTCAAGAATTGCTATTTGGACATCACGAAAACAAGCATTGCTCCTTGCTCTTTATCAGTGACCCTAGCCTCGCTTTCAGGTAATGGGGCAAAGGGCAGTTACTTGTGAAAAACTCGATAATGACTCGGACAGTTCCAAGATTGCTCATTTTGCTATGATCTTAATTGTAGAGTACTTTCAACCAGTTAATTAAAATCAACAGCTTCCTTTTAAGTTACAAATGCTTTATTTAATATTATTAAACACAGTGTAATAAAATGCTTGTCTCATTGTATAAGTAATTTAGTTTTGGTTAACTTTATGTACAATTTTTTGATATTGTTCTCTGTTCTTTTTATCATTTAATGCTTCCATCCTCAATAGCACTAACATTAATTTCCCTCTAAAAGGTTTAAGTTACATATGTCCATCAACTTATTCACGTTATCGACTGGTATAAGGGAATGTTGGAACACGTTAAACATCCATAAACAAATAACTAAAGAATAGCTTCTTTACTGCGATTTCATAAATATTCTTAATAGTAGCAAGCTACCGTGGAGTATGTCGCCATGTTTACAAACAGCTACAGCAGGTGGCATGCTGTGTCACCTACCTGTGAACTTTGATAGCATGAGGCATGCGGCATAGTTCCTGTAACTGCCTAACCCACACTCATTCTGGAGCATTATTCTATGCAGCTCTATTGGTGCTGAAAACTATCTGTATATGTCACATAGAAGCTGAGCAACTACTTCTATATATTCATTTGGTGTCATTTCAAAACATCCTGTATCTAGTTGGGGTTTCATGGCCACAGTCCATTTGAAGTTAGGTTTGTTTTGGGGTTTTTGGTGGTGCCTCTTTCTGCTTTATGTTTAAAATTTTCTGTGTGTTTGTATATTTCTATTGCCTCATTATAAAATCTAATGTAATTTTTTTTTAAATTTATTACTTGGCTGATCAGCAGAATTGCTATGCAAGCAGGAAGCAGTCAGCAGTAGCATTTCACTTTTGAAACAAAAACCATAACCCAGACTCAAATCCAAAATTACTAAACCAAAACAAACTGACATCATGGGAAAATATCTTAATATGGAAAAATAAGGGCAGAGTAATGAATTTTGGAATCCCACCAATAGATAATTTGTTAAAGCACTACATACTTACTTACTTACTTACTTACTTACTTACTTACTTACTTACTTACTTACTTACTTACTTACTTACTTACTTACTTACTTACTTACTTACTTACTTACTTACTTACTTACTTACTTACTTACTTACTTACTTACTTACTTACTTACTTACTTACTTACTTACTTACTTACTTACTTACTTACTTACTTACTTACTTACTTACTTACTTACTTACTTACTTACTTACTTACTTACTTACTTACTTACTTACTTACTTACTTACTTACTTACTTACTTACTTACTTACTTACTTACTTACTTACTTACTTACTTACTTACTTACTTACTTACTTACTTACTTACTTACTTACTTACTTACTTACTTACTTACTTACTTACTTACTTACTTACTTACTTACTTACTTACTTACTTACTTACTTACTTACTTACTTACTTACTTACTTACTTACTTACTTACTTACTTACTTACTTACTTACTTACTTACTTACTTACTTACTTACTTACTTACTTACTTACTTACTTACTTACTTACTTACTTACTTACTTACTTACTTACTTACTTACTTACTTACTTACTTACTTACTTACTTACTTACTTACTTACTTACTTACTTACTTACTTACTTACTTACTTACTTACTTACTTACTTACTTACTTACTTACTTACTTACTTACTTACTTACTTACTTACTTACTTACTTACTTACTTACTTACTTACTTACTTACTTACTTACTTACTTACTTACTTACTTACTTACTTACTTACTTACTTACTTACTTACTTACTTACTTACTTACTTACTTACTTACTTACTTACTTACTTACTTACTTACTTACTTACTTACTTACTTACTTACTTACTTACTTACTTACTTACTTACTTACTTACTTACTTACTTACTTACTTACTTACTTACTTACTTACTTACTTACTTACTTACTTACTTACTTACTTACTTACTTACTTACTTACTTACTTACTTACTTACTTACTTACTTACTTACTTACTTACTTACTTACTTACTTACTTACTTACTTACTTACTTACTTACTTACTTACTTACTTACTTACTTACTTACTTACTTACTTACTTACTTACTTACTTACTTACTTACTTACTTACTTACTTACTTACTTACTTACTTACTTACTTACTTACTTACTTACTTACTTACTTACTTACTTACTTACTTACTTACTTACTTACTTACTTACTTACTTACTTACTTACTTACTTACTTACTTACTTACTTACTTACTTACTTACTTACTTACTTACTTACTTACTTACTTACTTACTTACTTACTTACTTACTTACTTACTTACTTACTTACTTACTTACTTACTTACTTACTTACTTACTTACTTACTTACTTACTTACTTACTTACTTACTTACTTACTTACTTACTTACTTACTTACTTACTTACTTACTTACTTACTTACTTACTTACTTACTTACTTACTTACTTACTTACTTACTTACTTACTTACTTACTTACTTACTTACTTACTTACTTACTTACTTACTTACTTACTTACTTACTTACTTACTTACTTACTTACTTACTTACTTACTTACTTACTTACTTACTTACTTACTTACTTACTTACTTACTTACTTACTTACTTACTTACTTACTTACTTACTTACTTACTTACTTACTTACTTACTTACTTACTTACTTACTTACTTACTTACTTACTTACTTACTTACTTACTTACTTACTTACTTACTTACTTACTTACTTACTTACTTACTTACTTACTTACTTACTTACTTACTTACTTACTTACTTACTTACTTACTTACTTACTTACTTACTTACTTACTTACTTACTTACTTACTTACTTACTTACTTACTTACTTACTTACTTACTTACTTACTTACTTACTTACTTACTTACTTACTTACTTACTTACTTACTTACTTACTTACTTACTTACTTACTTACTTACTTACTTACTTACTTACTTACTTACTTACTTACTTACTTACTTACTTACTTACTTACTTACTTACTTACTTACTTACTTACTTACTTACTTACTTACTTACTTACTTACTTACTTACTTACTTACTTACTTACTTACTTACTTACTTACTTACTTACTTACTTACTTACTTACTTACTTACTTACTTACTTACTTACTTACTTACTTACTTACTTACTTACTTACTTACTTACTTACTTACTTACTTACTTACTTACTTACTTACTTACTTACTTACTTACTTACTTACTTACTTACTTACTTACTTACTTACTTACTTACTTACTTACTTACTTACTTACTTACTTACTTACTTACTTACTTACTTACTTACTTACTTACTTACTTACTTACTTACTTACTTACTTACTTACTTACTTACTTACTTACTTACTTACTTACTTACTTACTTACTTACTTACTTACTTACTTACTTACTTACTTACTTACTTACTTACTTACTTACTTACTTACTTACTTACTTACTTACTTACTTACTTACTTACTTACTTACTTACTTACTTACTTACTTACTTACTTACTTACTTACTTACTTACTTACTTACTTACTTACTTACTTACTTACTTACTTACTTACTTACTTACTTACTTACTTACTTACATAATTCTACCACCAGATAGAAGAAGCTGAGATGAAGGGTGTTTTTTCATCTATCTTAAGACTTATGAGACACAAGTTGTATCTCCTATTGTTGCTTCTGTTTATTATATTACAGCTAGATACTTACTGAGCCTGTGTTCCCAGAAGTAAGTTGAAATCTTGTATATTGTTCTGACAAATCCAGACAAATGGGTAGTACAAATGACGTTAGTTGCACAGATATGCTCAGTCTGACCACAGCGATGTCATTTTGAAAAAATGTTATTCTTCCTCTATAGTCACGGTGTAAAATTAATTCCTTCACCTGCAAGCAACATTAATAATACCTTTGTTGATTTCATTCTGTCATTTCATTTGGATGCTTTCTGTGTGTACAAGTTTTCTTTTGTTACTTTTATGCATAATTGTATACTTTATGTTTGGTGTGAAAATAAATACAGCCTAAGACAAAAACAAATATGAGTAGATCCTCAAAGTGTATATTTGTTAAAGTCTAAATTGTTTCGCAGTTAGTGCACAACAGTAGGATGTCACATTTTGAATGAAAAACAGACCTTCACCCAAATCCAAAATTACTAAAAGGATGATAAACAGTAATAAACTGATAATGTGGAAGAACATCTTAATGTGCAAAAATAAGGATCAAGTAATGAACTTTATAGCAATGGCATGAAGAAAGTAGAAGGAAAGAGAGATAGCAACCAGCAGGCGTGTACAACTGGTATCCCACCCTACTTGGTCCTGAAACTGTCCACCTGGTAGGTCCAGAGACCGCCCTACCAGAGGAGAAAGTGTTTACCAGGAGCATATCATCCTGCCATGCAGCACCGAGACACCCGCGGACACTTCTACCCTGAAAGAGATCACCAGATGAGAGATGATGTGAAATGATAATGGAGATGAAATGGAGGAACATGAAATTCGGGGGATGTAATTAACCTATCCAGCATTCGCCTAGCAACCCAGGAACCCCCCCCCCCAAAAAAAATGGGTCAGATAGGCCAGCCATGTGAATTGAACCTGGAATGAATGCGGCCACAGATGAAACCGCCTGAACCATCCTGCTCAGTTATTGTTCTTATTAATTAATTACTGAAGATAAATATTACTGTTTATGTAAAATATAAAGTATAAATGTGGTAGCTACCTCACTTTCCTGCATATCCGTATCCTTCACATTCCAGTCTCGGTGGTACTTTCCTGCTGCAATCTTGTAATCTTCCTTGGGAAATGCTGCCTGTTGAGACTCGCTCCAGAAGCAGTGTGCAGCTAACAGAAAAAAAAAACACAAACATGCAGGATAGAATAATGTGGATTTTGACCAAAAGTTTTGCCGGTTATATTTACATGTATTAAACTTACTACAGGAAAGTAACCTGTAATGCTTCTTAATAAGGTCAGTCAAATTTACGTGCAGTATATGTATTCTTAGGAAAGTTTATTTTGTCTACTAGTATCTGGCAATTCATCCATTGGAATTCTAAAAACAGCAACAAGGTCTTCAGAATGCAAAAGAAAGTAATAAGAATAATAGCTAATATGTCAGGTAAGACTTGAAATAAAGTATTCAAATTAATGATTACATAGAAAATGAAGCTAGCTACAGTGAAGCAATAAATATTACACAAATATAAATATTTTTTAATAATAATAATAATAATAATAATAATAATAATAATAATAATAATAATAATAATAATAATAATAATAATAATAATAATAATAATAATAATAATAATGATAACGATAACGATAACGATAACGATAATCATAATCATAATCACAATAATAATAATAATAATAATAATAATAATAATAATAATAATAATAATAATAATAATAATAATAATAATAATAATAATAATAATAATAATAATAATAATAATAATAATAATAATAATAATAATAATAATAATAATAATAATTAATAATAAATGATGATGATGATGATGATGATGATGATGATGATGATGATGATGATGATGATGATGATGATGATGATGATGATGATGATGATGATGATGATGATGATGATGATGATGATGATGATGATGATGATGATGATGATGATGATGATGATGATGATGATGATGATGATGATGATGATGATGATGGTGGTTTATTCACTTATAGACATGAAATACATGTTTCAAGTTTCGTCCAAAAAGTTTACATATTACAATATTATAAATGATTAGTTACATACATTAAGACTTACAAATTTTACAGAGCATATACAGAGATTAATAAATACGTTATATAATGAATGAACATAAATAATAATAGTAATAATAATAATTCATAAATATGTACTTATTTACTGATTTCAGAAATATATTTTAAAGATTATACTCACTTGTTGAAATTACTAGACAGATTGAGATAAATGTATTACACAGCATTTACAGTTTGATCTCTCATTTATACCCTCATTGAAATATATACAAATTACATGTGTCAGGAAAAGAAAAAAAGAAAAAAGAAAAAGCTTTTCAAATCACAATTGTAGATATTCATCTATGTCATAAAAGGCCCTCTCAATTAAGTAATTTTTAAAACATTTATTAAACTTAGAACCTGTTGATTGTTTAATTGTGGCTTTGGGAGCATATTGTATAAAGTTTTTACAATTACAAATGGATTTTTATCAAAAAATTTCTTACTCTTCGCTTCCCTAAACATATTCGCTTTTTTGCAATGTTGGAGAATTTAATGTCATACTGGCAAGTTGGCCATAGTAGCTCAATGGTTTAGAGTGGCTGGATGGAGACCAGAAGATCCGTGGTTCAAATCCTGGCTATGGCATTGAATTTTTCAGTATGGCTCTACTCTTTCATAGTGCGTCCTACACATGGCTAGTGTGAAAGAACAATTAATTTACATTAATGTGGATGTATTCACTGATATACTATATTGTCACGGCTGCAGCGACACACACAAAAGGTTCGGCACAGAGAGATAAGGGACAGATAGTGTTGGGCAAAGATAAACAGATTTCCTAAGCAGATAAAGTGAGGTAAATGGAACATTCTAGTGACATCTTGATTGATACAGAACATTTGATTTCTTGTTTGTTCCAGAAATATCTAGTAATACGAGTTGTGGTATATATAAGGAAGCTGCGACTTGCCAAGGGACACTTGTAAACAGTGTTGTAACGAGAGCTATAATTGAAACTGGTGTTTTGTAAGTGAACTCTTTGTTGTGGTCAACGACCTTGGAAGATTGTTTTTGTGTATGTTATGTAATTCTGCTACCGTAAGGATTGTCCAAAGTGTATTTCTACGGAAGTAAAGAATGTTTTGAATTTCTGCAACTTGGACGTTTAATTCTACAAACCCACAAAGTCACAATATGCTATTTCTATATTTGTGATGTGTCCAATGTGTGTTTTAAAGGATGAATTAGTAACTCCTGTTCCACCATCTCTGTAATCCAACTTAACTGCATTATACAACTTCTAAACTTCTGCAATAAACTCTTTGCTTACCCTCTTACGTTGCATTCTATATACAAATGCTTCCATTCTAATTGTATCAAGCGCTTTTTTAGTCAGGCAAAGAATATATAACTGATAATTATTCAAGACATTCTTGGCAAGCAAGCCAGGTGAAAAGACAATTAGAAATCCACGTTTCGGGTGTGTGCATCTCTCCCATCATCAGGATATTTTAATAAATGTTATAACCACAAATGTATAACTGGATATAACACAAATATAAACAAAGACAAAACACTGTCAATACTCGCATCACTGAACAAAAGACTGTTTTCAGTAAATTAAACGCCAGGTCAGGAGATGGCGTGAGTATAGAAAATTAAATGTATATTGCTCAAACCGGAAGGACCATCGCTACCAGAATAATCGAACATGAACGGAGCATTTGTTTAATGCAACCTGAGAAGTCTGGACTGGCAGAGCATTGTTTTGATAACGACCATAGAGCCAACTTTTGGGAGACGACACAACAGTTACTGGTAGCGGTGAGTTAAGGAGGCTTTGGCCATTTGCTCCAAGAGGAGCACGCTTAATCGTCATGCTGGATTTCAGTTCAACTCCTCTTGGAAACCTGCCTTAAAAATAGAAATCAGTGGACTTAAGGAGCACAGATCTATATGGCTTGATCCTCAAGTAGTTACTTTCTTTCACATAATAAAATTTCTATACTCATGCCATCTCCTGACTTGGCATTTAATTTACTGAAAACAGTCTTTTGTTCAGTGATGCAAGTATTGATAGTGCTTTGTCTTTGTTTATATTTGTGTTACATCCAGTGTTTCATTTGTGGTTATAACATTTAATAAATATCCTGATGATGGGACAGATGCACACTGCCGAAACATTGATTTCCAATCGTCTTTTCACCTGCCTTGCTTCCCAAGGAGATCTCGAACATATTTGTTGGAAGGAAAGCTTCAGGTCTTATTTTGAATAGTTTCCTTTCTTTTTCTAACCACTCCTGTAGCAGAAATGCTTAGGGCACAGTGATCTTTGTTGAGGGGTCTCTATAATCAAATTAGTAAGAGGCTCATCATGATAGAAATGTTTAAGATATTGTGACTTTGTGGGTTCGTAGAATTAAAAGTCCAAGTTGCAGAAATTCAAAATGTTCTTTATTTCCGTAGAAATAAATTTTGGACAATCCTCAGAGTAGCTGAATTACGTCGCATACACAAATACAATCTACCAAGGTTGTTGACCACAACAAAGAGCTCATTTTCAAAACACACCAGCTTCAATTACAACTCTTGTTATGACTCTGTTTATGACTGCCACTCTGTTTACGACTCCCACTCTGTTTACGACTCCCATTCTGTTTATGACTGTCCGAAAAACTAGCCACGGCTTATTTTTATACCCGAACATTCATGATTCTAGATTGTTCTATAACAAAAAAGAGATCAAATGTTCTGTCACTAGACAAAACACGAACATTCCAGACTTCTAACATTATCTGTTTGGGTATGCCCTTTATCTCCACGCTATGTTTATTTGCTTAGGCAAGCTCTTTATCTCCGTGATACACTATCTGTCCGTTATCTCTCCGTGCCGAACCTTTTGTGTGCATTGCTGCGACAATATATGTCTCTAATACTTTAAGATTTAGAATAAAATATTTATTATACTGCAGCAGCAATGGGTTCACAAAATATACATATTAATATGATTTACTCTCAACAAGGAATCACAATAAATAACAAACTGAATTACCTGTAACCACAATATCAGCACTGACAAGTGACCCACCACACTGTTGGTCCACACTACCAGATGGGCTCTGCTTGTATATACCCACATGCCAAGGAAACTCTCCAACTTGGGCAATGAGTCCATTAGATACAAATGTTTCACCTTTAGGATTTTTTCTTCCACAAACTGCAATTTAAAACACAGTGTTATTGTTCAGAAAAATCTTCTTTGTTCAGTCATAACTGAGAGAAGGCAGGAATGACAACCAAGATTATAAGGAAGAGGTGATGATGTACTGATCATCACCACAACATAGAACATAAAATATAACTACTAAAATTACTTCACTTGAATCAAGAATTAAACATCTGGGAAAATATTTATATAAAGAAATTTGGAATATATTTAATGAATTTTGACATTCCATTGGAAGAAAATATTTTACTTAACCTTATTGGTTACCAGATGTCTAGTCTCAGGAGAACCATTATCAGCTGTAGCACCAAGGTTCTAGCCAGTTAACTAATTTCTCGATAATGCCTTCAAGTGGAACGAAACAGTTGAAAGAAAATTTGTGGATGTGAACCACAGTGTGTCTCAGTCAACTCATGGTATCATTTTTAATTATTACATTACTTCACAGTGTTAATTCCAATTGCATTTTCAAATTAATGTTGTAATATTGTGACGAGCTAACCACGGATGTTAAAGGATTAGGAACACATGGCCAGATCGTACATGGGGAGAGTAGCTCAATGCATGCTTTACGAGAGGTTGGGGTTTTCTATCAGGTTACAAAAGGACTACAAAAGGTATGGGTGACACTAATTAACATTACAGTTCACTTAATAAGAATATTTACTCAACCTATTAATTTCAAAAATGGTCCCCCTGACCAGTTACCTTACACAGCCAGGGCATCACACCCTCCCAGGACGAAGACCTGTATGCAAAGAGGAAGACAGTCACACTTCACATTCACTTATGCCAGAGGTGAAGGAGTGACGTCACATGAACTATTATTTATATTAATTAAAACAGTCACCGTGACAATATTCATCATAATGTATGATATTTAGTGCACATTGGTGTGTGTGTGTGTGTGTGTGTGTGTCTGTGTGTGTGTGTGTGTGTGTGTGTGTGTGTGTGTGTGTGTGTGTGTGTGTGTGTGTGTGTGTGTGTGTGTGTGTGTGTGTGTGTGTGTGCGCGCGCGCGCATGTGTGTGCTTTTTATTCAGAAATCAAATGACTGTATACTTTAAGCACATGCACAACTATGTAAATCAGTAGATGCAGTTTTAGTATTTAACAATGACACTCAGACAAAAGTCAGATAATGTGACAATATCTTGTACTGCTGTATTTAACTTCCGGCAAACAAATGCTTGTGTACCATTTGGCATTGACCATTTTATGTTCCTGTAAAGGCACTGTTGCCACATGGCAGTTTTGCTGAAAAAGCAGACGACAATTTGCTTCAAAATGCCTTGAGTGCGAATAACTTTTGTTGGATTTGCTGCATCTTGAAACACCCATACAGTCGACTGCTGTTTACATTCCGGCTCGCATGCATAGATCCATGGTTCGTCACCTGTTATAATCTTACATATATCTTTTGAGGCACCGTCATTGTATTTTTTGAGCATTTTTGCACACCAATCGACATGAGCATATCCTTGAGATTGTGTCAAATTATGTGAGATCCAACAAGAGCAAAGCTTTTTCAAGTCTAAATAATCATGCAATATGTTATATCTGTTGGAGGAGCTAATGCCTAGTTTTGCCTCAATCTCACAATATGTCACATGACGATGTTCCATTATTTGTTATTGCACAACATCAATGTTTTCTGACATAACTGATTTTGGACGACTTTTATGAACTTCATCATTGAGCAAACAGCAGCCATGATTAAATTCGTTATACCAGCATTTCACAGTGGCAAAGGATGGAGCTTTGTTGCCATTTGATCGATGCTTTCTTGTCTTGATAATCCATGTTGAAAGTCGTCAAAAATCATTGCATGAATATTTTCATAAGTTAATTCCATGTTTTTGTTGAGACACAATTTTCAAGATAATCTAAATAAATGACGCTCTATTGACAAATTATCTGAAGTAGATTATGGTCAACAATATCAAACTTTCCATTAGAAACTTTATTTGGCACCTATAACATTCAGGGTTGCCAAGGCTCAAAGTATAAATAGTGTCCCTCCCAAGACCGTGATATTAAAGCAGAATAATTGAATACTTAGGGTACTGAAATGGGAAGGATAATAAGTCAAAAAAACAAAAGTTTCAGATTTTTCATTGAAAATAGTAACACATAACTTAGACACAGCAGAAAGTAAAATTTATGAGTGATTGCGTTCCTACATAAGATACCAAGTGGGATGGCTCAAGAGGTTACATCAATGGCCCGCATTCAGGATGCCCAGGTTCAATTCCCGTCACCGACCTACCTGAATCATAGGTTTTCTCAGGTGTTTTCCTGGGTGACTAGATGTATGCTGGGTAGGTTAACTACATCCCCCAAATTTCCTGTCCCTTCATTTCATCTCTATTATCATTTAAAATAATTTCTCATCTGGTGGTCTCTTTCAGCGTAGAAGTGTCGGCGGGTGTCTCAGCATTGCATGGCAGGATGATATGTTCTGAGGAAAATGCTTTCCCCTCTGGTGGGATGGACTTCGGTCTCTCAGCCAGCCTAGGGTCCGATTGAGAAGCACGGCAAGACTGCCTGAAGTATTCTGCTTTGCGGAGGCGACCTCTGGTTTCCAAGCCGGCCTCATGACTGTTTCGGGGCCAAGGTAGGTGGGATGACCATTGTCTAAACCCACCGCCAGGGAGTTTTTACCTGGTAAAGTGTAAGGACCTCGCCTTCAGTACTAAAGTAACTCCTTGTGGTCGGCCACCCTGCCTCCTCTCACCTCATCCTCCCCCCTGGGGGGGGTCCACTTGGCGCATAGGTGCAAAAGACCAGTCTGGTTGAAGTGCTGAATCCCTTCCAAACAATCCAATCCAATCCTACATAATGTCACGAGGCCGCGCGTAAACAAACGCCGAGAGAAAGAGAGAAGCAGGGAGTGAAAGAGACAGATAGCGTTAAAGCCATGCCTACACCCATGCGCACGCTAGCGCTTGCCGAGAGAGGGACAGAGGCGGGGAGAGAAGGAGGGGTGGTTCTACCCCTTTCTCATTGCCTCGCGAAAGGCCATGAAGTGTGGACAAGTTGCTGGAAGGAGTGGTGCAGGAATAAATGGTGAGCTAGAACTGCTAGCAGCCAGTCCGGCAATAGCCGAGTCAGTGAGTTGCAATTGTGCAGCACAGACGGTAGTTAGAGTCAGCAGGCTGTTTATCGTGTGTATGGACATTTAAACTGTATCGAGTTGCGAGTTGAGAACTGATAAATGTGTAGTGATTTCAAAGTGAATTTTGAAAATGCAGAAGCCACGAGAGACGATTGGTGTGTGTTATGTCATTCTGCTGAGATCAGAGTTGTACAAATTCCTTTCTACAGAAATAAAGAGCATTCTGAATTTCTGCAAATTTCACAAACCCACAAGGTCACAATAAGATTTAATGTTGTTAAGATGACAGAAAGATTGCTATGATTTTGCCTCAGTGTGTAATACATTGTTGACTGTATCACCAATAAACATAAATTCTACTTCTATATTAGAACCAAGAGGAATAAGCTGCTTACAGAAATAAAAATATATTTAATAAAATTGGAGAACAAGTAGAGCAAATCTTGCTGTTCATTCTCTAGCACCACCCATTGGTTTATTGTTAAATTTGCTTTTCATGACTTACTACCTTTCACATGTCACTGCCTCAATGAAAAATCACACTGACAGTTCCGCACAATAGAGAAATTAGATCTATTGGCTGTTTTTCAAAACAGCAGAAGTTAATTTCAAATGCCTAAATGGAGATATTCTTGCTGCATTTGTATTATACGGATACTATAAGCATGATTCTGAATGTAAGAGGACACAGAGTCTATGTGAAAGGCGTGTAAGGCTAAGTAGGACAATTGCCTTATACAAGTAGAAGAGTAGTTGAACATACTTGGTAAACATGTAAACAGTGGCTTATTCCATTGTCCATTCTCCAGACAGAGAATTCTGTTGTATCCTGGTTCAGAAACTAGTCGGAAAGGATCTCTGCAGGCGAGAACAGCTTCAGTTCCTGGAGCCATAGCTTGTCCACAAGGCACTTTCTGACCCTTGAAGGTACAGTCTATTACCATTGAGTTGGACTGCAATGCAGGACACGACACTGCAAAGTATAAACATATAAATTAGACATATCATGCTGCAGCAATGGGGTATGACTTTTGAAGAGCTGGCTTTTTAATTGTATTTTCTACAACTTCTCCACCATGAATGCTACAACCAGTATCATCACCACTGGTTACTACTGCTACAGTCTGGTTTTTAAAAGAAGATACATGACAGCTATCAAGGAACGGACGTAGAGGGTGAGAGGGTGAGAGGGGAAACGTAAGCAAAGGTTGCCACATCGGTTATACTTGGTTAATTACCTATTCCTTAGGTCAGTTCTTGCTAGTTGCATGTGGAAAACTTTGCTTGAGTGTTCAGCTGCATTGTGTCTTATTAGCCTACTAACATAATCAAAACACATTGTTATGGAAGCAAGACTTAGCAGTAGTAGGATTAGAGGTAGACCGAGGATTCATAATCCAAGACAAAGATCAGCTTACAGTCGTGGTATTACATTGAACAGCCAAGATAGAGAATTTGTCTGTTAGGGAATTTTTTAACAAGTAGAGGAGAATTTCCTTCTTCACAATGAACTGCTTATTGCTTTCAAACAAGTGAGCAAACGGACAGCATGTGTCCTTAAAATAAGTGAGATGACTAGATAGAGTCAACATGAAAAATTCAATGCCATGGCCGGGATTTGAACTATGGATCTCCTGGTTTCCGGTGTATCTTGAATGTGAGAGCCCCTAGTGGTCTACCGGAGAAATATACAAGTCAACTGGAGAATTTAATGTCAGGACGGCACATTGGCCATGGTAGCTCAATGGGTTAGAGCGACTGGATGGAAACCAGGAAATCTGTAGTTCAAATCCCAGCAATGGCATTGAATTTTTCATGTTCACTCTATCCATACAGAACCTTAGCCTATGTATGGCTAGTGTGAAGAAATGATTAATTTCCAGCAATTAACATAAAAAAAAAGTGAGAAGACTTTCTAGAATCTCTAAAGACAAGCAGTTACAGCCAGGTTCATCAGAAATTGTAACTCCTGGAAAACAAAGACCAAGAACATCTTCATATTTTTCAGATGCCATAAGAAGGCACATCTATGACTATTACAACGGAAAGGAGCATCCTGCTGCATGTAGGCTTGTTTCTTCTCTTAAAGAGAACAGTATCAAAAGCTCAGATATTGTAGCGCTATTTATAGTCATTTAAGCACTATTTTAGTATGCATGGATATGTAGTACATGTAAATCCAAGCTCTACTGATCACTCATCTTGTTTTAAACATGTTTTTATTTTTGGTTTCAAGGAGTATAGAAACGTATTTCCGACTAAGCATTTGGGTGAACTGTAACACTTCCCCTACTTAGAGTAATCACACCGAGCTGAATAGCTCAGGCAGTTTCATCTGTGGCTCAGGAGGTCTGGGTTCAAGCCGACCTACCTGACAGATGGTTCTTTTTTTTTTCAGGGGATTTCCCAGGTTGCCGGACAAATTCTGGATATATTAATTACATTTCCTGAATTTCCTGTCCCTCCATTTTAACTCCATTATCATTTTACATAATCTCTCATCTGTAGAAGTGTCAGCGAGTGTCTTGACGTTGCATGGCAGGATGATATGCTCTTAGTAAGCACTTCCTTCTCCAGTAGGATGGTCTCTGGTCTCTGAGCCAGCCTGAAACTTATGTATGTCTGCCTTCAAGAAAATGCTAGATTTCTTAGCTGTATTGCTCAGCATTTTTCTGCTTTAAAAGTGCTATCAGTTGTGTGTACTTAATTTCTTAAAAGAGATAGTACTATTTAGCATGTGTGCACAGCGAGCTAGCTTTCTCATTTATACTTTTTTTAACAAAATAAGGAGAACCTTGTTCTAGACATTCTCGAGCTTCAAGTCAGGTATAGTGATGTAGAGCCATTGACGTTTCGGGAGTGTGCATCGCTCCCATCATCGGGATGATGAATGATAAGCAGCAGACCAGCAGACCAACAGAAGATTCAGGTCACTCAGGTTAACCTGAAAGAAGCTTCCACCGGATGGTGGAGTGCGGACCTTGTGGAAAATACCTCTATGCTGGGGGCTCAACGTAGCGGCGGAATCTGTGTTTTCTGAGCCGGTCGATTTCTATCTTCAAGGCAGGCTTCCAAGCAGAACTGAACTGCAATCCGGCATCCCAGTTCAGTGTTCTCCTCTCAGAAGAGATGGCCAGAGCTTCCCTGACCTGTCGATCCCATAGGCTGCTGCATTTGGCCACGATGGTCGGTTGTTTGAAGTTGGCTCTGTGGTCCTTCTAAAGCAGTGTTCGGACAGTCCAGACTTTTCCATCTGCAGTAGAGGTATTGATTGTTCATGTTCTTTGATTCTGGTAGTGATGGTCCTGCCGGTTTGTCCTAAGTACAGGGTCCCATACTCACAGGAAATGTGGTATTCACCCGGTATATTGAGGTTCAGTTTGTCTTTCACCGGTCTCACAATATTTCTGACTTTTAGAGGAGGATTGTGGATAGTCCTGATGTTGTGTTTGGCTTGAATTCTACTAATTCTGCCAGAGAGATCGCCACTGTAAGGAAGGAATGCAGGCAATGGTGGTCGGCTCATTATACTATGCCCACTATACCTGGCTCGAAGCCCGAGAATGTCTAGAACATATACATCGCCAGAAAAGCTTCAGATCATATTGAAGAAGAACCTTTTCAGACATTATCAGTATTTTTCTTCTTGCACCACAGCTCAAGTTTATTACACTCAAATTCATATTATTTCAAGATTTTGCTGGTATTATTAATTTGCTGCAAATTCAACATCACTATTAGATAGATAGAGTAAAGTGAAAAATTCAATGCCATGACTGGAATTTTAATCATGGATTTCCTGGTTTCCTATTCCCAGTCACTCTTATCCACTGAGCTACCATGGCTAACGTGCCGTCATGACATGAAATATTTCAGTTTAACTCTATCTATCCAAAACCTTAGTCTATATATGGCTAGTGTGAAGGAACAATTAATTTCCATCAATTAATTTAAATCACTACCAAACTGCAAATTTCCCTAGATACCTACACTAATGACCTGAATCTGTACACATCCAACTATCGACTAAACAATCAATGTATATTGCCATAGTACACATTTTAAGTATACAAATATCTTTTGTATCAAAGTAGATAAAATGTTATATGAAATACATAACTTCAAATTACAATACTTGACCTACAGTCTCGTCTGACAATATTCCAATCGTGTATTGTGATTTGCTACATTACAATGTACTGATATTTTAAATAACTATTAAACAATGGACTTCTCCACTGTACTGCATTTTAACAGTCAACAGAGTTTAGTACTTCCATATAATTGCCTGAAGTGTAATGTTACCTGGCTGACATGTGGGATATGGATTGTTCCACTGTCCATTAGAACAGAACACAAAGCTACTGCCTGCTAGCTTGTAGTTGGAGTCACACGCATAGAGCAGAAGGCCTGATCCCTGCATTAGAGTCCCTGGAACCGTCCGACACAGTGGTGAAGAGTCACCTTCTCGGCAGCCACCAACCTTGTAGCTTCCATGTTCTGGCTGATTTGGCAGAACGCAGCCTGCACTAGGCTGTGCGTCACAGATCTGTGAAGACTCATCAGATCCATCGGCACATTCCACCTTGCCATTACAGCGGCCATCCCCATCTATACAGCCACCATAGGAACAACGGAAGGAATATGGAGGACATCTGTAAATAGCAACTGAAGAATTGTAAAACATATCCTGCAAGTAAATTTAATTTAAAAATAATAGAAAAAGCATCAGTTACTAATTTATTAGAAATTTATATATTTCAATATCTATTCAGATTGCTACTATCTTCATTTCATTCTTAATGCCTTATAGTTTTCAGTTGAATGTTACAGAAGTTATATGTTTAGTGGTGTGATAAAAAATTAAAAAAAAAAAAACATACTTTAATATATGGTGGTGGTAGTTAAAATTATGTATTTTGATTTGGTGAGATTACTTTCTGTATAACATGTTCAATGTCCTAGAGCCTGTTCAGTGATAGGACCAAACAAACAAAACAAAGAGATATTTTATTTCTTTATTATGCTAAGTTATATAGATCAGCCAGTGCAAATGGAAGAGAAGAGGGGGAAATCTCAAAAACAGTGGTTGGTGGAGCGAAAAAGATAAGAACAAGGAAAAGCAATGTCAAACAAGTGTGGGGATGCAAGGGATCAAGGAAAAGCAGAGGGAAACAAGCATGGCATACAACAAATCAGAGAAAAGCAGAGGGAAACAGCTAGCTCCCATCTGCTTGGCAGCAATCCTGGACAGCTTTAGAAGGCACACAATTCCGGGCGATAAAGGAGAGCGTACAACCCTGGCCAACTTCCTGCAGGGATAACCAGCGGGCCGAGGTGATACTCACCCGACTGAGAATTGGGCACACACGAGCGACTCATGGCCATTGTTAAGAGGGGAACCGGCCCCTGTGTGTGCTCCGTGTGCAGTACGCCTCACTGTGCGGCACGTCTTGCTTGATTGCCCGCAGTACGCCCGCATTCGCCAGTCAATAGGCTTGGGGACTAACTTGCTGGGAGTTTTAGGGGACGACCCAGTGGCCGTAGTTAAGGCACTGCGGTTTGTTGCCAAAATTGGTTTTTATAAACATATCTGACATAAATTTTAAATTTGTTAATTTTAGAGATTTTAAATTGTTAGTCTTGGGATGGGCTTTTTTTATGTACTTTTAATAGTTGAGTGATTTTATTTTATTTTACCTTTTTAGCCTAATTTGTGTAGCTTTTAGGTTTTAGTCTTGACTTCGGGCCCAAATGACCTTGCTGTCGACGGGCCCTAAAACACCACACACTCACTCAGAGGGAAACAAGCATTTATTTCAAACAAATTGTTTGAACATAGTTTCTACTATAGAGACATTAAATTTTACAATAAATTACCTATTGAAATAAAAAGCATAAATTCCATTCCACACTTCAGAAACATCTCAAGAAGTTGTAATAAGAGTTGTGGCTCTCCTGGTGGCGTGAGTATTCCAAGTTTTCTTGGGCTTCAAGCCAGGTGTAGCCATCTCAGCAGAGGCAGAGCACGTGGACTATTCCTTAAATAAAGGCACAACACTAGTTCAAGTCATTCAGCGTACACTGAAGGCAGGAACAATGTATGCTCCCAAAATGTCGGTACATCTCCACATCTACACCTGGCTTGAAGCCAGAGACAACTTGGAATATCTCAAGAAATTTTTAATTGAAAAATGTTATTGCTCAACTGATGAGTTTTTGCAATAATGAAGTATTCTCTTGTATTTTTTAGAAGAATTCACTTGTATCTTTTTAACAGTGTATTAGTTTAATCTATATTGTGACTTTGTGGGTTCGTGAAATGAAAAGTCCAATTACACAAACTCAACAATGTTCTTTATTTCTACCGACTTACAGTTTAACACTTGCCAATTACACAGAATTACGTGCTGCACACAATTACAATTCACCAGTTCGTCCGTTACAATTTCACTTGCACTAGTAATTACGGACAATACTCCGATGCACGTACACAGTCTTCTCGTTCCTTAACACGGCGCTCGTTCGCTAGCACGTCAAGCACTGACTGACTGCCCCTGGCACGACGTGTTGCTTATATAGGGTCTGCTTGCCGATCTAGAAGGTTCTCGATTAAATTGAATGTCCCGAGTTTCCAGAACCTAGGAGAAGGGTAAAGAGACGGCTCAGGGGCCCGACATCCCTCCCCTAACCATCCCTTCAGTTAGTGACAGGAGACAAATGAGTGGGCGTGGCATGGCCTCCGGTCCCTTCTCAGCTGTTGTTTGTGGTGCTTCCCGATAACTGGGTGACACTGCTCCCTCCTCAAAGCTGGTCGTCCCGAACAGCACCATCGTAGCGGGCTAGACGATCCAGGTGTACCACCAACATCTTCCCTCGGGGAACCTTCTGGATGCGGTAGACCACGTCGTTAATCCTCTTCACCACCCGGTACGGTCCTTGCCATGGCTGCTGGAATTTCGGGCAGCGTCCCTTGGTCCGGGTAGGACGGTACAACCAGACTAGGTCACCTTGCTGGAACCCTTGGCTGTTGGCTTGCCTGTCATACCTGGCCTTCATGCGGTCGCTCGCCTTCTGGATGTTCTGGCGAGCCATCTCATGCATGTCGTGGAGATGGTCCACCAAGTTCTCCACATACTCGGTCGCTGGCTGTTTCGCTTCCGGAGGGCTTCCAAAAGCCAGGTCACAAGGGAGGCGTAACTCTCGGCCGAACATTAAGCTGGCTGGCGTCATCCCAGTTGTGTCGTGTGTAGACGAGCGATAGGCCAGCAAGAACAGTGGCACCTTGACGTCCCAGTCTCGCTGATGGCTGGCCACGACCTTCCTCAGGTGTTCCTCTAAGGTCTTGATGTACCTTTCGACCATGCCATCCGATTGGGGATGTAGAGGCGTAGTGCGAGTCTTGTTCACCCCAAGCCTTTGTAGTGCCTCCTTCATTAGGTTGGACTCAAAGTTGGTACCCTGGTCACTGTGTAGCTCTAACGGCACCCCAAATCGACAGAATACTTGCTCCACGAGGCAGTCTGTGACTGTCTTTGCCTCTTGGTTTGGGATGGCATACACCTCCGGCCACTTGGTGAAGTAGTCCACGACCACCATTAGGTACTTGTTGCCTCGGTCGGAAACTGGGAACGGTCCAGCAATGTCAACGGCGATCCGTTCGAATGGCGCTCCGAAGTTGTACTGCTGCATGCGACCCCGGCTCCTAGTCTGAGGGCCACGACTCGCCGCGCACACGTGACACTGACGGCACCATCTCTCAGCATCTGCTCGGAGTCTCAGCCAGTAGTAGCGCTGCCGTAGTTTGTCAATTGTTCGGTTCGCTCCCAGGTGTCCTCCCGAAGTACCGGCGTGCACTTCCTCCAGGACTTCCGGGACCTTACTCCGGGGAAGTACCAACTGCTCTCTCTGCGTCTTCCCATCGGGTGATTCCCATACCCGGAACAGCACGCCCTCTCTGGTCTTCAACGAGTCCCATTGGGCCCAGTACGACTTGTAGGTGGCGCTCCTCGGTGCGATGTCCTCCCAGGTTGGTCTCATCCCTGCCTCCACTTCCCTCAAGAGTGGCCCCAAGTCTGCGTCCGCCAGCTGCTCCCTCCTCAGGCCTGCGCTATCCCAGCCTTCAGCAGGCACTGCCACAACTACTCGGACTGCTGCGGCACGCTCCTTCTCTTCCACCCTTGTGCACTGGCCGCACTCTTCTGGACGGGGTCTTCGGGACATGGCGTCTGCGTTACCGTGGCTCTTCCCTCTACGATGTTCCGAGGTGAAGTCGTACTCCTGCAGCCTCGGGACCCAACGTGCTGTCTGGCCTTCCAGGTTCTTAAAGCTCAATAGCCAGGTTAGGGCGGAATGGTCAGTCCTCAGGTGGAATGGCTGACCGTACAGGTACTTGTGGAAGTGCTCCAATGTCTTTACTACCGCCAGTAACTCCCGTCGGGTGACGCAGTAGTTCTTCTCTGCCTTGGATAGCGTCTTGCTGTAATAGGCTATCACCCGCTCATGGCCATCCTGGATCTGCGATAGGACACCTCCAATGCAATGGTCGCTGGCGTCGGTATCCACAATGAAGGCGCCACCCGGTTGTGGGAAACCCAAAATTGGAGCACAGCACAGGGTCTCCTTTAGGTGCTGGAAAGCGTTTTCGGCGTCCTCTGTCCACACATAAGGCCGGTGTTCCTCCGTCAGGCGGGTGAGGGGTTTTGCGATGTTGGAGAACCCCTTTATGAAGCGGCGGTAATAACTGCACAGCCCCAGGAAACTGCGCAACTCTTTCCTATCCTTTGGGCGAGGCCAATCTCTCACAGCCTGTGTCTTCTCCGGGTCTGTGGCCACTCCGGTTGCCGAGACTATGTGGCCCAAGTAGTTAACTTCCTTGCGGAAGAGCTGGCACTTCTTCGCGTTCAGCTTCAAGTTGGTCGCTTGCAGTCTCTGTAGCACCTCACTCAGATTCTCGAGGTGATCTTCAAAAGTCTTCCCGACGATGATGATGTCGTCCAGGTATAGCAGGCGGGCATCGTAAGTCAGCCCTCTCATCACTGACTCCATAAGGCGCTGGAAGGTAGCTGGTGCGTTGCAGAGGCCAAAGGGCATAACCGTGAACTGCCAGAGCCCTTGGCCCGTCGAGAATGCAGTCTTCTCCTTGTCTCTCGGGTCTAGAACTACCTGCCAGTAGCCCGACTTCAGGTCCAGGGTCGAGAACCACTGTGCACCAGCTAGCGTGTCCAGGATGTCGTCAATCCGGGGTAAGGGAAAACAGTCCTTCCGGGTGACGGCGTTCAATTTTCTGTAGTCTACGCAGAAGCGCAGCTCGCCGTTCTTCTTTGTCACCAAGACTACAGGGGAACACCAAGGGCTGTCAGACTCTTCAATCACTCCCCTGGATCTCATGTCCTCCAGCATGTCTCGCACCGTCCCTTGCTTCGCCAGCGGAACGCGTCTATGTGGTTGCCGAATAGGCCGGGCGTCCCCGGTGTCGATGCGGTGAAGCACTTTGTCCGTGCGGCCGTAGTCACTATCACCTTGGCTGAAGACGCGCTGATACCGCCTTAGCAGTTGTCGAACCTTCTCCAGCTGTTCTGTGGTCAGGTGGTCGGCCGCCCTCTCCACCAAGCCTTCTAGCCGGGGCCCCAGGTGTTGCTTCGGCGCCGGCTCTAGTGTCTCGTCGATAGCTGTTACGCTCACCACGGGCTCGCACATTCCCAACTCCGTCCCGGTCTGGACGTCGTGATCGGCGTCCGTAGGCTTTAGCAGTCTCACGGGCACCTCCTCTCGGCACGGCAGCAATGCCCTGGCTACACACAGTCCGTTTACAGGCGTCTTCTGGTCCAGCATCATGTTCCTGGTTCTCTGGCCCTCCAGTCGCGCCGTCACCACCACCTCGCTCCTCGCGGGAACAACCACGTCTTCGTCCAAGACGACCCTGCAAATTCCAAGGCGCTCTTCGGGTTGACGGAGTATAACCTCTTCTCCGTTAAGCCGCAGGACCTTCTTGCCGACGTCGACCGTCGCCTCATGGCTCCTGAGGGCATCCAGTCCCAGAATCACCTCCTCAGCCACCTTCGCGACGAACACCCACAGACGCACGGCACTCCGTCCCAAGTTCGGCTCCAGCAGGGCCTCCCTCTCCACAGGCAAGGTGTCGCCCGATGCCGTGACAAGCTGGTATGGCCGGCTTGGCTTCCTTGTCGGCAAACCCTTCGCCACGTCAGGTCTGAAGATGGTCACGGCCGCCCCGGTGTCCACCAGCACGCGGCACGGCTTTCCTCTTATCCAACCGTCCGCGATGAGGCTGTCATCCATACGCCGGCTGACGGCGCGCAGTGTCACTCGAGGGGATGGTGGTGATGGCGCCGACGTGCCCCTCTCCACGACAGCCCTTACTCGTTTTCCGGCTGCTCTTCCTGGCGTGGGCAGTCTCTCTGTAGGTGTCCGGGCTGTCCACATCCCCAACACAGGCCACTACGTGTTCGCCGGCGTCCTTCAGCTGGTCTCCTGTCTCCGGCGTAGCGGACACTCCTCGTTCTCGACGTCGGAATAGATGTTACTTTGGCCGCCTCCATCCTTAATGCCGCTGTCAGCGCCTCGCGTATGGTTTTATATTCGCCGAGCATTAGGCGCTGACGAATCTCCGCGTCCCGTACCCCGTCGACAAAATTGTAGGCGGCTTCCCGGGATACGAACTCCAGTGGCAGGTCAACCAAGGCCTTGCTAGCTAGCTGCTCGATGGCTATGGCGAACTCCTGCAGCGTCTCCCCCGGCTGCTGCGACCTTGCCTTTAGCTGGCTTCGGTATGCTGCGGCTAAGCGGTGGTTCCCGAAGCGATTCTCCAGAGCTTCCCAGATGTCCTTGGGCGCTGCCGTCGTCTGCACCGCGTTCAGGACTTCCGCGGCTCTTCCCTGGAGGCTGGCTATTAACTGTGTGGCCTCCTCCTCCAGTGACCATCCGTTGTGCCTGGCCACTGTGTCGAACTGGCGGCGGAAGACCTCAAACGTTGACGCGCCGTCATACTTGGGAGGTTTGACGCGCGGCGATGTTATGTCGCGTCCCGGTGCGTCGGCCCTCAAATCCTTCAACCTCCTGCCGACGACGTCCTCCGCCATGGCGCTCAGGGACTTGGCGCTGTTGTCGGCCTTTCCTTCCAGCTCATTAACGCGGCTCGCCAGGTCTTCGACGCGCTCGCCTAACTCTGTGACATCCTCTTTTACGCCGGCCAACTGTTCTTCAAACTTTGCGGCGAGAGCCTCGTTCGCCGCCTTCATTTCCGTGGCCAGACTGCCGTTCGCTGCTCTCATTTCTGTGGTTAACTCGGCCTTCATTTCTTCCATCTTCTCGGTGATGTTGTCGTTAGCCGTCTTCATTAGTTTCAGTTCCGCGGCCAGGTTGTTATTTGTAGTCTCCAGCTTCGCGGCCAGGCTGTTATTTGCCGCTTCCGTTTTTGTTGTTAATTCGGCCTTCATTTCTTCCATCTTCCCGGTGATGTTGTCGTTGGCCGTCTTCATTTGTTTCAGTTCCGCTAAAATCTTTTCTAATGCTGCCTCCATTGTGTTATGTCGCACTTCTGACACCAATTGTGACTTTGTGGGTTCGTGAAATGAAAAGTCCAATTACACAAACTCAACAATGTTCTTTATTTCTACCGACTTACAGTTTAACACTTGCCAATTACACAGAATTACGTGCTGCACACAATTACAATTCACCAGTTCGTCCGTTACAATTTCACTTGCACTAGTAATTACGGACAATACTCCGATGCACGTACACAGTCTTCTCGTTCCTTAACACGGCGCTCGTTCGCTAGCACGTCAAACACTGACTGACTGCCCCTGGCACGACGTGTTGCTTATATAGGGTCTGCTTGCCGATCTAGAAGGTTCTCGATTAAATTGAATGTCCCGAGTTTCCAGAACCTAGGAGAAGGGTAAAGAGACGGCTCAGGGGCCCGACATCCCTCCCCTAACCATCCCTTCAGTTAGTGACAGGAGACAAATGAGTGGGCGTGGCGGGGCCTCCGGTCCCTTCTCAGCTGTTGTTTGTGGTGCTTCCCGATAATTGGGTGACAATATGTACAATATAATTTTTGTAAGTAATTACTGTTTAACTCTTATAATATAATTAAATGTTTAAATTACTGGACGAATCTACAACATGTATATGTTAAATTGGATGAATAAAATTGAATTCAACTAAATTAAAATATTATCTGTACGTTCTTTTGATGTTTACAGCCTCTGCTATCTCAAACAATTTTAATCTGTGGTGTTCCAGTACTAAACGACGAATGTTTTCAATGATCTCTGGAGTTGTGACTTCCACAGGACAGCCAGAGCGAGACTCATCACTAGTGCTCATACATCACATTTTAAACTCTACAACCAACCTTTTAATTATTGTATATGAAGGGACAGAGCGAGGCTCATCACTAGTGCTCGTACGTCCCATTTTAAACTCTACAACCAACATTTTAATTATTGCATATGAAAGGAGAGAGCGAGGCTCATCACTAGTGCTCGTCCGTCCCATTTTAAACTCTACAACCAACCTTTTTATTATTGTATATGAAGGGACAGAGCGAGGCTCATCACTAGTACTCGTACGTCACATTTTAAACTCTACAACCAACCTTTTAATTATTGTATATGAAGGGACAGAGCGAGGCTCATCACTAGTGCTCGTACGTCCCATTTTAAACTCTACAACCAACCTTTTTACTATCGTATATGAAGGGACAGAGCGAGGCTCATCACTAGTGCTCGTATGTCACATTTTAAACTCTACAACCTACCTTTTAATTATTGTATATGAAGGGACAGAGCGAGGCTCATCACTAGTGCTCGTACGTCCCATTTTAAACTCTATAACCAACCTTTTAATTATTGTATATGAAGGGAGAGAGAGCGAGGCTCATCACTAGTGCTCGTACGTCCCATTTTAAACTCTACAACCAACCTTTTAATTATTGTATATGAAGGGACAGAGCGAGGCTCATCACTAGTACTCGTACGTCACATTTTAAACTCTACAACCAACCTTTTAATTATTGTATATGAAGGGACAGAGCGAGGCTCATCACTAGTGCTCGTACGTCCCATTTTAAACTCTACAACCAACCTTTTAATTATTGTATATGAAGGGACAGAGTGAGGCTCATCACTAGTACTCGTACGTCACATTTTAAACTCTACAACCAACCTTTTAATTATTGTATATGAAGGGACAGAGCGAGGCTCATCACTAGTGCTCGTACGTCCCATTTTAAACTCTACAACCAACCTTTTAATTATTGTATATGAAGGGACAGAGTGAGGCTCATCACTAGTGCTCGTAAGTCACATTTTAAACTGTACAACCAACCTTTTAATTATTGTATATGAAGGGACAGAGCGAGGCTCATCACTAGTGCTCGTACGTCACATTTTAAACTCTACAACCAACCTTTTAATTATTGTATATGAAGGGACAGAGCGAGGCTCATCACTGGTGCTCGTACGTCCCATTTAAAACTCTACAACCAACCTTTTAATTATTGTATTTGAAGGGACAGAGCGAGGCTCATCACTAGTGCTCGTACGTCACATTTTAAACTGTACAACCAACCTTTTAATTATTGTATATGAAGGGACAGAGTGAGGCTCATCACTAGTGCTCGTACGTCACATTTTAAACTGTACAACCAACCTTTTAATTATTGTATATGAAGGGACAGAGTGAGGCTCATCACTAGTGCTCGTAAGTCACATTTTAAACTGTACAACCAACCTTTTAATTATTGTATATGAAGGGACAGAGCGAGGCTCATCACTAGTGCTCGTACGTCCCATTTTAACCTCTACAACCAACCTTTTAATTATTGTATATGAAGGGACAGAGTGAGGCTCATCACTAGTGCTCGTAAGTCACATTTTAAACTGTACAACCAACCTTTTAATTATTGTATTTGAAGGGACAGAGCGAGGCTCATCACTAGTGCTCGTACGTCACATTTTAAACTGTACAACCAACCTTTTAATTATTGTATATGAAGGGACAGAGCGAGGCTCATCACTAGTGCTCGTACGTCCCATTTTAAACTCTACAACCAACCTTTTAATTATTGTATATGAAGGGACAGAGTGAGGCTCATCACTAGTGCTCGTAAGTCACATTTTAAACTGTACAACCAACCTTTTAATTATTGTATATGAAGGGACAGAGCGAGGCTCATCACTAGTGCTCGTACGTCCCATTTTAAACTCTACAACCAACCTTTTAATTATTGTATATGAAGGGACAGAGTGAGGCTCATCACTAGTGCTCGTAAGTCACATTTTAAACTGTACAACCAACCTTTTAGTTATTGTATATGAGGGGACAGAGCGAGGCTAATCACTAGTGCTCGTACGTCCTTTTTTAAGCTCTACAACCAACCTTTTAATTATTCTGTATGAAGGGGCAGATCTTTAAATGTACTGTCCATATCCTCCTTGATTTCTTTAGGCATTAAACCTTTCAAATGGAAGTCTTTAATCACTGCTGGTTTTTCTAAATCTTCCATTATCGTGAAACCTCTACATTTGTCTTGTTTAAAATGTTTTCATTCATAAACTAAAGAAGCTATTGACCTGTAACTATAGATACAAGCTAGTCTAGAGTTAAACTATATGATGGTATCCCAAAACTAGCCCAGTGGCGCCATCTCTTGGTGAAGTCCGGAACTTATCAGCCAAACTTCATATCAGATGAACAGACTTTTAAGTAATAGGATGAAACCATAATTTGACAAATCGTCACCGTTGCTACATTTTATTTGTAGTGTTCTGTTTCCTGTTTGCTGGTGGCCAGCAACTAAACTACAAATTATGATGACTGTGGCTATTAAAAGCACAACAGAAGTAGTTATTTACCTAACGTTCCTACATCTATCTGCTGTTTCATCAGCTCCATTGCTGCAGTCTTTTGCTCCATCACAAAGAGATAATGTGGAGATGCAAGTTCCATCATCACACTGAAAATCCCCATTACTGTAACAGAAAGAAAAAAAAAGCTTTTTTATCACAATTACGTAATGCAAGTAATCTAGAAAAGTCTCTCATGTCTGATATCCATGATTGGAGGAATTTACTAACAGTGACGTACAAATTAATTAAAAAAACTATTTACAATCGTTTTATAACATCTTGCCACTTATAGTTTTATTTTTTGTTTCAGAAACTGTTGTTGCCATTCTGAAGGCAATCCTGTAGGTCTGACTGTCATCTGTTGTCTCTCTATTTTTTTTTCTTTTTAATTTTACGTCCTCTAACGTTAAGTCATATCGGACAATGAATGGAATGGGTGAAATGATGCTCAAATGAGTCCGAGGTCCATAGAGTTTAGAGTTACCCAACATTCGTCTTTCTGGGTAAGGGAAAACCCCGAAAAAATCCTATCCGAGACTCGAACTCGGGACCTCCCGAACGTGAGGCAGACACTCTACCACCACGCTACTGAGGCGGGCGGTGGAACTATGAACTTCTGTATCAAATTATCTACTGATGGGACTTCAAAGTTCATTACTTTGTCCTTATTCTTCCATATGAATATGTCTTCCACGTTGTCAGATTGATTTGGTTTATCAATCCTTTTTACTAATTTTGTATTTGGGTCTAATACCAAACATTTATTTGTACGTACCAATATAATAATTTGCCTTAAAGGTCTTTTTTAATTCATTCTTCAGGATAAGGGAAAACCTCTAACATTAAGTCATATCAGATGATGAATGAAATTATGTTCAAATGAGTACAGGATACATTCAGCTTAGAGTTACCAGATATTCGTCTTTCAGGATAAGGGAAAACCTTACCTTACTACTGCTAGAACAATCCAATAGAGTTAATGTGGGCTCAAATTATGTTGCAAACAAAAATAATATTTTTAAACTGACTGACATTGAACTTATTCATGAAGAAATTGACAAGGAACACAACAAGACTGGGAAAACTGCGTCAGACATCAGATAAACTACAAGAAGACGACTTTTCGAAAGAAATAGACTTTTGGAACCTATAATCATAAATTTGCAGTACTCAGATGATGAAGACAATGGCAATGACGAATTATCTCTTAACGTAACATTCACAGCTATACGGATGCACAGCTGCTATTTATGTTGCATTAGAAAAATAAGTCATTCATAAACTATAATTAACTTTAAACTAAATGTTTAAACAATTTGTCTAATATACAAATATATATGTTGCAATTGTGATTTCAACAACTTCATTATTATAAAACTTTGGAAAATTCAGTTTGTGTTCTCTTACCTCTAGTGCCACGAACACTTGCACGTGTGCAAGAGAGAGAGAGAGAGAGAGAGAGAGAATATAAAAAGAGCGGGGATAACGAGGTGGCAACGGTGAAGGCTCTAACGCATCTGATTCGCTACAGGCGAGAACTCTTCCCATTTGAAACACACAATAGTTGAGGCTAGCCCAAAATTAAGGACAAACCTTACTCAATATCTTGGAATGTTTATCAAGTTAATAATGATAATGATAATAATTAATAAAAGCAAAAACAATAAATAATTCACAATGTTAATACAACAAATGTACTTTATTTAATTCTGTAAATGTAATTCTTCATTTTGCTTATGCAATAAACAAATTAATGAATCAAAATTCCAAAGCTTACCTGCATTTCTGGAAAGAACATTCTCGCAATGTCTCGTCAGAATTATCTGCACATTGTGGTGATCCATTGCATTTAGCGTCTGCATCTACGCATGCGCCATAGGAGCATCGAAAGGCGTACGGTGGACACCTGTAGCAAGTTAACATTAGTAAACAGTTGCGAATTAACAAGCGACGTTTGCTTTTACACTGGTACTGTTACAGACCTTGTCTCCCTGCATAGCGCCTCAGTTTCATCCGAACCATCGGAACAGTCCCTGGCTCCATCACACTGTAGAGTTTTGTCTATACATTCACCAGATCCGCATGAGAACTCTGAATCTCTGCAACAAATTAGTGAATGTTTAGTTTGTAAATTTTCTGGATCATAGCACATGCAGAGTAATGTTCCTCAGAGGCTTTTTATCAGAATTGAGGTTCTTTTACTTGATGAGGTCACTCCGAAGGATATAAAATCTTGGATTCTGTTTTATGGTTTTAATGTAACCTGTGGTATTTCAGCTTTAAAATGTAAAGCTGATATTGCATATTGGTCTGTAAATATAGTTTAAAATTCCATATATGGACATATAAAGTAAATATGGCCATCTGAAATTCAGTGTAAATCAATAACCAAGCAGGCCATGTAGATGACGCTATGAATGCTTAAGTTTATTAAAATCCCAAATTCAGAACATTCCGGAAACTAAATCTACACAAATTGTGACGTCGGACCAATCAAAATTTAGTATTTCGGTAACCTAGCAACGAAACAGAGAAAAGAACCAATAATTTTATACTTAAATTTCCTTCTTCTTCTTGCTTGCACTGTCGAAGCGTGTAAACGTGTTCTTTGGGTAAAGGCTCTCGAAAACTACAGGAAGCTAGTGGAGTTCACCGTTCATTAACGTGTAATAAACGATTAAAATATACGCTGAATACGCGACGCGACGAGAAATAACATAAGTGGAAAACCATTGCATCATTCACAAAGAGAAGGAGAAAATTAAAAGTTAGTAAAGTGCTATACCAGTGAAAAAGTCGCTTGTGAAGCAAAAGATGTCGAGACATAAATATATGTAAAGTGAAACGGTTGTCATACTTTTATTTCATAATTGCCCAAACGCAAAATCCCTTTTGAATCGATACCACGACATTGAGGTTTCACATCTCATCGCTCGCGGCAGCTACAGAAATCTTCGAGACCATCATCTTCACGGCCTCGAGACAGGAGAGTTCATCACTTCTAAATCGAGGTAAGGTTTGCCTTCTCCACGCGTCGACACACCGAGGGAAACGCGAAAACGTTCGCGCGTGTGGGGGCGTGGACCTCACGAAATATGTCGCCGCATCGTGTGGCATAAATCTACCTTCACCAATATAACCACTCCAAATGACATATAATTTATGTGGTTTAGTTATTTAACACAGGAGTAAAAATAATCTGAATGGGTGTGGCATTTCTTTATCAAAAGCCTCAAACCATTGAACTTAATGCGATCAAACAATCAAATTTTGCAATATTGAGATATGGTTAATGTTCACAAGGGACTGCCTGTTGGGCCCATTAGTTCTGTTGTTTCACCACAGATAGCAAGTTATTGTTTTTCACTGTCATATTGCTGTTTTTGTTGCATATAAATAATCTTCTATTACATGTAGCACCTGAAAATAGTGTTTTATTTCCTTTATCTTTAAAATGATAGTAAAATTAAATTACAATTGAATATAAATAACTCAATGCTTAAACTATATCGCTGGCTGAAAGGTAATACACTGATTATAAATATTGATAAGGGAAGCTACATAGATAGCGGATAGGTAGTACCGACCGCAGGTTCCCATCACACTTCCTGCATACCCAGTCCGGCATACCCTACGTTGAGGACGTCATGCGTGAACGAACGCGTACGCTGTATGCCAAAATCACACCTCACCCAACCAGTTGGTGAACTCACTGGCTCCCCAGGAGACGGAGGAGCTACCGCCTCCCCAAAGATGCCCTTGGGTGGTAAAGTCTTCCTCTCCTCCTTCATTCACAGACACCGCCAAGCTACGCCACACCGCACTTGGTCGCTGCTGGAAGGGTGCACCAAATTCCATCACGCCTCTCGCTTCTTGTTCACCCTCTACTTGACGGGTCGCGTATTACCCTCCGCCCTGGAGAACCCAAGCGACCTGCTTTTGGCTCTTAGCGGATAGGTACCATGGGGCACTGTCCACCGCCCGGGAGCACCCGGGCGACCTGTACTCGTTCATGTCTCATTGCTTCAGGTCTGGGGCAGGCCTGCTGTAACTCCAAGGTGTACAGAATAGATGCTTTAGGGTTATCTATTTATTACCCCTGAGGTTACTCCACGAAGCCTCATCTCTCCACTATGTGGAAGATGAAATTAGGCGCCGGGTCACCAAATTCTTCGATAAATTACCAGCACATCAGAGTGCCCTGGTCAGATCTCTTGGGAACTATATTCCCAGAAAACGCCAACTAAAAGCCAACATGCTTCCCAGCATGTCTTGTGGGCAGCCTTAACCAAATTTACCCACCCAAGTTCTTTGTCCGAACTACCAACATTTTTAGAACTTCCCTCTTTCCAAATTAATTATTTTTTCCTGCAGAGGTGCACGAGGGCAGTTGTACCCCACTCTGCGGCCGTTGAGGAGCTACTAAGCTACCTCCCTTCTACCTACCCGCCACCCTCCAACATTCAAATGCCCCCTACTTCGCGTTTGAGCCCTCCCTGTGCAGGTACACGGGTTGTTCCTCAGTCCACCAACAGCGACGACGATGACGACATAGTCAGTGGGACTCAAACCCTAATGAACAGTAACAAGTAATTATTGATAATTCAGTAATAAGCAATCAAAGAGCAATAATTGACTAGGCATCACATTTGATGCAACTCTATCCTGGAATGAACATATTTTAGCATTATGTATGGAATGCGAATGCTGACCCAATTCTGTAACACGCGGACAATTAGAATTATATACTTTGGATAAGTTTACTCAATACTGGCATATGAGATATCTTTCTGGGGTTTGCTAATCAGGCTGCCATGGCATTCAGTCTACAAAAAAGCAGCATGAATAATTAAACAAGTACCAGTCTTTACCCCCAAGTAAACCAATTTTTGATGAACTTAACATATTGCCACTACCTTTTTTTGTGTAATTTGCGTCCTCCAACGTTAAGTCACATCGCACGACGAATGGAATAGATGAAATGATGCTCAAATGAGTCCGGGGCCCATGGAGCTTAGAGTTACCCGACATTCGTCTTACAGGATAAGGGAAAACCTCGGAAAAAACCTTACCCAGGTAACTCACCCTGACCGAGATTCCAACTCGGGACCTCATGAACGTGAGGCAGACATGCTACCACCACGCTACCAAGGCGGGCTACCACTGCCATGCACACACACACACACACACACACACACACACATATATATATATATATATATATATATATATATATATATATATATAGGGGCCCAAATGACCTTGTTGTCGACGGGCCCTTAAACACCACTCACTCACTCACTATATATATATATATATATATATATATATATTAGAAAATGTATTTTTTGTTCCTAATAATATACATTACATTCAAAAGCATAAAGACCATCATCTCATAATAATCGAGCAACTGAACTGATACATCTGCACAATCACCGATTGACCAGAACAATCAACAGTATTTCTCACAAATGATTAATTTTGTACAAGATACCCGAATATATCACGGCATTCTCAGGCAAAATGTTCAAGAAAAAAATCAAGCAACTCTCGTTAAAACAAATTCTACAGTGTAAATGATTTTTATTAAATTCAAACTGTAACCTGTCTATTGCTTATGCAATTTCTTCTGCTATCATGTGTATACAATATTGTCACCCTGTGACATTGTTGTGCTGATGCCATGGGCCGAAGCCGGGCGCGTGGGCAAGAGAAAAAGAGACAGAGAGAGGCTCCGGAATGTTCTGCCCATTGTTGTGGCCGCGAAAGTTCTCGGAAGGTCTGCGGCTTTCCCCGTAAGGTGTTAGGAGCGGAAGTTGTTTGTTGGTTAATGTGACAGTCGACGATTGAAGTGTACCGCAGTGATTCCTTTCATTTGTTTACGCGCAGCAAAACTTCGAGTCAGCCTTGAAGACAGCTGATTGTCAATTTCGCGTCTTTTTACTGTAGCAAAAGTTGTTCTAAATTTCAGCGAACCAGATTTCCGAATCTACGTAACCCACGCTGTCAAAATACTGTGTAACAATGAAGAAGTCATATATACTCATTATATATCAATCAACGGTACCAAGTAATGTGTATCTGCTGGAATATTGAAGGTGTGATTCACTGGGAGCTTGATAAGGATCTTTATTGTCAACAACAAAAACGAGTTTATAAGATTTTGAGACAGATATACTCAGATTAGTTAACCAAAATAGAGCCCTATTGCGACATCCCATACTGCACGAACCATGAACAAATTCAGGAATTGGGAGGGATCGAACTGCTGTCACATCCAGCTCACAGCCATAATCATCCTTTTCTATCCATGGTCAATTCTCTACGTGGAAAAAATTGGCAACATTGAAGCAGTGGAAGTGGGCGTCACCGAATTGTTAGCATCAAAACCAATGACTGGTACCATCGTGTGATAATAAACCTCACTGAACGATGGCTAAAGACCACAGACTGGTAACATCGTGGGATAATAAACCTCACTGAACGATGGCTAAAGACCACAGCCCGGTAACATCGTGAGATAATAAACCTCACTGAACGATGACTCAAGACCACAGACTGGTGACATCGTGAGATAATAAACCTCACTGAACGATGGTTAGACCACAGCCCGGTAACATCGTGAGATAAT
This sequence comes from Mantis religiosa, assembly GCA_030765055.1. Taxonomy (NCBI): domain Eukaryota; kingdom Metazoa; phylum Arthropoda; class Insecta; order Mantodea; family Mantidae; genus Mantis; species Mantis religiosa. The sequence goes on from CM060952.1 coordinate 215,069,627, forward strand.
AAACCTCACTGAACGATGGCTAAAGACCACAGACTGGTGACATCGTGAGATAATAAACCTCACTGAACGATGATTCAAGACTACAGACTGGTAACATCGTGAGATAATAAACCTCACTGAACGATGACTCAAGACTACAGACTGGTAACATCGTGAGATAATAAACCTCACTGAACGATGGTTAGACCACAGCCCGGTAACATCGTGAGATAATAAACCTCACTGAACGATGGCTAAAGACCACAGACTGGTGACATCGTGAGATAATAAACCTCACTGAACGATGATTCAAGACTACAGACTGGTACCATCGTGTGATAATAAACCTCACTGAACGATGGCTAAAGACCACAGACTGGTAACATCGTGGGATAATAAACCTCACTGAACGATGGCTAAAGACCACAGCCCGGTAACATCGTGAGATAATAAACCTCACTGAACGATGACTCAAGACCACAGACTGGTGACATCGTGAGATAATAAACCTCACTGAACGATGGTTAGACCACAGCCCGGTAACATCGTGAGATAATAAACCTCACTGAACGATGGCTAAAGACTACAGACTGGTAACATCGTGAGATAATAAACCTCACTGAACGATGATTCAAGACTACAGACTGGTAACATCGTGAGATAATAAACCTCACTGAACGATGATTCAAGACTACAGACTGGTAACATCGTGAGATAATAAACCTCACTGAACGATGATTCAAGACTACAGACTGGTAACATCGTGGGATAATAAACCTCACTGAATGATGACTCAAGACCACAGACTGGTAACATCGTGAGATAATAAACCTCACTGAACGATGACTCAAGACCACAGACTGGTAGCATCGTGGGATAATAAACCTCACTGAACGATGACTCAAGACCACAGACTGGTAACATCGTGAGGTAATAAACCTCACTGAACGATGACTCAAGACCACAGACTGGTAACATCGTGAGATAATAAACCTCACTGAACGACGACTCAAGACCACAGACTGGTAGCATCGTGGGATAATAAACCTCACTGAACGATGACTCAAGACCACAGACTGGTAACATCGTGAGATAATAAACCTCACTGAACGATGACTGAAGACCACAGACTGGTAACATCGTGAGATAATAAACCTCATTGAACGATGACTCAAGACCACAGACTGGTAACATTTTGGGATAATAAACCTCACTGAACGATGACTCAAGACCACAAACTGGTAACATCGTGGGGTAATAATCCTTACTGAAAGATGACTCAAGACCACGGACTGGTAACATCGTGGGATAATAAACCTCACTGAACGAAGACTCAAGACTACAAACTGGTAACATCGTGGGATAATAAACCTCACTGAACGATGGCTCAAGACCACAGACTGGTAACATCGTGGGATAATAAACCTCACTGAACGATGACTCAAGACCACGGACTGGTAACATCGTGGGGTAATAATCCTTACTGAAAGATGACTCAAGACCACGGACTGGTAACATCGTGGGATAATAAACCTCACTGAACGATGACTCAAGACCACAAACTGGTAACATCGTGGGATAATAAACCTCATTGAACGATGGCTCAAGACCACAGACTGGTAACATCGTGGGATAATAAACCTCACTGAAAGATGACTCAAGACCACGGACTGGTAACATCGTGGGGTAATAATCCTTACTGAAAGATGACTCAAGACCACGGACTGGTAACATCGTGGGGTAATACACCTCACTGAACGATAATCTCAAGACTACAGACAGGTGACATCGTGGGGTAATAAACCTAGCTGAACGATGGCTCAAGACCACAGACTGGTACCATCGTGAGATAATAAACCTTACTGAACGATGACTCAAGACCACAGACTGGTAACATCGTGAGATAATAAACCTCACTGAATGATGGCTCAAGACCACAGACTGGTAACATCGTGGGATAATAAACCTCACTGAAAGATGACTCAAGACCACGGACTGGTGACATCGTGGGGTAATAATCCTTACTGAACGATGACTCAAGATCACAGACTGGTACCATCGTGAGATAATAAACCTTACTGAACGATGGCTCAAGACTACAGACAGGTGACATCGTGGGGTAATAAACCTAGCTGAACGATGGCTCAAGACCACGGAATCTAATAGTCCTTACATGAAAATTAGTTAATTGCTTGTCAGAACATATTTCAAATAACTGTTTTTCTTAAGAAACGAAATTACTTATGAGGCAGTATCTATATTAATAAAGACTTGAAACAAGTGATAGTAATTAAAGGAAATAGGCAATAATTCAGGGACAAACCTGATCCCATTCAAAGTCACAATCCCTTTCTGTTCACTACCAATCTTATTATTGCAGGGAATGTGATACTAGAGGCAAAATCTTTCCTGTGATAGCATCTTCCTTTCTGTCAAGAAAGTACTGGGAATTGAACATGTAAAAATTTCGCTTAAAGGGGGATACGAAACTATTGTTGCTAGGTTGGTTTCCTCTATATCCACGCGGAGTATGATCGTCATCTGTGACCTAGTTTGTTTACGGTGCGTCATTCTCTTGCTTCATGTCAACGGTATTTTGCGATCTTACGATGGTTAAAGTATCGAACAAAGAATCTATCTGAAATTTTTCATTGCAAATGATATTTTGTGTGCCGAATCGTTGTAAACATTACAGAGGGCTCACGGTGAATCGACTTTATCAAAAACATGTGCGTATGAGTGGTATAGTGCATTCAAACGTGGTCGAGATGTGATGAACCATTTGCCTGGGCCATCAGCGGCTTCAAATGAACTGAACATCGCTAAACTGAATGAACTGGTGGCTGAATAACATCATTTAGGTCTGAGAGAGATTGCTGCTAAATTTTCTGTGTCTCAAGAATCGATTCGTACCATTTTAAACAATTGTTTGGCTTGACACACTTTGCTACTCGGTTGGTTACGAAAAACTGAATTTTCTCAAGAAACTCAATCGCTGAAGACATGCTAGAATGATCCAATTAATTTACAAGTCTGACACGCAAACTAATCAATAAGCTTCCTTCCAGTCAGCCAAAACCCAATAGGTCACATCAAACTACAAAACTGAAGGTCATGTTGGTCAATTTACTGCAGTGCATGATCCCAACAGAGCGATGGAAACGAGTTTTCAAAAACTATGACAGCTGCTGCAGTGAATACGTAGATTAATACAGGCTTCTTCATTTAAGTCCTAACGAGCGCACGGTATTTAAGCTATGCGTGATCGCGTGTGCCACTGCTGACTTTGCTGCTATATAACCTCCACGTAAAGCATGTATAACACTAATGATTACGTAGAAAATGAAATTACCTACAGTGAAGCAATGAATATTATACAAATATAAGAATTTGTAACAAAAACTTCACTTAACTTAAGAAAATTACGTTAATTCTTCTTTCTAACTGAAATCGATTTCACGAATTCTTGTCCGCGTCGTCAGTCAAAGAAAACCACAGGTTTTGACTTAAGATACGGGCAAGAGTTCATGAAATCGATTTCAAATGGAAAGAAGAATTAACATCATTTTCTTAAGTTAAGTGAACTTTTTGTTATAATTTGTTAGATTTACATAATATTGTGACTTTGTGGGTTCGTGAAATTAAAAGTCGGATTGCACCACTCAAAAATGTTATTTCCACCGACTTAAAGTTGATAACTTGCCAATTACACAGAATTACGTAATGCACACAATTACGTTTCACCAGTTCGTCTGTTACAGTTCCACTGCACGCTCACAGTTACGCACTCTTCCGATGCACGCACACAGTCTTCTCGTCCGTACACTAGCACGGCGCTGCTTCGCTGCTCGGCAAGAACTAACTGTCCTCACTCATTGCAGCCCCTTTTATAGGAATATCACTGTTTTCTAGAAGTCTCTGGTTTCAGTGAATCACCGCGAAGGTTCCAGGCGGGAGTGGAAGGGGGAAGAGGCGGCCAGCGACAAGTGACACTTCCCTAATCATCCCCTCAGTTAGTGACTGAGATTAATGGGTGGGTTCCGACGTTCGGGTGACAACATGTATAGCACTCTTACCTTATAGAAGATACTGGAAATGTCACCTCGGCTAAAGCAACATTATATCGGGAGAACATTCTGATTAAGCTGGGTTGTAGAGTTGTGATGTGCAGGATTGCACACATACAAATTGTATAAAATCAACAAGACATTTTTATCACCAAGTAGCATGGCCTACCTTGTTACCTTACAGAAACGTATACATGTATATATTACGCTTTGTCATTCAGTGCTACCACAAGGTCACTAATATTTCCGGTTTAATTTCTAATATTTTGTTTTAGTTCTTCCAATGTATGAGGATTTGACTCGTAAACTTTGTGTTTCACGTTACCTCACACACTTTTAGATCGGGGGAGCGACAGGACCATACCCCAGCACTAATTACTCCATCTTCAAACATTTCATGGACTCCTCTGCTGTATGGGCAGTAACAGAATCTTTAAACCACCCATATGACATTTCTGGGCTCAAAATATTATTTCGGTACGTCTCTGCCCGTAGAATATTGGAGCGATTATGCCTCTAGACCTAACAGCACATCATACTCCAAAATTACGATTATCGTGAATTAATTTCTTGAACGTGATGTGGATATTTAGAGGCCCAGTACTAATTGTTATGAATGTTGACACGACAACGCCTCATCGGAAAACAGCAGAAGCTGTGGATCAATTAAACCAACATTCACTGATGGAAGAAACCATCGTGATACTGGGTCACCTTGTTTGACTCTTGTACACTTACACGGTTTCAGTTTACATGCTCTAAGTGTAGAAAACTCTGAAATTCCTAACGTTTCTACTAATTTTGGGATAGATTTAGTTGGTGAACGTTCAAATGTCGTTTAATTTTCCTCTGTTAACCCTGGGCATTTACGCTTTCGTTTTTTGTTTGCTACAGAAACAGTGATTTTGAATTTTTCACAATTTCATGAATTTAAAATCTGGAAGGAGGCATTTCGCCAAGGAACATTTGATTATACTCTGTGCGAACACGGCTTGATGATTGATTACCATTTATAATAACTTTTACACACAGTGGAATGCTCTAGAGTCAGGCGCCTGTAGTGATGGAATCCAGAAAGGTCGCGGAAGAAACGAAACGTCGTGTGCTCTGTTAGGTTTTAAATGAAGAACCCTGTAATTTGTGACTCCTCCTCCGGGCTGAGTTGAGAAGAGACAGAAGAACTTTAACCTAACAATAAGAATAACTGCACACTTAACAGTAAATATTTTAGAAGATAGAGGCGTTTATTACTTACGGACATGCTTGTCTCCTCGTTCTCGTTAGTGAAGGTCTCAAACTGCCATATTTCGGATTCAACACTGAAGAAAACAATAAAATCGCTATAGTCACAGAAAACAGCAGTTATTTTACATTATTTTCTTTATACATGGGTCATTCAAAAATTAGTGGCAACACTGCCTGCATATGCTGCTGTCAGTGGTAAATCATGTAAGCTGATAACAATGAAAAATAAGAGCATCTAATGTTTGTTAGCTGTGAGTATGAAGACAATAATTTTATTTAATAAGACTTTTTAATAAGTTTAATTGCAGGCTGTTATCTTTAGTGAACTAAATATGTTTAGTAAATAGGAACAAATATGCTTCATTAAAATTCATGTTACAAGAGATATCAATGCTCGACAACGCCATACAGAATTATTGGAAGCTTGTGGTAGACATATCGTACCGTGGCTAGATGGGTGAATGCATTTAGTAGAGGAAGGGAAGACGTTTATCAAAAACGTGGAGCTGCCAGCAAGTGATGATGTACATGTGAATGCTGTTAGAGCACTGCTGGAACAACATCGTTGTTGGACTTGTACTGAACTAGCAAGGGAAGTTGCAATTGCTCCTCCACATACTTAAGAAGTTAAAGATGAGGAAAGTCTGCGCTCGATTGGTTCCACACAATCTTACAGAGGAAACAATGCGACAAAGGATGGAAACAGTGAGATTACACTTAGAAGGTGAAGGTGAGCGTTTTCTTCGACGTATCATAACATTAGATGAAAGCTGGCTTCGATGCTACCAACCAAAATTAAAGAGATAATCAAATGAGTGATGGCACATTGATTCACCACGACCAAACAAGTATCGACAAGAACAGGATCCACTTAAAGTCATGTTCATTGTTGCTTATAATGTTGACGGTGTTCCTATCACTCATTCAGTTCCTCAAGGAAATCTTGTTAATGGTTCATATTACAGTTACTTTATAGAACAGCATTTACAACCAGCTGTACGTCGTAAACGTCCAAATCTCCTGAATTCTCATCCCATTGTGTTACATGATGGTTGGACCGTACGGCACTTATACGATCAACAAGAAAAGAGATGATAATTCTGAGCTTTGTGGACTACAGGATACACCCGAACATGTTCTATTTGAATGCCAAAATTATCGAGAAGAACTTCAGGGTCAACGACAACAATTGGAAAACAAATAGCAACAATAATCAGAAGTAAAGAAGATTACAGAATATTAGAACAGATGACAGGAATAGTATCCAAACTGAGTTACGGCAGATATCTACAAAAGAAACAACTGAGCTTACATCAACGTTTAGGAAGAGAGAAAGTAGAACATCAAGCACAACCAAGGAGATCTACTAGATTAACACAAAAGAGACAAGTAGAGCAGGAGGAGGAACATCATCTGCATTCCCAATAACCAGTCAGTATCAGGACGATTGAGAAGTAACAGACGAAGGCAACTGGAGGATTGAAGCGGGTAGGAGGAGGAGGAGGAGGAGGAGGAGGAGGAGGAGGAGGAGGAGGAGGAGGAGGAGGAGGAGGAAGAGGAGGAGGATGGACCAACTAGATGAGGAAGAAGATATTTCAAATTAATAAAAGATAGGATGGAAAAAAGGACGAAATGATGAACTTCTCCTTTTATCGATGTCAAACCATGTAACTTGTTGAGGAAGGGTATGGATACCAGGCTAACATTGTAAAACTTATATAGTGTAGTACCAAACAGTCCAATTATTATTTAGTAGAAACAAAAACTGCGATAACATTTTAATTTATATTAAATTGTTAAGTTTCTTTTTGTTAGAGGACCGTTGAGCAGAAATAGGATTAGATTTGATTGTTAGCTACTGGAAACAGAAGCAGTACATTAGTGTAGATAGCTAGTTAGGTTTCATAATATAATCCGAATCTGCAAAAATTGGATGTATTTAATAAATAAAGTATAAAAATGAGAAATAAAATCGGTGGATATTATGCCTTGGTTTATAAACTAGATGCCAATGCATACTAATACAGATTTTATTTTTTATTTTGTTACTTTTTGTTACACGCTCTCACACGTCTGGCCCTGTTAATTTACTTCGCAGATGGAACTAGGAAATTCTACAGAATCCTCCATACTCTCCAGATATGAGCCAAATGTCATTTTGACCTTTTTTCGGAAATGAAACTGCCACTTAGAGGAGTTTGCTTTAGAACCAGACAGACAATTATAACAGCAGTTGAGCATTTTAGTTAATTGATGGAAATTAATCATTTCTATACACTAGCCGTATATACTCAAAGGTTTTTGATAGATAGGTCAACACGAAAAATTCAATGCCATGGCCGGGATTTGAACCACGGATCTCCTGGTTTCCGTCCAGTCGCTCTAACCCATTGAGTTACCAAGACCAACGTGCCGTCCTGCCATTAAATTCTCCATTTGACTCGTATATTTCCCTGGTAGACCACGGTAGACCATGATGAAGCCTGGGACTCAAGTATTTACAATAGTAAGTCGCCACAAACGGTGTGTCTCGGATGCGAGAGCCCCTAGTGGTCAAGCATTGAATTTTTCATGTTGACTCTATCTAGCAGTAGAGCAGTCTGTTCGAATATTAGGACAACATGACGCTGTGAATGGCATCCGTAGGCTCCCTGATGCCTGGAGGCGAGTTCTTCATGTTGGAGCAGATTACTTCTAAGCACTGCAATAATATTACTGCTCCAAAAAATGTTTTATTTGTTGTTAATTCAAATGTTGCCACTAATTATTGAATGGCCTAAGTATATCCAAACAGCTTCTGTAGCTATAAATGAATGAGAAATGAATCTCAACATTCGTACACTTTTCTCTTCCCAAACTTAACTCAAGCTGAACAGTACAGAAGTAGAGTGTTCTACTTCTCAGAAGCAGTTAGTACTGTGGGAAAACAAAACTTCCCTTTATCAATCAGACAAAAATGGTTACAACAAGCTTGAGATGAATATGGCGTGTGTAGTAAGCTGCAAACGCTAACTTAGTACATATCTAAGCACTACCCACTGTTTATACAGATACATCCATCATTGTCAATCGAAAGTAGAGACGAGCTGGTCTACCTCATGTGTAACAGAGCATTACTGCACCTTATCCACAAACAGCTTACACCCGTCGCAGGGCCACGAGGCTCCTGTATCTGACAATGTCTGCATTTATTTATTTTTATATTTTACGTCCTCCAAAACCAGCTCATATCGGACGCTCAATGAAAGATGTTCAAATGAGTACGGGGTACATAGAGCTTAGAGTTACCAGACATTCATCTTTCAGGATAAGAGAAAACCTCCAACGTTAAGTCATGTCGGACGATGAATGAAATGATGTTCAAATGAGTACAGGGTACATAGAGCTTAGAGTTACCAGATATTAATCTTTCAGGATAAGAGAAATCCTCCAACGTTGTCATATCAGACGCTCAATGAAAGATGTTCAAATGAGTACGGGGTACATAGAGCTTAGAGTTACCAGACATTCGTCTTTCAGGATAAGAGAAATCCTCCAACGTTAAGTCATATCGGACGCTCAATGAAAGATGTTCAAATGAGTACGGGGTACATAGAGCTTAGAGTTACCAGACATTCGTCTTTCAGGATAAGAGAAATCCTCCAACGTTAAGTCATATCGGACGCTCAATGAAAGATGTTCAAATGAGTACGGGGTACATAGAGCTTAGAGTTATCAGACATTCATCTTTGAGGATAAGAGAAATCCTCCAACGTTAAGTCATATCGGACGCTCAATGAAAGATGTTCAAATGAGTACGGGGTACATAGAGCTTAGAGTTACCAGACATTCATCTTTGAGGATAAGAGAAAACCTCCAGCGTTAAGTCATATCGGACGATGAATGAAATGATCTTCAAATGAGTACAGGGTACATAGAGCTTAGAGTTACCAGACATTCATCTTTGAGGACAAGAGAAATCCTCCATTGTTAAGTCATATCGGACGATGAATGAAATGATCTTCAAATGAGTACGGGGTACATAGAGCTTAGAGTTACCAGACATTCGTCTTTCAGGATAAGAGAAATCCTCCAACCTTAAGTCATATGGGACGATGAATGAAATGATATTCATATGAGTACAGCGTGCATAGAGTTACCAGGCATTAATCTTTCAAGATAAGAGAAATCCTCCAACGTTAAGTCATATCGGACGATGAATGAAATGATATTCATATGAGTACAGCGTGCATAGAGCTTAGAGTTACCAGACATTAATCTTTCAGGATAAGAGAAATCCTCCAACGTTAAGTCATATCGGACGATGAATGAAATGATATTCATATGAGTACAGGGTACACAGAGCTTAGAGTTACCAGACATTAATCTTTCAGGATAAGAGAAATCCTCCAACGTTAAGTCACATCGGACGATGAGTGAAATGATGTTCATATGAGTACGGCGTGCATAGGGCTTAGAGTTACCAGACATTAATCTTTCAGGATAAGAGAAATCCTCCAACGTTAAGTCATATCGGACGATGAATGAAATGATGTTTAAATGAGTACAGGGTAGATAGAGCTTAGAGTTACCAGACATGAATCTTTCAGGATAAGAGAAATCCTCCAACGTTAAGTCACATCGGACGATGAATGAAATGATGTTCAAATGAGTACAGGGTAGATAGAGCTTAGAGTTACCAGACATTAATCTTTCAGGATAAGAGAAATCCTCCAACGTTAAGTCACATCGGACGATGAATGAAATGATGTTCAAATGAGTACAGGGTAGATAGAGCTTAGAGTTACCAGATATTAATCTTTCAGGATAAGGGAAAACCTCCATAAGTCATATCGGACGATGAGTGAAATGATGTTCATATGAGTACAGCGTGCATAGAGCTTAGAGTTACCGGATATTAATCTTTCAGGATAAGAGAAATCCTCCAACGTTAAGTCATATCGGACGATGAGTGAAATGATGTTCATATGAGTACAGCGTGCATAGAGCTTAGTTACCAGACATTAATCTTTCAGGATAACAATTTGTTTATCAAGATAACTAACCCTGACCGAGTTTCGAACTCGGGACCTCACGTGAGGTAGACATGCTACTACTTATGGTTCAGAGTTTGGCTACATAAGCATTGTTTTTCCCCCGTTACTCCCTTTACTGAGTTTTTTTTATCCCCACTTAAATTCTTCCCTTGTTTCCGGCATTAGTAAGGAAAGTAATTAAGTAGTGAACATTATTTTTTCTGATACTAAAGTGTTTTATATTATTAATAGACTAGTGCTATAAAATAATAATAATAATAATAATAATAATAATAATAATAATAATAATAATAATAATAATAATAATAATAATAATAATAATAATAATAATAATAATAATAATAATAATAATAATAATAATAATAATAATAATAATAATAATAATAATAATAATAATAATAATAATAATAATAATAATAATAATAATAATAATAATAATAATAATAATAATAATAATAATAATAATAATAATAAAGTTTAATTAACGAAATTGGCTATCAGTTTCCTAGAGATGCTGCAAGTCAGCCTTTTGGTATGACACTGTCACTCGCAGGTGTTTTCCTGTGCCGAATTGAGGCCGTAACCTTGAGAACGGAATGTACAGCAGGCAGTGACCTTTCATTGAGGAAGAAGGGACGAGTGAAGGCCTATCACATATCCCATCGTTGTTTAGACTATCTGGAGAATCATATCTCAGTTGCGTTTTAGAAGTATGCAGTAATTTCCGATACAATGTATAATGGATTTGAAGAAATATTCACACAAATTTTGAGCTACCAGTCTATTTTGCAACGCATATTTATTTAATGTAATGCATGCTCCGATGTCGCTTGCAATTAAAACTAATTAGATTTCCTTAAACCCAGCTTACTTCTTTACCATATATTATCTGATACATTCTTCTTCTACTGCTTCAATGCTTTTTAAAAATCTTTCACAGTTATCGTTCGTGATAGTTTGGCAAAAGCTTTATAATTGTCAGTAAACAGTAACTGCGTCTCTTAATTCCACTATTCTTTTTTCTATAATTTGTTTCAAAGTAAAAAATGCCTCTTCCTCTTCTATAGTACATCAAATTGAGCTATATCAAGAGTAATTAAGGTTCCGGTTAAAATAACGATATCTTTCTATCAATACTGTACGTTAACAAATGCCAGCGACTTGGTTCTACTATACGCTACGAACGAACCTCTTTGCCTTGATAAGAACGCTAAGGGGAGACGTCACACTTCCTCTTCCCAGGTATCCGCTAGTCCAGAAACATCTGCTGGACCGCATACAGTGAATTTTGTTTACTTCCACTCGTTGCCGGAGCAACGAGCGAATGTTTCTTACTTTATACCACTCATTGCCCTAATAACTATCACTTCGATTTAAAGTCCAAGCTTTCTTATGTCGTTTCTCCATAGCAACAGACACGTAACTGTGGGATAAAATAATAAGCGTAGGTGCTTAGAGATTACACCTAAATACTTATATAACTTTAACAAATGGTCTTCTTTGAAGAAACCTACAGCCTTTGTCTATTGTTTATCCATGAATCATTTAGAGTAAACAGGATTTCAAACATTATTAACACGTAATTCAAGATACTTCAAAACGTATTTCCATTAAAGCAGTATTTTTTCTACTGCCGTTTGCCGTTTTCAGCTCGTACACGTTGGTAATTCATCATTGCCCACAATGAATGGTAAATGCTTTTGTCTCTTGTCTCATAACCAAACTTAGAATCTCTTACTGGGCGACCTTCAGCTTCCTCGTAACATCATGTCCGTAAATATATCGCATATCATTGCTGAACCAGTCTGGTACCAGGAACGCTATAGCCGTCAATGACGTTTTACTACGTAACTACATAGAACCACAGTGGGATAGCTCAGGCGGTTTCGTCTGTAGTCCGGGTTCGATTCCCGACGCCGTCCTACCTGACCCATGTTTTTTCGCGGGTTTTCCCAGATCGTCATGCGAATTACATCTCCCAAATTTCCAGTCCCTCCATTTCATCTCCATCTGGTGGTCTGTTTCAGGGTAGAAGTGTCGTTGGGAGTCGGCGTTGTTTGGCAGGATGATATGTTGTTGGTAAACACCTCCTCCACCGGTAACACGGTCTCCGGGGCGCCTGCTGGGCTCTTGAGGACCACGGTGGGTGGAACACCGGTTGTATTTGCCTGCCAGGAGTTTCCGACCGGTAAAGTGTAAGGACCGTACCCTCTGTACTGTCGTGGCCGCGCTATCTCCACTCACCTCACCCTTCCTCTGGGGATGTGCCACTTGGGGACATAGGTACAATAGACGAAGTTTAGACCTCCGTGCCGAATACCCTACGTAATGTAGTCCAGTCCAGTCTCTCTGTCTCCTCTCACCTCATCCTTCCACCCAGGGATGTCCCACTTGGGGACATAGGTACAATAGACGAAGTTTAGACCTTCGTGCCGAATCTCTCCGTCCAGTCCAGTCCCTCAGTCTCCTCTCACCTCATCCTTCCTCCCGGGGATGTGCCACTTGGGGACATAGGTACACTAGACGAAGTTTAGACCTCCGTGCCGAATACCCTCCGTAATGTAGTCCAGTCCAGTCTCTCTGTCTCCTCTCACCTCATCCTTCCTCCCGGGGATGTGCCACTTGGGGACATAGGTACAATAGACGAAGTTTAGACCTCCGTGCCGAATCTCTCCGTAGTATAGTCCAGTCCAGTCCCTCAGTCTCCTCTCTACTCATCCTTCCTCCCGGGGATGTCCCACTTGGGGACATAGGTACAATAGACCAAGTTTGGTCCTTCCTGCCGAATCCCCTCCGTAGTGTAGTCCAGTCGAGTCCTTCTGTCTCCTCTCCCCTCATCCTTCCTCTCGGGGATGTCTCACTTGGGGACATAGGTACAATAGACGAAGTTTGGACCTCCGTGTCGAATACTCTCCGTAGTGTAGTCCAGTCCAGTTCCCCTGTCTCCTCTCTCCTCATCCTTCCTCCCGGGGATGTCCTACTTGGGAGCATAGGTACAATAGACGAAGTTTGGATCCCTGTGCCGAATCCCCTCCGTAGTGTAGTCCAGTTCAGTCTCTCTGTCTCCTCTCACTTCAAACTTCCTCACGGGGATGTGCCCCTTGGGGACATAGGGACAATAGACCAAGTTTGGAACTCCGTGCTGAATACCCTCCGTAGTGCAATCCAGTCCAGTCCCTCTGTCTCCTCTCACCTCATCCTTCCTCCCGGGGATGTCTCACTTGGGGAAAAAGGTACAATAGACCAAGTTTGGACATCCCTGCCGTATCCCCTACGTAGTGTAGTGCAGTCCAGTCCCTCTCTCTCCTCTCTCCTGATCCTTCCTCCCGGGGATGTCCCACTTGGGGACATAGGTACAATAGACCAAGTTTGGACCTCCGTGTCGAATACTCTCCGTAGTGTAGTCCAGTCCAATACCTCTGTCTCCTCCCCGTAGGGGAAGGGATCCGTCCCTTTTAGCTGCCAAAGTGCGGGCGCTACGGACCCCTAGCACCCGTGGTACCTCTGACGTTACTAGAGGAACCTCGGGCCGAACATAACGAGCCCCTCCCGAATGGGAGCTGTTCGCATTGGGTTGGTCTCGAGGGGGTGGTGGTTCCCGTCACCCACGGGCAATTGGGTACCTCTGGCCAGGCCGCCAAGGGCCGCCCGGAGGGGGTAGAGGGTTGCCTCATAAGTCCCGGGGACTAGCCTGCAGAGCTAGTAGCTGGTGAGCTAGACACTGGCGGCCCTACCAAGGTTATTTGGTAGCTGGTTCATTAAGGACTGGCGCGTATGTGGCGTATCCACATCCGTCCTGCTTGCCGTGTGCAGGCGGGGGGGGGGCAGCTTATAAAATAGGTGCTGTCCTAATGGAAATAACAGATGAGGCCCGGGTCCCCGGTCCTACGGGGCTGGGGCTTATGGGAAGTAGACCTCGGTGAGTACCTGTCTCCTCTCGCCTCATCCTTCCTCCCGAGGATGTCCTATTTGGGAGCATAGGTACAATACACCAAGTTTGGATCTCTGTGCCGAATCCCCTCCGTAGTGTAGTCCAGTCCAGTCTCTCTGTCTCCTCTCACTTCAAACTTTCTCCCGGGAATGTCCCACTTGGGGACATAGGTACAATAGACCAAGTTTGGTACTCCGTGCTGAATACCCTCCGTAGTGTAGTCCAGTCACTCTTGCCTCATCTTTCCTCCCGGGGATGTCTCACTTGGGGACATACGTACAATAGACCAAGTTTGGGCATCCCTGCCGTATCCCCTACGTAGTGTAGTGCAGTCCAGTCCCTCTGTCTCCTCTCTCCTCATCCTTCCTCCCGGGCATATTCCACTTGGGGACATAGGTAGAGTAGCCGTATTCCCATAAAAGCCCTGGGTTTTCAGCGGGCGAGCCTGTTTTCAATATCCGATTGGCGCCTCATGTATGCCAGTTCCTCCCTCTCTCCCTCCCACCCAGCCGTATGCGTCAACCTGTATGCGCAAAGGTCAGTGTGTATCCTCATCTAGACGAGTGAACTTGGTTATCACGTGCTTTGTTGGGAACACTAAATCTGTGAAACTTATCAGTTAGAATGCAGTTAAAGAAAAACGAAAGCCCAATCTTCCAGAAAAGTCTGTTCTTGTGATAGACAACGCTTCATATCACAATGTGACCAGAGAAAAATGCCCCACAGCGAACACAAAAAAGCAGGATATGCAAGACTGCTTGGTTAAGCATAGGATTCCGTTCGGAAGCCATATGCTGAAAGGGGAACTATATGACCATATAAAGTGGCATAAGCCAAAACATAAGAGATATATTGTGGATGCAATTTTAGAAGATGGGCACGTAGTTCTCCGCTTACCACCATACCATCCCGACCTGAATGCCATAGAAAAAATTTGGGCAAATGTAAACGAATGGGTTGCGCTTTGCAATGTGAGCTTCAACATGGGAGACGTGTGGCGTTTGTGCGAACAGCGATTTGGTGAAATAGGAGAAGCAGAATGGGGTCCAGTTTGCCGGCATGTTCACCAAGTGGAAGAGAAATATATAAAAACTGAGGGTCTCCTAGAAACAGAGGTGGAAAAGCTAACGATCACTGTTAATGACGACAGTAGCAGCAGTGATTCGGAAAGTGATTACTCAGCAACGTCTGAATATGAGTGCAGCAGCAGAACCGAGAGCTACGTTTTCGAGGGATGTGCAGACGACATGCTGGACGGCATCGAGGAACTTCCCCAATCACCTCACGCCTAAGCCACGCCCATCGGTGTCGCTCCTAAGGTAAGCAATGCATTATGCCAGGGTTTTTACGGAAGTAATCTAACTCTACAATAGACCAAGTTTGGACCTCCCTGCCGTATCTCCTCCATAGTGTAGTCCAGTGCAGTCTCTCTGTCTCCTCTCTCCTCATCCTTCCTCCCTGGGATGTTCCATTTGGGAACATAGGTACAATAGACCAAGTTTGAACCTCTGCGTCGAATACTCTCCATAGTGTAGTCCAATCCAGTCCCTCTGTCTCCTCTCTCATCCTTCCTCCCGGGGATGTCTCACTTGGTAACATAGGTACACTAGACCAAGTTTGGACCTCCGTGTCGAATACCCACCGTAGTGTAGTCCAGTCCCTCTATCTCCCCTCTCCTCATCCTTCCTTCCGGGAATGCCCCACTTGGGGGACATAGATACAATAGACCAAGTTTGGACCCCCGTGCCGAATACCCTCCGTAGTGTAGTCCAGTCTCTTGTCTCCTCTCACCTCATCCTTCCTCCCGGGGATGTCTCACTTGGAGACATAGGTACAATAGACCAAGTTTGGACCTCCGTACCAAATACCTTCCGTAGTGTAGTCCAGGCTAGTCTCTCTGTCTCCTCTGACCTCATCCTTCCGGGGATGTCCCACATGTGTCACAGGTACAATAGACCAAGTTTGGTCCTCCATGCACAGTCCACTCCGCAGCCTGGAGTGAGTGGAAGAGAAACTTTGATAGCCATGGAAAAAGTTGTGTGTGACTTGCAAGAAAGCAAGATTGAAGAAGAAGAAGAAGAAGAAGAAGAAGAAGAAGAAGAAGAAGAAGAAGAAGAAGAAGAAGAAGAAGAAGAAGAAGAAGAAGAAGAAGAAGAAGAAGAAGAAGAAGAAGAAGAAGAAGAAGAAGAAGAAATAATTGCGGAAGGAAATTTTATAGATATTTTAAAAATATTGATGACTGCTGGTATGTTGATGAAGAAGACATTGACAATGACGGAGGTTATAAACCAATTACAGAGGAAGGCATTATTACATCATGCAGTGTTACTGAAAATGAAGAGTATTTAGATTAAGACAGTGTTGTTGAACCAGCTGCTGTTAGGACCCACACACAAGCAGTAACAGGCATAGAGAAACTGATGCTTTATATCTGGAGTCAAGACAAATGAACTTCTAATGTTAAAGCGGATGTGAGATAAGCGATACACCAAACTGAGACAGCAGAAGCTCGCTGCCATTTTTACTACTGACTAGTTTGTAGTACAGTACAAATACATAGATTAATACAGTACATACAGTAAATGTGTTTGTGTTTTTAGGTGAAAGTTCCAATAGTAATTTCTAAACGTTATTAAAAATATTTCGGTGTTGTACATGTTATTTCTCTGGATAAACCGGATCGGCGCTGGTCCCAGTTGAACCGGGTAGACGAGGTTCTACTGTATTGGACACTATTGCGATTATATGTATATATTTCTGCAGAAAGTGACGAATGATAATATAGCATATCGATCTTCGGTATATATATATATATATACACACACCAAAAAGCTACCCTTCTGAGCTTCCCCACTCTCTATCTCTTACAGTACGTTTTCTTTAATGTTTGAAGCTAACATGGCTAATGGATAAAATGCATTTTTGGACACCATGAATGACAGAAAACCACAACTGTGTTGTACTTTCAAAGAGGTAATCAGTAAGTTTCTTAGAAGTATAACAGATCTGCCGTAAGAAAAAGTTTTGAGTAGTAGTGTGTAGTGTTTAACGCCCGCCTTTACTACATACGGCACCGCAGGCGGTGACACTGATGATACATGAGATGAAGATGGAGCATCGGTGGAATGAGATGGCGGGGGAAACCGGAGGTCCCGGAGAAAACCCGCCCCAACGCCGTGTTGTCCACCACAAATCTCACTTTGCGGTCACCTGGGATCGAACCCGGGCCGCCTTGGTGAGAGCCAAGCGGTCTAACCACTGAGCCACGGCGTGGCCTGAAAAAGTTTTGAGAAATAGAGTCAACAGAGAAAATTCAATGCCACGGCCGGGATTTGAACCACGTATCTCCTGGTTTCCGTCCAGTCGCTCTAACCCATTGAGCTACCATGGCCAACTTGCCGTCATAACATACAATTCTCCATTTGACTGTACATTTCTCCGGTAGACCACTACGCGCTCTCGCATTCGAGATACACCGTAAGTGGTGACTTACTATCATAAGTACTTGAGTACCAGGCTTCATCATTTAACTCTTATTTTAACTAATTAATGGAAATTAATCATTTTTTGACACTAGCCGTATACAGGCTAAGGTTTTTGATAGATGGAGTCAACATGAAAAAATATACGGCTACTGCGAAGAAATAATTAATTTCCATCAATTAACTAAAATAATAAAGAGTTAAATGATAAAGCCTGGTACTCAAGTACTTATGATAGTAAGTCGCCACAAACCGTGTATCTCGAATGCGAGAGCGCCTAGTGGTCTAACGGAGAAATGTAGTCAAATGGAGAATTTAATGTCATGACGGCAAGTTGGCCGTGGTAGCTCAATGGGTTAGAGCGACTGGACGGAAACCAGGAGATCCGTGGTTCAACACTATCAAAAACCTCAGTCTATTTACGGCTAGTATGAAGAAATGATTAATTTCCACCAATTCACTAAAAAAAGGCTATTCAGGGCTAAATGTCAGTTTAAAGCTTCACTACTTGAACTGTCATGTAAACCATTTTCCTGATAATTTGGGATCCCTCAAAGAAAAACAAGGTGAATGAGAAATCAAGGAGATGGACAGAAAATATGAGGTTAAATGGAACATTGCGACAGGACTACTGTTGGTGCTTCAAAAGTGAAGTTCCTTAATCGCGACTTCCCGGCCAATGAAAATGTAACTTCACACCTTGTTTTACAGATATATCTACAAGTATTGCTATATATTTCTGTATTCATTGTGTAACGTACACTTTATACATAAAAACACTATTTCTAATGATTATTTTCTGCTTTGTCACAAAACCTTACGTGATAGAGAAAAATGGATAGCATCACTCAATTTGGCACCGAAATTAGTTGACATCGCCTTTCAGATCGCAAACCGACGAACAAAAGTTATATTTTGCAGGATAGTGTAATAAATAATAATCATAATTAATAATAATGATAATAATAAACCAGTTAGATTTGATCTTTCACAGACATGCTCATCTCTTAGGAGTATTGTTGGAGAGCTAAAACACTTACCACTACTACAAGAAGAAGGAATGAGTAGAAACAGTCCAAAGATGGTGAAGTAAAGCAACATAACTGCACAACTGTATGGCTGGTCAAGGTCCAGTTGCTGCAGGCCAGATAACCTGACGGACTTCCCCGCTACAGGAAAGCAACAAGGTTACGATGCAGATGTGATGAAACAACTGCCAGACGTTACTTTGGAATCATCTTATACTTGCTCGCGGCCATAGTGACGTAACACTATCCGGTTCCTTACAATCTCCCTTGCGTCAAAATATATTTAAGAATTCACTGCTTCTTGTTATTACTTGTTCTTTCGTCCGTCCTTAGAACAAATACGTAACAGCTTTGCTAGTAATCTGTTACGGTGCTTCAATTAAAATCTACCCCTTGCATTCATATTCACTTAAGAGTAACTTTCGTTATAAGTGCTGTGATGATATAGCGTGTCTGCCTCACTTTCAAGAGGTCCCGAGTTCGAATCTCGGTCACGTCAGTTATCTGGATAAAGTTTTTCCCGGGATTTTTCCTTATTCTGAAAGAAGAATAACCCTAGGCTCTATGTATCCTGAACATCATTTCATTCACCGTCCGATATGAAGTTTACAGGTTTTCTCTTATTCTGAAAGACGAATGTCTGGTAACCCTAAGCTCTATGTACCCTGTACTCCTATGAACATTATTTCATTCCTCATCCGATATGACTTAACGTTGGAGGTTTTCTCTTATCCTGAAAGATGAATGTCTGGCAACTCTAAGCTCTACGTACCCTGTACTCATATGAACATCATTTCATTTATTGTCCGATATGACAATGTTAAAGGTTTTCCCTTATCCTGAAAGATGACTGTCTGGTAACTCTAAGCTCTATGTATCCTGTACTCAAATGAACAGCATTTCATTATCGTCCGATATGACTTATCGTTGGAGGTTTTCGCTTAACCTAAAAGATGAATGTCTGGTAACTTTAAGCTCTATGTACCCTGTACTCATATGAACATCATTTCATTCATCGTCCGATATGACTTAACGTTGGAGGGTTTCTCTTATCCTGAAAGATAAATGGTAACTCTAAGCTCTATGTACCCTGTACTAATATGAATATCATTTCATTCATAGTCCGATATGACTTAACGTTGGAGGGTTTCTCTTATCCTGAAAGATAAATGTCTGGTAACTCTAAGCTCTATGTACCCTGTACTCATATGAATATCATTTCATTCATTGTCCGATATGACTTAACGTTGCAGGTTCTCTCTTATCCTGAAAGATGAATGTCTGGTAACTCTAAGCTCTATGTACCCTGTATTCATATGACATCATTTCACTCTTTGATATGACTTAAAGTTGGAGGTTTTTTCTTAACCTGAAAGATGAATATCTGGTAACTCTAAGCTCTATGTACCCTGTACTCATTTGAAGATCAGTTCATTCATCGTCTGATATGACCTAATGTTGGAGGTTATACAAAATACCAAGAACAAAAACAAAGTACATATAAGGGTTCATAGAACGCAACATTTTCAGAAATAATTTAAATTAATGAAGTAAAATAAAAATATTTCACCAACTACATGCATGTTTAGATTATTAAATAGTACCTAAGTTTAAAAAAGAAATTTGAAATACATAAATTTATAAATCTCAACCAATTTAACTCACTGGAAGAATATATAAGCTATAATGATAAGATCTGAAAGATAGTTTTTGGAGTATTCACCTAATGATTTCTCTTTTTCTGTTCATCAGTTAAACTTGTTAGAAGCGAATAAACAATATAAGTGAGTACAAATGATTATTATTTTATGACTACTTTACAGATATACTTTGTATTTTAATTACCTTATAATTGTACAACTGATTTTGTAGTTTTCTCACTTTTTTTTGCCAAAGATTGTATTCTTTTAATCACTATGCTCTATCCTCTTTTGTACTCACCATTGATGTATCCCAGATCATATACCAAGGATCTGATGATTTATAAAGTTACATTCCATTAAATTTAAACTAATCTTTTTCACCATACCCATTTAATAATTTAAGTTGTTGTATTGCGGTACTTAAATTAAGCAGGTTTTATAAATTCCTTTTCTGAAGTCCCTTCAGCTTTAACAAATACAGATGACACAGAAAACAGGGATATTTCAACAGTCAAATAAAACTAGGAGTGATGTAAGAAAACATTTTATTCATATTAAATGGAAACCTTACAACTTGCCATTCAAGAAACATATACGGAATGTATCATTTTTCAAATAGTTCTCTGCCAACTCCTCATGGTTGCTACTTTTTTTTTTTTTAATTTACGTTCTCCAACGTTGAGTCATATCGGATGATGAATGAAATGATGCTCCAATGAGTCCGGGTCCATGGAGCTTAGATTTACCCGACATTCGTCTTTGAGGATAAGGGAAAACCCTGGAAAAATCTTATCCAGGTAACTCACCCTGACCGAGATTTGAACTCGGGACCTCTTGAACATGAGGTAAACATGCAACCATCTATGCTACCAAGGCGGGCATGGCTGCAACTTGCATTTCAAACATTCCCGTTTTCTTGTGTCACCTTGTATCTCTTAGGGGTCCTTATCAACAGTTTTTTTTTGTATTTATGTCCTCCAACGTTCAGTCATAAGGGACGATGAATGAAATTGGTGAATGATGCGCAAATGAGTCCGGGGTCCATGGAGCTTACAGCTACCCGACATTCGTCTCCCAGGAAAAGGGAAAACCCCAGAAAAACATTATCCAGGTAATTTGCCCTAACCAAGATTTGAACTCGGGAACTCTTGAACATGAGGCAAACTAGCTACCATCTACGCTACCGAGGTGGGCATTATCAACAGTAATCTGCTGTGATATTTAAATTCTAAATTCTTTCATATCCATTCATGTCTTTTAAAACTTGGACAAATGCTGGAAATTTGAAATTAGCTTATACCATGTAAACATGATCTACTTGCATGTGTTTACTCTAATGCGTAAAAATGAATTTCAGCTTTTAGGACTGTGTATAACACAGAAGCAAAACTTTATTAATCTTTTCTTTCCTTCCTTCTCCAGCATTTGTTAACAATTGTAAAGGATATACAGGGTGTTACAAGTATGAGTGCACAGATTTTGCAAGCTAGGAGATCCAAATATGACAAATAATAAAGTCCCATTACAATTTCATCTATCTTAAAAAATAGATGACATAATTGAACATAACTGAATCCATTATCTGCACACTCTGGCCACAGAGTAGAATTTCAGAGCTTAATGTTATTGTTTTGGTTTGCACCTGCAACAGGTGAAAGTCTAAATTAGGCCAGTGCTTGAAAGCCGGTTTGCCACGTGCCTCTGTGTTTATCACCTTAAGCTAGAAATGAGGGGTGGGCTGCTTTTGTTTTAACCTGTTCGATCGTATTCATAAGACATAAACTTAAAACAGTGTAAAAGCTATACATAGCTTGATGAAGTGATGACCAAAGATAGCAAATTCAACTGTAAATTATAGAAATATTTAATTCAGGTTTATCATGTAAAATTAAATCAAAGCTACATATTTGCTAAACAGGAAATTTATTATTGCAACATCAACAAGATGTCTAATTAAAATGTGCTCCATCAGACAGCTCGCCATGACTCTTGGGTTTGGAATTCTTATCCCAAATGCTGTACTTCATAGTTCTGAATGCATTAGACACATCTGAGGTATTAACAGAACCTGCTATTATAGCAAGTAGGTTTACTGTTTACATTCTAGACCTTCCATTCTAAACTCACGCCAATATTGCAGGGGCCCTTTGGAGAAAAATGGTATATATTGTAAAAAAAGAGTGGCCACAAATATCTATTCTTGCCATAAATACTGTTACAAATTTTTGACACATACTGTACATCTGGTTTGGCATGTAAACATCTGCGTGTGTGCACACCTTAACCTTGAATCATTGTTAGCTTGTTTTTGAAAGAGGAAGTATTTAGCTCCAGGTTTCACCATGGAATGGGGTGATTATGAAAATCGTGTAGCCGTTATTGCGTTGCATAAAGTTGAAAAATCTGCAAGTGACATTTTCAAGATGCTGCAAATGCTGAAAATCAGCTGTTTGTTTGTATACCGCACCATTGAGCAATTCATTGCAACTGGGACTGTAAAGGCTCGGCTGAGGGAGAGTCGACTACGCAGTGTCAGGACTCCAGCAGCACAAAAAGCAGTGGCGGCTCATGATCGGAGAAATTCTGTGTGGAAGCAGGTTATCTTATACCGTGAAATGAATATTTCAAAAAGGACAATGTCCAGGCTTTTGTCAAAGGACCTTACACTAAGGGCTTATTGCTGACATAAAGGACACAATCTTGACACATGCCTAAAGAAGCTGAGAGTACTTAAATGTCGACGTCTCCTACAGCATTATGCTCTAAATGGTCATTGGAACATCCTCTTCACCGATGAAAAAGTTTTGAATACTGAGAAGTCTTTCAATATGCAAAATGACGGATTTATGCATCATCATTTTGGGAAGCCAGTAATAAGGTTCGTAAAGTTCAAAGGGCCCATCATCCCTCCTCAGTGATGGTGTGGTGGGGACTGAGTTATTCTGGTTCCACCCAGCTACGTTTGTGCAAAAAGGGCATTAAAACCAGTATCAGAGTGTATGATTCCACTGTTTTGGAGCCTATTGTCAAGAACTTGATTGGCACATTGTTTCAAAACCAACAATGCACTTTCCAGCAGGATTCTACCCCTGTCCACAAGGCCAGGTCAATGTAAGCATGGCTTCAGTGTCATGTCCCTGACTTCATTTCACCTGAAGATTGGCCCAGTAGCAGTCTGGACGTAAATCCACTGGACTATTGACTGTGGTCACTGCTTGAGGGCATCGCCTGCTAGAGGAGACACCACACTATTGGAAGTTTAAAGAGTTCCTTGTTGTCGGCAGTAGCAGATTTCCCTCTGGATGTCATCCATTCTGCCATAAACGAGTAGCCACAAAGACTCAGAGCCTGTATCTGTGTAAAAGGTGGCCATTTCAGAAAGTGATTGATGCTGTGTGTAATGAATGCCTATAAATACAACATACTAAAAGCTAATTAAAATATTTTACATGGTATTTACGTTTATTACTTTTCAAGTTGTAACAGTATTTACGGCTAGACTATGTAGTGCAGTGTGATTAGCCTTTATAAAATAAATAAGTGACAATACAAACAGCAATCTGCAAAGTAATTTCGACTTCAAATAAATTAGTCCCAAGCAGCAATTAAGGCATGTGCTTTATTAATTAAAAATTACAGCATACTCAAAATGTCATATAACGTATTACACAACTTGTTTTACCATTCATGAGTTTGAGTTTCCATTGTGGAAGAGCTCATTCTATTTTGCTCTAGGAAAGCTCTTAGGCCAGTATGAGATTATAGAAGTATCCTCATAGTTTTTTCAAAGGTGTTATATTGATTTATGCTTTGCTATGCATCAATTCTCATATGAGAACAAAAAATGGTTTGAAGCTTACTCTGAAATCTTACTTATAAGTAAGAACATAGAATCCAGTGCTGACACAACTGAAAGATAAGGGTAAGGGTACTTCCTAACTCACACTAAAATGTTTGGAGATACTGAGGAAGGCATCTTCTTTTCCCAAGTTCATCTGTCATCAAACTTAAGACATGAAAGGAGAAACCTTTCCTCTATAATACAGATGTATAACTCACATTTTATCAAAAGTAAGAGTTATCAACTTTTTCTTCAAGTCCCTAAATATTTAGTGATATATCATTTAAGTGCACTTAACATTTATAATAGAGAAATGTATAAATATATTTGTTTTGTTGTTTTATTCTTTTCAAGGGGAAGTATTGGTGAAAAATAGCAAAATACATTGCTTTCATCACAACTGTTTGAAATGTTGTCATTATGTGACTTATAGGAAATCTAGTTAAGCTACAAATTTCATCCTTAATCTAATGATTGTTGCATATATACATAATTGCTTTTTAATATGTGGGAAAATAATATCCTTGTTCTTACATTTTTGTTTAAAATAATTTAAATTTTAGATTTTGGTTTCTATAAATGACAATATCAAATTTTGTATACTCATGTGTGCATGTCAAGTAGTTTTGGAGGAAAGAATATATATATATATATATATATATATATATATATATATATATATATATATATATATATATTGTTACAAGTGACTGTTTTGTCTAACACATAGTAGTTCATTTGAGTTCAATAGTACGTGTGATGTCACTCCCCCACTTGTTGGATAATAAGTTGGTGTAAGCCGGCTTTCTCGCTCTGTCTTGTAGTGTCATTCGGCCTGAACAGGTGGATTTGTCCGCAGCTAATCAGCTGCTGTGCTTGATTGTAGTAAATATTCTTATTAAGCGAATTGTAGTTTTAGTTAGTGTTACCCATAACTTTTGTAGAAATGAACCAAACATAAAACCCCAAACTCTCACAAAGCATGTATTCCCTACTTTGAGCAATTGCCCAGGGGACGATCTGGCCATGTGCTCCATGATTAGGTAATGGTTAGGGAATGAATAAGGAGCTTTGTGAGAGGTTGGGGTTTTCTATTTGGTTCATTTCTACAAAAGTTATGGGTAACACTAACTAAAACTACAATTCACTTAATAAGAATATTTACTACAATCAAGCAAAGTACATAGGTGTCCACAGCGGCCAATTACCTACCTCAAGAGGCTGCGTACAAATCCATCTGTTCAGGCCGAATGATGCTACAAGAGAGAGCGAGAAAACCGGCTTACACCAACTTATTATCCAACAGGTGGGGGAGTGACATCACACGTACTATTGAACTCAAATGAACTACTATGTGTTAGTCAAAACAGTCACTTATGACATCATTCTACAGCTGTAACAATACTCATGTTTATTAAACAGCTTTTTAGGAATATGTGTGCAATGTTTCAAAGAAACCCATAAAAAATTGCAGTGTCTAGAGCACTTTGACCACACAATAGTGTTGGAAAATTGTAAGCAGAGAAAAATAACAACTTTCTTTGCTTTAGAATTCCCCTACACTGTACACAACGTCCATCCAAACAAAAAATTCAAGTGCAGGCTGTAGGCACTATATTTTTCTTTATATAACATAAGGTATAACTTGAGAAAAGTACTGAATAAAATATTAATGCTAATGTATGCTAAAACAATTATGAAATTTTAAAGCATTTTGATATTTGTCTTGTCTCCCCCCCCCCCCCCCCCCCAGAATGATGGTTTAGATGGATATATGTGCATTACTTTTCTATATAACAATGCCAATTCTACTTGGCTTCTACATCAGCATTTATAGTTGAGCTTCTGAGACTTGGTAGGAGCAGCTAATCTATTAAATCAAGGACTGCAGGATTGAATCCCATAATATGGTATAGATTAAAGTTAAAAATGAGGGATATGGCGTATGCACAACTATTATCTGTTCTGTGTACTCTTAATATGCAATATGGCAACAGTCTTTCAATGTGTGAACTTACTCTGTCGCAATGTGTTGTGAACAGAATGATACCCCATTTACCTTGCGTAATATGAGCGAGAATCAATGGCGTTCAGGCTAAGGAATTATTAACCCAACCAAAAGTCACAAGAACGACAAATAAACAACTGACAGGTGAGTGCCATAATGCTATCCTGCAATTTCTACTGCAATGCCAGAAAGGTGGGACTTTGCAGAAGAGCATATTAAGAGAGCTGCAGATTGGTTTCAAGTAACACCATTAGCTGTTTCCCATATTTGGCATCGAGGTATGGAGCAGTATGATCAAGGCAAGTTATATGCTAATGTTAATCCTAGAAAGAAAGGAAATTGCGGTCGCAGGCACAAAGATTATTCTGTGCAAATGAGTAAAATAAAGGACACTACTTTACACGAACGTGTAACAATTTGGTCTTTGGCATCTGTTATTGAATGCCTAAATCAATCTTCTTTCGATATTTCAAAGAAGGCAAAACAAACAAATGAGTTTCATTCACGGATGAAAACAAACATGAACATTTGCAATTCTGCTTGTCCATGATGCAGAATAGTGGTAAATTCAGGACTATGCATGATTATGTGTGCATATTGACAAGAAATGGTTTTATTTCTCTAAAGTACAGCAGAAATATTATTTAATGTTTGACGAGCAGCCTTCATATCGTCAATACAAAAGCAAACAATTCATACCAAAGTTTATGTTTATGGAAGCAGTTGCAAGATTTAGATGGAATTCACACAAACAGCAATGGTTTAATGGACGATTACGCATTTGGCCATTCACTAATGCCATCGAGACAGAAGTTAAGCAACAGTTTGTTCACAAAAATTACAGCATTTTTGTTATTAATGCTTTATATTTATAGTGTTTCCTGTCCACTCTTCAATTATGCTGTAAAAGTCTAAATATTGTAAAATGTAACATAATGTAACTTTTTGGAATGTAATAAATTAGCGTTATACATTGAAAATGTGAAATCTATGCCATATTTTGGGACTTCATAATTGAGTGACATCTATACCATAATTAGGGATGGACAGAGTATATCCTGTGGCAAATGATAGGGAGGACCCAACTAAAGCAATTGGTGAGATGGGATAGGATTTACAGCAGATATATGCATTTTAAGTTGTGAAAAAAAATTGTCACTCAAAAAGTTTTAATTTCTAATTAGTATGTGGTGTTGCAACATAAACAAATGTGTACCTTAAAAACCAAAATCGAGTTTTTGAAGCCCCTTGCAGTGGCTTTAAAGGTCACAGGTCATTTAATTTGTGACGTAGCACTTCTTTCAATTGTGCTATTATGTAACAGAGCACATTCTGAAACTACAATGTTTAAATACAGAATAAAACAAAGTATTTCAGAAAGTGGAGTGCCATTGTTACTAAAATTAGCCACCAAGCCAGATGCAGACACCGGATGCATCATCAGTCAACCACAGAACTGACGATAGGGAAGAGGTTCCCAAAAACTAGTCTTCATCAAAAAACTTGTAAGTGGAGAAAAGTATATACAAGGTTGACTCATTTGCCTAATTTTAGTTACAATGTTTAAACCTAACTTTAAGCCAAAATAATGAAAAATGCAATCTTTTGTCATGTTTGCGGAAATTTCACTGATACTTCCCCTTAGTGTACACTCTGTGAGTTTTGGAAGTATAGTACATAATTAAATTTAAAGGGAGTCGATTAATGACACTAAACAACACTTACTTTTAAATGTTTCCGGAACATTTAAAAGTAAGTGTTGTTTAGTGTCATTAATTGACTCCCTTTAAATTTAATTTATTATAACAACACTGTTTTCAACACTTCCAAGAAAGGAATTGTTACAGTACATAAGTTTAATAAGCACAGAGTAAAAGCATATTCCTAGTATTTTTGTTCCAACAAATAATGGATAGAATAAATATTTACAGACATTAAATTCTGTGAAGAAGTATGCAAAGAAATAAGATATTTTGCTACTAATTAACAATATAAAAATTCACAGTATACATCATAAATATAAATATAAACATGACTAGTTTAAGTATAGCTTAAGCATGGACAACTTAGGCAATGCCTACGTTTCATAATATGAGGATGATGCATAGTGATCTCAACTGTATCTTAGTGTCTGTTCAACTTTAGGAAAACTATATACTCTAGATATTGTACATAATTAATATTCTCTTGCTTTATTATACTTTGTAACATATTGTATTGTAAATATTGTAGACTTATTTCTGTGTAGACTTATTTCTGATCTTAAAGTTTAGGTTTAATATTTTGACGAGTCACCAATTTTCGAGCACCTGCTCAACTATGTAAGTGTAATGTGACAAATAAAGTATTGTATTGTATTATGCTGAAAGTTGTGTGCAACTCATTAACATTCAAATTTCAGCAATTTAACAAAAATCAATATACAGACTTTAACCAAATGCTGCCATATTGTGGCATCATCAGGTTACCATAGGCAATATTCCCAAAAATGGCAGGCATCATTGTTTTCATTCAACACTATGTCCCATCTGAATGGACATCAGTAATGTGGGATCACAGTATCCAAGAAGAAGCTCACCCTGGTTGTGCTCCATAGAGTGCAACAAGGAAAAGAGTTGAGAAGCATGTTAGAGAGGACTGAAAATTGCAGTAGAACATACTGCAGTAGTAGATAAGATTGAGAAGTAAGCTTATTAAAAAGTTTGAGCCCATTGGGCCCAATATTTATTGGCAAAGACCACGGGCACAAGTGTTGTAACAGGCAATGAAAACTGGTTCCATCATTAAAAGCCTGAAACAAAGTGCCAGAGTGTAAAATAGCAACACTTTGAACTGATTATTAAATTATAGATAAGTCATATTTATTA
Organism: Mantis religiosa; assembly: GCA_030765055.1. Lineage (NCBI taxonomy): Eukaryota > Metazoa > Arthropoda > Insecta > Mantodea > Mantidae > Mantis > Mantis religiosa. Next base: position 215,098,754 of record CM060952.1, read on the forward strand.
CACATCAGCTTCACTTACGTACCCATATTGAGGACATGTTTCATGAACGATCGCTTGCATCATCAGCTCTAATGCGACTAAAGCTTGATCCAGTGGTATGGGTAGTTCTGGAGTTGCTGCTGCCATCTGTTGATTTTGTAATGAATTTAAATGTGGGTTGTCTTCTGGCGGGATTTCGAAGTTCATTAGTTGGTTTTTATGTTTTTCTATGTAAATTCTCTCCCATATGACGAGTTCACTATGTTTTTGTACACATTTTAGTAATTTGGTGCTATCTTCAATTTCATGATTTGCAGACCAGAAATGATCTGCTATTGTGGACTTAGCAATATTTTTGTATCTTAAGTGCCTAAAATGTTCTTTCTTTCTAGTGCCTTTGTCCTCCCTATGTAAATTTTGTCACAGTCTTTACACTTAATCTTGTAAATGCCTGACTTTTCTTCTGGTTTTATCTGATCAGCATTATTATTGTTAATAAGATAAAACAATAAAACCAGAAGAAAAGTCAGGCATTTACAAGATTAAGTGTAAAGACTGTGAAAAAATGTACATAGGGAGGACAAAAAGAAACATAGGCATGTAACGTAATGTAAACCCGGTGGGTCAACGAGCTACCATCTGTGTTGACAAATCAAAGATCTATTAGACAAGCTTGTGCAGCAAGTGGGGACACTATTGCAGTGTGTAGACCATCAAACTTCATAGCAATAATGCAACCGTCCTAATCATGAAAGGTAGAGCAACATTCTTGGCTCAAAATTAATGTGACATGAGGTCAGAGTACACAAGAATGTTTTCATCGACTGTGTGAAGCTTGTGGTAGTGTAATGTTGCCATACAGCACAGACTCACAATGGGTTAAAGCATTAAGAGGAGGCACAGAGGCATTGAAGGATAAACCCCGTACAGGACGAGAACAATACAGTTCAACTTCCTGCTTCCTTGTTAGATGTTGATTGCAAATGGACTGTGCATGAGTCGAAGTATGCCACAAAACCGTACTCCACTTTCTGCACAACATTCTGCCTTACCGCAAAACTGTAGCACACTGCATAGCCCAAACTTTCCAAGGTGCAGCAATGGAACCACTTTTCAGTAGCACAAGATTTGTTAAGCCAGTACTAAAGGAAAGGTAATGACTTTCGTTGATGAAACATCACTATGGACAAAACCTGGGCTCGCTTGTATGAACCAAAATTGTAATGCCAATCCAATGAATGAAGGCATCCTAGTTCTCCTCATCCAAAGATAGTGCGTGTTACACAAAGTGCTGTGAAAGTAATATTTATTGTAGCTTATGATAATGATCGGGTAATACTGTACCACACTGCCTACTACTGCATGTTCCTGCAACACCACCTTCGTCCAACACTCAGGAGAAAGCAACCACATTTCATGGAACAGCATTCCATCATTCTTCATGACAACGCAAGATGCCACACTGTAACTGCTGTCCAGGACCTCTTGCGACGCTGGCAATGGGAGACTATAAAACATCCACTGTACTTACCCGACATGAGTCCCTGTGCTTATAATCTCATTGTCAAAATGAAAGAATCACTGCAAGGGATCTGGTACTACAACATCAGGGATGAAATTATCTAGGCAATACGGTGGTCACTACGAGACATGAACAGAAATAGATGTGCAGATGGTTTACGACACCTTCTGAACATCTGGCGAAAGGTCATAAATAACGAGGGTGATTATACTGAAGTTATAAATACCCCCGTCAATAAAGGCATTTCAAAGGGGGAAAAAAGTTGTCATTACTTTTTGTCAAACTGCTATAAATGGAAAAACTAACAAGATATTTTCATTTTCTCAATAAAACATGTAATCAGACAAATAGTAAATAGGCAAATGGACATGACTGAAAAACATTTTGTAGTAATGGATCATAACTTAAAGAAAAGCTCCACATATATTTGATTAAATGATGAGCTGTAACAAGATTCTGAGAAAAAAACACTGCAGTGTAGAAACCATATAACCATATATCGCACCATTGATAAAAATGTCCATCTCTTATAAACAAATGGTCTATGAGCATCATAGAATTCAAAACAAAAATTGATAATTTTCTTATTAAATTTTAGATGAGTCGTATTTCTTACACATCTGCTTCACTTTCGTACCTATTTTGAGGACATGTTTCGCAAATCTTCGTTTGCATCTACGGCTCTTGTGCGACTCGAGTGTATAGTCGCACAAGAGCCATAGATGCAAACGAAGATTTGCGAAACATGTCCTCAAAATAGGTACGAAAGTGAAGCAGATGTGTAAGAAATACGACTCATCTAAAATTTAATAATTTTTCGCTTCACTGTGGTGTTCCAATACAGTTAAGAGTCGCACAAGAGCCGTAGATGCAAACGAAGATTTGCGAAACATGTCCTCAAAATAGGTACGAAAGTGAAGCAGATGTGTAAGAAATATGACTCATCTAAAATTTAATAATTTTTCGCTTCACTGTGGTGTTCCAATACAGTTAAATCCTGATAATTTTCTATTTTTCAATCACAATCTAAGAAGCTACAGTTACTGATATCTGGGAACATGAAATCCTTAAACAACCTGAAGGACCAGCTAATAAGGTGAGAAAGTATAGCAAAGGATGCTACAAAAATAAACATGAACGTAACTTATACCAAGAAAGTGTAAAAAAATCAAACCATCATTATGAAGAACTTGACAGAAAACTTAACATTCATTTGAAATGCTTTGCTGATTTTCATAATTAGTATTTACAAATTACTTTATTCTAATATTTTTCCTTTAACAGAATTTATTTATTGGAGCTAAGTTCAGTCTTAGTATTTTAATTTCTTAGTTAACAGCATTTTCTTATTACCAAATTTTCTTTATTGCAACTATATTTACTAATTATTCATAATAATGTTTGCTGTTAATGGTGAACAGTACTTTATCATATTAAAATTTACAGTTCCATAATGTACCACACTAGTAATACAGGAATGAACGTTATAAAATGCTTGTAATTTTTCTATATACTAATATTCTTTTATGTGACTTAATTCATGGTTTCATTACAGTGATAGAACATGAGATGGTGCATGTACCTTATGCCGCCTGGATAAAAAATTACCATTACAAAGAAATGAATACAGGATCTGTGATGAACACTCAAGAAGTGGTCGTCCTTTGACATACAAAATAGAGGAAAGGGTTCAAATGGTGTGAGATGTGTTCCCACAAGCTCCAAAAGATCAACATTAGAAGTCAGAAATGTTCTGAAAAACAAATTTAAATTTTGTGTGAAGAAGCCAGATTACTAACAACAGCTATAGCCAAAAGATTGTAACTGGCATAGAATATGGTCAGAACATGGGTGGTTGGTATGAAGATTGGCTCCAGCTGTTCATTTGGAGTGACAAAGTCATTTGTCTCTACTGGGTACAGCAGAATCCAGGGTCCATAGATGTGCAATGATGAAAGGCCAATCATCTCGAGATGGCACCTAGCCATGCTGAGAAATGATGCTATCTCCACCTCACCTAGCATGAATTGGCTTACTGGCATGATTCCAGGATATTTGTCTGGGTCATTGTGGTCAACATGGAGTCCCTATCTCATCTCATGGTGTTAGGCTAAGAACAAGGTTTACTGCTGCAAACCAAGCATTTTTGATGACCTGGAGGATCACAATTACCATATCCTTAATAACATAACAGAAGAATTCCTTTCAAAATCAGTTGAAGCTATCCATAAGAGCTTACAGACAGCTGCACAAAATGTGGTTGCATTTGTGGATTTTTATGTTTCACTTGACAGGATTCCTGCCAACTCACACTCTGCAACAAAACTTGTTGCAATATAACACTTTTCTTAACAGTTGCTCACAATTTGGAATAGGTAATTATTTCCCACCCACCCTGTATTAAGGAACAGGTGACAGAGTCAATTAATAAAGAAAATTGTGGTGTGCAAGAAACTTCAAATAGAACAGAAATTTGGTCATATGAACTATCACAGACAATGGTTCCAAGACCTCTGGCTCTTAACATGTTAATATTGTTTTGAAAGTAGTGCTTTTGTTTCAGTTATATATCAGCAATACGTACAAACGTGCTAACATCAATTTTCATCTTTGCATTCCCATTTTCTGGGATGTTTAAGGAAATGGATCTCTTTCATAAATAACTATTAGAGTTAAATTCTCATGTTCGCACTATACTTCATGAACCTTGAGCAATACTTTTACTTCAGGGTTTCTATTTAGATCAATTTGGCATATTTAAGGAAGCACACCTGCTTCAATGACTATAATGGAAATTCTTAAGCTATTCATTGTGTTCACTCTATTTCTGAGATAGGTACTGAAGATTCTGAACCTTCATGTTTTGTGCTATTGTTTCCAGTATCTTGTTCATCAAGCTTTACTGTTGTATTTCTGTTTGTCAAGATTATTTTGGCATATTTAATGGAACTTGACTGGCCTTGTTTTTGTGTACCTAGTTTTCCTATAGTATGTAATATCCTCTGTGTTTTCTGTAAAAGTGGTCTTCTAGAACCTTGTTTTTCTCTGTTATTTAACCCTTTGATTAATACTACATTTTGAGGTGTTGGCTGCTTCATTAACTGGGACATTTGTTCTGTTCCATCATCTTCTAAAGGGAAAGAAATTGTATCCCCTGTTGTCAGCACTGATGAAGAACCATCTTCTGCTGCACTTGGGTCTACAGGTACCACAATAGGCGTGCTAAGCACATCTGGCTCAGTTTTGGGGGTGGAAGAAAACACAGAATCATCGTCTTTTGCAAAAATGATAGGTAACTCAAGGATTTTAGCAGGAGTGAGTGTATTATCATCATCGTCATCACCACCCTCTACAGGGTGTATAGTTGTTTCTGCTTTTGCTATTTTTTGATGTTTAGATGCTTCTCCTTTCTTTGGGCGCCCAGATGGTACAGTGTAAGTGCCAAGTTTAGGACCAGTCATTTTTGTCTGTCTTGAAGCACTAGGGATGACAGTCAGTGATCGCTGTCCAGAGGTACCACTTTTTGTAGTTGTCATTGGAAGAATAGTTATTGGGGAAGAAGCTACACTTGAAAATGGCACTAATACTGAGCTTCCAGAACCTGTTGTGTGAGGAGATTCGGCCAGCATTACTACATTCCCTCCACTTGTAGTCCCCAACACATTCTTTGCTGTGCCACCACTGCTAGATGTCAGCACTGTTAACTTGGACAGGTCTAATGGACGCCCAGAAGCTGGTAGGACTCTGGCTGGTGCCATCATCTGGCTGCCACTTGAAACTATAGTCTGAAGGGTTTCCTCATTACCCACAACTGCAACATAACATTTGTCAAACATTTCAACCATATTTCTATGCAAACTGAGTTGAAATGGAAAATGCCATAACTGACCTAGTTTATTCCAAACATATAAGCATTATAATACAATACAGCCACTTGGAATAAACCAAAGAGATATAGCACCATCATCATACATATACTTAGAATCATGCTTGCCTTCCATTTTTTCTAACTCCTACGGCTGCAACAAATGCTGGTTAAAAATGGCAAGGAAGGTTTGCATTTTAGTGAACAACTACTCTTGCTTTTAAATAATTCTATATTACATTGATATTCCATTGAGGAACCATTTGATCTATAAATGACAGGAATGTAAAACTACACACTTCATAAAATATATAGGATATCTGGCCTACAGTTTTAACATTAAAAGCTTTCATAAGTTTAGTTGAATGCAGATAGATTTAAAAAAAATTGACATATGATTAGTACATCTCTTGCCATTTAAACTACAAAATATTAACAATGTTCATATTATTAAATTATATCAGATTAGAATATGCAAAGATGGCAATGTAGACACCAAATCAGAAGGTCTTCTGTGTTTTTGGACTGGCTGAAGCAATATATGTAAAATATGTACAACAAATGTGTAACGGATTCGCACAGCCTTTGTAAGTCGACATGCCAATATAACTTGCAATTCCTCTGTCTGAAGTTCATGATTTAGTCCATGAAAGATTAAATCTCCAGTCATACAATATTCAGTTATACCAGCAAATCTATTCCCAGGACAAAAGCATACAGAAGAAGTTGGCCAGGATACATTTTGGATAAAACTTAAAGGATGATGCTTTCCTGGATAAAAAGTACATTACTTATAAAGCAAATTTCCATGTTAAGGCTGTGTGAATGCTTTCCACATTTTCTGCAGACACGCTCCATTTGCTTTCATTTACTACTACTGTACGGTCTTATCTCTGTGGGGAAATGCTACTAACAGTAAAATAATACTTAATCTATTGATTAAGGCTTCATGGGTGATCAGCCGCGTCAAATTAAACAACAGTAACTCCAACCACACGCATTCAGTGACCAACCTCACAGAAAACGCTTAAGTGGAGGGTAGCTGTGTTTACCGCCAGCCGAGCCAATGCAACATTGTCACTTGGTCATTGGCCAGGGCAGGGCGTGCTCTGCCCACCGATTAATATATGTATAGGGTCACGTTTCGCAGCAATTACTAGTTCCTGATGAAGGCCATAGAGTGTAAAATGGCCGAAAGTTTGATCTTCTTAAATTTGATGCGGCTGATCACCCATGAAGTCTTAATCAATAACGCTCGCCGCGAAAGCTTCAAGTCTTACAATACTTAATCTACAAAAGAAGGCATTAAGAATTATGGTTGGTATTCCAAAAACAGAAAGCTGCAGGAATCATTTCAGCAATTTGAGTATCTTTACCTACCTACTTTACATATGAAGACTAATAATGTAAATTGTCACAAATGCTGTAATACACTCACAACACAAATTACAAGTCACAAAACTAAGTTGATTGGGACTTCTGTCAAATATATGGCTTACACAATTTGCCAAGGCAGTTAAAAGACATCCTCTGTTAATAAGTTTAGGGCAGAACTACACAAATTTTTTATAAACATTCAGTTTTACTCAGTAAGTGAATATTTTGAATATAATTTAAATGTAAATTTATCAAGATGTGTGCACTTCACTAAACTAATATATTTTATTTTCATTCTTGTTTCATTTAATTGAGATTCCAAGATTCATCAACAAAAAAAGGATCTGCTCACTTTTTTCTCGGCCAGCCAGCCAGGTGAAAAGATGATTATATATCATCTATATATTAAAGATGATATATAATCATCTTTTCACCTGGCTGGCTGCCCGAGAAGAAAGTGAGCATATTCGTCGCCAGGAAAGCTTTAGGTCTTATTTTAAAAAAGGATTTTGAAAATTCCTGAAGTATAATACTAGAAGCCAGCATCTCTATAAATGAGTAGTGATATATGATTGTACACATTGTATAATACTTCCAATGTAAACAGTAAGCTTCCAATGTAAGTTACTGTTAATTTTGATATTGTAAGTTATAGAAGTAGATTGTAAAATAATTGATGGAAATTAATCATTTCTTCACACTAGCCGTGTATAGGCTAAGGTTTTGGATAGAGTCAAACTGAAAAATTCAATACCACGGCCGGCATTGAATAAGAGTTTAATGATGAAGCCTTTGACTCAAGTACTTGCAATAGTAAGTCACCACAGACAGTGTGTCTCAAATACAAGAGCCTCTAGTGGTCTACCGGGGAAATATTTGAGTCAATTGGAGAATTTAATGTCAGGATGGCACGTTGGCCATTGTAGCTCAATGGGTAAGAGTGACCCGATGGAAACCAGAAGATCTGTGGTTTAAATCCCGGCCGTGGCACTGAATTTTTCAGTCTATCTATAGATTGTAAATACTGATAATCCCCTACATATTTTGACATCTATAATTCTGGATGAACTCCCTGGCTAATGAACTGAATTGAAATGAATATACTTACCACGTGTACACAAAACATTATCAGTTTCTCTTAAGTGTTTGTGCCGATTCATAATGTTTACATCATTGTGATGGCCAAGTGATAACTGGAGCTCGGACTTTTTGAAAATGTATATGCACATATGTAAATGCATATTTTGAAGGTTAGTGTATACTTAGAGGATACAGGCATAATCTGGCATTTATTTACCTTAAGTAAGATCTGTTATCTGATATTTCTGAATAAACTGAACAATTTAATGAATCTATAAGTTGGACTCCCCTTGGCACCATAATAGTAGCATTGCTATTTTTAAGCCAAGTGATAACGGGACCATACTTTGAGCCTGACAATACATGCAGGTAGTTAGGCACTGAAGATTCTTTCCAAGAAAAGGACTTCTTACATTTCTTTCAGTGTCGTAACCTCTAAAATTTTGTGTTGATAGGACATGTGTTAGACTGTTAATTTATTAATCTACTAATAGTGTGGTATTTTGTAAAAATGCCTAAAGATAAGAGCAGCAGATCCTTCATAATTAAGCAGTGGACTTCAGGCAATAGTGACTATTCAAGTGATGGCGATTTGGTGTTTTGTCAAGTGGTGAATAGGATATAAAATGTGATAAAAAATTTCAATTTGAGCAGCACATCTCAGGTCAAAAGATAAGGGCAAGAACTTGCAATAGCTACTTTTGACTCAAGCGAAACCACAGTCAAAAGGTAATGCATTTTATTGTGCTGGACAAAAGATACCTGATGAATCCACCCTTAGAAAAAATTACTTACCTTCGTTACACGCTTCCGTCCTGGATTCAATATAGTCTGACATAGGAAGGAACGTCTGGATATTGGTAGATGAAACAACCGATTCATGTAGCCGATACATAGTGAACTTCATAGTGGGAAAATTATGTCCAGAAGAATCTGCCAAATCTCATTTACATGCATGCAAAGTATTAGAAAAAACTAACAAAAGTACGACTGTAAGATGTGTAAATGATTCCTTGCATCTTCTGTGGCCTACTGAATTGGAGAACAATTGTTACAGGGTGCATGTCTTAGTCAAAGATGCAGCTTCATATTATGTTAAAAGTTGGCCAGTCTCTTCGAGTATTTTTTCCTAATCTCATCCACCTAACATGTTTAGTGTACGGGCTACACCACACTGCAGAAGAGATATGCTCTCTCTTTCCATCAGTTAACAAAGTAATATCAAGAGGGGGAAAAAGGTGTTTTTAAAAGCGCCTGCTCGTGTACAGTTATACAAGAATGTCTGCCTGAACCAGTTGTCACAAGATGCAGAACTTGGTTATCTGCAGCGTCATTCTACCAGGAGAACCTCAATCAAGTGAAAGCTGTAATCACAAGTATTGATGATACTCGTACTGCATGTGTTCGTGAAGCAAATGCTGCATTTGAATGTAAAACTGCATATCAAGATATAAATTTTATCCATGCACATTATTCTTCACTTTCAAAGGCTAAAGGTGCAGAAATTTGTGGTGCACCCATATATGAGTCTGTTCAATTAACAAAACAATTTCTTCTTTGAATGTCATCCCTGGTGAAACTTGGAAAAAAGTTAAAAATAAACTCAATGTGGTGTTGGACTCAAACCCAGGACTAAAGAAGATTCAAGATATCAACAAGTATTTAAATGGAATCAGAAAAATCTTTGTCAGATGAATGTTCTGAGGAGTCACTACCAGTGTATAAGTATTGCCCAATCACATCTGTTGATGTGGAGTGATCATTTTCAGTGTACAAAGTTATTAGCTCACAATAGAAAATCCTTAACCCCTGAAAACATCGACACACTTTTGGTAACATACTGTGATTCGTCATTTGCCAAGGAGTGACATGTATTGGTGAATTAAAAAAAAAAAAAAATTTTATAAGTGTATATTCTTATATTTGAAGTTTCTAGTGCATATAGATCCGGGCCCTTATGATAACTTTGTTACACATGCTTCAGAGGTTTTGTTACAGCCAGTCCAACAACACAGAAAACCTTTTGTGGTATCCATGTAGCCATCTTCATAAATACTAATGTAACTGGATAACATGATTATTGTCATTGTTGCAATCACAAATGAAAAGAGACTTACAAATTATATGTCAAAATATCAAAATTTAATTGTATTGCAACACCACAGTGAAGCAAAACAATTATTAAATTATAAATGAGTTGTATTTATTACACATCAGCTTCACTTACGTACCTATATTGAGGAGATGTTTCACGCACTATCATTCGCATCATTGGCTCTAATGCGACTAAAGCTTAATCCAATGGTGTGGGTAGTGCTGGAGTTGCTGCTGCCATCTGTTGATTTTGTGATGACTTTAAATGTGGGGTAGTTTTCTGGCGGGATTTCAAAGTTCATTAGTTGGTTTTTATGTTTCTCTATCTATATTTTCTCCCATATGACGACTTCATTATGTTTTTGTACGTATTTTAGTAATTTGATGAACTCGTCATATGGGAGAACATATACATAGAAAAACATAAAAACCAACTAATGAACTTTGAAATCCTGCCAGAAGACAACCCCACATTTAAAATGATCAAAAATCAATAGATGGCAGCAACAACTCCAGAACTACCCACACCATTGGATTAAGCTTTAATTGCAATAGAGCCGATGATGTGAACAATGGTTCGCGAAACATGTCCTCAATATAGGTACATAAGTGAAGCTGATGTGTAATAAATACGACTTCATCTATAATTTAATAATATATGTCAAAAGGTTTTTATCTGGATCTGATACAACCAAAGTTTCCAATGTTATTCATATGGGCCAGTTAATCCTCTGTTATGTGGCTAATAGTCCTTAAAGGATTCAAATATTTCAACAATTATTTGCTACTCACAAAATATGCTACTCCATTTTCAGGATAGTACTCATATCAATGAGAATGTCTGAGAAAAGTAAAAGCATTAACTTTTTCATAAAATTGAAAACATTTATTTACAGTCATCCAACATGATGAAACTCCTTCAGATAACTTATACTTTTTCAAGACAGTGTAATTATGTTATTCTGTGATGACATCGCCCTAATATAGCAAGTTTTTAAAAGAAAATGAAAATGTGATTTCCTATGCAAAAAAACTGCACTTTATTAAAATCTGTGGCTTCTTTTTCTTCAACAATATCACGTACAAAAACATTACAATTCATAAAATTATTCTTAGTCAGCATATTTCAATTTGCTGCTCTAACAACTTCTAATGTGCTTAAGCTACAACCATGTCTTACAACTTCACTTTTGGCTGCAGAGCTGTTGTTCAAGCAGAGCAGCATATTGTGATGTAGTTTCACTGCAGTTATTTTTAGTACTTTTGCAGTTAGTTTAAATAATGAAGGAAATTCAGAACTCAGCATTATTGTGTCAAAAGTATCAGAAATGTAAGGCTTGAAACTTTCACAGGGAATGCTATTAATAACTGCCAGGTTAAATGTATGAAACCTGAGTATTCGGCCATATTACACTATGTGGCATTCATCAGAAACTGAAAAGAGGGAGAAAACATCCTAGTATATATACCTAAAAGAGAATGGGCACAGCTACGAGTAGTTAGCGTAGAGAGCCCAGTGACTGGGCCACTTGCCTGTCGTGGGTGGGTCAGTGCTGTCTATGATCGTATGTTTGATGGCTGGTGCCCAAGCCATGCTGAGTTTGCCTCTAGAGTCTGTGTTGAAATTTCAAAGATGTAATTTAATTTCTTAAGATTCTTTGAAGGTCAAATCAAAGTATTTGTTGGAGTAAGAACCTTGGTGTCATTAAAATTCATTCCGAGTATATTCTCAACACTGTGAAAAGGCAGTGAGCTTCTGTTGTCTTAGTTTAGTGTATCACTTACAAGCAGCACAATCTCGCATCTGCTTTAACATTAGAAATTCATTTGGCAATGTTCTGGCTTGACTCTCGAAATAAAGTGTCAATTCCTCTGTTTGCTACTGCTTGTGCATGCCACAGCTGGTTCACCAACACTGTCTGAATCTGAATACTCTTCATTTTTATTTTTTCAGTAACACTGCATGATGTAATTGCCTTCCTCTGTAATCGGTTTATAATCTTAATCATTGTCTTCATCAACATCGGAACAGCCCTCAGTATTTTTAAGAATCTATATACAATCTTCTTCCACACTTACTTTTTCATCTTCTCCATTCTTGTTTTCTGGCAAGTCACACACACACCATGCCACAACTTTTTCGATGACTTTATCAAAGTTTATTTCAATCTGGTACCAAGCAAATGGTTGAGTGCAATGAATTTGCCTACTGGCAAGAGAATTCGAGTAGTTTACCTGCTGAAAATAGCAATTTACTGTCTGTAAAACAAGTCTTTATTTACTGCGCTAAACTATATATACATCTATAATTTTTTTTCTTTTCCAAAACTAGTCCGGGTTAACGAGGTCTCACTGCATATGTCTTGAGTGCTCTACACAAAAGTTCTAGCCAGTTGACAATTTCTTGATAATGCCTACAAGTGGAGGCAAAATGCATTGAAAGAAAATCTGTGATATATGAAGTACAGAATGTTTCATTCAACTCATAGTATAACTTTAACTGATACTTTGGTACTCGGTTGTAAGAGATTCCATTCCTTTAGTTACATGCTAACAAATCAGTCTGGGCTTGTGTGTGAATTAGATCACTTACAGGATTATTTAGAATTGTCCAGGTTGTTTGACAGGGTTATCTGGATTCCACAAATTTAGAATCAGTCAGGAGTGGAAGAAGTAGAGGTACCAGGCTCAGGGGAAGAACTCGATCCTTCCTCTTGTGGGGTAAATTCTCCAGGTGGAAATGGAACAGGAAATGAATCACTATGCTTAATAGGCCTTCATTCAGAGGGCAAATCTGGATAGGATAGTTTCTGAGGAGAAACCAGAAATTTCGGTTAAAAAGAAGTAACAGTCTAAAAGGTGGTCCTTCTGTTCTATTCTGTCCATATTATAGGAAAAGTTATATCACGACTGTTCACCATCCTGCATGAAAACAGCTTTGCCAGAAGACAGAAACAATCTTTCTCCTGTAGTATGGACCACTGACTGCCTTTTCAGCCTCAACCACACCCAGCTGTAATTTCCCATAAAAAGAAGTCACAAGTCACTATAATCTTCATTCCAAATATTAGTCTTTGGAGTGGATATACCTTTGAGGGTGACTCAGCAGCTGAAGTAATGACAAATGCCATCAAAAACGTTTTGTGTTCTAACATTTAGAAGGTGAAGGCGGGTGTACATAAGTGTGACTAATCATACTAAAAAATTACTCTAAGTAACTTCATCATTATACTGTTCACCACTCTAGAATGTAATTGACGTTTAGTAACCATGTGCAAGAACACTTTCAATAAATGAGAGAGGATGGTACGTGATAATGGTTGTCATAGCAACGATTAGAAGGACCAATTAAAGCTGACGTTTTCATGACAATGTTAGATGCTAAACCTTGGTTGCTGATATTCCAACACATGCTTAGCATGACATGTGGGCAAGCAAATTATACATATCTTCTTCCGCTAAAGCTGCAGTAAACACAATACCTTGCTGCTTTTACCTTCTGATAACGCTGCAATAAACCAATTGCCTTCACGTTTGCTGCTGCTCTTTTTAAACAGTCAGATGCAAAATCCTTTTATGGAAGTGTTGAAAACAGTGTTGTTGTATAAATTAAGTTAATTAGGAGTCGATTAATAACACAAAACAACACTCACTTTTAAATTTTCTCGGAACCGGTTTCTGAGGTCTTCCCTCTATCTTCAGCCGGACATCGACTAGTTCTCATTGGTGTAGCTGGCAATATTTTGTCTTCGGTCTCCTCTGGTGGCGGTTCGAGGAACTTGCTGAACAAATCTTTCTGGGGGATGTCGAAATTGAATACTTTGTTCCTATTTTTTGAAATAAAGATTTGTTCCCATGTGGACAGTTCTTCTTTTCCTGTTGTATGTTTTAGTAATTTTGGTTCTGGATTTATGTTGTGGTTTTTTTCCCAAAAATGCGTGGCAACTGCTGATTTTTCTAATTGTTTGTATTTTATGTTCCTAAAGTGTTCCTTTGCTCTTGTTTCTAAATTTCTTTTCGTTTTTCCAATATAAATTTGACTACAGTCACAGCATTCAATTTGATATATACCAGATTTTTTGTTAGATGGAATGGCATCTTTGATGTTTGAGCAAATTAGGTTTTTTAAGGTGTAATGGTTCACTGGAGCTAGTTGAATGTTTTGTTTTTTGAAGACTTTTTTGAATTTATCAAAGGCCCATGGATGGTAAGTGAATTTTTTGAAGATCATTTTAGTTTCTGTAGCTGAGAGGGTTGTGGTTTCCTTTAGTAGTTTCTTCTTTTTTGCTAAGTTCACTTTTTTGTCTACTAGTGATTTGGGAAAGTCATTTTTCTGTGCTATTTCAATAATTTTGTTGTATTCTATTTTGTATTCTTCTGCTGTGAGAGGGATGTTGACCAGTCTGTGTGCTAAACTATTAAAGATTGCCTGTTTGTGGGATCTTGGATTGTAGCCATTAGCTTTTATGTAGTTGTCTGTCTGTGTTGGTTTTCTGTAAATGCCAAAGTTTATTCTATTTTTATTTCTGATTATTTTTAGATCTAAAAATGGTAAATACTCGTCTTTTTCAACTTCTACAGTGAACTTGATGCTTTCTTCTTGAATATTTAAAAGTTTTAGTGCATCACTGATGTGTTTTTTTGGCACTATGGCAAATATGTCATCTACATATCTTTGCCAGAGTTTGAACATCCATGGGAAACCTTTAGTGATCCTTATTTCTAGTGCACTCATGTACAGATCGGCCAGGAAGGGTGATAAGGGGTTTCCCATTGCTAAACCAGAAGTTTGATGGAAATATTTTGTTTGAAACTGGAAGAAATTCTGTTCTATGCATAATTTGGTAAGTTCGATGTAATCTGAAATTTCAAGTGATGACATTCCAAGTGATTTGAGCCATTTTTCTATCAATGTTGGGAGTTGTTTAACTGGTATGCTGGGAAACAGTGATTTAACGTCAAATGAGACTAGTGTGTCTTCTTCATTTAGTTCAGTATCATTAATGTGTTCTATAAGTTCATAGGTGTTTTTGATGCTTAGGCTATCGAATTTTGGAAATGAGTTGAATTTGTTTGTTAGCCATTTTGCAAGTTTGTATGTTGGTGAATTTATACTGCTAACTATAGGTCTCATTTTTATGGATGGTTTGTGTATTTTGGGTAAGCCATAAAGTCTAGGTAAGGTTGGGTTATCTGGTTTAACTGCATATTTGTTTGATATTATACTTGATTTTGCTATTGTTTTTTCAAATGATTTTATGCAAGCTGTTAATGGATTTTTGTTAATGGTTTCATATTCACTGTTAGTTAGCATTTCTTCCATTTTTTCAAGGTAATCAGATTTTTCCATTATGACTATTTTGTTACCTTTGTCTGCCTTGGTGTATATGACGTTTTTTTGTTTCAATGAACGGATAATATTTTGTTTGCTCTTGTGAACGGATCTGGTTCACAAGATCCGTTCACAAGAGCAAACAAAATATTATCCGTTCATTGAAACAAAAAAACGTCATATACACCAAGGCAGACAAAGGTAACAAAATAGTCATAATGGAAAAATCTGATTACCTTGAAAAAATGGAAGAAATGCTAACTAACAGTGAATATGAAACCATTAACAAAAATCCATTAACAGCTTGCATAAAATCATTTGAAAAAACAATAGCAAAATCAAGTATAATATCAAACAAATATGCAGTTAAACCAGATAACCCAACCTTACCTAGACTTTATGGCTTACCCAAAATACACAAACCATCCATAAAAATGAGACCTATAGTTAGCAGTATAAATTCACCAACATACAAACTTGCAAAATGGCTAACAAACAAATTCAACTCATTTCCAAAATTCGATAGCCTAAGCATCAAAAACACCTATGAACTTATAGAACACATTAATGATACTGAACTAAATGAAGAAGACACACTAGTCTCATTTGACGTTAAATCACTGTTTCCCAGCATACCAGTTAAACAACTCCCAACATTGATAGAAAAATGGCTCAAATCACTTGGAATGTCATCACTTGAAATTTCGGATTACATCGAACTTACCAAATTATGCATAGAACAGAATTTCTTCCAGTTTCAAACAAAATATTTCCATCAAACTTCTGGTTTAGCAATGGGAAACCCCTTATCACCCTTCCTGGCCGATCTGTACATGAGTGCACTAGAAATAAGGATCACTAAAGGTTTCCCATGGATGTTCAAACTCTGGCAAAGATATGTAGATGACATATTTGCCATAGTGCCAAAAAAACACATCAGTGATGCACTAAAACTTTTAAATATTCAAGAAGAAAGCATCAAGTTCACTGTAGAAGTTGAAAAAGACGAGTATTTACCATTTTTAGATCTAAAAATAATCAGAAATAAAAATAGAATAAACTTTGGCATTTACAGAAAACCAACACAGACAGACAACTACATAAAAGCTAATGGCTACAATCCAAGATCCCACAAACAGGCAATCTTTAATAGTTTAGCACACAGACTGGTCAACATCCCTCTCGCAGCAGAAGAATACAAAATAGAATACAACAAAATTATTGAAATAGCACAGAAAAATGACTTTCCCAAATCACTAGTAGACAAAAAAGTGAACTTAGCAAAAAAGAAGAAACTACTAAAGGAAACCACAACCCTCTCAGCTACAGAAACTAAAATGATCTTCAAAAAATTCACTTACCATCCATGGGCCTTTGATAAATTCAAAAAAGTCTTCAAAAAACAAAACATTCAACTAGCTCCAGTGAACCATTACACCTTAAAAAACCTAATTTGCTCAAACATCAAAGATGCCATTCCATCTAACAAAAAATCTGGTATATATCAAATTGAATGCTGTGACTGTAGTCAAATTTATATTGGAAAAACGAAAAGAAATTTAGAAACAAGAGCAAAGGAACACTTTAGGAACATAAAATACAAACAATTAGAAAAATCAGCAGTTGCCACGCATTTTTGGGAAAAAAACCACAACATAAATCCAGAACCAAAATTACTAAAACATACAACAGGAAAAGAAGAACTGTCCACATGGGAACAAATCTTTATTTCAAAAAATAGGAACAAAGTATTCAATTTCGACATCCCCCAGAAAGATTTGTTCAGCAAGTTCCTCGAACCGCCACCAGAGGAGACCGAAGACAAAATATTGCCAGCTACACCAATGAGAACTAGTCGATGTCCGGCTGAAGATAGAGGGAAGACCTCAGAAACCGGTTCCGGGAAAATTTAAAAGTGAGTGTTGTTTTGTGTTATTAATCGACTCCTAATTAACTTAAGTCAGATGCAAGTTCCTTTGCATCCTGTTTGTGGTAATTTGTCTTGGTTTACGTGTGTGTGTGTGTGTGTGTGTGTGTGTGTGTGTGTGTGTGTGTGTGTGCGTGTGTGTGTGTGTGTGTGTGTGTGTGTGTGTGTGTGTGTTTTGTGCGCATTTGCAATTGCATTTTAATGAAGGTTTAATTATGTATATGACAAACAAAAACCTGAACGTGTTTGGGAATAAAACTATTTTTTTTCTGGGATTATTTATGACAAAATAATTCGTCTTCCCCCTTATCATTGTCACTTTAATCCGATGGAGTTGATTTGGGCTAAAGTAAAAGGCTATGTTGGCTGAAACAATAAAGACTTTATGTGTCATCAATAATAAAGCTAATGGAAGATGTTTTAACAATAATAAATGCAAAAACTGGGAAAAAAGTGGTGACTTACACAAAAGGAATAATAAGTGCCACTTGGGAAAATGAAGGAACTTTGGAAGAGACTATAGAACCTGTTATTTCCAGCAGCGCTTGCATAACGACGGTGGTGGCAACATTGTCTATCAGCAATGTTTCAAGTGATTTGCATTTAAACAGAATTTCCCCACTATGATAAGCATTAAAATTTCACAGATATGCCTCTTTTGTTACGACAATCTTTACATTGATATGCTCTTGCATGTTCAATCCTTTGCATGTAGATCCATGACTTTACTACTGTCATCGTGTAAATAATAATAATAATAATAATAATAATAATAATAATAATAATAATAATAATAATAATAATAATAATAATAATAATTTCCTAATGCAGTCACAACTGAATCACCTTTGTACACTTAATACTAATGCACTCTGCAAGTGTCCGCCTCAGTAGCATGGTGGTAGCATGTCTGCCTCATGTTCAAGAGGTCTAGAGTTCGAATCTCGGTCAGGGTGAGTTACCTGGATAAGGTTTTTCTGGGGTTTTCCCTTATCCTGAAAGATGAATATCGAGTAACTCTAAGCTCCATGGATCAGGGACTCATTTGAGCATCATTTCATCCATTCCATTCATCGTCCGATATGACTTAACGTTGGAAGACGTAAACTTAAAAAAACTCTCCACGTGGCAGCAGTAAGAAGCAATGTCGCTTCTCTCGTCATACGAAACGTCAGTCACTTTCTAGACTGGTGACCAGTATATTAGCACCATGTCAGCTGCATCTCTGTCATGCTACTTATAGTGGGAGCTCCTTCCACATGCATCTGACTTTTTCTGCTGCTCGTTTAGAGACAATTTTTACAACTGCTTTGTACAAAAGTGAATTGAAATGTGTTTTTTTTTTAAATCAAACTAGCATCAGAAAAGCAAATTTTCAGTTAAGAAGCTGTTAAATAAATGCTTAAAAGATACAATAGCACCACAACAAAGATCAGGCGTTAGATTGTGATAAATTCCATATTGGGATGACAAAAAGGAATTTAAATATGGACAAAAATGTTTTCCACTTCTAGAATGAGAAGCACAACACCGGAGATGAGATTAAATTACTGAAACCTTTAAAAACTAAGCTTGAACTTTCAACATGGGAGAAGAATATTTTTATAAAGAACATTTTGCGCACTTTAAATTTTTGTCTGTAGGTGAGTGATCTAATTAAGTTATGTAAGAAACCTTCTGAAGGAAAGAGCCAATCACAAGAGGCCAAATGACAACTGACTGTGAAGACAGTGCTCAGTTGTCAATCATGATGATGGGGCCAGGATAGTCCAGAAAACGTTCCTATTTTTAACACTGAACATTATGTGAAGTTTACTTTATGTACCATTGTTAGAAATATTTTATTAAAAAAAGTTAATATACGACGGCTGTTCAATAAAGAATGACAATTTTTTTTGACAACGTTTCTTTACTCATCCTCGTAATTTTGATGGTCCTTCTCAAAATAGTCTCCCCTGAATGCGATGCACTTGTCCCAGTGTTTCTGCCAGTCTTCAAAGACATGCTGGAAACAATTTTTTGAGTGATCCTTCAAAATCGCCTCCGCAGCCTTCACCACTGCTTCTGATGATGGATAATGCCTCCCACGAAAGCGTTTCTTCGAATTAGGAAATAGAAATAGGTCACATGGGGCTAAATCCGGACTATAGGGAGGGTGAGGGATGCACTTCATGTTAATTTTAACTAGATATTCAGCAACAACATTGGCAATATGTGGCCGCGCATTATCGTGGTGTAGCATCCAGCCTGCTTCATGGAAATGTGATCTTTTGCGCCTGATATGGACTTGCAATGTTTTCAGGACATCACTGTAATATTGTCCACTTACTGATGTGTGGTCGGGTACAAGATGCTGATAAACCATTCCATGAACATCAAAGAATGAGATGACCATAACTTCCACAGCAGAAACAGCCCCTTTTGCTTTTTTGGAGGTTGGTGATGAAGGAGATTTCCACACTGAGCTTTACTGTTTGCTCTCAGGATCAAAATGATGTTGCCAAGTTTCATGATTTACGTTTGAAAGAAACTCCAGATCTTCCTCTAACATCAACTTTAACTGCATGCAGACCTGCATGCGAATGTCCTTTTGCTCGGGAATCAACAGTCTTGGAACCCATCGTGCACAAACACGTCTCATGTGTAATGTTTCTATCACCAACGTGAGGGTGGCACCCAATGAAATGTTCAGTATTTCAGAAAGTGATCTTAAGGTATTTCGTCGATCCTCTCTCACAATGGCAGCAGTAGTGTTGATGTTTTCTTCTGTAAGAGCAGTAACTGGAACACCGAGTTCACCTTCCTTTGAAATTAATTGTCTCCCCTCTTTAAACATTTTAAACCACCTTTGAGCTGTGCTGTAGGGCAGAACAGACTCTCCATAGACCTCCTGACATTGTATAGGCCTCAACTGAAGATTTGTTGGGACGAAAGCAGAATTTCAAAGCCGCAAATTGTTCCTCGCGTGTTACCTCCATTGCAGCGGTAGACGATACTGAACATGTGTGAACTTACTTGGTTCTCACAGGCGGGAACCAGGAGTACCAACAATGAAACTACTACGGCATGTTTGTTTCACATTAAGCTAACAGAATATAATAAGATTGAATTTTAGTGCGAAAAATTATGACCGTAAAAAAAATTATGATCATTATTAAATTTTAGATGATTCGCTTCGCTGTGGTGTTCCAATACAGTTAAATCTCTATAGATTATGATCATTCTTTATTGAACAGCCGTCATATTTGCACTACACTCTTTACAGTGTTTATATGACCAGTTGTCATATGTTAACTTGGAGTTAACCCAGGTTCTATTCCGGACCATACAAAAACAATAAATAAAATTACTTTCTATATTGCTATAAAATGTCATACTCACCCAACTTTTAATTCTTGCCTTATGTTCTCTCATCCTCATTTTTATTTTATTTTATTTATTTTGAGGCAAGGAGCATTAAGTAATAAATTCTAGCAATAAAAACAGAAGCACTCTTAATCTGAGAAGGGAAGGCAATCAGCTGCGGTTTGTTTCATTACTTTTTTGTTCTATTTTAGAAAATTGCTGAAAATGTTGTATAAAATATTTTTTATTTTTAATTATTATATTCTGTTTAGATTTCACAAAAAAATTCATTTCTTATTTACTACATAACAATTTCAGTAAAATAAATCAGGGATTTATTTTTATGGTACATATGCATATAAAAAGAATAGAATCTCTCCAATATGTTGCTGTGAGTTACATTTTCATTCTAATGAAGTCAAATCTGACGTTTAACATGGATATATCATTCAGTGACATAACAATATAACCTAACCTTAAACTTATATTTAATTCAGGTAGAGTTTTCTAGCATATCTATTAATATTAATGAATAAAACTTATGTACCTACAGATTAAGCATTCTACATGAGATTGCTTAATTTAAGCTTATTTCTGCATGAATATTGTTCTATTAAACTAAGTGCTTAAAAGTAAAAGCAACAATTAAAAATATAATAATTATGTATACAGTAGAACCACAGTTTTATTTTCCTGAGACTAACACTTTATCATTAATATAAACTTTTACAGTACTTTCAACTGCTCAATTTTTATAATGCAATTCTAAATGTTTATTTACACTTATATAATTATCACTTCCTGTAGCTGTCAAGAGCACTTTTGACATGACATGAACTTGCAATGTCACAGCCATGCCTACATTTCAAGAAATTTGTTTTCTTTCGTGTGAGCATTGTGGAGCATGGTTTGCAGCACACATTATGTTACTGACTGTGGGATCAGTGCATAACGCAATACAGACAATATTGTTACTGAACATCTTAAAAATTAAGTGCTGGATATCACTGAGTAACTCAGCTGCCTTCTCCCTGGATATTGTTGAAGCAATTTTTAACGAGGTCATGAACTTGAGAAACATGGACATGGAACACTAACATAGCAACACAGTATGCGGCAAAACAAGGATAATCTGAATTACATATATATTCAGAAAATCAATATCACATCATAACATTTAATAATTAATGTTAACACACACCTAAATGCATTACATGTACAGTAAGTGCATGTTTTCTTGAGCGCTGGATTTACGGTTTAGTGCGGGCAGACGGGAAGAAAAAAGAGGTAATGCTCTTTTGTTTCTGCATTGTGGTCAACCTTGAAAAACACAGTTCAGCAAAATAGCGTGTAAAATAAGCGAAGATATCACAAGTAACATTGCATCCTCTGAAAACATTCCTTAGTTTTGCCCACGCCAGCTCAATTGCATTCAGATCATGGTTATACGGAGGTAGACAAATAATAATGTGTCCCCTTTCGAGAGCCATAACATTCACAAACGTTCATACAAATTCAAATTATTTTCAAGTAAATGCTGATGTACATTACCACCACACTCGTAACAAGGATAAACTGGCAATTCGAGCGCACCAAACGAGCCTTTATGAAGGAAGTTTTAACTTCAAAGGGATAATGTTATATAATAAACTTCCAAATTCAGTTAAATAAGCTGCATCATTAAAACATTTTAAGAATAAGGTTAAGAAATTTTTGCACGCACATTGTTTTATACTCTAATGAATTTTTAGAACTATAACCATGTAAATGAGCACTAGGAGCATAGTAAATTCACAAACCTGTAATATTCATATTATGACATTTCTTGTAGTAAATTAGTCTATGCAAATACCACATGAAACCATAGAAAAGATGCTTACTGTGTATATTGTATGTAATCAATTTGACTTTATGTATATACTGTATTTATACATTTTGACGTGTCTCATAACATGTACATGTTGCCAAGGACGAACGAAAATTCTAACATACGATTGTTGTAAACTGGTTAGCTAATTAACCTCAAAATTGATCAAAACGAAATATGGCGGACATGATAACGCTTAGCATATTAGCCACTAGGTGTCAGTGTATAGAGCATTTCAAATTTCAAAGTTGTCATCTATTACACAGAAAATGAAGCTAGTTACAGTGGAGTAATAAATATTATATAAATAAAAATATTTAGTAATTATCTTCCACTTATCTTAAGAAGCTGATGATAATACTTTTATCTTCTTTATACAAGATTAATTTTGTGAACATTTGCCCACATCTTCAGTCAACACACTTCGTTGTCAAGGATACCATGTATTTACGTAATTTATAGGAAATCTACTCATATTGATAATTACATAAAAAATACAAGTTTTAACCCTTTTCCACATAAATTTGCTATTTTTAATAGTTTGATTTATAGATTAATAAATATACCCCTGAATAAAGAAGAATTTAATAAAGAATATAAACATATTGTGACTTTGTGGGTTCGTAGAATTAAAAGGCCGAATTGCAGAAATTAAAAATCTCCTTTACTTTCGTAGAAATACTCTTACAGGTTACAGCAGCATTACGTTACGTCAC
Source organism: Mantis religiosa (assembly GCA_030765055.1). Lineage (NCBI taxonomy): Eukaryota > Metazoa > Arthropoda > Insecta > Mantodea > Mantidae > Mantis > Mantis religiosa. The sequence continues at coordinate 215,121,858 of CM060952.1, forward strand.
CATCAGTCTAGCAAGGTCGATCACGATAACAAACAGTGACAGCAGATTACATCATTAGCTCTCATTACAATAACACTTCAGCTGTCTGTCGTTCACAACACTGTTTCACAACTCACTGTTTTTACAGCTAACTCACTTTGCGAGCCGTCATGTCCTTAAATACCTAATTCATAATTCTAGATTGTTCTAACATAAACCAGAACCCGAACAATCTCTATCAGTCCAGAAATTTCCGGAAGAATAAAGAAACCAAGTATTCTATCACATTCTAGAAGCGTAACTTAATCTATGCCGGCGAGTCCTTAACCTCAGTTATCTCTCCTTGCCGACGTTTGTTTACAATAGCCGCGCTATCATTAACTGCTTAGCAAGGCTCATTATTACCATGAAACTTTATCCCACTGTTTTCTTATTTGTTCCGAAACTTTTATGCCTGCTGCCGTGACACTACTCCCTCCTCAAGGCGCTCGTCCCAAACAGCTCCATCGTAGCGGGCCAGACGATCCAAGTGTACCACCAGCATCTTCTCGTGGGGTACCTTCCAGATGCGGTAGACTACGTCGTTAATCCTCTTCACCACCCGGTACGGTCCTTGCCATGGTTGCTGGAGTTTTGGGCATCGTCCCTTGGTCTAGGTAGGACGGTACAACCAGACTAGGTCACCCTGCTGGAACCCTTGACTGTTGGCTTGCCTGTCGTATCGGGTCTTCATACGGTCGCTCGCCTTCTGGATGTTCTGACGAGCCATCTCATGCATGTCGTAGAGATGGTCCACCAGGTTCTCCACGTACTCGGTTGCTGGCTGTTTTGCATCCGGGGGGCTTTCAAAAGCCAGATCACAGGGGAGGCGTAACTCTCGGCCGAACATTAAGCTGGCTGACGTCATCCCAGTGGTGTCGTGTGTTGAGGAGCGGTAGGCCAGTAAGAACAGTGGCACCTTGATGTCCCAGTCTCACTGATGACTAGCCACGACCTTCCTCAGGTGCTCTTCTAAGGTCTTGATGTATCTCTCCACCATGACGTCCGACTGCGGATGTAGGGGTGTGGTGCGGGTCTTGTTCACCCCAAGCCTTTCTAGTGCCTCCTTCATCAGGTTGGATTCAAAATTGGTGCCCTGGTCGCGGTGGAGCTCTAATGGCACCCCAATTCGGCAGAACACTTGCTCCACAAGGCAGCCCGTGATTGTCTTCACCTCCTGGTTTGGAATGGCATACACCTCCGGCCACATGGTGATGTAGTCCACGACCACCATCAGGTACTTGTTGCCTCGGTCAGACACTGTGAATGGTCCAGCTATGTCGACGGCGATCCTTTCGAATGGCGCTCCAACGTTGTACTGCTGCATGCGACCCCAGCTCCTAGTCTGGGGACCATGACTCGCCGCGCACGCGTGACATTGACGGCACCATCTCTTAGCATCTGCTCGGAGCCTCAGCCAGTAGTAGCGCTGTCGGAGTTTGTCGATCGTCTGGTTTGCTCCCAGGTGTCTTCCTGAAGTACCGGTGTACACTTCCTCCAAGACTTCCGGGACTTTACTTTGGGGAAGTACCAACTGCTCCCTCTGCGTCTTCCCATCAGGCGATTCCCATACCCGGAACAGCACGCCCTATCTTGTCTTCAGTGAGTCCCATTGGGCCCAGTACGACTTGTAGGTGGCGCTCCCCGGTGCAATGTCCTCCCAGGTCGGTCTTGTTCCTGCCTCCGCTTTCCTCAAGAGTGGTCCCAAGTCTGCGTCCGCCAGCTGCTCCCTCCTCAGGCCTGACCTATCCCAGCCATTCGCAGGCCTTGCCATGACTACTCGGACTGCTGCGGCACGCTCCTTCTCTTCCACTCTTGTGCAATGGCCGCACTCCTCTGGGCAGGTCTTCGGGACATGGCATCTGCGTTACCGTGGCTCTTCCCTTAGAGGCGAAGTCGTACTGCTACAGCCTCTGAACCCAACGTGCCGTCTGGCCTTCCAGGTTTCTAAAGCTCAGTAGCCAGGTTAGGGTGGAGTGGTCAGTCCTCAGGTGGAATGGCTGACTGTACAGGTACTTGTGGAAGTGCTCCAAGGTCTTTACTACCGCCAGTACCTCTCACCGGGTGACGCAGTAGTTCTTCTCTGCCTTGGCTGAAGACGTGCTGGTATCGTCTCAGCAGTTGTCGAACCTTCTCGAGCTGTTCTGCGGTCAGGTGATCGGCCGCCCTCTCCAGTAAGCCTTCCAGCCGGGGCCCCAAGTGTTGCGTTGGCACCGGCTCCAGTGTCTTGTCGATTGCTGTCACGATGACCACGGGCTCGCACGTCCCCATCTCCGATCCGGCCTGGACGTCGTGATCGATGTCCGCTAGGTTAAGCGGCCTCACTGGCACCTCTCAGAATGGCAACAATGTTCTTCATTCGCTGTCCTTCCAGTCGCGCTGTCACCACCACCTCCTTTCTCGCGGGGACCCACGTCTTCCTTCAAGATGGTCCTGAGGATTCCAAGGCGTTCTTTGGGTTGCCGGAGTATGACCTCTTCTTCATTGAGCCGCAGGACCTTCCTGCCATCATCGACCGTCGCCTCATGGTTCCTGAGGGCATCCAGTCCCAGTATCACCTCCTCAGCCACCTCCACGACGAACATCCACTGACACGGCACTCCGTTCCAAGGTCAACTGCAGCAGAGCCTCCCTCTCCACGGGCAAGGTGTCACCAGATGCCGTCATTAGCTGGTATGTTCGGCTTGGTTTCCTCGATGGCAAACCCTTGGCCACGTCAGGTCTGATGATGATCACGGCTGCCCCGGTGTCTACGAGTATGCGGCACAGCTTCCCTCTGGCCCAACCGTCCGCGATGAGGCTGTCATTCATACGTCGGCTGACGGCACGCAGTGTCACTCGAGGGGATGGTGGTGATGGCGCCGACGTGTTCCTCGCCAAGCCCGTCCCTACTCGTTCCTCCGGCTGCTCTTCCTGGTGTCGGTCATCTTCGCGGTCATCGTCGCGCCCAAGTTGCTATTTGCAGCTTCCGTCTTAGTTGTTAATTCGGTCTTCATTTCTTCCATATTCCATGTCGTCGTCCCGCTTCCTGACACCAATTGTGACTTTGTGGGTTCTTACAATTAAAAGACCGAGTTGCAGAAATTAAAAATCTCCTTTATTTTCGTAGAAATACTCTTATAGATTACAGCAGCATTACGTTACATCAGCATTAGCCTACCAAGGTCGATCACAATAACAAACAGTGACAGCAGATTACATCATTAGCTCTCGTTACAATAACACTTCAGCTCAAAGTATAAACTTGGAAGATAGGAGCAAGAGCTCTTGAAACATGTCCTGTGAATAAACAGTGTGAGTGAAGCAATGTGTCAATATCTTCTCGATTCACTTTTGTACTAACACTTCAGCTGTCTGTCGTTCACAACACTGTTTCACAACTCACTGTTTTTACAGCTAACTCACTTTGCGAGCCGTCACGTCCTTAAATACCTAATTCGTAATTCTAGATTGTTCTAACATAAATCAGAACCCGAACAATCTCTCAGTCCAGAAATTTCCGGAAGAATAAAGAAACCAAATATTCTATCACATTCCAGAAGCGTAACTTAATCTATGCCGGCAAGTCCTTTACCTCAGTTATCTTTGCTTGCCGGCGCTTGTTTACAATAGCCGCGTTATCATTAACTGCTTAGCAAGGCTTATTATTACCATGAAATTTTATCTGCCGACTGTTTTCTTATTTGTGCTGAAGCTTTTATGCCTGTTGTCGTGACAATATTATTAATACTGCTTTAATTAATGGTTTTAATACAGATTTTATACAAAGGAAAATTGAAAAATTTAAATATAAAAAAGTATTAATATTTCTAATCTTAAAAAAATAAAAGATGTCTATAAATTTAAAAAATTTACTTACCATCCTTGGGTTAATAAACATTTTCAAATTTTTTTTAAAGAAGTTGGTATAACTTTAGTTCCTCAAAATAAATATAGTATTAAAAATGTATTACAATTTTCTAAAAAAGATAAAATTCCTAATAATAAAAAATCTGATATTTATCAATTTAATTGCTTAGATTTTGATCAGGTTTATATTGGAAAGACGAAACGAAGTTTGGAAACCAGAAAGAAAGAACATTTTCGTAACATTAAATATAAACAAATTGATAAATTGGCCGTAGCAGATCATTTTTGGTCATTTAACCATTAAATAAATCCCAAAGTTAAATTATTAAAACAATTAAATGTTGCCATAGATTTAATAGTTTGGGAATAAATATTTATTTTAAAAATAAAAATCACGTAAAGAATTCAAACATACCGGCAATTGATTCTGTTTTTAGGTTTGTTTCGTCTTCAGATGTTGGTAATACGTATAATAATAATAATAATAATAATAATAATAATAATAATAATAATAATAATAATAATAATAATAATAATAATAATAATAACAATAATAATAACAATAACAATAATAATAATAATAATAATAATAATAATAATAATAATAATAATAATAATAATAATAATAATAATAATAATAATAATAATAATAATAATAATAATAATAATAATAATAATAATACTTTATTATCACCTTACGTTCATACAGGAACAGGCGAATCATCAATTTACACATTTACAGTGCAACAAGCTTTTGATATTTACAGTGCTTTAAGCTTCTTGGTCAGTGTAATAATTATACTAAGCTTATTAAACTAATAATTTATAGTACAATATACATAATACATATCAATATTTAAAAGTGTACATTTTCATTGGTGTACTAAGTATACCTAACTTATTAATGGCCCAACAAATAATAATATACTTACTTAAAACTTAATTATATTTACATTTCATTTAGCTTAGAATTCCTCTAAAGAGTAAAATACATTTTTAATTAAATAAGTTTGAAGAGCAGTTTTAAATTCTTTATAATTCTCAAATTGTTTTATCTCAGCTGGCAACCTATTGTACAACTTTGCACCAGCATAACTGGGCAGCTTTTCAAATAGTGTAAGTCTGTGTGTAGTAATGGCAAGATTACTTTTGTTTCTTGTGTTATGATGGTGGATGTCTGAATTTGATGACATTAGAAATTTGTGTCTGATCATATATAAAATAGTTGTATATATACACAGGCTTGGTAATGTCATTAGTTATTGTTCTCTGAAGACTCCCATACATGTATCCAATTTTTTTAGGTATGACAGGTTCCGTACTGCTTGTTTCTGTAGTGTAAAAATTCTATTTAAGTTTAATTTTGATGTGTTGCCCCATACTTCTATGCCATAAGATATAAGAGAGTGTATGAGTGAGAAATAAATAATTTGAGCAGTTGCTGTAGGAACATATTTAATTAAGCATTTTAGTAAGAATATATTTTTACTAAGTTTAATTGATAATTTTTCTATGTGTGGAGTAAAGGATACTGTCTTGTCCAATGTGATATCAAGTAGCTGCACTATATCAGTACTATTTACTAACTGATCATTAATGTACAGTTGGAGTGGGGTATTAAGTATTTTGCTACCAAATGTTATTATTTCACACTTTGTTGGGTTCAGCTTAGGTTTAATGTTGAAAAGTATTGTAGTATTTTCTTGGTTATTTCATTTAAATTTTGTTCTAACCCTGTGCTAGTGGCATTACTGGCTGTGACACTGGTATCAGTTCGATCCCAGGTGACCACAAAGTGAGATTTGTGGTGGACAACACGGCGCTGGGGCGGGTTTTCTCCGGGACCTCCGGTTTCCCCCGCCATCTCATTCCACCGGTGCTCCATCTTCATCTCATGTATCATCAGTGTCATCGCCTGCGGTGCCGCATGTAGTAAAAGCGGGCGTTAAACACTACACATTTCACATCGGCAAACTGTACTAATTGTGTATGAGGTGGTAAATACTCGGTGATGTCATGTATGTAAAGGATAAATAAAAGAGGTCCAAGAATAGATCCTTGTGGAACACCATACTTCAATTCTGTAGTAGTAGAATATGGCATCTCCATTTATAGAGTTTAGAACTACATACTGTTTTCTGTTGGTCATGTAGGATTCAATTAATTCACTTCCCTTCCCCCTAATGCCCAGGACAGATAGTTTATCCATTAATATACTTTTATCCACACAGTCGAATGCCTGAGTTAGATCTAACAAAGTAGCTGTTGCGAATTTACCTGCGTCCAAGCCTTCAATAATTTCTGCTATACATTTAAAGATTGCACTGATTGTTGACCTATTTTTGGCAAAACCATTTGGTGTTTAGGTATCAAATTGAACTTGTTTAGAAAACTCATTAGTCTTTTATAGATTACTCGTTCAAAATTTTTTGAAAGCCCTGGTAGAATTGATATCGGGTGATAGTTGTTCATTTCTTTTTTGTCGCCTTTTTTAAAGATAGGTATTACCTTCGCTATTTTTAAAATGTCTGGGAAGGTTCCCTATTTCAAGAAAGAATTTATTATATCTACAAGGGGATTTATTATTTCTTGACTGCACACCTTTAATAATGACATAGGGATACCATCTATACCAATCCTTGAAAACGAAGTGTGTTGACTGAAGATGTGTGCAAATGTTCACAAAATTAATCTCATATAAAGAAGATAGAATTATTATCATCAACTTCTTAAGATAAGTGGAAGATAATTACTGAATATTTTTATTTGTATAATATTGTCATCTATATAGAATAAAAAGAAGTATTTCAGAAAGTGGAGTGCTATTGTTACTAAAATTGTCATCCATGTTTACGGAGCTAAACGAAACTTACCGAATGAGGATTTGTAACCTGATCGCTCTTCTTATTGTCGCATACTGTACACCCTCATGTCTCACATACTTCACAGCACTCTTTTGATTGGTAGACTGTATCTTCTCCCGCAGTTCGGGAATATCTAATTGGAAAATTTATGTTTCCAGAATATCCCTTAGGGAATGAAAATTCCATTCCATGAGATATTAAGCAATTCCAAAATTTTGTAGCAAAAGGGCAAGTACTCCTCTGCTGTGTGAGATATAGCTCCATCTTGCTGCTGTCATTGCAGTGACAAGTTTTTTATGTGCCAAAAATAGTGCAAATCATGCACAAACAGGGCAAAAATAATCTCTCTGTAATGCTCCTTGTTGACTGTCAACATCGTCCTTGACAAAATAAGGGCCCAGTATTCCATGTTTGGATACAGCACACCAAATAGTAGCCTGCACACTATGTAGTGGTTTCTGTTGGTTGATGTAACCATTAACCCTTGGTTGGTCGCAATGCATCCAGAAAGCGCCAGCACTTTTTAGGTGTTTGACTTTGAAACACCACCGGTCTCAGTTACCTCCTTGGCTGACAATGTATTGCTTGGTGTTTTGATAAGCCGTCATAAATGAGGTTACACGTGCTGTGATTTTCAGCATTTGCATCCATTGGAGGCCATGCAACCGAACCTATCCATTCTTCCTACAATGTCTGAAACACGTAGGATAGATATTCCAAGCAAACCAAATGACTTAGAATTGGCTGTTTACTACAGAGTGATGAAGTCAATATAGGGCAACTGGATGAACAATGTGAAGAAGACTTGATAGTGATGCAGATGATTTTTTACCTGAGAGAAGAGAAGAAAATTCTGTCAGAGGAACGTGATACAGAAGGTGAACCTGTTATTTGATATGCCTTATTCTAGTTAGGAAAGGATGAAAATGCAAAGTGGGGAAAGCATCATAAACCCAGAGTTACACATTGAACAAGCTCACTAACCTATAAGAAGTGCAAAAAGTATTTTTGTTTGGAACATCATAGAATGATATGCTTTGAGTGCTTTGCAGGTCTGGAGTTGGAAAAATAGGAAAGCATAAAATAGGAAAACAGGAGAAAAAAGGAGAAAATAAATAACTATTATGCGTTGTAATAAGTAAAAATTGTTTATATGCTCTATTTCAACATAGATAATAAATTGTTTTATTCTTTCATCCTATATTTTAACATTTGCTGCCATTTATGTTAACACTACACTGTCATTTTGTGCTGATCTCCATTATTGTTGCGAGCATTGTTACAGCCAGGCGCACAAAGAGACAGATAGTGCAGCGCGGAGATAAAGAGCTTGCCGAAACACAAAGATAGCGTGGAGATAAAAGCTTGACGAAACAGATGAGACAGATAGCTACTGGAAGGTTCGATTTCTTGATTGTTACAGAACATTCCAGAAATGTTGCAATAGAAATATGAGTAGAGGTATTTAAGGAAACCACAGCTTGCCATGGGAGAGTTGAAATGGAACTTGATAATCGTGTGCGTACAGCTGTGTTTTGAAAGTTAACTCTTTTGTTTGTGATCAACGACCTTGAGTATTGTATTTGTATATGTTACATAATTCTGCTACTGTAAGGGTTGACCAAAGTGTGTTTCTATGGAAATAAAGAACATTTTGAATTTCTGCAAATTGGATTTTTAATTCTATGAACCCACAACGTCAGGATTAAAAATGAAAGTAAAAAGGTAATCAATTCAATGAACCTTTTTAAAAATAATGAAATACATTCAAGAAAAATCAATAGAAGTAGTTAAAAATTTACTGGCACCTACTAAATATTGCACAACTGTCTGTGTCGAAATTAAGGCACGTTTTAAGGCAAACATGGTCTTCATCAGAAAACCATATGTTACTGATGAAATCTGGGTCCACATAAATCACTGACAACACTCGACAGCAATACTGTATGTAAATCTGTCTAGGTCTTTGAACAACCACCAAACATATCTGTTGTTCATACCAGATTTCAGCAATGTCTCTCTGCTTTGGGGACTCAGAAGTTCCTCATGTTTCTCTCTTCTTGGGTGCCAGTGTTTCCTTTCCAATGACACAAGTCCGATCCTGTAAGGACAACTTGTTGATGGTAGGATTGTATTGTTAAACTGCTCCTCCATGGTGCAGACTCAGTCCATTCTGAGGCCCAATATATCAGAAATAATGCTCAACAATAAAATACCTTCTCCTCATTGTGAGAACCATTATTACAACACTGAATATGCAATATGTCAAACTATTACATAGAGTAAACACGCACTTGAATGGACGGCATACGAGTGATAATTTCAGTTGCCTTTGTTTTGCTGCATACTGTATATCAAACTTTTCTCAGTGGTACTAATATAATGAACAGCTTATTCCATAAAATATAGTCCTGCACTACATTTGCATTGGTCCCTCTCTTAATAATTGTACAATATTTTCATCTGCTTTTAACATCTATCAACAATAATAAAATACATTTTACATTTGCAATAAGTATTGTACTCAGTTCAGGTACACAAGAGAAAGTTACAGGCTGAAGTCTAATTCCTCAACTTACTGTTTTATTGAAATATAGAAAGTGTAAAACAGGGGTTCAACTAAACTAGGGGTTAAAATAAAAATCATTCAAGACTTCAGACGAGCTCCCCCCACCCCCCCCCCCAAAAAAAAATCCTGCAAAACCTGTCTAAAATGAACATTATTATTTAGCGTTTTTGTTATGTTTCCACATGTTTCTACCTATAAAAGTTCTATTTCAACAAAATAAATCACAGCAAATTTTATATACAAACATTGTTTTATCTACTTCACATTAACTGAGATAAACTAATCAAAAATTGTCTAATTACACTTTACTTGTAGATAGGACGGGAATGTAGGAATAAAACAGACTTACACAAATGTCAAACTTTTAAGATAACCTTAAAAAACCATTGGTCTGGTACAAGTTTGAACCAGCGATCTTCAGGTCAGTGGGCAAATCTATTAAGAGCTGATGCTACATGATGGCTCTGAAATTTGATGCTATTTGCATGAACAGGATAGAGAGAAAGGGAGGCAGGGGAGAGAGTGAGGGTATTAAATGGATTCAACCCAGCCATCATAAGGAACATGATGAAGAGAAAAGAAAAACTGAAGATAATATCAAAAAATACCACTCTCACACCACTTAAAAACACAAATTGGCAATATAGAAAATTCACCTACCATCCATGGGCTTTTAGAAAATTTGAACGAATCTTCAAAAGACTAAACTTAAAACTAGCACCCCAAAACAAATTCAGTCTGAGGAACCTACGAAATAAACCACTGAAAAATACAATCCCCAACAATTTGAAATCAGGAATTTATCAGAAACCTGTGAAACCTGTGAAAAAAGCTACATAGGAAAAACTAAGAGAAACTTGTTAACCAGGCAAAAAGAACACCAGAGGAACATTAAGTTGAAACAAACAGAAAAATCTGCAGTTTCACCCCATTTTTGGACAGAAAATAACAACATTGGCCACAACATTAAACTGTTAAAATCTTTAAGTACACCCATAGAATTGGATATTTGGGAAAAAATATTCATAAACAAAAACCGTGATAAAGTTATAAATTTTGAAATCCCGGCATTAAATGAAGTATTAAAACTTAGTGCCCCTAAAACCAGATGGCAGAGTGATTGGAGCTCCGTAGTAGTGGAAGAAGAGGAAGGTTCATTTAGTCACCAAACAGCTGAGGATGAGATCGAATGATATTGAAAACATATAAAAATTATTTGTGGTTGGTTTATTGACACTCGTCACTTACTTTTTCATATATTTATGAGAGACTAGTTTCAAAGGCCCTGGCCTCCATTTTCAATCTCTTTCCAACTGGCATCTGTTGTTATCTGCTCTCTCTGGTGGTGGAACTATGAACTTTTTTGTCAAATTATCTACTGGCGGGATTTCAAAGTTCATTACGCGATCCTTATTTTTCCAGATGAATATGTTCTCCCATGTTGTCAATCTATTTTGGTTTATCACTCCTTTTAATAATTTTGGATTTGGATCAATGTCATGGTTTTCATTCCAAAAATGAAATGCTACTGCTGACTTGTCTTCTTGTTTCAATCTGATGTTTCTAAAGTGTTCTTTGACTCTGGTTTTTAAATTTCTTTTTGTTTGACCTATGTAGCATTTTTCACAATTCTTGCAATTTATTTGGTATATTCCAGATTTGTTACCTGAAGGAATTTCATCTTTTGTTTTTGAATTTAGTAATTTTAAAATTGAGTATCTATTAGTAGGTGCCAAGATGATATTGAAAACGTTTCAATTATACAACAAGTAAGTGAAGTTTGAGTGTAAACATAGTGACTCATACATCAAACTCTAATATGAAGAATACTTCACTGTTAATAATGCTTCTGCTTTTAATATTTATTTGTAGTCAGTTTATTGACATTCATTACTTGCTTTTTTATATTATCGAGGGACTAGTTTCAAAGTCCATTGCCTCCTTTTTCAAGAGGTTGAAACTAGTCCCTCTATAATATAAAAAAGTAAGTGATGAGTGTCAATAAACCAACTACAAATAGTTTTTACGATTAAATTTGACATCACTGTTACTAAATTCCTCCAAACACACATTACAAATCTTTGTTTGGGTCAAATTTTTTAAATTTTAATGGCCAATTTTTTTCAACAAATTTCTGGAGTAGCTATGGGTAATCCTCTTTCACCTTTTCTTGCTGATCTTTTTATAAGCTTTTTTCAAAATATAGGTCATTAGAATATTCCCTTTAATTTTTAAAACTTTGTGTAGATATATGGATAAACATTTTTGCTACAGTTCCTGATAAAACACATAAATGATGCTTTAAAACTTTTAAATTTGCAGGATAAACCTATTAGAAATTGAAAATAATGGTTGCCTTCCTTTTTCTAGATCGGAACATTATAAAAAATGAAAGTTTCAACCCTTTCTCACATAAATTTGCTGTTTTTAATAGTTTTGATTTTCAGGTTAAGAAACAAACCCCTAAATAAAGAGGAATTTAATACAAAATATAAACACATTATTAACACTGCTTTAATTAATGGTTTTAATAAAGATTTCATACATAAAAGTATAGAAAAATTTAAATATAAAAAATGTAAATGATATTTCTACCCTTAAAAAGGTAAAAGATGATTATAATTTCTAAAAGGTACCATCATCCTTGGGCAAATAACAATTTTTTTTTTTAAATAATTTGGTGTAATATTGGTTCCAAAAGTTAAGCAAATTTGAAAAAACAGAGAACTAAAAGGGAAAACAGTGAGTGCCATTAAATGCTATCACAGTGTGTCTCCCCTTACTCTGATAGGTAAGTGGGTTCACGCTTCAAAGGTCAACAAAACCAATACATATCACACCGAGTACATGGCACATTCACAGAGTAGTTGCTTTGAAAAGTGTTTACAAGACAGCACCTACATGCCACAAAGTCAACTGGACCCTGTTTTGAAGGGTCTAGATCAGTGCTCTAGAGGTAGGTCAGACACAGATGACAGTATCTCAGGCCCTGAATGTGCCACAAACTGTCATTTCCAGGCTTTGACGATGGTTCCAAGAAACAGGAGGTGTTCGTTGGATCCCTGTATGTGGTCGCCCATGGGCCATAATGCCGTAACAGGACCAATATTGGACCATAACAGCATGACAATATTGGAGGATGACTGTGAGACAACTGCCTTTCGAGCTTGCAGCCACCTCAGGTGCGAGTTTCGAGGCAAACTGTAAACCAAAGGCTCAGGGCATTCAGCCTCTATGCCAGATATCCAGTAGTGAGTGCAAATGAATTGAGGAATGTGCTGTTTACAGATGAGTCCAGATTGAGTTTGAACAATGATTCTCGTCACACAATGATCTGTAGAGAACTTGGAATCAGGTTTCATCCTATCAACATCGTAGAAACATGCCCATTTGGTGGTGGTGGCATACTGATGTGGGCAGACATAATGTTCAATGGACGTACTGACCTGTACATCTTCAATGGTGGTACTGTGAATGCTCACAGATACAGAGACAGGTACAGGAACCACATGTGCAACTTTTCATGGGCACAGTTGCTTCACACTTGATCTTAATGGACAACAATGCACGTCCGCATAAAGCCCACCTTGAGAGTGAAGATATCCAGAGCATGCTCTGGCCAACTTGTCCCTGCATATCAACTCTATAGAGCATGCCTGGGATGCATTAGAAAGACGAGTTGCAACCTGCCAGCCCCCACAAGGACAGTTCCAGACCTCTGACATTCTTTCTGTAAGGAATGGGAACTGCTACCTGCAGATCTCTTGAACTACCTTATAGAGTTCATGCCACAGCTGCTCTACGAGGTCTGTGTAGCCATGAGCAATCACCACATCCCATATTAACCGCTCAGCAGCATCACTGTCATTGTGGAAGTGATTGTCAGATTTTGTGTTTGCATAAAAAGGTATCCTAAGGTAAAAATTGTCTTTCTCTATTGCATTACAGATCATGTGTGATGCATTGCTAATTACATATTGCATTATGCTTAAATTGTGAACACTAATGTAAATACAACATAAAAAAACCACATTTTTCTAAAAAAGATAACATTTCTGATATTAAAAAATCTGGTATTTATCAATTTAACGGTTTAGACTGTGAAAAGATTTACATTGGTAGGAGCAAATGTAATTTAGAAACTATTGTGAAGAAACATTTCAGAAATATTAAATATAAACAAATTGATAAATCAGCAGTGGCATATCTTTTTTGGTCAATTAACAATGAAATAAATCCAGAAGGTAAATTATTAAAGCAATTAAATTGTCTAATAGATTTAATCAGATAAGAGAAGTTGGTTACAAAGTGTTGTACCTAACCTATTTATAGTACCTAACCTATTTATAATACCTAACTTATATCTTAATATAATTTTGAGTCAAACTAATACTCAATGCTACACTTATTGCTAGTATTTACCTAGAACGCATTTCGTTAGGATCTTCCTAACATCATCAGCTGTTGTCGACTGATAGACATTGGTTTGGTGAACTCCTTGGAGGTGATAGGTGCGTCTCTGTTGGTATCTTGATGAACTTGAAGTTTGGGTTCTCTTCAAAGGTAGTGTCAAAATTAAACAATTTTCTTTCATATTTCTTTATGAAGATTTTTTCCCACGTGGTTAATGCAGCTGGACCTTGGACACTTTTTAATAAGTGAATTTCTCATTCTATATCATGATTCTCCTTCCAAAATTGGTGCGCTACCGCCGATTTATCTATTTCTTTGTTTCTGATGTTCCCAAAATTATCTTTAAACCTAATGTTCAAGTTCCTTTTAGTTTTTCCAATGTAAAAGTTGTCACGGCCTTTGCAGTTTATCCAGTATACACCTGATTTTTTGTCTGTGGATATCTCCTTTGTATTGTGTGATTTCAAAAGGTGTTGTACACTAAATTTGTTCTGTGGGGCCAAAGTAATATTGTGCTCTTTGAAGACTTTTTGGAATAGGTGTGTAGCTCTGGGATGATATGTACATTTTCTGGATGAAGTTTCATTGCTTGTTTGCATCTTTGTTGTCTTTTGAATTTAACAATTTTCTTTTTGACCAATTCAGCACTGAATCTATGGTATTCTGCAATGTGAATTATATGATTGTATTCTTTGATATATTCCAATTTGTTTAAAGGTACATTAACCAGGCTGTAAGTTAAACTGTTGATAGCAGCATGCTTGTGTTGTCTTGGGTTATATCCATCTGATTTTATGAAATTTTCTGTGTGTATTTCCTTCCTATGTATGCCAAATTCAAGTTTTAGCTGAAGAAGTTAGGAAGATCCTAACGAAACGTGTTCTAGGTAAATACTAGCAATAAGTGTAGCACTGAGTACTAGTTTGACTCTAAAATTATATTAATTTTGTGCTTCACTGTATCATAGTCCTTACACATTGGAATAAAGTTTTTAGAAAAAAAAAGTCTGAAAAAAATTAAAGAAGAAAAAGAATTAAAAGGGGGAAAAAATAGAAAAATATTTTTAATTTTTTTATTATTATAAATACTCCTAAAAATATTTAACATTTGTGTTTTCTCAGCATAATTTATGATATTTATTCCCCTTTGTTGTATTCCTATTGTCTAATTCAAAGTGTTAAAAAAAGTTTATTGAACAAAGGTGTCAAAATTGGAAACATTTATTATTAGCTTTCAAAAATTTTCATATTTAAAATCAATTAAAGCGTGAGCATATAAAACCATTATACAAATAAAAATATTTAGTAATTATCTTCCACTTATCTTAAGAAGTTGATGATAATACTTCTAACTTCTTTATATGATACGATTTTCTTTTTTTTTCTTCATATAAAGAAGATAGAAGTATTATCATCAACTTCTTAAGATAAGTGGAAGATAACTACTAAATATTTTTATTTGTATAATATTTATTACTCCACTGTAACTAGCTTCATTTTCTGTGTAATATAAAACCATTTTACCTTCTTATAGCTATCACTTTAAACATTTAAAACATTAGTACAAAATTGAATCGAGAATATATTGACACATTGCTTCACTCACACTGTTTATTCACAGGACATGTTTCAAGAGCTCTTGCTCCTATCCTCAGCTGATACTCGACTAGTGCAAGTTGTAGTGGTTTCTTCTTTCTCCGTATTGTCAATAGATGGCGTGATGTACTTGTCAAAGATGTCCGGTGGTGGAGTTTCAAAATTCATGACTCTATGACGATTTTTGTTAATGAAGATTTTTTCCCATACGGAAAGGTCTATGGGGTGATTAACGTATTTTATTAGAGATGTTTCCAAATTGATGTCATGTCTAGTATTCAAAAAATGAAAAGCCACTGCTGATTTTTCTGTTTCACCATTTTTAATGTTTCTCATATGTTCTTTAGTTCTGATGTTAATATTTCTTTTTGTTTTTCCTATATAAATTTTAGGGCAAGTTTCACATTTGATCTCATAGATTCCTGGTTTTTCTTTGGTAGTGATTGAATTTTTGGGAGGGCCTTTTAACAAATTTCTGATATTAAACCTATTTTGAGGTGCAAGAGTTATGTTGTGTTTTGAGAAGATTTTTTGGAATTTGTTATAGGCTGATGGGTGGAAGGTGAATTTTTTAAAAAGTTTTTTCTCTTTTTCTCCTGTAGGTTCTAGGGTGGTGGTTTCTTATTTTAAGAAAATAAAAGAAACCACCACCCTAGAACCTACAGGAGAAAAAGAGAAAAAACTTTTTAAAAAATTCACCTTCCACCCATCAGCCTATAACAAATTCCAAAAAATCTTCTCAAAACACAACATAACTCTTGCACCTCAAAATAGGTTTAATATCAGAAATTTGTTAAAAGGCCCTCCCAAAAATTCAATCACTACCAAAGAAAAACCAGGAATCTATGAGATCAAATGTGAAACTTGCCCTAAAATTTATATAGGAAAAACAAAAAGAAATATTAACATCAGAACTAAAGAACATATGAGAAACATTAAAAATGGTGAAACAGAAAAATCAGCAGTGGCTTTTCATTTTTTGAATACTAGACATGACATCAATTTGGAAACATCTCTAATAAAATACGTTAATCACCCCATAGACCTTTCCGTATGGGAAAAAATCTTCATTAACAAAAATCGTCATAGAGTCATGAATTTTGAAACTCCACCACCGGACATCTTTGACAAGTACATCACGCCATCTATTGACAATACGGAGAAAGAAGAAACCACTGCAACTTGCACTAGTCGAGTATCAGCTGAGGATAGGAGCAAGAGCTCTTGAAACATGTCCTGTGAATAAACAGTGTGAGTGAAGCAATGTGTCAATATATTCTCGATTCAATTTTGTACTAATTCGTGCTTCACTGTCCCTACGCTTCTTTCAAGTTTATATTTAAAACATCGTTAAATATTTCTCATATCTTAAGTTATTATTTCAGAAAATTAGTTTCCACGTTAGGTTGTTTTTTGGTTTGAAGTATTATTTAACATCCCTACTTGGGTCTAAGCTGTATTTTCTGTTTGTTCAGATTTCAAGTATATAGGGATCTGGTTTAGACAGGTTTTACTGTAATATTTACTTAGTTTTCTCCCCCTGGCCCATACTACCATAGCCTTCGAGTCCTCCTTGGACTTTGACCACGCCCAACAGAAAGTTGTCTTCTTCCCTTAAACTTGTGATTGTCAACTACAAGTTGTACATTACCTTTATCTGTAGAGGGAGTCAGTAGAATGCTGGAAGATGGAGAGGATGTCACTATTCTTGTTGCTGTCCCTCCCTGAAGAAGGGATGACAGCGCTGTTAAGGCACTGCTTCCAGCAGTTCGACCGCCTAGCACTTGTTTACCCTGCAGATGTAATACAGTAGAGGGTACACCTCGGGGAGCCATACCTCTACCTGCTGTAGAACTAGCAACAGATACACTGCTGGTTATCTCTGTAGCAGTAGTCACAGATGTACTACATTCTTTATTTATATCTGTAATTGTGGAGTTTGTTGTACTTGATGTAGCAGCACTTGTTGCTGAAGATGGGGCAAGGCGTATTGGACCAATGGGAGTTAGACTGGCAAGAGAACCAATATTCACGGTAAAACCACCAGCTGCAGACATTCCCTGAAACAAAATATAAAATAAATTATTAAAGTGCTACTGTGTATTATACTATAGAGACCTATAAGAGTTCAAAATAAACACTTCCAATTTGTATATCAGGTTTGACGATTCTGCAATGTCACCTGTAGAATTAGATTAACACAAAATTTCTGTTTCTCTATCTGTGGAACATATATGTTACTCATACACCTGCACACAGAATTAAATTTCAAGTGAGCTCACATTTCCTGCCAGGCATTCTCATATTTAGTATGCATTTTAGGAAGGTAATCCTAGTAATGTTGTACCTTTTTTGGCTAACTCCACTCTCATATAGAGGATTCATACTAATATTTGATGAATACTTATGTAATTTTTATTAAGTAGAGCTTCTCGGTTTACCAGCCATGCAATATTTATAAAGTTACACAAATAAAAATATTTGTTAATTAATGTCCACTTATCTTAAAAAGTTGATGTTAATACTTCTTTCTTCTTTTCTAAAAAAACCAATTTCACAAACATTTGCTTGCATCGTCAGTTAACACACTTCATTGTCTAAATTAAAATGTAGCAAAATATTGCAAAATTTAGATAAAAACAAACCAAAAAGAAATAATAATAATAATAATAATAATAATAATAATAATAATAATAATAATAATAATAAACATATTATTAAATCAAAAAGATTTAATTTTCACTAAAGCGGATGAAGGTATCAGAATTGTAATTTTAAATAAATTAGATTATATTAATAGAGTAAACCTTTTACTTCAAGGTGAAGATTTTATAAAAATTAATAAAGACCTTTTAAAATCTTGTATTACAAATTTTAATAAAATACTTAATGAAGTGAAAGTTATATCAGACAAAGAAAAACATTTTGTAGAAGTTAGTAATCCTGTTTTACCTAGAATTTATGCCCTCCCTAAAATTAATAAGCCTGGAAATAAAATGAGACCTATTGTTAATTGTATAAACTCACAAACTTACAATTTAGCAAAATGGTTACACAAAAAATTTAGTAATTTATAAAGTTGCTCAAGCTTTCAGCCATGTTTACTCTATGACCTCCTTCAGGAAGTGATGAGCATGTGGTCCAGGGCAGTATATATATCTCTGGGCAGAGGGGTGGGGCTAAATGGCGCTGACCAATGGGGAACCAGTGTTCTACCATTGATTCGGCAGAGAGTTGCTGGCCAGCTTTCATCCATGATATACTCAGACCTAGGCTGTTGTCTCTATTAAAATATATATATATTTTAATTTAAATCACAACCAAACACTGTTCCCATATGTACAGTTCTTGTTTTCCCTGTCCACATGGGAACAAATCTTCATTTCAAAAAATAGAAACAAAGTTTTCAATTTCGACATCCGCCAGAAAGATTTGTTCAGCAAGTTCCTCGAACCGCCAGCAGAGGAGACCTATGACAAAATGCCACCAGCTACACCACTGAGAACCAGTCAATGTTTGGTTGACAATGGAGGAAAATAGCCTCCAAAACTTGTTCCGGGAAATTTAAAAGTGTAGTTTAGTGTCACTAATCAACTCCCTTTAAATTTAATTTATTACAATGTTTTCAAAACTTCCATGAAAGGAATTACAATCAATATATTCCTTAAATTATTGCTAAGACTTTCATTCTGTGATCTAAATTTACAGAAATGCATTAAAGAAACCATCCAAAGAGCAGTAAGCAATCTGGGAAACTGTTTCAATGATGTTTAAGATGAGTTGGTACTAGTAGTATTAATATCACTTTTTTAATCTCTATTAACTTGTTCTGGGAACATGTGTTCCCATCTTTAGAACATGTCCGATTCATCTAAAATCTAAGAAAATACATCTTAATACATCACTGCTTCTAGCTTCTTCCATATATAAACTGTTTCAGTGAAATAAAATCTTCACTAACTGTTCAGATCAAGAAGCATGACCAACTCATCGATGAGGTTGGGGAACAAAGAAGTGAAGTGATATCAATGGATGGTCCAAAATCCTTAGAGAAATAGCTAGTGATATCTAGTGCCAGATAAAGAAGCTTTAGCAGAGAGCCTACATATCCTGGTACCTGGTCATAACAGCCATAAACTTCATCAAGAAAATATTCACCAAAACAATGAAGGAGGGAATAAAATCTACTATACAAGAGGAAATCAAACAATAGCAGAAACATGAGTAATAGATTACGTAGAAAATGAGGCTAGTTACAGTGAAGCAATAAATCAAAGTATAAACTTGGAAGAAGCGTAGGGACAGTGAAGCACAAATTAATACAAAAGTGAATCGAGAAAATATTGACACATTGCTTCACTCACACTGTTTATTCACAGGACATGTTTCAAGAGCTCTCGCTCCTATCATCAGCTGATACTCGACAGTGAGTGAAGCAATGTGTCAATATTTTCTCGATTCACTTTTGTATGAAGCAATAAATATTACACAAATATAAATATTTGCTACTAAATCTCCACTTATCTTAAGAAATTAACTCAATTAACTTAACTCAATGGAGTTTGTGTTTGATAGACTGAGGACGAATGTAATTTGCCTTCAAAATCGATTTCCATTAGAAAGAAGAAAGAAGTATTAACATCAATTTCTTAAGATAAGTGGAGATTTAGTTGCAAATATTTATATTTGTGTAATGAGTAATAGAATCGAAATCACCCATCATAACCAATCAGGACACACAGCAAGACATCACACAAGCAAGAGCAACGTCGGATATGACTCAAACAAGAAACAAAATGCATGGAAATCTATTAGATGCACAGAACAGGAACCACAATAGACAAATACAGGATGTTACTGAACTACACCAAAATATTTTCAGAGCAAGTGGAGATATCCTAAACAAGTAATTTGAGATAGGAAACTTATGGCCTTTTGGTTCAAATGTGGTAGTTATGGCTATAAATGTATAAAGTGCCAGTACACCACTGATAATACTTGAGTGACTAACACACAAAAATGAAGAGACGTGTCGGAGAATTTCTTCTGGTTATGACATTAGCTTTCAAATCAAAAGTTAACGAGCTCGAGTCTTCTTGATTTTTATGAACTTTTTTTTATTTTTGTTTTGTTTGTTTAGTTGTTTTTTCCTCTAATATTTTGTCTAAGCTTTTAATTGCTGTACAAATG
This sequence comes from Mantis religiosa, assembly GCA_030765055.1. Taxonomy (NCBI): domain Eukaryota; kingdom Metazoa; phylum Arthropoda; class Insecta; order Mantodea; family Mantidae; genus Mantis; species Mantis religiosa. The sequence continues at coordinate 215,142,356 of CM060952.1, forward strand.
TATACACTTTACAGTGTAATTTCACCTTATCGGTGCAATTAATTGCAAAGAATTACAGTTCTTTCTAACAATATGTTTTCTAATTCTTTCTAACAATGCTCAATCGTTAAATGGGAGGTGATTCAAAGGGTGAACAAACTTTCATAAAATAAAAAGTAAATGCGAGTCTTCATGTCAGGTTTATAGGAACTGCTCGAAATGGTGACCTGCATTTTCAATGCAAAGTTGACAGCGGTGAAGGAACGACTGTCGTACTCTGTCCAAAATTCCTTGTGTATGTCAAATAACTTCACATGTTGCTATTATTCAGGCTCTTAGGTCCTCTTCTGAGGTAAAAGGTGTTTCATATATCAGACTTGAGGTGACCCCAGAGAAGTGTTATGGCCAATCTTAGTTACAAATCATGCCATTAGTATTTATGTATTAAAAACACAAAGAAAAACTTAAGTACATTATAGGAACCAAACTACTGACCTCTAGTATACCAGATTTTGGCGTTATGGATTGAGCTACCAGTACAGTTGCAGAAACGCCACCAGAGTAGGCCACATAATGCAAGAAGGAGTTAATTGCTGTTCAGTGTTGCACTGGCAGGTGATTAGTTTGAGATTTTAGAGATCTTTGAATCATTAAGCCTTGAGAAAGTCAATAATGAGCTGCTAATAAAGTTTCTATAGTTGTGAATCAGTTTTAAAGACATCCTAATCCAATAATTTCACATGCCTTGTTTAAATAACTTAACCCCATCATGCCAATTAGGTTTAACACAATTAACTGCATTGAGTTTAGCCGCAGACCATGCCTAGCCTATCTCAACTTGCTTATATTAGTCATGTGTACAATTATTGACATTATTTTGGTGTAGTTCATTAACACCCTGTATAGTGAAAAGGGGAGGAAGAAGAAAGGCTGAAACAGCAAAAACAAGCACAAATGAAAACAGACAATTGAAAGCCATGAAAAAGATGGCATGGCTGTACATAGGGAGACTCCATAATGAAACAAGATTGCATCAAGTAATTGCACATTTAAAAGATGGGGGAATTGAAGGTAAAATCAAATGCAAACTAGAGCCCAGAAGAAGAAATAGTGCTTTCAAAATTGGTTTTGATTTTGACAGATTAGAAGAGGTAAGCAAACCAAATTTCTGGCCCAGAAATTTTGTGGTAAGGCCCTTCTGATTTTATTTTTGCTTCCCAAGGATGGAAACACAAGGAGCAATGGAAATTAATTGTTCTTTCACACTCTCTATGTGTAGGATGCCCTATGAAGGGGTAGAGCCAGACTGAAAAATTCAATACCATAGCCAGGATTTGAACCAGGGATCTTCTGGTCTCCGTCCAGCCACTCTAAACCATTGGGCTACTATGGCCAACGTGCCAACATGACATTAAATTCTCCAACTGACTCGTGTTTTTCCCGATAAACCACTAGGAGTTCTCAAACACATGAGACAACTACCTTAATGGCGACTTACTGTGCTGTAAGTACTTTAAGGGCCGGGCTTTATAGTTTGGTGCACTATTAGGTACAATTAATGCAAATTAATTGTTCTTTCACACTAGCCGTGTGTAGGATGCACTATGAAGGGGTAGAACCAGACTGAAAAATTCAATGCCATAGCTGGGATTTGAACCACAGATCTTCTGGTCTCTGTCCAGCCGCTCTAAACCACGAGTTAGTTGAGGAATTTAATGTCATGTTGGCACGGTGGTTATAGTAGCTCAATGGTTTAGAGCGGCTGGATGGAGACCAGAAGATCTGTGGTTCAAATCCCAGCTATGGCATTGAATTTTTCAGTCTGGCTCTACCCCTTCACAACGAGCAATGCTCACAGGAAAGTATCTCTCACACATGAAAAAATAGCGGATCACAAAAAACGCTACAGAGAACATGCAGACTATCCTTCAAGAGACAATTCAAAACAAATACAGAAATACATCTACAAACATCACATCACAAAATCCAAGACATTAAATATCAAAATAGCAACTCTAAATGTACGAACTGTACTCTCTGAAGAAAGATTACACCACCATTGCTGTTTGGTAGTAGGAGCGGAAGTAGGGGAATAGGTCCGCCTGTTGTCTATTGGCTGGAGGGACAGTGCACAGCAGCCAGCTGACATCACAAAGCCAGAACGAAACACGAATCAAGACTGTAATTTGAGAGGTTTCCAGAGACATCTCCAGTGCACAACAGGTATATAAAACTGATGCAAGGCCTGAAGAAGTAAAGAGTATTAGTAAGAGCAGTGTGATTGTCCTTAAGGCTTTGAGTCGTGTAGTGTGGAGCAATTCACGAATTAGTCAGTCAGTGAGCAGTGCATAGAAATATGGTACATTCCAAGCTCCTTGGTGAGGAGCCAGCAGGGAAGCAGCTCAAAGATCAGTAAATACGACTCCATAATAAGGAATTGACAAGCTATAGAATAGGCAGTGAAGCAGTTTATGTGTGGATATAACAACTGTGTTCAGAATTAGTGTATAGCTCCATGTAAGAGGTAACCCAGTGTGTAGCTGTGCTTGCTAGACTTCAGAGTCACATTGAAGTGTTGTATTTGTGTAAAAGAGAGGTTGATTGTACGTTAGCTTTGGGCATAAAGCAGTTTCAGGTGAACTTTGTGTTCAGCTTTGTGAAGACAACATATATGAAGAAAATGTTGTGTATATCCAAGTACAGAGCTTCAAGACTAACATACAAAATGTGCAGAGACACCATGTGGGTAGAAGATCTACAAATGCTACTTATGGCAACAGAGGATTATGATGAAAATGTAAAGAAACATTGACTGAAGAAAACAGAAATCTGGGAAGATTTCTACAGCACTGACGCAATGACGAAGGAGGACTGGAAGGGCCCAAACTAAGAACTAAGACATTTTGTAGCAAGATACGCAGCTCATGGTTTCCACTATTTGATTTGTAAGGAGAAAAGACACCATGATCGGGGCAAGGAGTGCATGTGCGCGTTGTGTGGGAAGCAGTGCAACAGATATCATGTGGAGGTGTGCGAGAGGAAAACAGTGTCATTGAAAAACTTTTGTTGTGGTGTAAGTAGAGAAGGATAGTGAACTGAAACATCAAAAGTCGAACATTGTACTAAAGCAAATCAAAAAGGTTATATGTATAATTATTTATGTAAGGATGTATTAATGCACATTGTGTGAATTTTAAATATTATTAAATGTGTATCGAAGACAGGACACCATGCAAAAAAGTAATCTGTATATGAGCATTTTTGTTCTTTGATAAAATAAATTTAAAAAATGATTCCCATTTATATTTGATCTACCCTTGTATGTTACCATTGTTGGTTTCTATGATGTTTGTGTCTTCCCTCTTATTTAAGAGTTAAATAAGAGTTAAATGAAGCCTGGGACTCCAGTACTTACGATAGTCACCACAAATGGTGTATCTCAAATGCGAGAGCCCCTAGTAGTTTACCGGGAAAATATATGAGTCAATTGGAGAATTTAATGTTGTGAGACGGTAAGTTGGCCATGGTAGCTCAATGGGTTAGAGCGACTGGATGGAAACCAGGAGATCCATGGTTCAAATACCAGCCATGGCATTGAATTTTTCATGTTGACTTTATACGGGCGCCGGGGTAGCGCGGTGGTTTCGTTCGCGGCTCCGTTCTAAGGGTCCCGAGTTCGATTCCCGGCTCTGGGGTTGGCGATTTTAAGTCGGCCCTATCCACGCCTTCACCTCTGTCTAGCACACGTGAAGTATCCCCTATGCCCAACGTGGTTCGGAGTCCACGGTAAAAACTGTAGGTCCTCTCACCTCACCGCCATCTTCACTATCACCCTATCATCGGAGGTAATGGACACCGCCCTCTGGGTGCCTCCACCTGAGAAATGGGTCCGGTCATCACTTGGTGGGGTGAGGTTACCCCGAAGGCCAAGGTTGCCATGTGGGGAGTGTTAGTAACTAACTAACTGTTGACTTTATACAGGTACTAGTTTCTGTTCTTATGCCTACGGCATGTTTCGTTTTTAATATTCCTTATATGTCTAAACAAAGCTAGAGACAAAACTGACAAAACAGGGGAAGAAATGCCATTGCAATGTGGGGTCAGGTAGGGGGGGGGGGTGCAATAACTGAAAATTGTTCATATCCTTAACCGCTTCGCCGATGGCCATTTAAACCCTTCAGGGGCCGGAAACGGATACCCAATAAACAGAACAGGACATTTAAATTGTTAAATGCTGTAAAAATGCATCAGAAATACAATTCCGTATCTTCTGTATTTATTCAGTTATTTAAACGAAACAAAAACTGGTTTAAAACTCATTAAAGGCAGTATAAATCTACAGTAACAATAAAGTAGAGACTACATTAATAAATTGTTGAAATTTCACTAATTTGTTTCACTGTGGCAAAAACCATTCTTTGTGCCGAACGCGCCTAATATGTGAATCATTTTGTTTTGTGTGTATATGAGCCAATGTATGTATGTATGTATGTATGTATGTATGTATGTATGTATGTATGTATGTATAGCTACGCAAGCGACTTCTCCGGTTCAAGTTTAGTTTATTTATGCTATACCAAGCGATAATCATACGAGAATATATTGCGTTACACATTCACACACTGGAAAGGAAACTCTCTGTCAGCATCTGTTATTACAGTGTTTCTCAACCAAGGTTTCTGGTAGCCTTATGCAGCAGTTTTCACTCTGTATTTTAGTTATTTATACTCTGTGTTCAGAGTGACTTCTTATAGCTGTCAAGAGCTAAATGAATGGCACATTTGAAATTGTTAAATTTCAATGTTAACCATGGCTTATCCCCGTAATGTAGCAAATAAATTACCTTGGGTATGATGTGTACAGGCTTCTGATATTACTGTAGAAAATCTGGAAGATTTGTTTTATGATTATGAAGGAGATCTTTAGGACATACGTAGCAGTGACGTGTGCTGGTCTACAGATGGCATGTTAGCAACTCCATTGTTTGGGGAAATGGCGGATCAAATATGGGTGATGCGGATCAGCTATTACTAGCTATTCCTCTTTACGGAAAACAGTTAAATGGTAAAAAAAAAAGTATTTTTATACCACTGGATGTAACTATGCACAGTTGTTTAGTAATTTTCAGAGCTGTAAATTCATGCAAGACATGCATCTACCTGTACTTGTGCATATAAAGAGCTTCTAACCTAATTGAGTATTATAATACTCAGAGGCCTCTTTATACTAGGGGGTAGGAAATTCACCATGACATCACCCCTCATACTTGAGAGAAAACACTTTCCTAAAAGTATACCACCCACAACCAAAAAAAGTTGTAACCATTTTGAAAATGTGTAGTGTGTTGCAAAAAAGAAGTTTGCAAGGAAACCAATATTATTTGGTGTGAATCTGCAGATGTGCCCTCCAGGTTTGGAGGTGTACAATTCAAAAAGAAACCTTTAAGGATACGTTTACATCCCTTATAGAACTAATTTAAATTTATTGTAAAATAGCAAGATTAAAATAATTGGCACTAAATGAGCATTAAATGCATGTATGCGCAGGACATCTATACACGTCCATATTGGTTTGGGGCATTTTAACCTGGACGTCATATGACGTCCATATCGGTGAAAGGGTTAATGCAAGAAGTTTTCTGCATAACATCATAACTAAATCACATGGGGAAGCTAAAGAAGTGTTATAAGAACTCTGCAAACACAGCGAACAGGTGGATCTTCAAATCTATTTGTCAAAGACAAATATTATGACCAACAGCAATGAAATACCTATCCAGATTGATAATAATATCAAATACATTGAACATGTCTACTTAGGCCAAACAGTTTTGTTTAACAATTATAACTCAAAAGAAATTAAAAGGAGAATTTCACAAGCCTGAAAAAAAATATTGCAGCTAAAATGTTACATTATAAGAGAAACCATCAATATGAAAATTAAGGAAGACGTGATGGGCATACGTATATTATTAGTGCTAACATGGTCAATAACAAAGAAAGAAATAGCTATCCTACAGGTTTGCCAGTGTGGCTAGACAAAGACTGTAGTGGAGGACATATTCAAAAGATAACCAAGGGACCTCTGATGTAAAACAACAGAAGACAAAAAAAAAGTGGAAGGATGCTATCAACAACCCAAATACTACCAAAAGGGGGGGGGGGGGGGAGGGGGAGTGACGTGTTAAAGAGCGAAGAATCACGCACAATGTGTAATGGGGAAACTGGTCCCTTCATAAGCCACCCTATAATACGGGAGGAGGATCTTGCCCACTCTGTGATGATGATGGGCTAATACTAATACCTGGTCATAATTCACTCGTTCTGTGGTATCATGTCGTTCCAACACCTTACATAACCTCTTGGCTAGCTCAGGGGCAGTACTATGCTGGTCAAATGTGACCTCTCGAAGTTTAAGTTCTCGCTCCAGCTCAGTGCGCTGAAGCAGCTCCGGCTGAAATGGAAAATCCAAGATTCTTTATAAGAATACAGTGAAACAATCAGACGACACCAGGGCGCTGATAACCACTGCAGATGTGCACCCTTATATACACATCTATCAGACGACACCTTCAGAACGCAATACAAATCTTTACTCTGCTAGCACTATTAAGCCTCTCTTTTCTCCTTAACTTACTTTCATCACTAACTGTTAGTGTTCTGCTAGCTGCCCTTGGGTAATGCATGAAGGGACACAAATTAATTAAATCATTACATGGTGTTCATTTTTATCTATAATTTTACCCCACAAAATTTGATGTCATCAATACCATAGCTGATGGAGCGAGTTTATATATCATTTCCCTAGCGGCTTGCGATCGTACTGCTGACAGCAGCTTTGAGACCTCCCTCTATCGGCAGGTAAATATACTATTTGAGAGGTGGGTCTTCCCGCATAATATAAAGGTGCATAATTTTGCCTGGTGTGTAGATACGATAACTGTTTTTAAAAAACTATATACTGCAATGCAATGTACTACAAAGTTAATTATGCAGCCAAAAAAGTAGACCATGAAGAATATACGCAATGATAAGTCAATGAACACTTATTTCACAATGAACATCTGTTTTTCTGTTATAGTAGACCTATATACATATTGTAAACCTGTCACATAAAATAGAAACATTTCAATTTGATGTCAATTCTTTTCTATCACCCACAGTTTCCTCACAATGTAACTTTATTACAAACCAGAAAATTAGCAGAACATGTTCTAGGAATGAAAAATAAATTAGTGTTTCAATATATACAAAGCTTTTTTCCAAGTCTAAACAAGAAAATATCTTTAGTACATAGTTTTATGTGTCCATTTTCTTATATTTCCTTTCTCTCTTCCCCTTAAACACTGTCTGTTTTGCGAGAAGGCATGCTTGAGGCCTTTCTGTCATAACATTATTTATTGCTTCTAGATTGGGACCAGTCACTTTATAGCGTCCAGTGTCTCTCTTTTTGTGAGTAACTGATCCTGTATCTTGGAAATGTTTGATGCAGCTCTTAGTTTAAAAAGAGATGACACCAACATTAATAGACATTTTATTTAAGTATCAGAATGACAAAAAGTTCATATCATATACTGATAAAACATAAGATGTTTATGTTTACAAAGAAAAGCATGTCAATTTGACAGTACCTGAGAACATTACGCTCCGAGGGAATCGTGTGAATAATAATCTTTATTGTCTGTAAACTTGTGGATTACAAGCGTTAGACATTGTCACATTCTAAAGTATGTACATGAGAATTTAGCTTTGTTTGAGTTTCCCTTTACATTGAACTTTACGATTACTGTGTTGATTGATTGATAGTTTATTGATCCAGTTTATCAGATGTATATTGATTTTGGAGACGTCATTACTATACAAATTATTTAACAATATGACATTTGTATGCTAGTACCAAATTTTTACATATATAATTTACAATTCATCTAGGCTGTATATACATTTATTTAACAAATATTGTTTTAATTTACTTTTAAATTTTGGTTTTAAGCTATTCGTCAAAATTTTTATCTCACTAGGTAGTTTATTATACAGTTTGATCCCTCTGATATTAATGTCCTTTTCAGTGACACACCTGTTAATATTATACATGAGATAGTTATCACCATTTCTTGTACTATAGTGGTGAATTTGGTTGTTTCGTACAAATGTAAGTCTATCGGTTATCAATAATATAGTTCTGTATATATACAGAGAATAGACTGTGAACATATTTTCAGTTTTAAATGTTTCTCTGCATGATTCCCTCCCTTTTAGGCTATAAATCAATCTAATACATTTCTTCTGTAGAATTAGTAACATGTCCATGTGACATTTTGCAGCTGTACCCCATATTTCGATCCCGTAGTTAAAGTAAGGATATATACATCCAAAATAAATCATCTGCAGAAGCCTAGTGTCTTTGTAACTTTGAAAATACCCAAGCAAGTATATAGATTTACTAATTTTATTACATATATAATCTATATGTTTAGCCCATGTTAACTGTTTATCAACAATTATTCCAAGAAACCTATATGATTTTACTTCTTCAATGGTGGTGGTGTTTATTTGCAATTCTGTATTGGAGGTAGTTTTTCTTGATGTATTGGGCCACATTACTTTAGTTTTTAGCATGTTACATTTTAAATTTACGGATTCAAAGTATTTGATGAGGGTATTAGCAGTGTGATTTAAATTTTTGTTTAGAGCTTCCAATGTCTTGTTCCAGCATATGGCAGTTGTGACATCTGCGTAAGTTATTATAGCTGTATTTTGTGGACAAATAATATCATTAACATATATAATGAAAAGCCGAGGCCCTAGTACTGTTCCCTGATGTACTCCATATTTTACTGTTTCTATTTTTGATTGAATTTTGTTTACAATTTTTCCCGTTTTATGATACATAATTAGTACAACTATTGCATACAGAGTTATTTTAGCTAACATATTCCTAGTACTAGTAAGTATACAATAACAACAGCAGTATAAAAGTAATAATAATAATATAATACAATTCTAATTCCCTTGGACTTTACAAAGATTTATCTATAAGAAATAAGTATAATAATTACAACAAAAATATAAGACAATTATAATTCACTTAGGCTGTATAAACATTTCTCTATAAGGTATTTTTTCAAGAGATTTTTAAATATATTGCCTTGTGCTGTTTTAATATATGGAGGAAGTTTATTGTACAAAATGATACCTGCAATGTATGGGTCTTTGTTGCTAGTGGTTTTTGCTTTATATTCTCTATGGTAGTTGTTTACTCCTCTAGTGTTATAACAATAATGTTCCCTATTTAATGATGTGAACTTACTATTTAGTCCTAACAAGTATGATAACCTTATACACAAACAATGATACCACAGTTAGAATACATTGCTGTCTAAAAATATCCTTTACTGAATGGTGACTTGACAGTCTGAAGGTGCACCTCAGACTTTTTTTCTGCAGTTGAACTGACTGATAGCTCCCCATATTTCAATAGTGTTACCCTGGCGGTAGACTCGCGAAGCCGATATATAAATGATGGCCGGTGGAGATTCGGGAAACTTCGGGGCCGATTGTTACCGGAAGCGACAGACAGTTGAGAGTAGTGTTTGAAAAATAAACAGTTTTTAGGTGATCTAGCAATTTGTGATGGTGAACGGTGTATTGCTAGGAAAATAAAGTGTAGTTTTTGTGTTTGTAACCTCGACTTGTTATTTCACGAACCCACAAAGTCACAACTGGTGTCAGAAGTGGAACATACGACAATGGATGCTGCATTGGCAAAGATTTTAGAGAAAATGGAAGAAATGAAGACGGCAAATGAAAACCTCGCTGCAAAAACAGAAGCGGCAAATAACAACCTGGCAGCGGAAATAACAGCGAAGACGGAAGCGGCAAATAACAACTTGGCCACGACAATGACAGCAAAGATGGCCGAACTGACCACAGAAATGAGGGCAGCGAACGATAGCCTGGCCATGGAGATGAAAGCGGCAAACGAGGCCCTTGCCGTGAAGTTTGAAGAACAGTTGGCCGGCGTGAGGGATAACGTGACGGAGCTGGGCAAGCGGATGGGTCAAGTGGACGAGCGCGTCGAGGACCTGGCGAGCCGCGTTGACGACCTGGAGGGAAAGGCCGACAGCAGCGTCAAGTCCCTGAACGCCATACTAGAGGACGTCGTCGGCAGGAAACTGAAGGATTTGAAGGCCGACGCGCCGGGACGCGACACAACATCTGCGCGCGTCAAACTGCCGAAATATGACGGCGCGTCAACATTTGAGGTCTTCCGCCGCCAGTTCGACACAGTGGCCAAGCACAACAGATGGTCACCGGAGGAAGAGGCCACACAGCTAATAGCCAGCCTCCAGGGACGGGCCGCGGAAGTCCTAAAAGCGGTGCAGACAACGGCGGCGCCCAAGGACATCTGGGAGGCCCTGGAGAATTGTTTCGGGAACCATCGCTTAGCCGCAGCGTATCGCAGGCAACTAAAGGCAAGGTCACAGCAGCCGGGGGAGACGCTGCAGGAGTTAGCCATAGCGATTGAGCAGCTGGCTAGCAAGGCCTTGTTGACCTGCCACTGGAGTTCGTATCCCGGGAAGCCGCCTACAACTTTGTCGACGGGGTACGGGACACGGAGATTCGTCAGCGCCTAATGCTCGGCGATTATAAAAACATCCACGAGGCGCTGACAGCGGCATTAAGGATGGAGGCGGCCAAGGTAGCATCTATTCCGACGTCGAGAACGAGGAGTGTCCGCTACGCCGGAGACAGAAGACCAGCTGAGGGACGCCGGCGAACACCTAGTGCCCTGTGTTGGGGATGTGGACAGCCCGGGCACCTGCAGAGAGACTGCCCACACCAGGAAGGGCAGCGGGAAGAACGAGTAAGGCCCGGCATGGAGAGGGGCACGTCGGCGCCATTACCACCATCCCCTCGAGTGACAATCCGTGCCGTCAGCCGGCGGATGGATGACAACCTCATCGCGGACGGCTGGGTAAGAGGAAAGCCGTGCCGCGTGCTGGTGGAGACCGGGGCGGCCGTGACCATCATCAGACCTGACGTGGCGAAGGGTTTGCCGACGAGGAAACCGAGCCGACCATACCAGCTTGTAACGGCATCGGGTGACACCATGCCTGTGGAGAAGGAGGCCCTGCTGGAGCTGAACTTGGGACAGAGTGCCGTGCGTCTGTGGGTGTTCGTCGCGAAGGTGGCTGAGGAGGTGATTCTGGGACTGGATGCCCTCAGGAGCCACGAGGCGACGGTCGACGTCGGCAGGAAGGTCCTGCGGCTCAACGGGAAAGAGGTTATACCCCGTCAACCAGAAGAGCGCCTTGGAATTGGCAGGGTCGTCTTGAGCGAAGACGTGGTTGTCCCCGCGAGGAGCGAAGTGATAGTGACGGCGCGACCGGAAGGCCAGACAGCAGGTGGGGTTCAGAGGCTGCAGGAGTACGACTTCACCTCGGAACATCGCAGAGGGAAGAGTCACGGTAACGCGGACACTATGTCCCGAAGACCCTGTCCAGAAGAGTGCGACCAATGCACAAGAGTGGAGGAGAAGGAGCGTGCCGCAGCAGTTCGAATAGTCACGGCAATGCCTGCGGATGGCTGGGATAGCGCAGGCCTGAGGAGGGAGCAGCTGGCGGACGCAGACTTGGGGCCACTCTTGAGGGATGTAGAGAACCTGGTGGACCACCTCCACGACATGCACGAGATGGCTCGCCAGAACATCCAGAAGGCGAGCGACCACATGAAAACCCGATACGACAGGCAAGCCAACAGCCAAGGGTTCCAGCAAGGTGACCTGGTCTGCTTGTACCGCCCGACCCGGACCAAGGGACGCTGCCCGAAGCTTCAGCAGCCATGGCAAGGACCGTACCATGTGGTTAAGAGGATTAGCGACGTGGTCTACCGCATCCAGAAGGTGCCCCGAGGAAAGATGTTGGTGGTACACCTGGATCGCCTGGCCCGCTACGAAGGCGCTGTTCGGGACGACCAGCCTTGAGGAGGGAGCAGTGTTACCCTGGCGGTAGACTCGCGAAGCCGATGAATAAATGATGGCCGGTGGAGATTCGGGAAACTTCGGGGCCGATCGTTAATGGAAGCGACAGACAGTTGAGAGTAGTGTTTGAAAAATAAACAGTTTTTAGGTGATCTAGCAATTTGTGATGGTGAACGGTGTATTGCTAGGAAAATAAAGTGTAGTTTTTGTGTTTGTAACCTCGACTTGTTATTTCACGAACCCACAGAGTCACAATACTGTATGCGATATGAAAATGAATTAGCTATAATATACCATTTATAGTGTGTAACTTTCTAGATATGATGATAACTTCCTTAGTAAATATAAGTTAGTACATAATTTTTTACTTAGCAATTCTATATGGCTGTTGTATGATAGCTTTTTATCAATAATAATACCCAAGAATTTTGTGGATGATATTCCTTCAACAACTGTGTTATTCATGTTAATGACTAAATCCTGATCGTTGCTGTCCCTCAGTTCAAATAATATATATTCTGAACATATGCCAGATAGCATTGCATAAACTCCTCTATGCAGCGGTTTAAATTATATTTATATGTCGCACCAATTTTAATGCCGGTAAGAAAGTAAAATTCAACCATGAAGACGCAGTGGTCTGTGTTCATATCCAGAGGAAGCTGGTTGTATTAGTTACGTGCTCAACCACACTAAGAGTGCTGTAATTTGCTTACTGTTTCGCAAAATTTACCGCTTCTTCTCCATAGAGGGCACTATGATTTCAAGATCGACTCACCAGTCAACTATGACATCATTCTTGCTCAGTCGGAGAACGGGAAATAACGAATAAAGATGAACACTATGTATAAATTACCACTAAAGCCTCATAATTATATAAAATGGGACTATATAATAATAGAGACAATTACGAGCACTCAGCTCATCACCCAAATAACTAAAACGTTATGCTGAGTGATTATATTGAAAAAATGGGAGAAATGCTAACTGATTGGGATTATGAAACCATTAACAAAAATCCTCTAACAATTGATAGAGTCAACATGAAAAATTCAATGCCATGGCCGGGATTTTAACCATGGATCTCCTGGTTTCCGTCCAGTCGCTCTTACCCATTGAGTTACCATGGCCAATTTGCCGGCATGAAATTAAATTCTCCAACTGACTCATATATTTTCCGGTAAACCACTAGGGGCTCTTGCATCCGAGATACACCAGTGATGCTACATTCTCAGAAGATGCTCATAAAAACTGTTAAGATGGCTGATCTGAGATGTTAATAAAAATTAAAATATGTATAACTATATACAAGGTTTGTGCCTATTTCTTTAAGTTGGAACTATACTGTTTTTCATGCGAAAAATAAGACAGTAAAGGATCTAGAACTGCACCATATAACATGATTTATGGATATGAACAAGGTAATAAAAAAAGCACAACTTTACACATATTTTGTCATGTGTTTATTGCTACTGAAACTGTCTTCTTCTCTGCTCACTAGAATCCATCATGTCAATTTATTAAATTAAATTTTAATTAAATTTATTCAATTTAAAGGGAGTTGATTAATGACACTAAACAACACTTACTTTTAAATTTTTCCGGAACAAGTGTTAATCAGTGTCATTAATCGACTCCCTTTAAATTTAATTTATTATAACAACATTGTTTTCAACACTTCCAAGAAAGGAAATGTCAATTTATGTTTGCAAAACACTAAAAACACAAAAAGAATTTGTACAAGTAAAAAAGTTAGAAAAACTAGACATATCTATTGCAAGAGAAAATCTATTAGACAAATGTTCTATTCTATATGTTCTAAAAGAAAATGTTTTTCTTTCTGGAAACTAGAAAAAAAAATGTAAATGTCAATTAATGATATTTCTACCCTTAAAAAAAAAAAGTAAAAATATGTATATAATTTTAAAACATTTACCTACCATGGGTTAATAAACATTTTCAAATTTTTTTAAAGAGCTTGGTATAACTTTGGTTTCTCAAAATAAATATAGTATTAAAAATCTACTACATTTCCCTAAAAAAAATAAAATTCCTAACAATAAAAAATCTGGTATTTATCAATTTAATTGTTTAGATTGTGATCAGGTTTATATTGGAAAGACAAAACGTAATTTGGAAACCAGAACGAAAGAACATTTTTGTAACATTAAGTATAAACAACCTGATAAATTGGCCATAGCAGATAATTTTTGGTCCTTTAACCATGAAATAAATCCAGAAGTTAAATTATTAAAACAATTAAATAGTCCGATACATTTAATGGCTAGGGAAAAAATATTTATTTTCAAAAATAGAAATTGTGTAATGAATTTTGAAATACTGACAGTCGATTCTGTTTTAAAGTTTATTTCATTTTCAGATTTTGGTTGTACTGACAAAATGTAGTGACCTCTAGTGATCATAATGTTGACAACGAGGTTGTTTGCGACTAACGATGTGGATGAATATTCACAAAATTGCGATCTCATCAATTAATATGAAAATTTACATAATTTTCTTTGAAGATAAGTGAAGTTTTTGTTGCAAATAATTATATTTGTGTAGTATTTGTTGCTTCACTGTAACTAGCTTCATTAGCTTCATTATTTACGTAATAATTTTTTTCAGTTTCTGATTTGTTCATGCAGCCTTCTATTACGTTCCACGCTTGTAAACCATAAAATATAACCCTAAAACTGTTCTTGTGAGGAGTACCGAGAAGATAGAACTTTCTATCATCTATTCTGAATCTGTTCACTTTAGTCAGGCTGCTTAAATGTACATTACAAATGCACTTACTTGCATGTTGTTGCCAACACCATGCCTCACAGAACCACTCCACTTCTGCTCCTGAGATCCCGAAAAATTCTGACTGAGAAGCATCTTTTGACCTGGTGCACTTCTGGGCTTTCTCCGCTGAGCTGCAACAAAACAGTTTTCAAAGATTCAAAGAGTCTCGTTTTTAATTCACATTGGACAATGAATGAAATGATGCTCAAATGAGTCCAGGGTCTGTAGAGCTTAAACTTATTTGACATTCATCTCAAAGGTTTTGTTTAATGATTTATTATGACTGACAATGCCACACAGATGACTATCATAAGATCTGATTGCTGATTATAAGCATTACCGTGTTTCATATATAAATGACTTACTAAACACCTTAGTAGATTTACAAACAAATTCGGATATTCATAACAACAACACAAGAAACAAGAATAATTTCGCTACTATGATGTATAGACTCCACCTGTGTGACAAGTTGCCTAGTTACATGGGAGCCAAGCTATTTAACAAACTCCCAGCAGAAGTTAAAGTGTCTAGTAACTTAACAAAATTCAAATTTTTCTTGAAATCATATTTAATTAATAATGTTTTTTATTCACTTGATGAATTTCTAAACTAACACTACAACTTCAGAATTTATTGTTTGAGTGCTAGTTTCTTATTTTACAATACTTATGACTAAAACCTAGACATTGTATTAGGTGTACAAGACACAATACATTTAGAATAACATCACCTAAGTTTTATTAATTTTTAGATGAGTCGTATTCATTACACATCTGCTTCACTTTCGTACCTATTTTGAGGACATGTTTCGCAAATCATCGTTTGCATCTACGGCTCTTATGCGACTAAAGCTTGATCCAGCGGTGTGGGTAATTCTGGGGTTGCTGCTGCCATCTGTTGATTTAGTGATGAACTTAAATGTGGGATTCTCTTCTGGCGGGATTTCAAAGTTCATAAGTTGGTTTTTATGTTTTTCTATGTATATCTTCTCCCATATGACGAGTTCACTATGTTGTTTTACGTATTTTAGTAATTCTGTGCTATCTTCAATTCCATGATACCTAAGTTTTAGTTTCTTCTAATATCTGTATATATTGTGACTTTGTGGGTTCGTGAAATAAAAAGTCCAATTACACCACTCAACAATGTTCTTTATTTCCACCGACTTACAGTTTAACACTTGCCAATTACACAAAATTACTTGCTGCACACAATTACAATTTACCCGTTCGTCCGTTACAACTTCACTTGTACTCGCGATTACATAAACTCCGATGCACGCACAGTCTTCTCATTCACAATCCTTTCGTTCATTAACACGTCACTGACTAACTCTTCTTACACCAAGAACTGTCCTCATTCACTAGCCAACTGATCAAACCAACAACTGACTGACTACACCAAAACCAACTCAACAACTGACTCACACTGTCTGACTGTAACCCTCTTTATAGGAATATCGCCGGTTTCTGGTGTTTACACGATTGTTCTGGTAACAGAAAAATCGAGAAACAGGTAGAAGGAAAACAGACGACCAGTCATGTTTTCCCCTAACCACAAGCCTGTCACCAGTACAAGACAAACGAGGAGAAGGTGTGGCTAACGCGGTCCTCCCCCCTGCCTTCCGTTCGCAGCTGGTACAGGGTGTTCTAGCGGTCTTGTTACACTGCTCCCTCCTCAAAGCTGTTCGTCCTCGAACAGCCCCATCGTAGCGTGCGAGGCGGTCCAGGTGTACCACCAGGATCTGCCCGGAGTCTGAGCCAGAAGTAGCGCTGCCGTAGTTTGTGAATCATTCGGTTCGCTCCCAGGTGTCCTCCTGAAGTACCGGCGTGCACTTCCTCCAAGATTTCCGGGACCTTACTCCGGGGAAGTACCAACTGTCCTCTCTGCGCCTTCCCATCGGGTGACTCCCATACCCGGAACAGCACGCCCTCTCTCGTCTTCAACGAGTCCCATTTTGCCCAGTGCGACTTGTAGGTGGCGCTCCTCGGTGCGATGTCCTCCCAGGTTGGTCTCGTCCCTGCGTCCACTTCCCTCAAGAGTGGCCCCAAGTCTGCGTCCGCCAGTTGCTCCCTCCTCAGGCCTGCGCTATCCCAGCCTTCAGCAGGCACTGCCGCAACTACTCGGACTGCTGCGGCACGCTCCTCCTCTTCCACTCTTGTGCGCTCGTGGCCGTCCTGGATCTGCGATAGGACACCTCCAATGCAATGGTCGCTGGCGTCGGTGTCCACAATGAAGGCGCCACCCGGTTGTGGGAAACCCAAAATTGAAGCACTGCACAGGGTCCCCTTCGGGTGCTGGAAAGCGTCTTCGGCGTCCTCCGTCCACACATAAGGCCGGTTTTCCTCCGTCAGGCGGGTGAGGGGTTTTGCGATGTTGTCGGCCTTTTCCTCTAAATCATTAAGGCGGTCGTCTACTTGACCCTTCCGCTCGCCCAGCTCCGTCACGTCATCCCTCACGCCGGCCAACTGTTCTTCAAACTTGGCGGCGAGAGCCTCGTTCGCCACCTTCATTTCGGTAGCCGGACCGTCATTCGCTGCTCTCATTTCCGTGGTTAACTCGGCCTTCACTTGTTCCATCTTCTCGGCGATGTTGTTTGCCGTCTTCATTTGTTTCAACTCTGCGGCGATGTTCTCCCTAGCCGTCCTGATTAGTTTCAGTTCCGCGGCCAGGTTATTTCTAGTCTCCAGCGTCTCTGTTAATTCGGCCCGCATTTCTTCCATCTTCCTGATGATGTTGTCTTTAGCCGTCTTCATTTCTTTCAGTTCCGCTAAAATCTTTTCTAATGCTGCCTCCATCGTTGTAATGTTCGGTGATGTTATGTTGTTTTCCCGCTTCCTGACACCAGTGTGACTTTGTGTTATATCCCACTTCTGACGCCAGTGTGACTTTGTGGGTTCGTGAAATAAAAAGTCCAATTACACCACTCAACAATGTTCTTTATTTCCACCGACTTACAGTTTAACACTTGCCAATTACACAAAATTACTTGCTGCACACAATTACAATTTACCCGTTCGTCCGTTACAACTTCACTTGTACTCGCGATTACATAAACTCCGATGCACGCACAGTCTTCTCATTCACAATCCTTTCGTTCATTAACACGTCACTGACTAACTCTTCTTACACCAAGAACTGTCCTCATTCACTAGCCAACTGATCAAACCAACAACTGACTGACTACACCAAAACCAACTCAACAACTGACTCACACTGTCTGACTGTAACCCTCTTTATAGGAATATCGCCGGTTTCTGGTGTTTACACGATTGTTCTGGTAACAGAAAAATCGAGAAACAGGTAGAAGGAAAACAGACGACCAGTCATGTTTTCCCCTAACCACAAGCCTGTCACCAGTACAAGACAAACGAGGAGAAGGTGTGGCTAACGCGGTCCTCCCCCCTGCCTTCCGTTCGCAGCTGGTACAGGGTGTTCTAGCGGTCTTGTTACAATATATCAAAATATCCAGCAACTTTAATTGTATATAATTGACGACTTGCCTATTTTCAACAATGCTTGTAAAACATAAGGTGATAATAAAGTATTATTATTATTATTATTATTATTATTATTATTATACTAAAGTATGTCTTAGGTGACGTATTCTGATCTTCCAAGATATGAAGAGAATTAATAAAACTAAAAAGTGAACACTGAATCTGCATTAAATACTACACAGAATATATATGTAACACCAGTTCTTAGTTACAGTGGAGCAGTACTGACATCACCTTCAACTTATTCATACTTGAGTACACACAAAATCAAGCTCTTAGGTTAATTAATGGGCTATTAAAACTACATCAACAATGACCTTACACACATTTACATGTAACAGACTTGTAATGACAGATTTAGAAATGCCAGCCCTTTTAACATAAGAAAAACTGTCTAAACTTCCAGAGAATAAAGAATGAGTAAAACACCATACATACACCTTCAGTTTGAAAACTCAATTGTGCTTCATCCAGAAAGTTGAACAACTATTATATATTTGTATTTATTTCCCATATAGTTGTACAGGATTTTCCTTACATACTAGGTGTGATCAAAAAGTTTCTGGAATAGCTTCACGATGACAATGCTGACGCTGAGATTTCTTTAATTCTTAGCCACACTGAGCGTTCCTTCCTGATAAAAATGAGAGGTTACATGACTTTCTGTGACCTTCCAGTGACAAGGTATAAGCTCTGAAGTGATCAAGTGTTTTGCATGCACTGCGATTTTTCCACATAGCAAAAATATCAGTTTACGAATAACAAAGAACGAACATCAAATTTTGCTTTTTACTTGGTAAAACTGCAACAGAAGCCTATGAAATGTTAAGAACAACTTATAGGGAGGACATTATGGGCAAAACTCAAGCATTTCAGTGGTTTTCGAAAATTAAAAGTGGCATGACAATGGTCTTAAATGACAGGAGCATTAAAATAAGAGAACTTTCTAATTCATTAGGACTCTCCTTTGGAAGTATTCAAAGCATTTTGAAGGACAATTTGGACATGAGAAGAACTGCCGCCAGGTTCATGCCCAGCCTGCTTTCAAATGACCAAAAGGAAAGCCGAGTGAGTTCCTGCACAGATCTTAAACAATACACTGGCCCACAGAGCTTTATCTACTTCTGAACCCAGCCACTTAAAACAAGAATTACAGCACCTGAGACTCAGCAAGCATCAGATAAGCCTACTGCTACAGCCTGCATCCTGTTTACCGGCAACCTATCCAGCAGAATCAGCAGAATTCTCGCCAAATATAACATCAGGACCATCCACAAGCCACCTCCGAAAATTAAACATCTGTTGAGACCAGTGAAAGACAAACCGGACTTCCGTACCGCATTCCCTGTGAATGAGAGACACCGAATATAGGACAAACCGGAACGACCATCGCTACTAGAATAAACGAACATGAACAGAGCATTCGTTTAATGCAACCTTAGAAGTCTGGACTGGCAGAGCATTGTTTAGATAACGACCATAGAACCAACTTTCGGGAGACGACCATCTTGGCAATATGCAACAGTTACTGGGAGCAGAGAATTAAGGAGGCTTTGGCCATTTCGTCCAAAAGGAGCACGCTTAATCATGATGCTGGATTTCAGTTCAGCTCCTCTTGGAAAACGGCCTTAAAATGGAAATCAGTCGACTGACTTAAGAAGCACAGATCAATACAGCTTGATAATCAAGTTAAGTAGTTACGTTTCAAAGTATAAACTTGAAAGAAGCGTAGGGACAGTGAAGCACAAACTAGTACAAAATTGAATCGAGAATATATTGACACATTGCTTCACTCACACTGTTTATTCACAGGACATGTTTCAAGAGCTCTTGCTCCTATCCTCAGCTGATACTCGACTAGTGCAAGTTGTAGTGGTTTCTTCTTTCTCCGTATTGTCAATAGATGGCGTGATGTACTTGTCAAAGATGTCCGGTGGTGGAGTTTCAAAATTCATGACTCTATGACGATTTTTGTTAATGAAGATTTTTTCCCATACGGAAAGGTCTATGGGGTGATTAACGTATTTTATTAGAGATGTTTCCAAATTGATGTCATGTCTAGTATTCAAAAAATGAAAAGCCACTGCTGATTTTTCTGTTTCACCATTTTTAATGTTTCTCATATGTTCTTTAGTTCTGATGTTAATATTTCTTTTTGTTTTTCCTATATAAATTTTAGGGCAAGTTTCACATTTGATCTCATAGATTCCTGGTTTTTCTTTGGTAGTGATTGAATTTTTGGGAGGGCCTTTTAACAAATTTCTGATATTAAACCTGTTTTGAGGTGCAAGAGTTATGTTGTGTTTTGAGAAGATTTTTTGGAATTTGTTATAGGCTGATGGGTGGAAGGTGAATTTTTTAAAAAGTTTTTTCTCTTTTTCTCCTGTAGGTTCTAGGGTGGTGGTTTCTTTTATTTTCTTAGCTTTGTTGAGTCTGTTAACAGTTTTGTCTA
This sequence comes from Mantis religiosa, assembly GCA_030765055.1. Lineage (NCBI taxonomy): Eukaryota > Metazoa > Arthropoda > Insecta > Mantodea > Mantidae > Mantis > Mantis religiosa. The sequence goes on from CM060952.1 coordinate 215,163,062, forward strand.
TTAAATTTGGGTTGAAAAGGTTGGATATAGCTACTTTTTTTATGTGTAGGTATTCTTCTTGATAATCTTCTCTGTTTAGTGGAAAGTTGATCATCCGAAAGATTAAACTGTTGAAAATTAATCTTTCGGATGATCAACTTTCCACTAAACAGAGAAGATTATCAAGAAGAATACCTACACATAAAAAAAGTAGCTATATCCAACGGTTTCAACCCAAATTTAATAGACAAAACTGTTAACAGACTCAACAAAGCTAAGAAAATAAAAGAAACCACCACCCTAGAACCTACAGGAGAAAAAGAGAAAAAACTTTTTAAAAAATTCACCTTCCACCCATCAGCCTATAACAAATTCCAAAAAATCTTCTCAAAACACAACATAACTCTTGCACCTCAAAACAGGTTTAATATCAGAAATTTGTTAAAAGGCCCTCCCAAAAATTCAATCACTACCAAAGAAAAACCAGGAATCTATGAGATCAAATGTGAAACTTGCCCTAAAATTTATATAGGAAAAACAAAAAGAAATATTAACATCAGAACTAAAGAACATATGAGAAACATTAAAAATGGTGAAACAGAAAAATCAGCAGTGGCTTTTCATTTTTTGAATACTAGACATGACATCAATTTGGAAACATCTCTAATAAAATACGTTAATCACCCCATAGACCTTTCCGTATGGGAAAAAATCTTCATTAACAAAAATCGTCATAGAGTCATGAATTTTGAAACTCCACCACCGGACATCTTTGACAAGTACATCACGCCATCTATTGACAATACGGAGAAAGAAGAAACCACTACAACTTGCACTAGTCGAGTATCAGCTGAGGATAGGAGCAAGAGCTCTTGAAACATGTCCTGTGAATAAACAGTGTGAGTGAAGCAATGTGTCAATATATTCTCGATTCAATTTTGTACTAGTTACGTTTCTTTGACCCAATTAATTTTCTATACTCATTCCATCTCCTGACCTGGCTTTTTAATTTAATGAAAGCAGTCTTTTGTTTAGTACTGCAAATTTTGATAGTGTTTTGTCTTTGTTTATATTTGTGTAATATCCAGTGTTTCATTTGTGGTTATAACATTTAATAAATATCCTGATGGGAGAGATGCACACTCCCGAAACTTCGATTTCTAATCGTATTTTCACTTGGCTTGCTGCCCGAGAAGAAATTGAGCTTCAAAATGATCCACAGTATATGAGAAAATTATTACTCGAGATGAAACATGGATTTATGGGTACGATCCAGAAACGAAGCAACAATCTTCACAGTGGAACAGTCATTCATCTCCATGCCCAAAAAAAGGCCAGACAAGTTCGAACCAAAGTGAAGTCAATAATGATTGTTTTTAAAGGCATTTTGTAATTTGTACCACATAATCAAACAGTAAATCAAGTGTTCTACAAACAAGTGCTGCAAAGATTAAGGGAGAATGTGCAACACAAACGGCTGGAGAAATGGAGGAGTGATGACACGACAATGTGCCCGCACACAAAGCCCTTTCTGTTCGCCAATTTTTGGATAAAAATTGGATGAATCTGTACCCCGTCCCACCTATTCTCCAGATTTGGCACCAGCAGACTTTTTTCTTTCCCTGTGACTTAAAATGCAGCTTCAAGGACACCATTTTGAGGACATTAATGTCACCCATTGCAAATCGCAGAAGGCCCTGAACATGTTGAAAGAAGAGGGCTTCCAGAGGTGCTTCCAGCAGTGGCAGAAGTGCTGGGGCAAGTGTATTAACTCCCAAGGAGACTGCTTCGAGGGTGACAATGCAGAATAGACAAAACAAACTGTTGTGTAGTATTCATTACGTCATTCCGGAAATTTTTTGATCACACCTCGTATTACTTGAGTTACTATTTTATCCCTTTGTCCACCATATATTAATGCTATGGAGGACCTTAGCTTAATTCATGCTAATGTTTAACAACTAGAAGTAAACTAGACTACCCCTCAAAACAGAATCTCTCATAATAAACCAACTACAAATAGTTTCTGAGAATCTCTCATGTCTCTTAACAAACTACTGAACATCACTGAATTACAATACAACCTAGATCTAATTGCAGATTTAAAAAGACAGAAACCATGAATATAAGATATCCAGATGATGGAATAAACTCACATCTGTACAGATGGCTCTCTTTACAATCAACAACATGGAGGAGGAGCATGAGCTACTGTAAATTTTCATTTCCTTTTATAAGTATTTTGTAAATTATTTTACAAGCTTTGATGGAGAAATTGATGCAATTTATATTTCATTATAAAATCTATTTGCCTGGACAAATAAGTTTTCAAACACAGTTTTCTTATCAGCCTCCAAAGTGGCTATTCAGGAAATTGTATCAACTGATTGCCCTAAAATGGAAAACATAAATGAAACTGATAATATGACTAAACATCCCCAAAATTTAAATAAATAGTTTTTCCAATGGATTTCATCCCACTGTGGGATTTCTGGAAATGAGCAAGCGGATAGTTGATCAACAAGGGTTCAAAATTCCCGATAATGAAGCAAAATATCCTCTATGAAACAGTTAAGAGATTAATGCAAATATTAGTGCAGAAATATTACTTGTTTGGAAACAGTAACATCCAAATTAATTAAAAAAACTATAGTCAGACCAAGAACTTGAGAATGGTAGCAAGAGCTACCAAAACTAGTCATTCATCAATTACAAATAAGTAAAGTCCAGTGTTTCTATTGACTCATGTAATTTATTGTAAAGTGACAGATTAATTAAAAACTTTTCATAACTAATTATAACAAAACCTTATTTCACACTTAATTGGAAGGAACTTCAAAATAAGCTTGATTTGCCCAGAAAATCATCTGTTGCACACGCATGCACATGCAGGCGTATTTCAATCCCCCTAAAAATGGTAAAGTCTTGTCTACAACATTGGTATAAGCAGCACTTTTTTGTCACACTTACGAGGGTAGTCTGAAAAGTTTCCAACCTAATAAAGATACAAGAGATTTTATCAGAATGTTTTTTTTTTTTTTTTTTTTTTTTTCCAAACACAGTCTCCTTGTAGTTCTACACACTTCTCCCAGCAATGCTCCCATCTCTGTAACCCGTACAAATAGCACTCGGTGTTTTTCTCTGTAAAATAATTGTTCACGAAGGTGATTACCTCTTCATTTAACGAAAATCTCTGTCCTCTGAGCGCAATTTTCAGATGAGGGAACAAAAAGAAGTCTCTTGGGGCTAGATCTGGTGAGTCAAGCAGTTCAAACTGTACTTCGTGGATGTTCGCCATTGCAACTGCTGAGGTGTGAGACGGTGCGTTGTCTTGGTTAAACACGATTTTCTTTTTCGAAATGCAGTCTTTTTTCCGCAAATTCTGCCTTCAGCTTGTCAAGTAATGATGTGTAGTTTGCTCCTGTAATGGTTTTTTCTTTTTGAAGATAATTGATTAAAATAAATCCATGACTATTCCAACTCGGTGGCGTAGATGGTAGCGTGTCTGCCTCACGTTCAAGAGGTCCCAAGTTCGAATCTCAGTTAGGGTGAGTTATCTGGATAAAGGTTTTTCCAGGGTTTTCCCTATTCCCGATAGATGAATGTAAGGTAACTCTAAGCTCCATGGACCCCGGACTCATTTTGAGTATCACCTCACCCATTTCATTCATCGTCCGATGTGACTTAACGTTGGTGGACGTAACTAAAAAAAAAAGACAATTCCAAAAAACAGTCGCCATTACTTTCCCAACAGAAAAAACAGTTTTTGGTTTGTTTTGGAGCCGGTTCCCCCTGGCATATACATGGGCAGTTCAGTAAGTACCTGTGTTAGGATTGACAATGCCATTTTTTTCAAACAGTATTATTTATTTATCAACATAGTCCTCTTTAAGGGATATATATATATATATATACTTCTCCCAATGCTCCTGCCCCTTTTTAACCCCTCCAAAAAATAAGAACTGTCCAGCTCTGAAAAATACATCTCTATCGCCATGATGACCACCTCATCTGATCTAACTTTTGTTTCTGCGAGTCATTTCTTCATGTTTGGGAACAGGACAATATGGGGACATGGCAGCAAATCCACATAAATGTGCTGGGGCATTATTTTGGAGAAACAGAACTTTCTTCTTTGCCATGTGGGGCCGTGTCTCCTTCAAATTCTTGTGGAATTGAGTCAATAACTCACTGTAGTATGCTCCAGTAATTGTTTTTCCTTTTTCCAACAAGTCAATGAGTATGAGACCCTTTGCATCCCATATAATCATTGCCATCACTTTTCCAGCCGATGAGACCGTCTTTGCCTTCTTAGGAGCAATTCTCTGCAAGCAACCCATTGTTTTGATTGTTGCTTGGTTTCTAGAGTGTAATGACAGTGACAACTCGACGCAAAAAGTCCTTCTAATTTCACTTAAACAGCTTCGACGTTGAAAGTCGCAGCCACTTGTTGTACACTGTGAACAAACATGGCAACTATCGGGACAACAGCTTCACATCTCCAACTTATCATGCAAAATATGAATTACCGTTCCTGTCGATACACCTATGGCCTCTGCCACTTCGTGAAGTTTCATTCAATGGTCAGCAAGAATCATATTGTGGACTTTTTCAATGAGTTCTTTGGTAACTACATCTGCAGAATGTCCTGGACACTCCTCATCAAAAACAGATGTTCTACCATGTTTAAATTTGTTACATCAATATCTAACTGTTGCTGTAGGAAACAAAAGATCTCCATAAACAACATCCAGTTTTGCTTTTATCCTCTCGCAAGTTTTCCCATCTAAAAGTAAAAAGTGGACGGAGACTAGAAGATCCTTGGTTCAAATCCCAGCTATGGCATTGAATTTTTCAGTCTAGCTCTACCCTTTCATAGTACGTCCTACACAAGGCTAGTGTGAAAGAACAATTAATTTCCAAAAAGTGAATCACTCAACAACACAGCATTTTTTCCATTTTAGCAAAAAGATGTTGAACTTTTAGAAATGCCTATAAAATCCAAACTAACCTATGAATCACAACCAAGTTTGTTTTGACAATGTGTAACAAATGACAGTACATGATAACACAAACTTCTCTTAGTAACACCCTATATTTTGAAACACAGATACTTTATTGAACCACTTTGTACGTATATAACTCTTTTTGTGTAATGTTCAGTACAAACAAATATTCTATTAATATAATTTTGAGTCGAACTAATACTCAATGCTCCACTTATGGCTAGTATTTACATAGTATGAGCCACTAGGTGAACAGTCTAGGTAAACACTAGCAATATACGGATCACTAAGTACTAGTTCGACTCAAAGTTATATTAATTTTGTGCTTCATTGTATCATAGTCCTTAAACATTGGAAAATATTCCATCCTTCCTATGAGTAAGGACTATGATACAATGAAGCACAAAATTAATATAATTTTCAGTTGAACTAGTACTCCATGCTCTGTATATTGCCAGTGTTTACCTTCCTAACATCCTCAGCTAATATAAACTATTGAATTTTGATTTGGTGAACTCCTTGAAGTTGGTATCTTGATGAACTTAAGTTTGGGTTATCTTCAAAGGTCGTGTCGAAATTGAACTGTTCTCCTTCATATTTCTTTATGAATATTTTTTCCTATGTAGCTAATGCAGTTGAACCCTGAACATTTTTTCATAAATGAATTTATTCTTCTATATCGTGATTATCATTCCAAAAATCTATTTCTTTGTTCCTGATGTTCCTAAAATAGTCTTTAAGCTTAATGTTCAAGTTCCTCTTAGTTTTTCCAATGTAAAAGTTGTCACAGACTTTGCAGTTTATCTGGTACATACCGGTATATGTATATCCTCTGTATTATCTGATTGCAAAAGGTGTTGTACACTGAATTTGTTCTGTGGGGCAAAAGTAATGTTGTGCTCTTTGAAGACTTTTTACAAAAGGTGTGTAGCTCTGGGATGATATGCAAATTTTCTGTATGAAGTTTTGTTACTGAAGAGTAGTTGCTTGATTACATCTTTGTTGTCTTTTGAATTTTTGAATTTATCAATTTTCTTTCTGACCAATTCAGCACTGAATCCATTTTATTCTGCAATGTGAATTATATAATTGTACTCTTTGATATATTCCATTTTGTTTAAGCGGACATTAACCAGCCTGTAAGTTAAACTGTTGATAACAGCATGCTTGTGTTGTCCTGGGTTATATCCATCTGTTTTTATGAAATTTTTTGTGTGTTTCTTTCCTATATATCCAAATTCTAGTTTTGTATGTTTTCTGATTAGTTTCAAATCTAAGAAAGGGATTTCATTGTTTGTCTCTTTTTCTATGGAAAATGTTATTGCAGGATTTTGTAAATTAAGTAGTTTTAATGCATCATCCACCTGAAAATTAGCGGGAATGCCTTTGTGATATGGGTTTCCAAAAAGCTCATGAAGAGGTCTGCCAGAAATGGGGACAATGGGTTGCCCATAGACAGTCCTGATTTTTGTTTGAAAAATTTGTCATTGAATGTAAAAAAGGACTGTTCAATGTAGATGTTTGTTAAGTGAAGATATTCCTCTATGATATTCTGGTCTAACTGTAGGGACCGATGCCATATTTGCATGTACTCCATGAGTTCGTCTTTTGGCACACTTGGGAACAAAGAGATTATATTGAAAGATAATATTCAGTCAGTGGGAGAAAATTCGTCTTTAGTTTTGTTGCTGAATTCCAACAATTTTTTAATACTGTGGCTTTCAAATTTTGTTAGCTCCTTAATTTTTTTGTTTAGCCTTTTGGACATTTGTAACACGGTACGTTTATGTTGTTAATGATTGGGGGCATCTTATTTCCTGTTTCATGAATTTTGGTTAATCCATATATGTTAGCTATTGCAGGGTTGTCTGGTTTTAAATTTTGTTTTATTTATTTTGGTATTATCATTTTATTGTTGATTGTTTCATTTAACTGTTTTGCAGACTTGTTTTAAGGATCAGACTTTATTTCCTGGGATTCATCACTTGCCAATAAATTTGTCACTCTAGAAATGTAGTCTTGTTTGTCCATGATAAGTCTTATTTCTTTTGTCTGGTTTTGTATAAACATCTTTTTCATTTAGTGATTTAAGTATTTTCCCATATGGTTTGGGTTTACCACTTTTTCTTTCTATTTTTTCTAAGATCTTCCCACATTTGTATTATAATTGCTGATTTCTGCCCAGTATTTAGATCCTCAGTAGCTACTTCAGTGTCAAGTATGTCATCTGCTACATTATCAGAGAAATCTACGCAAGTTTTTAACCCTTTGTTTCAAAATGCTATTTCTGCACGTGTGAATGTTTCAGTGGACAGAGTGACTACTTCATTATGATTCTGTTTGTTTGTGAGCTGACTTTAAGTGTTGTTTGCTTTCTCCAAGATTAGACTTCGCATTTTTCTGCTTTACTTTTGTGCTTTTTTGTATATGCGACAGTTTGAAATCCATTTATTAAAAAGTGTTCATGGTCCAACTCATTAACCATGTGGGAAAAAATATACATAAACAAATACAAAGGAAAATTGTTCAATTTTGACACCATCTTTGAAGAGAACCCAAATTTCAAGTTCATCAAGAACTTTATTTTCATCCATATGATCCAAATACATAGGATACGTCAACAGGTTTAACAAATACAGACAGAGACACCCCTATCGCCTCCAAGGAGTTCACCAAAACAAATATTAAATAGTCAACATTAGCTGAGGATGTTAGAAAGCACCTAACGAAATGTGGTTTAGGTAAATACTAGCAATAAATGGAGATTGAGTACTAATTCGACTCAAAATTATATGAATTCTATTCTTCATTATATAAACCTTCAATTACAGGAATGAACAAGTTTAATAAAACTATAAATAGAAGTATTTATAAACAGTGGAGCTTCATCATGGGGTCCTTGAAACATGTCCTAATTTTAAATGTAGGTGGAGCTTAAGTGTTTTTACAGTTCGAGAAGTGGTTTATGAACAAGTTTACTTGCAAAATTCATAAATTTTAGCATGCTCATAATATGAACTATTGTTTGTACCTTTTTCAAAGAAAAATGATATGTAATGACAAATTTGTGATATGCAAATAGATAAGGTGATTCTAATAGGTACCCTGCATGCACCTAATGCCTACTCAGTTTTCCTAGCAGACACCAAAAAAGGCAATGGACAGAAAAGGAAGTGAACTGCACATTGGAGCAGTGCAATCCTTTCCTGTCCAAGCCTACCTTGGGTGCCAGATGTACCCGCCACCGAGACTAGTGTTGGTAAGGTGATGAGAGAAGGCTTACTGGGTGCAATAGCTGCAGATGCTGCAGCAACAGCTGCAGCTGCTGAGATTGTGTTTGCATGTCCATTCAGTGGTGTTCCTGGAACAAAGAATTCTTTTAATACCAAAAATGTTATATGAAATGTTTGGGTTTAAAATGTAATAACTGTCATTTTTGGAAGTACAGTAGAACCTCGCTCACCTAGATCAACTGGGACCAGGGGCAATCCAAGTTAATGAGAATCCGAGTTATCCAGAGAAGGACGGAAAAATAATAAAAAATGTGTACAATTACACCAAAATATTTTCAATGGATTAAAAATAAACTAAACACTTTAGCAACACAACTTCACTAATACTTATTTCTTTTTAATGTCCTTCGGGACCGATTTTGAGGCACATCTGTTTCAAATGCGCTTTGAAACCAGTCCCGAAGGTTATTAAAAACAGTAAATATTAGTGAAGTTGTGTTGCTAAAGTGTTTATTCTTAAAATTTAGTTTGCTTCATTGTCAGCAGCTTCAGTTTTTTACATAATTTTAAATGGAGTTTGGAAACTTCTATGGCTGAAAGCTCAAATTTAGTTATTTTGACATGGCTGATCACCCATGAAGTTTTAATTATTATCGGCATACTTTCACCTAAAAAACATACTCTGTATGTACTGCAATAGCCTTATGTATTTGCACATACACAATATAGCAACAAACTAGTCGATAGTAAAAAAGACAATCAGCTTCTACTATCTCAGTTTAGTGTATTGCTTACAGTACGCGCAAGATAAGTTGAGCGCTGGATTTACAGTGTGGTGCCAGCAGAGTGGAAGAAGCGAGAGCTAACGCTCTTTTGTTTCTGCAGTGTAGTCAACCTTGAAAAAAAACAGTTCAGCAAAATAGCGTGTAAGATAAGCGAAGATATCACAAGCAACATTGCATCCTCTGAAAACATTCCTTAGTTTTGCCCACGCTAGTTCAATTGCATTTAGATCACAGTTATACGGAGATGTCCCCTTTCGAGAGCCTTAACATCCACAAATGTTCATACAAATATAAATCATTTTCAAGTAAATGCTGATGTACATTACTACCACACTCGTAACAAGGATAAACTGACAATTTGAGTGCACCAAACGAGCCTTTATGAACAAAGCTTTAACTACAAAGGGATAAAGTTATATAACAAACTTCCAAATTCATTTAAACAAGCTGCATCATTAAAACATTTTAAGAATAAGGTTTAGAAATTTTTGCATGCACACTGTTTTTATACGGTTAATGAATTTTTAGAACTATAACCATGTAAATGAGCACTGGGAGCATAGTACATTCACAAACATGTAATATTTCTATTATGACATTTCTTGTAGTAAATTAGTCCATGCAAATACCACATAAAACCATAGAATAGCTGCTTACTGTGTGTACTGTATGTAATCAATTTAACTTTATGTATATACTGTAATTATACAGTTTGACGTGTCTCATAACATGTAAATGTTGCCAAGGACGAACTAAAATTCTAATTCTAACATACAATTGTTGTAAACTGGTTAGCTAATTAACCTCAAAATTGATCAAAACGAAATATGGTGGACATGATAAAGCTTAGCGTATTAGCCACTCGATGTCAGAGTATAGCACATTTCAAATTTCAAAGTTGTAATCTATGTTTACGGAGTTAAACGAAACTTACTGAATGAGGACTTGGAACCTGATTGCATACTTTACCTATCTCACATCTGCTTTAACATTAGAAGTTATTTGGCTTGACGCTCGAAATAAAGTATCAATTTCTATACGTTTGCTACTACTTGTGTGTGCGTCATAACCACAGCTGTTTCATCAACACTGTTTTAATCTGAATACTCTTCATTTTCATTTTTAGTAACAATGCATGATGCAATAATGCCCTCCTCTGTAATCAATTTATAACCTTCATCATTGTCAATGTCTTCATCATCAACATTGGCAGTCATTGATATTTCTTAAAATTGTCTATAAAATCTTTTTGCACACTTATTTTTTCTTCTTCAATCTTGTTTTCTATCAAGTCACACACAACTTTTTCCATGACTTTATCAAAGTCTCTCTTCCAAACTGGTCCCAAGCAGGTGGGATGAATGCAATGAATTTGCCCACTGCCAAGAGAATTCGACTGATTTACTTACTAAGAATAGCAATTTTTCGTCTGTATAACAATGTCTAGAATAACTTTTCATTTACTATGCCAAACAACTTAAAAAAGACTGGTCTGGGTTAAAGAGGTCAGGGTTAACGATGTTTTACTGTACTGTGGTCTTTAGTGATCATATTATTTTACATTTTACTGCCTTTTTAAAACCTTAAAACAGCAAAACTGCAATGTTTGGCTATTACATGCAATTTTATGTACATATAACTTAGAATGTTTCTGCCCAGTTGCACCAAAACACTGAAATCTCATATTGCTCTACCTACACTTAAATCACAACAAATGCAAGCTTCTATTTTCAAGGTGATACAATTGTTGTTCACATTGGCATTTGTTGATCATATATACGGATGAGTCTTTCATTACCATGCTGCATAGTTAAATGGAGGCTACTTAATTCTTTTCATCTTTTATATCTTCTTATGGTTAAAGTTATTATTTAAGTCTCAAAAGAAGTTTAATCTGATCTGCCCTACACGACTTGGTGTTAGGTAGATAGCACAAATAAAAGTGGGCAGAAAGGCAAATAAGGAATAGATTATGGAATGAGCATTAAAATAATTTTGATTTAGATTCTTTAACTTAGAGGAAAGAAACTTGTTAAAACTAAAATTTGGCAAGTGAGTCAACCTTGTATATACTTTTCTCCACTTACAAGTTTTTTAATGAAGACTAATTTCTGGGAACTTCTTCCCTATCCTAAGTTCTGTGGTTGACTGATGATGCATCCGGTGTCTGCATCTGGCTTGGTGTTGTGCTGCCATCTAATGTTCTGATAAGTTTGATGACGTCATCTATGGCAGGGATTTCAAAATTCATCAAGAGGTCCTGTTTCTTCGTAATAAATATGATTTCCCAAATCTGTAGTTTTAGAGATTTCTTTGCCTGTTTGATCAGTTCTATTTCTATTTCTGATCAAACAGGCAAAGAAACCTCTAGAACTACAGATTTGGGAAAACATATTTATTACAAAGAAATAGAACCTCTTGATGAATTTTGAAATTCCCACCGTGGATGATGTCATCAAACTTACCAGAACATTAGATGGCAACACAACACCAAGCCAGATGCAGACATTGGGTGAGGATAGGGAAGAAGTTCCCAGAAACTTGTCTTCATTAAAAAACTTGTAAGTGGAGAAAAGTATATACAAGACTGACTCATTTGCCTAATTTTAGTAACAATGGCACTCCACTTTCTGAAATATTTCTTTTTTATTCTACATTTGTTAAAACTGTTTAGAATATTAGGAGAGATGTTTAAAAGAAATGGACAGGCAAGTTCTCTCAGAAAACGCTTGGAATGCTATGGGTTAGGACAGAGATGAAGAAGAGAAAATATGAATAATTTTTAAAACAAATTAAGAAAGACGTTTGACAAAACAGAAATAAACAAATGTTCTATAAACCATTGAAAGTCTCACAGTAAAGGGAAAAATATATAGATATGACCAATAAAGAGCAAAAAGGGATTGCATGGTTAAAAGCACAAGCATGGAGATGAAAGGGCCTAAGAAAGGATATATTCCACAAAACTTAATGTCCTATGAATGGAGGAAAGGAACATCTAGAAAATGTAGCAAATTAACAACAACAATTTACTGATCCAAAGGAACTGATTTGTATAAGGTACACATAATATTCAACAAAATATAAACTAACATTATATTATATAACTTTTGGATATTTACATTATTTCATACCTGTTCACCTCTTTGTGGCATTATTTTGAAAAGTGTTATTCAAAACTTACTCTAAACTGATAACTATCACATACATTTTCCATTTTAATTGAAAGTGTGATGTAAACATTGCGTTTGTACTACAAGCGTGCTAAAAGCTATGTACTTTGGATATGTTCACTCAATTCTAACCTATGGCATTCCAGTTTGGGGCATGTCCACAAATCTTTATGTCATCTTTAAATTACAAAAGAAAATACTAAAAATAATTAAACAAGTACCTATAAGAACGCCTAGTAGGATAGTATTTAAGGAATTAAACATTTTACCTCTCCCTTCCATATATATTCTGGAAACATTATGCTTCATCCATAAAAATAGAAATCTCTTCAAAACAAATGACATGTATCACACACACAACACCAGATCATTAAATCACATACATACCATATTCTGTCGCACCAATAAGAGTCGCAGTAGCATTACTCACCATGGGACTAGCCTATACAATACATTACCTGGACATTTCAAAGATCAGGTCTATAGCAAATTTAAATGTTCATTAACAAAAGCACTCTTAAAACATGTAACTTTTAGCATCCAGGAAGTTAAAGACATAAATTTGTAATAACTTTGTAAATATTATTTCTTGTATAAGCTACTTCATATTGTACATACTGTTGTATATAATATTATGTTATATAATTATGTAGTATTACTGACGAAGCCATGATTTATGTATAAATCAAAAGATGAATAAAGTATCTTATCTCATCATGTGGCATTGTTGTGTGGCTGACACAAGCTGGAGCCGGGCACATGGGCAGGAGAGAAAGAGACAGAGAGAGGCTCCAGAGCATTCTGTCCACGTGACCCATCTGCTTGCCCAGCTCTGTGATGTCATCCCTCACGCCGGCCAACTACTCTTCGAATTTGGCGACTAGGGCCTCATTTGCAGCCTTCATTTTTGTGGTCAGGTTCTTGTTTGTTGCTTTCATTTCTGTGGTTAATATGGCCAGGTTGTTATTTGCCATTTCCATCTTCGCAGCCAGGTTATTATTTGCCGTTTCCGGCTTTGTAGTGACAGTGTCATTCCCTGTCTTCATTTCTTTCAGCTCTTCTAAGATCTTCACCAATGCAGCTTCCATCGTCATGATCCCACAGCGTGGTTTACGTAGATTCAGAAATCCGGCTTGCAGAAATCTAAAACAACTTTTGCTACAGTAAAAAGACATGAAATTGACAATGAGCTGTCTTCAAGGCTGACTCGGTGTTTTGCTGCACAAAAACAAATTAATGAAATCACTGTGGTACACTTCAACCATCGACTGTCACAATAACCAATAAACAACTGCCACTTTTAACACCTTGCACGGTATTTATACAACCAGCCATTGTTTCTAGAATGCCACAGACCTTCCCAGGAATTTCTTAGCAACAACAATGGACAGACACTCTGGAGCCTCTCTTTGTTTCTTTCTCTCCTGCCCATGCGCCCGTCTCGGTTTGTGGCAGTTGCACAACAATGCCACATGGTGACAATACATTTTCAGTCAATGCTTTAATGCTGACACTAATATCTGAGATAATCTCAGATGGAGTAAAAGCTCTCATTAATTAAATGTGCCTTGAAACATATTTTGGAATGATTGACAGGTTTTATTACTTTGATAGAGCTTGTCAAGTTATTATACAATAACCATATAGTACGAAAAATTGATCAGACTACCTTAAAATGAATGGGATAAAAGAAAATCACAAGTAAACTTAAAAATTCAACAAAATTTCTTTACTAAAGACACAGAAATCAAATAAAAATTAAAACTTCCTTAGTTAAAAAACTTATAAACAAGTATCAATCCTTTAGAACTATTTGATATTGAACACTATCTACACTTAGCTGAAGAATTTACAAAATCTGAAACAAATGGTACTAGAAATGATAAATTTAAGATATTTTGCCAAAGAATGGCTATATGTTTACACTGGCGGTTCCAATTTACCAAATAATGTGGTACTGGTACTCCTACTCTTCTCTTTCTACAAAAGATTAAGTTAAATGCTACAAATTTTGATGGAGAAATTTTGGCAATCCTTTAGAGCTTACAAAAACTTCTATATTGTCATATGTATGGTTGAGGAATACTTAGCAATCTATCAAATTCTGGAATCTTGGTACTTAATGCTTATTTCCTGTGCTGTGATTTGTTGGCACACATTGTACATTCTAAAGTTCTGAATTCTGCTGATCTCTGAGAAGAACGAAATATGAGTTTCCACATGACCTTAGGTTATGACGTCAGTTTCTTGTTTACTCATGTCGACCACGTATAGAACTGTGCTAACTACTTTAGTAGTAGTCACTTAGAAGCCAAAATGCAGATAGGATGTTTTTGAGGAATACGATCCCTTTTAGCTCTGATAGGTAGCATCTTTAGCATGGGAACACTGATTTAGCATTACGTCGCCATTTTGACAGAATCCATATTTAAGTGCTGCTTAAGCCAGCAGGGAAGAGCAGTCAGAGTAATCAGTTTAGAGGGTCAAGAGCAGGGCAGGCCATTCCCGCCTTCCCGCGCAAAACACTGTCACTGCTGACTGAGGGGCGTGACGTCACTGAGAATACAACGCAAGAGCGCTTACACTTGAATGTGCGTAATGCAATATTATGATTGCACATTATAAGATAAGATAAGGCGCTGATGCATGCAAATTCCACAATCCTTCTGATGAAATAAACGAGATGCAGTTGCTTATGAGCTATTGTAGTTATTGGCTGTGTTTTTTGTCGTAACATTATGAAAACCATTGCGCTGTTGCTGAAAGCAAACATGCTTCGTATAAAACTACGAATGTGATTTTCCATTGTTTGCCTAAAGATCGAGAACTACAGCGCAAGTGGGTTTTACGCTGTAAAAGGGCTGATCCGGTTAATGTGAATAATGCAAGGAGTTGTTCCGATCACTTCCTGCCCGAAAACTATGAACGGGATTTTAAAAACGAGCTGTTAGGTTTGCCGCTGAAAAGAAAATTAAAGGGCGACGCTGTACCGTCATAGAAAATTCCTAATTGGCATGGGGATGTATTTGAGGCGGTAGTAGCAAGTACCAGCAAAACCAATTTGCAGGTAATTATCAGATACACATTCCATTTATGTATTTGTTTTTATGTGTACACTGAGTTTATTCGCTCCTTTTTATAAGAAAAGTTTGATGCGTGGAATAATAATAAGAATAATAATAAAATTGTTTTTATTAATAGGCAATATCAGCAAGAGATCGTCGGTGCGAAGTTAGGACCGTGCGAAAGCGGGCGCTGTCTACTATAATATCTTTATCTCCCAAAAGAACAAAATTTGATCCGTCGACCAGCACGGAGGTAGGTCCTGACCACTCTGTTGTTGCTGAAGAGGAAATAATTAGACTAAAGACTCAGATGCAAGCCCTGAAGAAAGAAAACAGTGTTTTGAAACGGCAGAACAAGGTACAGAAGTAATATTTTGTAGCTTCCATGGACAAACTGCTGCGAAGTGTAATGGAGTGATGCAAAACTTAATTTCTATAATAAGTTCCAAGTTTCCCGAAATTCATCACAAAGTGATCTCTCTTAATGTGAGGACAAGAACCTTCATTAGAATTAGGACTTAAACAAAAGAGCGAAGGGAGAAATGATCAGGAAACTTGCAGCAAAGAAAAATCTTCAATGGGTTGCTTCGTCATCTTCTTGAGCTACAGTGAGTAAGGACATATGAATAGTAACATGTTTTAAACTCTTAATACAACTGCTAGAAGGAACCTTCATTATAATACACAAGTGGGTGTTCATTTCACACGTAGCAGAGCTTAAATAACACATACTCAGGGGCTAGTGTTTAACTCTCGCGGTTGAACTGTATTCTCAGTGACGTCATGCGCGTTAGCCAATGGCAGCGCGACTCTCCGGAATGGCCTACCTGAGTATTCTAGTTGCCTTGGGTCAAGAGTACAGAACTGTGACTGAGGGAGTCAGTCAGCAAGATCCACAACCATATATGATCACGCATCTCCAAGGTAAGCCTATATGGAACTTGAATATTATAATGTAACTGCTATCACTATTTTCACTCTAAGTCTCTTGGGAGTGCTTTGTATTTCTACTCAACATCTAAACTATAGTATGAGGTGTGTTCAAGTTATAACAGATTTGTTTTTTCCTTCAGGACTGGGACCAGACAGCAACTTCTGGTTAGTTTTTAAAATACACATGGACTCTGTGAATGCGTGACAGAGATGACAGCACTGTACAGTGTACAGAAATCTAATGACGACGAGACTTAGGACTGTTTTTGATACTTCAAATGGCAACGTTTTCATTTCAAGATCAGCATGTAATCATTCATTTTCTCCATTTTTCTGGTATGACACACACTGAAGTTCATCGCCAGTTGAGTAAGGCATTTTGTGATGGTATGGAAGTGTCTAATGTGCATTCCTGGGTACGACAGTTAAATGAAGACAGAACATCATGTGACAACAAACCAAAGCAGTTAAGTGAGGCATGTGGTGATGGTATCATGGATGTGTCTAATGTGCATTCCTGGGTACGACAGCTAAATGAAGACAGAATATCATGTGACAACAAACCAAAGCAGTTAAGTGAGGCATGTGGTGATGGTACCATGGATGTGTCTAATGTGCATTCCTGGGTACGACAGCTAAAGGAAGACAGAATATCATGTGACAACAAACCAAAGCAGTTAAGTGAGGCATGTGGTGATGGTACCATGGATGTGTCTAATGTGCGTTCCTGGCTGTGACACTTCAATGAAGTAGAACATCATGTGACAACAAACCAAAGCAGTTAAGTGAGGCATGTGGTGATGGTACCATGGATGTGTCTAATGTGCGTTCCTGGCTGTGACAGTTCAATGAAACCAGAACATCGTGTGACAACAAACCAAAGCAGTTAAGTGAGGCATGTGGTGATGGTACCATGGATGTGTCTAATGTGCGTTCCTGGCTGTGACACTTTAATGAAGGCAGAACATTGTGTGATAACAAACCAGGACAGTTGAGTGAGGCATGTGGTGATGGTACCATGGATGTGTCTAATGTGCGTTCCTGGCTGTGACAGTTCAATGAAACCAGAACATCGTGTGACAACAAACCAAAGCAGTTAAGTGAGGCATGTGGTGATGGTACCATGGATGTGTCTAATGTGCGTTCCTGGCTGTGACACTTTAATGAAGGCAGAACATCATGTGACAACAAACCAGGACAGTTGAGTGAGGCATGTGGTGATGGTACCATGGATGTGTCTAATGTGCGTTCCTGGCTGTGACACTTCAATGAAGGCAGAACATCATGTGACAATAAACCAGGACAGTTGAGTGAGGCATGTGGTGATGGTACCATGGATGTGTCTAATGTGCGTTCCTGGCTGTGACACTTCAATGAAGGCAGAACATCATGTGACAACAAACCAAGACAGTTAAGTGAGACATGTGGTGATGGTATCATGGATGTGTCTAATGTGCATTCCTGGTTACGATAGTTCAAAGAAGACAGAACATCGTGTGACAACAAACCAAGACAGTTGAGTGAGGCATGTGGTGATGGTATCATGATGTGTCTAATGTGCATTCCTGGATACGACAGTTCAAGAAAGACAGAACACAACAAACCAAGACAGTTGAATGAGGCATTTGGTGATGGTACCATGGATGTGTCTAATGTGCGTTCCTGGGTGCGACAGTTCAATGAGGCAGAACATCGTATGACAACAAACCAAGACAGTCATGGCCTCGCATCAGCCAGTCTGACGACTTGACCCAGCGAGTGGAGAACATTGTTTTGGAGGATAGCCGATAGAACATTTTCAGATCTTCATGCAGGATTATGTGCATAGATCCCGCAGAAATGCCAATTTTGGAGATGATGTCTGCAAATGTCTTGGTTTGTTGTTACATGATGTTCTGCCTTCATTGAACTGTCACAGCCAGGAAAGCACATTAGAGAAATCCATGGTATCATCACCACATGCCTCACTCAACTGTCCTGGTTTGTTGTCTCATGATGTTCTGCCTTCATTGAACTGTCGTACCCAGGAACACACATTAGACACATCCATGGTACCATCAACACATGCCTCACTTAACTGTCTTGGTTTGTTGTCATACGATATTCTGCCTTCATTGAAGTGTCACAGCCAGGAACGCACATTAGACACATCCATGGTACCATCACCACATGCCTCACTCAACTGTCCTGGTTTGTCACATGATGTTCTGCCTTCATTGAAGTGTCACAGCCAGGAACGCACATTAGACACATCCATGGTACCATCACCACATGCCTCACTCAACTGTCCTGGTTTGTTGTCACATGATGTTCTGCCTTCATTAAAGTGCCACAGCCAGGAACGTACATTAGACACATCCATGGTACCATCACCACATGCCTCACTCAACTGTCCTGGTTTGTTGTCACATGATTTTCTGCCTTCATTGAAGTGTCACAGCCAGGAACGCACATTAGACACATCCATGGTACCATCACCATATGCCTCACTCAACTGTCCTGGTTTGTTGTCACATGATGTTCTGCCTTCTTTGAACTGTCATACCCAGGAACGCACATTAGACACATCCATGGTACTATCACCACATGCCTCACTCAACGGATGATGAACTTCAATGTGTATCACACCATGAAAATGGAGGAAACAAATAATTACACACTGATCTTGAAATGAAAACGTTGCCATTTTAGGTATCAAAAGCAGTCCTAACTCTCGGCAGTGCCACTAGAGTTCTATGCACTGTACAGTGCTGTCATCTGTGTCACACATTCACAAAGAGTCCATGTGTATTTTGAAAAAGAAAAAAAAAGAAAAAAAAAAAGAACCAGAAGTTCCTATCTGGTCCCAGTCCTGAAAAAAAAGGAGGTGTTATAATTTGAACAAACCTCACACAAAGGTTTAAAATGAACTTAGGTGTTGTTTCTCCTACCTTTGCTCTACCATCTATCTACCTTGTCCCTATCGTTATGGGGTAGATTGTGAACCCTAAGCCTTACAATTTTCCCAGATGTAACAATATCTTATAAATAAATTTGAAAAAGATGTATTATTACTATCTGAATCTAAAGCAACTATAATATCCATAACACGTGATACAACACCTCAAAACCTAAATATTGCAGAATACTACAAAGTTATAAAACAATTAATTTAAATAAAAGATGAATACTTCATTGGATACCAGCACATTGCAGGATACATGGTTATGAAACAGCTGACTTTCTAGCCAAAAAAGGCAATAAAATGAAGTCAAACTCCTTTGAGCCACTAAGTTATCACTCTATCAAAAGAATAATTATATCGACATACAAACAATTAAAGAAGATAACATATTAAAAACTAAAGGAAAGCTATGACAAAATGTATGTAACAGCATGACTAGAATCAATACACAGCCAAGAAAATCCTCTGTAGCAACTTTTAGAATTGTAACAGGCCATGACTGTCTCAATAAACATTTATTCAAGATTGGTATAGTGAGATATACTCTGTGTTCTTTCTGTACACTTAAAGAAAATATGGATGGTAACCACCTACTTCACTACCGAACCTTTAGTCAACATATCAACATAATGAGATTTAACTGTATTGGAACACCACAGTGAAACGAAATAATTATTAAATTATAGATGAGTCATATTTATTATACATCTGCTTCACTTTACGTACCTATTTTGAGGACATGTTTTGCAAATCATCGTTTGCATCTTCGGCTCTTATGCGACTCTAGAAAACCCAAACACCAGATATGGCAAATTTACATTTCATCCAAAATACTTCAACAATTTGAAAAGATATTTAAGAGCTTCAACATAAAATTAGTCCCTCAGAACAAACACAACATCCGCAACTTACTAAACCACCCTCTAAATAATAGCACACCAAAAACTCAATTATCAGGCATTTACCAAATGAGCTGCCAGGATTGTGACAAGATATACATTGGGAAGACCAAAAGGAATCTAGGAACAAGAATGAAAGAACACTTCAGAAATATTAAATTCAATCACATGGACAAGTCAGCCGTAGCACATCACTTTTGGTCTGAGGATCACAACATAAAACAAGAAATAGAACTGATCAAACAGGCAAAGAAACCTCTAGAACTGCAGATTTGGGAAAACATATTTATTACAAAGAAACAGAACCTCTTGATGAATTTTGAAATTCCTGCTGTAGATGACATCAAACTTACCAGAGTATCAGATGGCAGCACAACACCAAGCCAGATGCAGACACTGGTGCATCATCAGTCAACCACAGAATGGAAGATAGGGAAGAAGTTCCCAGAAACTAGTCTTCATTAAAAAACTTGGAGTGGAGAAAAGTGTATACAAGGCTGACTCATTTGCCTAATTTTAGTATTTGTAGTCGCTTTTTTCAATTAATTTTGACATTATTCTTACCAAATTCCTCCAACCATACATAACAAACATATTTAGTTTTTGTTCTGTCTGCTTTGCCTACCATATGCACTTGAATCAAACAGAGTTGAATGGTTCCAATGATTCTCAAGTCCTTTCAATACAATATAAAATTTGCTACGTTTGACAATGTTGCCACATTTGTTTGTGTGTTTTCGGATCAGCAGTGAATGGAGTTCATCTGACCTAAGTTCAGCATTATACAAGTCATTCCAAGAAGCAAACCAAGTCCATTTCTGTTCTTGGGTTATAAATGAACTGCAGCTAGTGACTATAATGCAACCAGGCCCTACTATATGGAAAATGAATCACTAAGCTGCCTTTAACATTTTAATGGAGAAACTCAAAATTCTGTACACTTTATATCTAGATTATAACTCAAAAGCACAAAGAGAAGCCACCTTGATAAAGTCTATTTTGCAAGTGATAATTCTGATTCTCTACATGCATATCATGCATGGATAAACTGTGACTACAACAGGATGACTAATGTAACAGCATTTTATAAATCAATCACTCACCTGGACGAGATCTTTTGGATGCCGGAGAAGCTGGTTCACTATCTATGGAGCTAGTTGAAATATGTTTATTTTTGCGTTCAATCTTAGTTGTTCCTTGGCGAACACTTGAAGCTTCCACTGCTGCCAACACAGGGGAGTTGGCAGTGTACAACTGTGGAGGTCGAAGAGGTGGCTGATAAGGATTTATGAGAATGCTTCCTAAGAAATCTCCCACTTCCTCCTGAAATTTAAGTATGTCAATTGATGTAACAGTAAATATTGTGCCCTCTGAAAATGTAGTACAGTTCATGTTTGTTATCAACTGAAATATACTTGAATATTAAGCATGATTGGAGGGATTTAGTAACAGTGACTTCAAAATTAACTGAAAAAACTATCTATAGTACTAGATCTCGTCAAGATACAGATATTCCATATTGCAGACTGACAACTAAGAAAAGCTTTGGAGTGCTAGGCTCTGAAATGTACAATAAACTACTAATAACACTAAAACATAGTCCCGCAACAGCATTCAAGCAGAAATTGTATGACTGGCTTACTGCCACACCTTTTTATTCATTACAGGAGTACTCTGAGATGTAAGCACTCTCACTATAACCTCTTGCTGACTGATTCATTTATCTATGTTACTCTGCATATGTATATAGTGGGAACTTTTGCGGGACCTGTACAGTACTGATTGTAACTTTGACTTTGTACAATACTGTACTTTCTCTTGTACATTCTCTGTATAACTGAATAGAAACATTCTGTATTGTAATCTTTATGTTATTCTTCGACATTCATTGCTATTAACTTTGTACATACTCTGTATTATAGTGTAATAATTTGTATTGTATCTTCTTGACGTCTGTTGCTGTAAACCTCAATGACAGTAAAATCATCATCATCATCATCATCATCATCATCATCATCATCATCATCATCATCATCATCATCATCATCATCATCATCAAATCTCGATATCATCAGTTAAATTAATTGGGAGTCGATTAATAACACAAAACAACACTCACTTTTAAATTTGATGTCCGGCTGAAGATAGAGGGAAGGCCTCAGAAACCGGTTCCGGGAAAATTTAAAAGTGAGTGTTGTTTTGTGTTATTAATCGACTCCCAATTAATTTAATTTATACAACAACACTGTTTTCAACACTTCCATGAAAGGATTTATCATCATCAGTGTTGATGTTTTCTTCCGTAAGAGCAGTAACTGGAGCACCGGATCCACCTTCCTTTGAAATTGTCTCCTCTCTTTAAACATTTTAAACCACCTTTGAGCTCTGCTGTAAGGAAGAACAGACGTTCCATAGGCCTCCTGTAACATTGTATAGGCCTCAACTGAAGATTTGTTGAGACGAAAGCAGAATTTCAAAGCCAAATATTGTTCCTTGCGTGTTACCTCCATTGCAGCGGTAGGCGATACTGAACATGTCTGAACTTGCCTGGTTCTCACAGGCAGGAACCAGGAGTACCAACAATGAAACTACTACAGCGTGTTTGTTTCACCTTAAGCTAACAGAATATAATAAGACTGAGGTTTAGTGCAAACAATTATGACCGTAAAAAAATTATGATAATGCTTTATTGAACAGCCCTCGTACACCCCATTTACTTCCATACTGTCTTTTAAGGTTGAGACAAGCTATAGTCCCTCAATAGTACAAAAATGTAAGTGACAAAGTATTAAAAACCAACTACTAACACTTTTTTCAATGCTTGAATATTGTTGTGAACCTGATCACGATAAGGCGGCTTGCACACACAAAGAAAACAGTCGACGGATAAAGTTTCATGGTAATAAGGAGCTTGCATAAGCCATTAATGATAGCGCCGATAAACAAGTGACGGATATCGAGATTTAACTGTATTGGAACACCACAGTGAAGCGAAATAATTATTAATTTTTAGATGAGTCGTATTTATTACACATCTGCTTCACTTTCGTTCCTATTTTGAGGACATGTTTCGCAAATCATCGTTTGCATTTTCTGCTCTTATGCGACATAATGTCCTCAAAATAGGTACGAAAGTGAAGCAGATGTGTAATAAATACGACTCATCTAAAAATTAATAATAGGTTTTTAATGTTGTAATTGTTTTTTGGTGCCAATGTTATATTGTATTTCTTGAATATTTTTTGGAACTTTTTGTGGCCCAGGGGTGGTAAGTAAATTTAGCAAATCTAATTTCTTGTTTTATTGGTGTGAGAGCTGTGATCTGTTTTAATCTCTTTTGAAGTTTGAATGATTTTAGTTTTTTATCTACAAGGTTTTTTCCATATCCATTTTTAATTGCAGTTTTTAAGATTTGATGGTATTCGTTTTGATATTGTGACTTTGTGGGCTCGTGAAATGAAAAGTCCAATTTCACAAACTCAACAATGTTCTTTATTTCCACCGACTTACAGTTGAACACTCGCCAATTACACAAAATTACGTAATGCACACAATTACGATTCACCAGTTCGTCCGTTACCGTTCAGATGCACGCACACAATTACGTAAAGTCTTCCGTTGCACAGTCTTCTCGTTCATTAACACGGCGCTCCTTCGCTAGCACGTCAAACACTGACTGTCTGTCTGCAACCCCCTTCTTATAGGAATATCGCCGTCTCTTCCCGACTTCTCTAGTTTCCACCCGAAGGTTCCAGATGGCCGTGGGAGAGGGGGAAGGGGCCGCCCGCGCAAGTGACATTTCCTCTAATCTTCCCCCTCAGTTAGTGACAGAGACTGATGAGTGGGTGTGGCCCAGCTGCCTAGGGTCCTTTCCAGCGGCCGCCGGTCCTGCCTTCCGCTAATTGGGTGACAATATTCTTGCTGGCTGAGGGGTAGATTTACTTATCTGTGTGTGAGACTGTTGATGGTGGCATGTTTGTGTGGAATTGGGTTGTTTATCACAAAGGTGAAAGACTTGCCGGCACCGATATAGTTACATTCTAGAACATTCGTGTTTTATCTGGTGACACTTTAGAGAAAATTCGATAACAGTCTGGAATTCAGAATTTGTGTATAAAAAGAAGCCATGGCTAGTGATGAGGAGTTGTGACAGTGTTGTGAAACGAGAGACAGTTGGAAGTGTTATTGTAACGAGAGCTAATGATGTAATCTGCTGTCACTGTTTGTCATTGTGATCGACCTTGGTAGACTGATGGTGTATGTAACGTAATGCTGCTGTAATCTATAAGAGTATTTCTAAGAAAATAAACGAGATTTTTAATTTCTGCAACTCGGCCTTTTAATTCTACGAACCCACGAAGTCACAATATGTTTGTTGTTCTTTTGTGTTCAGTAACTTAAGTATTATATTCCTTTGGTTATTTATGGATGTAATTATATCTTTTAATTAATTAACATATGTTCATAATTATGAGTAGAATATAGGAAAATAAATAATTATAAGTTATATGAACAACTCTATTTATTTAACATGGAAGAAGTGACAAACAGTGATGTGTTAAGAAGGCGTGTTACCCTTCTTAGATCTAAAACAAGAAAATATAACCTTTGGTATATAGAGGAAACCTGCACATTCAGATTACATAAACAACAATTTCAATCCCTTTACACCCAAACATGGAGTAGGTTACTAAACAGCTTAATACACAGACTGGTGTACACTGCCCTCAACAAACAACATTATCATCTAGAATATGAACACAGCCAAAAACAACAATTTCAACAGAGCAACAATTGACAAGAAAATTACAACATTTAAGCAACAGAAACATATCAAAGAAGCCTAAATCTTGTCCAAGAAGAAATTCAAGAAATTCTTAAACAAATACAACTATTTGCAACAAAAGCTTCAAAATGATGTAAATTATTCTTATTAAATTTTCTTAAGAAATTCCCTTATCAACCAAAATCATTTTAAAAATTTCAGATTTTCATTAAACACAACAAAGCCTAGCCCTGCAGAACAAATTTAGGCAAGAGAAATTACTTTGTAACAGATTAAAAGATCCTATACCACAAGACAAAACAGCTGGAATTCATAAAATCAATTGCTTTTTTTTTTTTTAAATTTATGTCCTCCAACGTTAAGTCATATCGGACGATGAATGGAATGGGTAAAATGACGCTCAAATGAGTCCAGGGTCCATAGAGCTTAGAGTTACCTAACATTCACCTTTCAGGATAAGGGAAAACCCTGGAAAAAAACCTTATCTAGGTAACACACCCTGACTGAGATTCAAACTCGGGACCCCTTGAACGTGAGGCAGACATGCTACCACCACTCTACCGAGGCGGGCATCAATTGCTCTGGAAATGTATATACGAAAAACAAAACAAAATCTAGAAACCAGACTAAAGGAACATATGAGATTCTTAAAATACAAATAAACGGATTAATCTGCAGTTTCACACCATTTCTGGACGACCAACCATAACATCAAACCAAACATTATACTAATCAAAGCAACCAGTTATGCAGCAGAATTTGACACATGGCAGATCTTCATTTTGAAACACAAACAACAGTTAATGAATTTCAATTTACCGCCACCAAGTACCCTCAGGGAGTACATTTTACCATTATAGACAACCACCACAACAGAAACAACACGAGTACGTTGGACATGTTCTGAAGATGGAAACACATGTTCCCGACACATCTTAACAGAGATTATAAAATGTGATGTTAGTGTTAGTAGTACCAACTCATTTTAAGTACAACTCTAACCATACCTGTGAATAAAGAGAATTTTCCTCACTTATCAATATAATCATAGGAAAAATAATAGGAATGTTTACTGATTCGTCACCATGAAGACAGTAATTACGTACATAAGACAAATATTCAGATGTAGCCATTACCATTTTGCTCATCAGACTTTACACATCACATATCTATCATTCAGTGCTCCTCCAATATTCCGACATGCAATAGTTAAATTTCAACAAATTGCAATTAGATGGCATGTTAAACAGAATTATAAAAATGATCATACTTCAAAATATTTTGGAATAATTAATAAATTAACAAAATTAAAAATGAAATTAGTTATAAAACTTGGCTTTTTTTGACTATGTCATGTAGATTCAATAAAATCCAATAGCACAATTAACTCATCAAAAAAGATTTCGAAGTATTGTGCAGCAACTAGGATTCAAACCTGGGAGATACTTTCAAATGCTGTATAAAGTTCCTATGGGAAGCCTGTATGTGTATAATTTAAGAACTGCCTTATTATTGTCCCTAAATAGGCATATCACGGATACCGGGATTATTTGCATGAACATTTTGACTAATTATTTCAAATTTCATATATACACTATAATTACGAGTCATTTTATTATCAATGTGAGCTATTTCCCTTCAGTTACTTCGACTCACAATCAATATTTAATACATACTGCAAAAGGAATTTTGTTTCTTTCACAGATGAGCTTTAATATCTTTATGTACAACTATCACTGGTTCAAAAATCTTTCCTGTGAAATGATAACGATAACAGTCTCTTACCACTATACACCTATCAATCATGCTTTGAGTAACACCCTCCATCAGTTTCTTCATTTTAGGAACTCGTAGTTGGTCATCAGCAGAACCCACAACCACAAGACCCGTTTCCACACGCATTCTTTCCCGAATGTCCTCAATGTCTTCTTGCCTGAAATAACAATGCATTTTAAACTGTAATTATGGATATTAAGTGATTAATATGTGAATTATTACACCTAGAATCAGTAACCAAGATGGACATAATATTGTTATGTTTGGGTTGGTTGCAGAGAGTGTCAACAACCTACCCAGTAACTAGAGACACAGCTAGATGGTAGAACGCAGGAAGTGGAAACAATGCATAAGTCTATGTTTAAACCCATTTACTAAATACTAATTTTGGAAGATAGTACAAATCACTCCCTTAGTCTTGAAGAGACTTAGGGGTGGAAGTGGTGATACAATATTATATTACAGATCCATGAGGGCTTACTTTGAGGATGCTTTGTCTTGTATGGTTGAGGAGTCACAAGGACTCTACGCTGACTCTTTGAATTAAGCTCTGACAGCCTACACTAACACGGACAGCAATACTGATGACCAACACCAACCAACAACCCTGATCGACTGAACTGAACTGAACCCACAGCGCTGGCTTAAGCAATGCTTAAGTATGGGTCCTAACAACATGATGTCATTAAGCCGACTCAGCATTCCCAATTTAAACCAAAACATACTTATAATCCGGTGCTTACATGCTCATATGTCATGGTTACCAAAATCCATATGTGCACCATCTGCCAGTAGTCTGTATGGAAAAACAGGAAACCATGTCATGTTCAAACAATGTGCAATCCGATAGATGCTCATCTAATTACTCAGCAGAATTAAGAACTCCTAAATGTGCGCATAAGACAAGTCACATAAAATAAGCCTTGAGTCCTAAGATTCTAGAATTTCCTAAGTATTCCTCAGCCATACATGTGACACTATCTTACGTCAGTGTTTGGAATTTCAGAAAAATCTTAATGCAGAGGATACTTTTTTTGTGTGTAGTTATTCGAAGTCCCCCAGCATGGATAATATTGGACGATGAATGAAATGGGTACAATAATACTCAAATAAGCCCTGCGTCCATGGAGATTAGAGTTGCCTAACATTCATCTTACAGAATAAGGGAAAGCTCAGATAAAAACCTTATGCAGATAGCTCAACCTGACTAAGATTTGAACTGGAGACCTCTTGAATGACAGGCAGACTTGCTACCCCCATTACAGAGGCAGGCTATACTAGGGCTAATACAAAGGCTGTCCAGAAAGTAAGTTCTGTTTCAATTTATCTCCGCTACAGCGCTGCAATCGCAGTTATGCACATGTGCGGTAGATGCTCTGTATCAAGGAGAAGAAACGTGCGCCATTGTGAGATCGCAGTCAGCCACATACACTTTGTTGTGCTTGTTTACAATGTCGGTGTTGATTGAAAATCCCGCCGCTTGTGAAATCAGATCTGTGATTTGTTTTCTGAATGCCAGGATTGTGCCGTGCAATACAGAATAAGCACTGAGGAATGCTGTCAAAAGGTGTTGTGTTTCTTCACGACAACACACGATCACACACTGCAAATGCGGTGAAAAACATCCTACAGGGATTTGGCTGGGACGTGTTTGACCATCCCCCGTACAGCCCTGACCTCGCTACTAGTAACTTTCATCTGTTTTTGTATCTCAAATCTTTCCTTGACGGTCAACACTTCATCAACGACGAAGAGCTGAAAGTAAATGTTTCCAACTGGTTGAAGACACAGGCGGCAAACTTCTATGAAGAAGGTATACAAAAACTTATGCCTCGCTATGACAAATGCCTGCAAAATTCGGCAGTTATGTGCAAAATTAGTTTAAGAGTTGTAGAATTTTGTGCAATAAATAATTTTTCTGTATCTGTACACAATTTAATTTTATTACCAAACAGAACTTACTTTCTGGACGTACCTCGTAGCATAAAGGAACCTCTGTATAAATTTGGTGCAAGCATAACAGATAAACAAAAGCGAAAGTTCTCTGGGAAGAAATTAAATTAAGAATTTAGGATACGAAAGACAAGATTGTGACAATTTCATCTTTAAATCATGTGACAAAATATAAACATAAGGAAGTGATGGAATGTTAAAAACTAACTGCAAACAGTTTCTTCGATCAACAAAGGCTTTGCATGAGCTAGAACAAGAGTGCTGAAATTAAAAGGATTAAGAACAAGGGGCAATCTAAGAAAATTCCCATTGGGTAACCAAAATGATAATTGGCACATCCAGATTGTGAAAAAATTAGGATTTTTTTGCCATTTTGGATCTCCCGGTTTCTGTCCAGTTGCTCTTAAATTTTGAGCTACGATGGCCAACGTACCATGGTATAAATTGTTTAATTAAAAAAAAAAAAAACATAATTAATTTTAGTTAATTGATGGAAATTAATTTCTTCACACTAGCCGTATATAGGGTAAGGTTTTAGATGGATGGAGTCAACATGAAAAATTCAATGCCATGGCCACGATTTCATTTACATCATCAGCTCGAACCACCAACAAACTTGAAGTATTCACGAAATCGCGATCCTAGTTAATTTGTAAGAAAATGGTCATCATTTCTTATAAGATAAGTGAAGTTTTTTCTTTTTTACTTACAAATTATTATATTTGTATATATTTATTTGCTTCACTGTTAATAGCTTCATATTTTACATATTTAACAATCTGTTTTTTGCTATCTTTCATAGATCTGTAAGAAGAAAACATTTCATAACTGCACTTTTCTACTACTGGTGAAGTAAAAGACTCACCGGTACCCAACTGTACAATAAGTTACCTCTTTATTTAAAACAGATTGACAGCAAAAAGATTTTTAAATTGAAACTACATAAATTTTTAAGTGAAGCATGTTTTTATTCTATTCAAGAGTATTTGGAAAGTTAAGTTAGATTATTATATTTTGGCATTTACTCTTATACATGTTTTTTTTTTTTTTTTTAATTTCTGTACTTAAATTTTGTAAATATTTTTGTTTTGACGTGTCCACAATCTTGTATGGAGATTTAAAGGACAAATAAATTGAATGGAATTGAACACACATGTGTCACACAGTAATGGATGGACTCCAATCAAGTACCCCATCTTACTAGTATTGGTTGTGGGGAAAGGGAAACTCCAGGTGCTATTTTGGTGAATGAGATCTAGAAAGAAGCTTAGTAAATACTTTTATGACATCTGTGAAACTATCTACTTCTTTGTATGAAGGACGAGTAGTGTCACACCCCTATGAAGTGCATTTAATCATCTTTGTGTACAGTATTTGTAATAGCATCTGTTACGAACAGGATAACGTCATCATATTGAATATTTTGAGACCATAAAATGGACACAAATTTTCACGGAAAAGATTCTTAATTGCTGAATGTTTTACTGCATTAAGGACTACAGTAGTCAATAAAAAATCTTTTACCAGCCTTGTTAGGAAGCAAAATTCCTACAATTACATTAGCTACTAGTCTGCCACAAAGCTGTTTCATCTATCGATATCCACATTTTATTTCCTAAAACATTGTTTCTAATCTATGTCATTTTTTTATCATAAAGTTTGGGTACATAATCACTCAGGATGTGCTGTATTATACTTCTCAAGAGATCTTTATTATTAGTAGATAACAGTATAAACTGGGCTTGTGGGCCATGGTCTACTGGGCTTCCAGGAATATTGACACCGTTCGTGAAAGCCTTAGAACTTAGATCTATATTATTTAATTTATTTAATAACATATTGGCACAACCATTATTCTACACAAATCTCTGCAAAGCATAGAATCATTGACAACATTAAAGGCCGGAGAGATGTGTGCTTGCATGTGATACAAGTTAGCTGGGCACAGAGTATGAATGACGTCAGATGTACAGCATCACCATCATTGCATATATTGAAAACAACATAACACAGTACTCTGCAAACTAGAGAAGCATTGCCTTTCAAATGTATGAAGATGCAACGTCAAGGTGTAGTATAATGCAACTGTTTTGTTTCCTCTGGCTGTGAGACGGTTGTCATGATCAGGCTACACCTGCCTGCAGTTGTTTGTATGTGTGACCGATAATATGTGCAGTATACCAATTGGAACAGAACAGAACACAATTCCATTTTAGAACAGAGAAAGACCTTAGGCAGTTTCATTCTGAAAATCAGTGCATCTTAGATTTTATTATATTCAACAAGTACTTAGAAAAAACACAGGTATAATTATTAATTTAAACAGAATGCACACAAACACAAAATGATATACACTTACCGAACAGTAGCTGCATTTTGTCCAATGACAAAAAGAACTGGGCAATGTAAATCCAAAAGCGTATCATTTGGTTCACCTCTTTTACCCTCAACAGTCAAGACAGGGAATCCTAAGCACACCACTGCTGTTATCTGCTCAAGCAAGGCAACCTATAAACAAAAACCTTACAATTACAAACATAGTAGCATGATAAGATAAGCATCCTTATCCTATCCCTTGGACACTCTTGTGTCCTGCGGATAGCAAGCTAGCCTCTGGTTTTAAATCTAATGGATGGATTTAGAACGGATAAGGAGGATGGCAGCAATGAAGTTTTTAAGTGTAAAAATCCTTAGCATTGGTTCTTTTGGAATGGAAGTAAAGCTGGTGATCTGGTGTCATACACTTACAGCATGCAAAAGAATCTCAACCCCAGTAAAGAGGTACCTGAGCAAAATTAAGTCCCACAAAGTTCGAAACTTGAATGCCTGAAGTGGCTGCAAGTTTAGAAGACAGTTATCTTGCAGGCAACCTGCGATGCTGTTGTACACAGATCTGATGAACATCTCCTGTTTCTTGGAACTGTCGCCAAAGCCTGGAAATGACACTTTGTGACACTATTGGGGCCCAGAGACTGTAGTTTGTGTCTGACCTGCCTCTAGATGTCCGATAATTCTACCCTTCAAAACAGGATCCAGATGACTTAGTGGCATTTTGGTGCAGTCTTGCAAACACTTTGCAAAGCAACTACTCTCTATTCACAATTGGAGAACAATAATGAATGAGCCAAGCACTGGGTCTAATACTCTCTTATTGCTTTGCTGCTTTGGTTTTGTTGACCTTTGAAGTGCGAACTCGCTTACCTAGCAGAGACCACTAATAAGGGAAGACACACACTGTGATAACGTTTAGTGGCGCTTGCTCACTATTCTCCCTTTTAGTTCTCTGTTTTGCGAATTATGTTTAACTTTTATCTTTTTTAGAAAAATGAAGTAAATTTTTAATATTACATTTATTTTGAGGAACCAAAGTTATAACAAATTCTTAAATTTTTTTTTTGAAAATGTTTATTAACCGAAGGGTGTTAAGTAATTTTTTTTTTTAATTACAATTGTCTCTTATTTTTTAAGGGTAGAAATATCATTAATAGGTTCTTGATATTTAAATTTTTCAATCTTTTTATGTATAGTCTTTATTAAAACCATTAATTAAAGCAGTATTAATAATATGTTTATATTCTTTAATAAATATCTCTTTATTCAGGGGTATATTTATTAATCTATAAATCAAACTATTAAAAACAGCAAATTTATGTGAAGAAGGGTTAAAACTTTTAGTTTTTATGTAGACTTCCTATAAATACCAAGTTTACTTTATTGTTATTTCTTATTATCTTTAGATCCAGAAAAGGAAGAAATCCATTAATTTCAGTTGCAAATATGAATTTTATAGCTTTATCTTGTAAATTTAGTAGTTTTAAAGCATCATTTATGTTAAAGTTAAAGGGAATCGATTAATGACACTAAACAATACTTACTTTTAAATTTTCCCAAAACATGTTTCAGAGACTATCTGCCTCCATCGTCAACCAGACATTGACTGGTTCTCAGTGGTGTCTCAGTTGATGTCCGGTTGACAATGGAGTCTCTGAAACATGTTTCAGGAAAATTTAAAAGTAAGTGTTGTTTAGTGTCATTAATCGACTCCCTTTAAATTTAATTTATTACAACAACACTGTTTTCAACACTTCCAAGAAAGGAATTACATCATTTATGTGTTTATCAGGAACAATAGCAAAATGTCATCAACATATCTATACCACATTTTAAAAATTAAAGGGAATGCTTTAGTGACTTGGATTTCAAAAAAGTTCATAAAAAGATCAGCAAGAAAAGGTGAAAGAGGATTACCCACTGTTAAGTCTGAAGTTTGTTGAAAAAAAATTGATGGAAATTAATCGTTCCTCCATACTAGTCGTGTACAGACTAAGGTTTTGGATAGAGTCAACCTGAAAAATTTAATACCATGGCCGGATCTCCTGGTTTCCATCGGTATCCTGAACTGTTCAAGTTGACTATATATACATAAAGCAAGATTAACAAAATCAACTATTAAGTCCTCATGTAAATGTATTGATTTCAACCATTTTTTAAAAAAATAAAAAAGTTTTTCTCTAGGAATACTTGGAAATAAGATAGTTACATCAAAAGAAACAAGTTTATCAGTTTGAAAGTAATGAGTCCGTAATTCAAACACAAACATCACTTAAATTATCCTTACTTGGACATGTTTCAGAGAATGGTTTGTCCCCATCGACAGCAGTTATCCAAATGGTTGGATCCGTGGTCTCCTAAAGTGAGCTGGTTGTCTGTGGTGGCATCTGTTGACTGTGAGATGAACTTCTAAAGAGAGTTTTCAGGTGGCAATTCGAAATTTAAAGTATACGGTTTGTTTTTTATAATTAACAATTTTTCCCAAACATCGAGTTCGGCTGCAATTAATAATAACATCGGCTGGCTTTAATAGTTTTTTATTTGGTACAATTTCATGATTGGTAGACCAAAATGGTGAGCTATTGCTGATTTTTCTATTTGTTTGTATTTCACACATCTCAAATGTTCCTGTAATCTAATATGTAAACTTCTTTTGGTTTTTCCTATGTAGAACTTATTGCAGTCTGAGCAGTTGATTTTGTATATACCTGATTTCTTGTTTTCAGGTACTGGGTCTTTCAGGTTGTTGCATAATAAGTTTTTTATACTGAATTTATTTATTGGAGCTAGGGTGATGCTGTACTTCTTGAATATCTTGTTGAATTTATGATGCACTCTGGGATGATATGTGAATTTCCTGAACTGTGTCTCGAATTTAGATTCTGTTAATTTTGTAGTATCCAATATGTGTTTCTGTTTCTTGAATTTCCAAATTTTCTTATCTATTAATTGTTTACCGTACCCATTAATTGCAGCTATGTTAATCATGTGGTTATATTCTTTGTTGTATTCATTCTGTTTCAATGGGATGTTGACTAGTTTATGTGCTAAGCTGTTCGAAACTACATGTTTGTGGGGTGTAGGGTTGTAGCTGTCGTTCTTGATGTAATTATCTGTTTGTGTTGGCTTCCTGTAGATGCCAAAAGATATGTTATTTAATTCATGGATTATCTTCAGATCTAAGAAAGGTAGGTAGCCATCTTTTTCTATCTCTATTGTGAACTTTATTGCTCTATTCTGTATGTTCAATAGTTTTAAGGAATCTTGTATGAATTTGTGTGGAACAATGGCAGAAATATCAACATATCTATACAAGTGGCAAATATTTTTATTTGTGTAATATTTATTGCTTCACTGTAGCCAG
The DNA here is from genome assembly GCA_030765055.1 of Mantis religiosa. Taxonomy (NCBI): domain Eukaryota; kingdom Metazoa; phylum Arthropoda; class Insecta; order Mantodea; family Mantidae; genus Mantis; species Mantis religiosa. Next base: position 215,197,289 of record CM060952.1, read on the forward strand.
CTTCATTTTCTATGTAACAAACAGCATACTTTAATATAGATAGAGTCGACATGAAAAATTCAATGCCATGGCCGGGATTTGAACCACAGATCTCCTGGTTTCCGTCCAGTCGCTCTAACCCATTGAGCTACCATGACCAACATGCCATCATGACATTAAATTCTCCCTTTGACTCATATATGTCCTGGTAAACCACTAAGGGCGCCCGCATCCAAGATACACTGTTTGTGGCGACTTACTATTGTAAGTACTTGATTCCCATGCTTCATCATTTAATTCTTATTATTTTAGTTAATTCATGGAAATTAATCATTTCCATGGCATTGAATTTTTCATGTTGACTCTATCAAGAACCTTAGCCTATATACGGCTAGTGTGAAGAAATGATTAATTTCCATCAATTAACTAAAAAAAAGACATACTTTAAATTCTGAATTGCTGCCTGAAAACTCTTTGTGGATGATAAAATAGAGGAATACATCAAATTAACCATCCTATGTATTGAACAAAACAGCTTCACGTTCTCCAGCAAGATCTTCCAACAAACAGCAGGCTTGGCCATGGGTAACCCTCTTTCACCATTACTAGCTAATCTGTTCATGAGTGAAGCAGATGTGTAAAAAACACGACTCATCTAAAAATTAATAATTTTTCGCTTCACTGTGGTGTTCCAATACAGTTAAATCTCGATATGTTCATGAGTAATTTGGAAACACATTACTAAAGCCTTTCCACATATTTTCAAATGTTGGCATAGATATGTCAACAATGTGTTTGCTATAGTCCCTAGAAGACTAACCGAGGATGCTATAAAGTTGCTAAACCTACAAGAGAAATCCATAGTTTTCACCATTGAAGTAGAGCAGGATGAATGACTACCTTTTTTAGATTTGAAAATCATTAGAACACCAACAGGATTACAATTTGGAATATACAGAAAAGCAACACATGTTGACAATTACATTAAATGCAACCCATTCAACCCAGTACAACATCAATATGCAGTATTCCATAGTTTGGTTCACAGATTAATCAACATTCCACTAACAAAAACAGAATATGAACAGGAGTACACTCACATACACCAGGTTGCCGAATTGAACAACTATAACACAAATTTCATCAAAAAACTGATCTACAGACACAAAAGTGAAATGCTACTGCTGACTGAAATGGAATGAAAACCATGCCATTGATCTAAATCCAAAATTATTAAAAGGAGTGATAAACCAAAATAAATTGACAACATGGGAGAACATATTCATATGGAAAAATAAGGATCGCGTAATGAACTTTGAAATCCCACCAATAGATAATTTGACAAAGAAGTTCATAGTTCCACCACCAGAGAGAGAGAGCAGACAACAACAGATGCCAGTTGGAAAGAGATTGAAAATGGAGGCAAATGTCTTTGAAACTAGTCTCTCATAAATATAAACAAGTAAGTGACGAGTATTAATAAACCAACTACAAATAGTTTCTGAGATTAATTATGACGTCACTGTTACTAAATTCCTCCAAACACATATAAGAGATGGATAATTATTAATTTTTCGCTTCACTGTGGTGTTCCAATACAGTTAAATCTCGATATAAGAGATGGATAGTTTATCACAGAGGTGAAAGACTTGCCGGCACCTATATAGTTACATTCTAGAACATTCGTGTTTTATCTGGTGACATTTTAGAGTAAAGTCGAGAACAATCTAGAATGATCGATTAGGTGTATAAAAAGAAGCCATGGCTAGTGATGAGTCAGTCAGTTGTGAAGCAGGAGTTGTGAAACAGAGTGAGCTGTGTTGTAACGAGAGCTAATGTAATCAGCTGTCACGGTTTGTTATTGTCATCGACCTTGGAAGAATGCGTGATGTAATGTTGTTACGTGAGAATTGAACAGTGTATTGCTACGGAAATAAAGGAGAATTTTAATTTCTGCAACTCGGTCTTTTAATTCTACGAACCCACAAAGTTACAGTATATACAATGTTGACTCACTTGCCTAGTTTTAGTAACAATGGCACTCCACTTTCTGAAATACTTCTTTTTATTCCATATACTCTCTTTGGAAGTTCATTTCACAGTCAACAGATGCCACCACGACAACCAGCTCACTTCAGGAAACCACGGATCCAACCAGTCGGATAACTGCTGAGAGATGAGGACAAACTGTTCTCCGAAACATGTCCAAGTAAGGATATTTTGAGCGATGTTTGTGTTTGAATTACCGACTCATTACTTTCAAAAGTTTATCAGTCTTAGATAATACAACATTGTCAATCTTTTTACTAGTAGCAGCAGCATTCTTAACTATTAAATCCAGTTTCATTCACATCCTCACAACAGAATGAGAACACAAAAAGCAGGCATCAGGAGCCGCAAATAATACATATTTTAAATAAATTAATAAAAATAAATAAATTAACTGCATAGCTATACCACTCATGATTGTAAATGATATATGTAAGAACTTATATAATGTGAATGTTTCTAGCAATTAATATTGTTGACATAAAATTCCACATTATCTTCCATTAATCAGAAGCTTACCTGACATGCAATTGCAGCTCCCGTATTCCATCCAATCAGAATAATAGGTCTTCCTGGAAAATCTGCCTTCACTTCTCCCATTTTGGATCGAGTAGCAGCAATCATTTGATCAAGACAGTTTGTCATTGTCATGTGATTGACAGAAGTGCTGTTCTGCATCATCACCATTACCACTTGTCCCAGGGTCGAAAAATGTGCCAACCAATGTTGAGCCCGCTTTGCCTGCATGCAAGAGCTGCTTGGACTGGATGGAGCAATCAAAAGAATTGGATGACCTGGTAATTTACGCTGTAACACAGTAAATTCACTTCAATAATTCATTTATGAAGCTTAAAGCAAATTAAATGAGCAACAGCCAGAGAGGAAGTTTCATTCTAAAAGGATTAAAAGGATTCTTGGCACCATTTTCACATTAAACAATTTAGTACTACCTTAAATAGAGTCAAACTAAAAAATTCAATGCCATGGCCAGGATTTGAACCACAGATCTCCTAGTGTGAAGAAAGATTAATTTCCATCAATTAACTAAAATAATAAGAGTTAAATGATGAAGCCTGGGACTTAAGTACTTACAGTAGTAAGTCGCCAAAAACGGTGTATCTCGAATGTGAGAGACCCTTAGTGGTTTACCGGAGAAATATACAAGTCAAATGGAGAATTTAATGTCATGATGGCACATTGGCTATGGTAGCTCAATGGGCAAGAGTAACTGGATGAAAACCAGGAGAACTGTGGTTCAAATCCCAATCTTAGCACTGAATTTTTCAGTTTAACTCTATCTAGACATTTCTGTGCTAATCAGCAGTATATAATAACCATATGGCCTGTTCTAGGAGAAAAAACTAGCAACCATCTTCATTTCTTACCAACACTAAAAATTCACTGGGCATTCGAAGGTTCAAAAGACCAACTGAGCTGACTGACTCTTCTTTTCATGATCATAATAATAAATCCAAGATTCATTGTCATTAATGATATTGCAAACCAAATTTGAGGTACCACCTTATTTTATACCATTGTTTCTGACCAAGAGTCATCTTACGAGTATGTGGAACATCAACAGATTTTTTTACATCTAACTGTTGATGTGAAATGTTTTGGACTTGACTTAGACTAATGCCCAATGTCCCTTAATAAATTCATAAGATGTCTGTAGATCTTCAAGCACTGCTCATAGCAGCAATATTTTTGTAAGTAATAGCAATTCTTTGGCTTCACGAGATACATCACTAAGAAAAAACTCATCTCTCTTTAATTTGCTATACCATTATAAATTGTTGACTTATATGGGGCTTCTTTGTCAAATGTATTTCTATGTCGATCTTTACATAGTTTAGGCCTCAGCATCGATTTAAAATTATAAAAAAATTATAGCCTGAAATTGTTCTCTAATAAAATTAATTTTTTGCTGAACACAAAAGCTTTAAATGATAATAATAAAAAAGAAGTATTAGAGGAAACTGAATAAAATACTTGGTAATCAACTGAGAAACATTAGAAATTAGCTGACAAGCATAAGTCAGATCTTCAACGTTGAAAATGGAAGCAACTGATCCCAAAAATAGTCCCTCAAAAAATAAAAATTTAAGTGACAGAGTGTTAAAAACCGATTACAAATAGTTTTTTCAATTAAATTTATTTGCTTTTAGAAACACAACATTCTAACAATCTTCAGTATTGCCTTTGTAAAAGGAAAATTTAACAGCTAATGAATTTTATATGAAGAATTTTTAATAGATAGTCAACATGAAAAATTCAATGCCACGGCCGGGATTTGAACCACAGATCTCCTGGTTTCTGTCCAGTTGCTCTAACCCATTGAGCTACCATGGCCAGCTTGCCGTCATGACACCAAATCCTCCATTTGACTCATATATTTCCCCGGTAAACCACTAGGGGCTCACTGTTTGTGGCGACTTACTATTGTAAGTGCTTGAGTCCCAGTCTTCATCATTTAACTCTTATTATTTTAGTTAATTGATGGACATTAATCATTTCTTCACCCTAGCTGTATATAGGCTAAGGTCTTGGATAGAGTCAACAGGAAAAATTCAATGCCATGAAGAGCATAATGATTAATACTTACAGGCTTATGCTGACTGAGACTGCCAGCCGCTGGGTCCCACGGCCTTTTTAACAATTGATTAAGATTTTCTGTACTTGCTGGTCCAGTCTTGCTGGCTAGTGTTGAGACATTAATCATTTTCTCCACTAATGACGGAACCTTGGCCTTCAAGGACTGAAACAAAAACATTTTTTTTTTTAATGTTTTGTCCTATTCAGCACAGCTTCAATGTTTAAGACAGTTGGGAATACTAATGTGATCTGACCCTTTGCAAATGTCTCCAAAAACTTATAAATGGTATGGACAGCAATCCAAAGGCTCCTCAAAGCCTGAGTAATATACTGACACACGGTCTTTCATGTATCATTTATTTTTAGTTGTAGGAATTAGAGATGGGACCTCTATACTTTTGATACTTGATGGTATTGAATATGTTTAATTCCATGAGATATAAAAAATTCTAACTGGCTGTACAGTGTTTTGCCTGTCCACATTCTTGGCGCTAATTGCTGCATGCCGCTATTATAGAAAGGCGGATATGAAACCATGTAACATTTTTAAAACTACTTTTAAAGATTATACAATGAATTAATATAATTTTGGTTGTCGATAGCTGTTGATGTTAGGAAGATCCTAACGAAACACGTTCTAGGTAAATACTAGCAATAAGTAGAGCATTGAGTATTAGTTCAACTCAAAATTATATTAATTTTGTGCTTCATTGTATCATAGTCCTTACACATTGGATTATACAATGAGTTGACTAAGATACTCGGCACTTCACATATCACAAATTTTCTTTCAATGCGTTTCAAGTAAGTACCTAGTCTTGCCATAAATACTGTTACAAATTTTTGACACATACTGTACCTCCAGTTTGGCACGTAAACAACTGTGTGTGTGTGCACACCTTAACCTTATTTGTTTGTCTATGAAAGAGTAAGTATTTAGCTCCAGGTTTCACCATGGAATGGGGTGATTATGAAAATCATGTAGCCGTCATTGTGTTGCATAAAGTTGGAAAATCTGCAAGTGACATTTTCAAGATGCTACAAAAGCTGAAAAACAGCTGTATGTTGTACTGCACCATTGAGCAATTCACTGCAACTGGGACTGTAAAGGATCAGCAGAGGGAGGGTCGACCATGCAGTAGCGGCTTGTGTTTGGAGAAATCCTATGCGGAACAGGTTATTTTGTCCCATGAAATGAACATTTCAATAAGGACAATATCCAGGCTTCTGTCAGAGGACCTTGGACCTTATTGCTGACATAAAGGACATTATCTTGACACATGTCTAAAGAAGCTGAGAGTGCTTAAATGTCAATGTCTCCTACAAAGTTACACTCAAAGTGGTCATCGGAACATCCATTTTAACCAATGAAAAAGTTTTCACTATTGAGGAGTCTTTCAATGTGCAAAACGACAGGGTTTATGCATCATCATCTCGGGAAGCCAGTAATAAGGTTCCTAAAGTTCAGAGGGCCCATCATCCCTCCTCAGTGACGGTGTGGTGGGGGTGAGTTATTCTGGTACCACCCAGCTACATTTTTGCAAAAAGGGCATTAAAACCAGTGTCAGACTGTATGAAAGAACTGTTTTGAAGCCCAAGAACTTGAGTGGCACATTGTTTCAAAACCAACATGGACTTCCCAGCAGGATTCTGTCCCTGCCCACAAGGCCAGGTCAATGCAAGCATGGCTTCAGTGTCCTGACCCTGACTTCATTTTGCCTGAAGATAGGCCCAGTAGCAGTCCGGACCTGAATCCATTGGACTATCGACTGTGGTCACTACTTGAGGGTATCTTCTACAAGAGGATACACCCCACCATTGGAAGTTTAAAGCGTTCCTTGTTGTCAGCAGTGGCCGATTTCCCCCTGGATGTCATCCATTCTGCCATAACCGAATGGCCACAAAGACTCAAGAGCCTGTATCTGTGCAAAAGGTGGCCATTTTGAAAAGTGATTGGTACCGTGTGTAATGAATGCCTGTAGGTACAACATACTAAAAGCCAATTAAAATATTCTGCATGGTATTTGCATTTTTCACTTTTCAAGTTGCAACAGTATTGTTACCCAATCGGCAAACTCTACGGTACCGATCAATAAATGCAGGGGAAGGCCGGTGGAGGGGGACATGTGGCATCGTTACCACTTGCAGAGGCGAGAGAGGTGGAGGGAGGGGAAACCACAGGGGTGGCTGAATCGTTTCCCCCTCCTCCTGCCACCTGAAAGAAGGCGAAAGATTGAAAATGTTTTCCCCCTCCATAAAAAAAGAATTCTCGAGAAACTTCGAGCCACCGATGAATACAGGAGAGGCGACCGTCAGTTGAGTTGAGTTAGTCGTGGCGAGCAGTGTGAGAAGCGCCCAGTGTACATGGACAGATGAACTGGTGAAATTATAATTGTGTGCATTACGAAATTCCATGTAATCGGCAAGTGTGACATTGTAATAAGGTGGAAATAAAGAACATTTTTGAAATTGGACTTTTTATTTCACGAACCCACAAAGTCACAACTGGCATCAGGAGTGGGACAACAGCCATGGAATCGGCACTGGGAAAGATTTTACACAAAATGGAAGAAATGAAGACGTCCAACGACAACATCGCCGAGAAGATGGAAGAAATGAAGGCCGAAATAACAGCGAAGACGGAAGCCACAAACAACAGCCTGGCCGCGAAGATGACCAAATTGACCACGGAGATGAAAGCGGCAAACGAGGCCCTCGCCGGAAAGTTCGAAAAGCATCTGACTGGCGTGAGAGATGACGTCACAGAGCTCGGCAAGCGGATGCGTCAAGTGGACGAGCGCGTCGAAGATTTGGCAAGCCACGTTGACGATCTGGAGGGAAAGGCTGACAGCAACGCAAAGTCCCTGAATGCCATGGTGGAGGACGTCGTCAGCAGGAGGTTAAAGGATTTAAAGGTCGACGCACCGGGGCGCGACACAACATCTGCATGCGTCAAAGCTCCTAAATATGACGGCACGTCAACGCTTGAGGTCTTCCGCTGCCAATTCGACGCAGTGGCCAAGCACAACAAATGGTCACCAGAAGAGGAGGCCACACAGTTAATAGCCAGCCTCCAGGGATGGGCTGCGGAAGTCTTGAACGCGGTACAGACAACGGTGGTGCCCAAGAACATCTGGGAGGCCCTGGAAAATCGTTTTGGAAACCACCGCTTAGCCGCAGCGTACCGCAGCCAGCTAAAGGCAAGGTCACAGCAGTCAGGGGAGACACTGCAGGAGTTCGCCCTGGCAGTTGAACAACTGGCTAGCAAGGCCCTAGTCGACCTCCTACCAGAGTTCGTATCCCGGGAAGCTGCCTACACATTCGTTGACGGGGTACGGGACACGGAGATTCGTCAGCGCCTAATGCTCGGCGATTATAAAACAATCCATGAGGCGCTAACGGCAGCATTAAGGATGGAGGCGGACAAGGTAACAGCTATCCCGAAGTCGAGAACGAGGAGTGTGCGCTACGTCGGAGACAGAAGACCAGCCGAGGGACGCCGGCGAACACCTAGTGGCCTGTGTTGGGAGTGTGGACAGCCGGGCACCTGCAGAGAGACTGCCCACACCAGGAAGAGCAGCCGGAAAACGAGTAAGGGCCGTCATGGAGAAGGGCAAGTCGGCACCATCACCACCATCCCCTTGAGTGGCCAGTGGAAGGGGACGTGTGGCATCGTTACTGCTTGCAGAGGCGAGTGAGAGTGGAGGGAGGGGAAACCAAAGGGGTGGCTGAATCTTCGTTTCCCCCTCCTCCTGCCACCTGAAAGAAGGCGAAAGATCGAGAATGTTTTCCCCCTCCATAAAAAAAGAATTCTCGAGAAACTTCGAGCCACCGATCAATACAGGAGAGGCGACCGTCAGTTGAGTTGAGTCAGTCATGGCGAGCAGTGTGAGGAGCGCGCAGTGTATGTGGACAGACGAACTGGTGTAATTATAATTGTGTACATTACGAAATTCTATGTAATCGGCAAGTGTGACATTGTAATAAGGTGGAAATAAAGAACATTTTTGAGTGGTGTAATTGGACTTTTTATTTCACGAACCCACAGTCACAGTATTTATGGCTAGATTAGGTATTTGTGGTATGGGAAGTATAGAGTTTCTTAGTCAACTCATTGTATAGTTTTAACTATTGCATTACTTCACAGTGTTAATTCCAACTTAAAGTTTTCAAATTACTTTTACATACCCATTTTAAAGGATTATTTGATAAAGAAGTTCATAGCTCCACCACCAGAGAGAAAAGAGCAGCGACAACAGATAACAGTTGGATCTTTGAGATTGAGAATGGATGCAACGGCTTCCAAACCTAGTCCCTCTAAAAATGGTTGGTATCTAATGTTAAGCAGTTGGCAATGAAGCCAAATGAACACTTCAGTATTTTATGTTATGTCCCTCAATAATATAAAAATGTTGATTGGTTGGTTGGTTGTTAATGCTAATGGAGTTGGAGAATTTCCATTTTTCTTCTGGCCTCCCAATAACGTGTGACTAGCTGTGCTGATATAAAAAGGTAAGTGACAAAATTTTAAAAACTGATTATGAATAGCTTTTTTCACTTAGATTTTTTTCTATTTAAACTGTACTATGTTTTTATGAAATTACCCAAAAGAATAAAAAAAATCAACCGCTCAAAAACACAAGTCCAACCAACAAACTATCCAGAATTTATAGTGTAAGATGTGAGGATTGCCACAAAATATATATTGGAAAAACAAAAATAAACCTAGAAACAAGAATGAAAGAACATATGAGATGCATAAAATACAAACAGACAGATAAATCAGCCATGGCCCATCATTTCTGGTGAAAAAATCATAATATTTCCAAAGACATAAAACTTTTGGTACTGGCAAAAAAGTATTGGGAATTAACAGCTTGGGATAATATACACATTTTGAAGAATAAAAAGAGAGCCATGAACTTTGAAATACCGATAGTAGATGACGTCATTCAACTCATTAAACAGCGCCATGAGAGGGAGGCGGTCACCTGAAGAAATAGTTGAACTGACTCAGCTGACGATGAGGACGTGAGATCCTTGAAACGTGTCCTAATTTTAAATGTAAGTGGAGCTTAAGTGTTTTACGGTTTGAGAAGTGGTTTAAAAAGGTTTTATTACCCAAAAGATTTTTTACTTTGCTTTCAAATTAATTATTGCAGCACCCCAAACAGCTAAAAATGTAGTTCTTATTTCACAAAATATCTCATTTTAAATATTCTAAGAGGAAAAGAGAAGTTTTTCTAACAATTTATATATCTATAGAATATCATACTAGTTTCATTTATATGGTCAATTAACACACTTTAAACATTTGAAATTTGATACTTTTTTATTTATTTTAAGGATTTTTAGTTTTACTAATTCAAATTTTCTACTAATCCTTAGAAATTTCTTAATTCTTTAAGAAACAAACTTGAGTATTACCTGCAGTATATCCAAATATGCTGCAAGATATGGTTTTGGCAAGTGCTCTATTAAAGTTGCATGAAGCCACTGTGTGAGTTTTGTTTCCCAGTTGACAGTAAACAGCATTTGTCTCACTCTTCTAACAGATTTGTCAATACTTATACGACGGAGTACTGGCTCATTCCAGCTTCCAGCATGAGCCAATCTGGCTAATCTGTCTAAATGTAGTATACGGACCATTTTATTAAAAAGGCGAGTCTGCACACCACTCCATCCCACTCTGCAACATAAACATTTCAAATTAATATTTCAGTGTTTCAAGATAAACACTTTAAAATACTACTACAGTGCATACAACTATAAGTAAACAAGTTAGGCCATGTAATTTCTATCAACAAAAGTGACTGATGATAGTACTGTTATACATAATATCATGGTTCCTAAAATAGATAAACCTTTACCAAAGATGAGCATATGAAGTATGCATATGCAACTCTGATGTAATATATTAAGATGACTCTCTATTAATGACTATATCCCACATATCTGTGATCAAATAAAAAACTAAACTCTGTACTTCATAAGGGGCTACACATGTAATCATACTATAAAAAGCACTAAATATTTATTTTGAAAAAAATGTTTAAGATAGATGAATTTTAAAAGCTTAACTAGATTCCCTATACCCCACATAATGACATAATTTCAAGCAGTTCTTATGTAAACTCTGGATTTTAGCATTTTTCACAGATGCCTCCCCTTAACAAGTTTTGATGGAGAAATTGATGCAATTTATACTTCCTTACAAAATATATTTGCTGGACAAATAAGCTTTCCAACATAGTTTTCTTAACAGATTCTAAAGCAGCTATTCAGGCTATTATTTCAAATGACAGCCCAAAAACCGAAAAGATAAATGAAATTCATAATATGATTAAACATCTTCAAAATTTAAATATACGTATAGTTTTCCAATGGATACCATCTCACTGTGGAATTTCTGGCAATGAGCAAGCAGATATGTTGGCCAAGAAGGGTTCCAAAATATCTCAAACAACGAAACAAAATATCCCCTAAGAAACAGTTAAAAGATTAATCAAAAACATCTTCACAAAACTATATAACAACTATCTAGTTCCTCTGAAAAACTTAATTGGAAAGATCTCCAAAACAAACTAAAAACAATTCCAGAACTACCTCGAAAATCTTCAGTAGCAATCTATCGAGATTTAACTGTATTGGAACACCACAGTGAAGCGAAAAATTATTAAATTTTAGATGAGTCGTATTTCTTACACATCTGCTTCACTTTCGTACCTATTTTGAGGACATGTTTCGCAAATCTTCGTTTGCATCTACGGCTCTTGTGCGACTGACGCTAGATCCAGCGGTGTGGGTAATTCTGGGGTTGTTGCTGCCATCTGTTGATTTAGTGATGAACTGAAATGTGGGATTCTCTTCTAGCGGGATTTCAAAGTTCATTAGTTGGTTCCTATGTTTTTCTATGTATATCCTCTCCCATATGACGAGTTCACTATGTTTTTGTACGTATTTTAGTAATTCTGTGCTATCTTCAATTTCATGATTTTCAGACCAGAAATGAGCTGCTATTGCGGACTTATCAATATTTTTGTATCTTAAGTGCCTGAAGTGTTCTTTCTTTCTAGTGCCTATGTTTCTTTTTGTCCTCCCTATGTAAATTTTTTCACAGTCTTTACACTTAATTTTGTAAATGCCTGACTTTTCCTCTGGTTTTATCTTATCAGAATTATTACTGTGAAGTAGCTTTTTAATGTTGTAATTGTTTTTTGGTGCCAATGTTATATTGTATTTCTTGAATATTTTTTGGAACTTTTTTGTGGCCCAGGGGTGGTAAGTAAATTTAGCAAATCTAGTTTCTTGTTTTATTGGTGTGAGAGCTGTGATCTGTTTTAATTTCTTTTGAAGTTTGAATAATTTTAGTTTTTTATCTACAAGGTTTTTTCCATATCCATTTTTAATTGCAGTATTTAAGATTTGATGGTATTCGTTTTGATATTCTTGCTGGCTGAGAGGTAGATTTACTAATCTGTGTGTCAGACTGTTGATGGTTGCATGTTTGTGTGGAATTGGGTTGAAACTATTTGCTTTGATGTAATTATCTGTGTGTGTTGCTTTTCTATGAATGCCAAATTCTAGTTTTTCATTGCCTTTTTTGATTTTAAGGTCTAAAAAAGGTAGAGTACAGTCCTCTTCAGTTTCTACTGTGAATTGTATGCTGGGTTCTTGCAGGTTGAGTAGTTTCAAAGCATCATCTATTAGTTTGTAGGGCACTATTGCAAAGAAGTCGTCTACGTATCTGTACCATGTTTTAAACATATGAGGGAAGGCTTTAGTAATATGTGTTTCGAAAAAGCTCATGTATAGATTCGCCAAAAATGGTGATAGCGGGCTTCCCATAGCTAGTCCTGAAATTTGTTTATAATATTTTCCATCGAAGACAAAATAATTTTGATGTATACATAATTCAGTCATTGCCAAATATTCTTCTATTGCATTGGCATCCAGGTTTATAGAATTTAGCCATTTTTTCAGTTGAATCAAAAGTTTGTCTAATGGAATGCTAGGGAAGAGGGAGCGGACATCAAAGGATACTCATGACACTTTAGTATCCTTTGATGTCCGCTGCCTCTTCCCTAGCATTCCATTAGACAAACTTTTGATTCAACTGAAAAAATGGCTAAATTATATAAACCTGGATGCCAATGCAATAGAAGAATATTTGGCAATGACTGAATTATGTATACATCAAAATTATTTTGTCTTCGATGGAAAATATTATAAACAAATTTCAGGACTAGCTATGGGAAGCCCGCTATCACCATTTTTGGCCAATCTATACATGAGCTTTTTCGAAACACATATTACTAAAGCCTTCCCTCATATGTTTAAAACATGGTACAGATACGTAGACGACATCTTTGCAATAGTGCCCTACAAACTAATAGATGATGCTTTGAAACTACTCAACCTGCAAGAACCCAGCATACAATTCACAGTAGAAACTGAAGAGGACTGTACTCTACCTTTTTTAGACCTTAAAATCAAAAAAGGCAATGAAAAACTAGAATTTGGCATTCATAGAAAAGCAACACACACAGATAATTACATCAAAGCAAATAGTTTCAACCCAATTCCACACAAACATGCAACCATCAACAGTCTGACACACAGATTAGTAAATCTACCTCTCAGCCAGCAAGAATATCAAAACGAATACCATCAAATCTTAAAAACTGCAATTAAAAATGGATATGGAAAAAACCTTGTAGATAAAAAACTAAAATTATTCAAACTTCAAAAGAAATTAAAACAGATCACAGCTCTCACACCAATAAAACAAGAAACTAGATTTGCTAAATTTACTTACCACCCCTGGGCCACAAAAAAGTTCCAAAAAATATTCAAGAAATACAATATAACATTGGCACCAAAAAACAATTACAACATTAAAAAGCTACTTCACAGTAATAATTCTGATAAGATAAAACCAGAGGAAAAGTCAGGCATTTACAAAATTAAGTGTATAGACTGTGAAAAAATTTACATAGGGAGGACAAAAAGAAACATAGGCACTAGAAAGAAAGAACACTTCAGGCACTTAAGATACAAAAATATTGATAAGTCCGCAATAGCAGCTCATTTCTGGTCTGAAAATCATGAAATTGAAGATAGCACAGAATTACTAAAATACGTACAAAAACATAGTGAACTCGTCATATGGGAGAGGATATACATAGAAAAACATAGGAACCAACTAATGAACTTTGAAATCCCGCTAGAAGAGAATCCCACATTTCAGTTCATCACTAAATCAACAGATGGCAGCAACAACCCCAGAATTACCCACACCGCTGGATCTAGCGTCAGTCGCACAAGAGCCGTAGATGCAAACGAAGATTTGCGAAACATGTCCTCAAAATAGGTACGAAAGTGAAGCAGATGTGTAAGAAATACGACTCATCTAAAATTTAATAATATTCAGTAGCAATGTTCAGATTAATCACAGGCCACGACTGTTTGAATGGACATTTATTCAAGGTTGGATTAACAACTTCTCCACAGTGCTGTTTATGTGGTAAAGACGATTTAATGAACATCGATCATCTAACTGTATGTGAAACTCTCCAAAATCAAGATCTAGTCTCCAAATATTGGGAAGCAAAAAGAAAAACGATTTTATTATCAAATTCTGAGCATTAAAAAAAAAAAAAAACAAAAAAAAAAACACACACACACACACAAAGAGGGACTCTTTACAATGGAATAAGATTATGTGATATCCTGATCTGGCTTTCAAAAGTTTTTTTACTGAACAAAACACTGCTATTTACTCCATATTTGAAAACTTATTCAGGAAGAAAGCTTGTTGGCATTCATATTATGGTTATAAGCAAAATCATGACAAATGGATACATTTGTTTTGAAAATGTTAACTTACCAAGGAAAAAAAAGTTATAGCTACAAACTCTATCAAAAACAAAATTATACAAAGGATATTATATTATATTCATAGCACAGAAGCTATTAATTATAATAACTGATCTTAGAAAAAGGGTGAGAAAGTAGGAGAAAGAATGGAAAGGAGGGCAAAAATATAACTAGAATGAATTTGACTGGCAAACATTTGCCCATTTCTGTAATCCACATATGTTCTCCACCTCCAATATTTTAAAAGAAGAATTTACTGTAATAAGTTTTGAAATTTAACTTCTTCCTGTAATCTGTTTTATAAAATCTTGAGACTTAACTCTATCATAAAATCTTATGAAATAAATCTGTCATCTTTAGTTTCTTTTCTTAATGCAATTGCCATCAAACTTTAGGCAGTTTAGTTTACTGAAACAAGGTTAGAACAGCAGGATATCATATAAAAATAAATTAATCTCATCTGATTCTCTTATATATAAATATACAAACCTAATTACTCGTTCCTCCCATTCATCAGCATCTACTTCTTCTTCACGCTTCACAAAATTAACATGATTTTCACATTCCTCCATCAAAGGTCGGACTTTCTGCATATCATAAGGAGGAACAGGATTAGGTTGCTCCGCAAGTACTTCTATCTCCTCGGTACTGCAACCAGAAATATAAAATCCCTAAGCAAATACCATTTTCTACAACATAATACCATCGCATGAAAATTTAACGTGAGTTTCACCACTCCCCCCCCCCCCCCCAAAAAAGAAACTAATTAAAATTGGCTCTTCTTTCTAATATGCGATGCGGCAATTTTTTTCTAATTCCCTCACACTTTTTGATGTTTTTATACACAACCATGATTTTTAATATCATTTCTAATCTAGGAGACGAACTCAACATACAGTATGCCCAATTTATCTTGAGCGTTCGTCTCCCAAGTTCTCACTCGGTAGGTTTCGGCTAACTCCGTAAACACAGATAACTTAGAAATATGAAATGCACTATACTAGTACACTCTGACATCTAGTGAATAATATGCTAAGCTTTTACGCGCCTTCTTTGTTTTCTGTGTGCAGTCGTTTTGTGCAAGTTTGAGGTTAATTACTACAGCTTAACCAGTTTGTAATTATGGCTGAGGGCACACCAAACTCATCATCATATGTACCTTCCGAGCAACGAACTCAGACTCAGAAACGTGCACGTACAGTCGTGCATAGTGATGGCAGCAAAATAATAGTGAAAGTTGCAGAAAGTTGTGATATAGAAAAGGATAACAACCAGCTAATGTTCCCACTCAGCAAATAAATAGAACCAGCTGCTGCTTACACAACAAAAAGTGTCAGCACTGTCAGGCGTATTAAATCGTTTTATACATTTCATCCCAATGATATATATCTAATTTAAAAACTAAAGAATCATGTAGGGAAGCCTTTCGTCAGCAAAAAATAATGACGCTGACAAGCCTGTACATCTACAAAACAATTTTATATATGATAAAATACATCCCATTGCAAACAAATTCGGATATTCATAACCACAACACAAGAAACAAGAATAATTTCGCTACTATGATGTATAGACTCCACCTGTGTGACAAGTTGTCTAGTTACATGGGAGCCAAGCTATATAACAAACTCCCAGCAGAAGTTAAAGTGTCTAGTAACTTAACAAAATTCAAACTTTTCTTGAAATCATATTTAATTAATAATGTTTCTTATTCACTTGATGAATTTCTAAACTAAGACTACAACTTCAGAATTTATTGTTTAAGTGCTAGTTTCTTATTTTACAATACTTATGACTAAAACCTAGACATTGTATTAGGTGTACAAGACATTATACAATTAGAATAACATCACCTAAGTTTTAGTTTCTTCTAATATCTGTATATATATCAAAATATCCAGCAACTTTAATTGTATATAATTGACGACTTGCCTGTTTTCAACAATGCTTGTAATAACATAAGGTGATAATAAAGTAGTAGCAGTATTATTATTATTATTATTATTATTATCATCATTATTATTATATCCAAAAACACCAGGAAAAAGCAGATAAGGCTACATCTCATCCCAATGAATATCCAAAAACACCAGGAAAAAGCAGATAAGGCTGTGATCTGTGTATGGTAATAATTAAGAGTGATGTTTTCTTTCTTCTTTTCCCTTCAATCCTTTCCTTTTTGGCTTTGTCATTTTCCTTATATCTTGCTCTGTAACAGTACTTTCGGGTTATGTTTGAAGTATGAAAAGTTTATAAATTTATAAAAACTGATTATGTAAATATATTTAATAATTTAAATATGTAAAAATGTATGTAATTGTGTGATTGGCCGAAGTAATAACTGTATGACATAATATGACGTAATCTTGTGACGTGGTATTAAATCGGCCAATCACAAAATTAAGAGAGAAATAATGATAGTTACGATAAATCAATAATCTTTGTAGAGAGAGATTTTTGTGGTAATGGTGGAGTGTGATGAATAGTGCTGCAAGATCAAGAACATTTAAGTAATAGTTTGAATCTGTATAAATATAACAAAGTAAGAATTTATCGACATGTTGGAAGTGACTGGGAAAGGAAGTTCAAGCAAACTGTAATCTAATACAATTAAATAGTTACAGAATTTGACTTCTCCGAAACTTTATTTCGAACCACGCCTGAAAAACAGATGTCTCATGACTCTTATTTAGAATAAGATGATACAATTGGTGACCAGAGGAAATAGATAGCCGCAAAAACTCACACGAGAAGAGAAAGAATTGTGCGTCCAACATAGAAATCCTGTCCCAAATTGCGACCGAACGGCTGATGAAGACGAAGATAAATTAACTACGGACACAAATTCCTGTTACAGCTCTTTTATCTTTCTTTTTCTCTTGCTCTGAGCCCTTTGTTTATTTTTACATAGCTTTCTATTTCCCTCCATTATGAAAGCTCTATTTAATAGAGGCCAACAAACCTAGGAGCAAGGCTTACCTATGTTGTGGATGTTATGGTTCTCGAAAGGGGACACACTATTATTCATTTATCTCCGTATAACTGTTATCTGAATGCAATTGAACTTGCGTGGGCAAAAATAAAGAACGTTTTCAGAGGACACAACATTACCGGTGATATGTCAGCCACAAATCTGCAGAAACTTGCTATAGAAGCATTCTCTTCTGTAACTGCGATGGATTGGGACAGATACTGCAAGAAGTCCAAGAACTGGAAATGAAATATTGGAGAAATAATGGTGTAATAGAAAATGCAATTGATTAAATTATCATCAACACATCAGAGGATACTAGCGATGAAACTGATGCACTGGACTCAGAAATCAAAGAATCACAAAGCGAATGAGTAAATATTTATAGCTGTCATAATATTTGTTTACTGTTTTTGTGTTTCATAAATAGTAAGTATATAAATATACAGCTTATCGGATCAAGTTCAATTTAATGTTTGTCCACATATCTCACACTTGCGGCACATATCTTCGCTTATCTTACACGCTATTTTGCTGAACTGTGTTTTTCAAGGTGGACCACACTGCAGAAACAAAAGAGTGTTAGTTCTCGCAACCTCCCCTCTACCCGCACTACCGTAAATCTGGTGCTCTTATCTTGCGCGTACTCTACACAATCTAGCAGACTAACTCAACATACATGATCTGGGAGACGAACTCAACGTATAGGATCTAGCAGATGAACTCAACATACACGATCTAGCAGACAAACTCTATGTACACGATCTAGGAGACGAACTCAATGAACACTATCTAGCAGACGAACTGAAAGTAGGACTTAAATATAAACACTAAACACACACAGTAGTTCCTAATTTACACTAACTACCTAACTAATTACACTAAACACACACAATAGTCCATAATTTTCACCAACTAGCTAACTAATTACGCTAAACATGGTTACACTACAGGGTAGACGTGCCTAATGTCTCCAATTAATTCTTGAAATGGGTCTGCTGACCGGTTTTTGCAGTCATTGTGCCACATATACTCAGAAATAAGAGCATCCACACTGTCCTTACGAATGCCACCCCTTGTTAGCCAATGCCGTAGTCCTCACCATATGTTATTTCTGTGTACATTTGTCACTGGGTCGACAAAGTGCACTGAGTGATTTACTGCGAGGTGCACAGCAAACCCTCCAGCCATTAATCTATAGTATCCCTTCCAGGCATCGGTGTGAATGGTACTGGTGAACTCTATGTGCACTGCAATTAGACTGTAGAGCGTATTTGCATCCCTTCTGTTGTTGGGGCATATCGTCATCCGCACCTCATTTGTTTCCAGGATCCAGTCGCCCTCTACGACTCGCCCATGATGAAACTTGCATCATCCTATTTTGCATTCATTGATTTGAACAGCGTGGCGGGGACCGCAGATGTCTGGGGCATTTTTGCAGAGATTGGCTACAAGTGTTGCATATATCTATGTTGGCTGCAACGCCAAAATCAACTGGTCGTCTGCTTGCGCATGGGCATATATATGTGCACCTCTGGACTTAGAAAATATTCTCGCGTCGCACAAAAGAAAGTTTCTCCTTAAAATTATGCCATTAATCGTCTGAGACACTCTGTACTTCACATACAAATTTTCTTTCAACATGTTTCACTTCCACTTGAAAGCATTATCAAGATATGATATTGTCAACTAGTTCTAACGGCTGTCAACAACCAGTCGAAAATTTCTTGATTAAAAAGAAAAAAATGGAAGTTTTCTAACTGTGGAACATGTAGAAAACTTACTTTTTAAAAGTAATATAATATATTTTCGAAAAAGACACAGTTTGTAAAACATATACCATTCTGCTCAAAATTCATTTTCACTGGAGCCCTATAAAGCCTTTCCAGAACTACCTTGGATGCATACAAAATTATGGTGTTTCTGATAATCCCATGAGCCATTAAATATTTACCTATCTGATGTATGCATAAACATTATCAGCCTATCTAGTTCTACTAAATAATAACTTTGTTGCAATAGAAGGGTACTTACGCAGAAGCACTGGACTTCATGGACTGAACAAACAATGTTTTGGTAGGTTTGGCGTACGTGTTTTCTGGCCTCCAATTCCATGGTTTGCAGTATGTGTGATCTAGCAAAAATATACTGCATTCTCTCTCCTAGAAAACATTCACAAACAATTAAAAAACAAAAACACTGCATCTATAATACAGGATAGCAGTAACTATATTCTATTTGGACTTAAAAGTATGTATGGATGTCAGCATTACCCCATAGCACAACTTTTAGAGCAAGCAGGACAATGAAGCATGAGTAGAAATAGAGAACCAAAAACATCCGAACTGGCTACGCAGTGTTTAGCCTATCTGTGCCCTCAGTGCTCATCATCTGTCACTATCATAAAAAGGCATGGATGAAACTATGTTACATTTTTAAAACTCTATTTAAAGAAGATGCCGCTGTCCATACATGTTTGGTACCTCCATCATTTGCAGCAGTAGTTAAAATTGAGAAACACTGGCAATTTCCCAGCGGATATACTTTTAATTCTTCCAGGATGTGTGAGTTTGTCTTGTACACTTTGTTTTAATTTACCTAAGAAATAGAAAATGCAGGGGGTCGGGGGTCATTGGGTGCCACAAATCTCTACTAATAATTCTGTCCTGAAAAACATTTTCAATTGTTCTCATCGAAATATTGCCTGTATGAACTGTTGCAGAGTCTTGTTGAAAAAAGGCAAAATCAAGACGGAGAAACTTTCTTTTGTACATGGTTAGGCTTTCACGGCCGGTGTTAATCTAATAGAATGTATTTCCTGGTCCTTGTTGGCCGTGGTCCAGAGGATGAAGATTCTCCTGACGTTTCGCTTATGTCTCCGACAAGCATCGTCAGAGGATTCTAGCTAGGTACTTGCTGGAATGTCATTTGGTACAATGTCTCGTCAAATATAGCCTGGTCTGTCCACGCCAACTTGCCTGCTACTAAAGAACCAATGGCAAATAGAAGTTGTTACAAAAGAAAAAGAAATGTGTTTAGGTTGGCAGGACAGTTAAAGCTATAATGTCAAGGATGTTTGTGTTTTGTTCTTTGGAAAAAGAAACATGTAAGTTTGGCTTGTAAGAAAATAAATGTTTTGTTAGTTTTTGCAGTGGAAGTTTAATTTGGTTAATACTAGATCAGTGATTTAGTCCCTTAACGTAACAATTTGGTGACCCCGACGTGATAGTGATACGTTTTATAAGGTAAGCAACAACAAAAAATGGATAAACTGCAAAAAAAGCGTAAGCCAATACGTGCATCATTTACGAAAACATATAATGAATTGACTGAGAATTTGGCAAGCAAGCAAGCAGAAAGTGAAGCTACACACCTGATGCATGCAAAGTTAGAGAGATTAACTTTGGACGAGAAAATCCTTGATTTGTGGTTAGAAGGTGACGCTGATGATGATGATGATGCATATAACCGTGAGTACAATGCCATTGAGAATTATAGAGATAAGATGGACAAGATTAGATTAAAAATGTCAAGCATTTCTAATGGTAGACAAACAGTTGCAGATCATATCTCTATAGCTTCCTCGAGTTCACATAAGAAGAATCAGAAATTACTGAAGTTAGAGCTACACTAATATGGCGGCAAAGTCAAGGATTGGTTACGATTCTGGAGCATGTTTAAAAGAATCCACGAAGATAACGAAATTGAACCAGAAGACAAATTTCAATATTTAGTACAAAGTACAAAGCCAAATAGTAGAGCTAGAGAGCTGGTCAACAGTTTCCCAGTCACTGCAGAGAATTACCCTAAAGTGATAGAAATTCTGACGAACAGGTTTGAATGTGAAGATCTGCTGATTGAGCATTATACTAGGGAGCTTATTAATTTAGTGATACAAAATACAACTCGCAAGAATGACAAATCGGCAATTGCTGCGTTGTATGATAAGTTAGAATGTCAGTTGAGAGCTTTAGAATCCATTGGTGTAATTAGAGATAAACATGCATCAATGTTATATCCGCTGGTAGAATCGTGCTTGCCAGAAGAGGTTTTAAGGGCATGGCTTAGGAACCAATCACTGACGAATCCTGATACAGACAATGTACAAAATGACCGACTGGAAACTCTTCTTGATTTCCTCCGGAAAGAAGTAGAAGGTGAAGAAAGAATAAAGTTCGCCCAAGCTGGCTTTGATTTATTCGAAAAGAAAAAGCAGGAAAGAACTAAAAGAAGAGAATTTGAAGATGAAAATGTGCCCACTGCCAATTCCCTGTTTGCTGGTAAATCTGATGAGAAAAGAAAACGATGCATTTTTTGCAGTAAGCTACATGACAGCAAGGAGTGTCATGTCGCCCAGTAGATGAGCTTAGAAGAAAAACGCAACAAGGTAGCAAAAGAAAAGTGCTGCTTCTCATGTTTGAGGTTAGGTCATCGAGCCAAAAATTGTAAAGCAAACCTGAAGTGCCATTTATGCAAACGGCAGCATACTGTTATCATGTGTCCACAGTTAAATGCACAAGCAGTATCTGAACTCGAGACCCAAGAGAAAACAGAACAATATATCCATGAACATTCACAGTGCTACAAAAGAAATGTTGTTATAAACCTTAAGTGTAAACTTGAAACACAAAGGTAAAGAAAAGATAGTTCGAGCACTGATAGATAGTGGGTCACAAAGATCATACATTTTGCAGAAAACTGCTAATGAAATGGGGTATCATCCTCTAAAAACAGAAACAATGGTACATAGATTGTTTGGAGGCACCGAAACCTGTGAAGAAGAGCATAATTTGTATGAAGTATGTGCTGGCAGTTGTGAAGGCTCACACACGGCTACTCTGCAATTGATAGGACAGAAAACTATTTGTGGGAAGATCCCCAGGTTAAACTTGGGACCATGGATGAAAGAATTGAAGGCGAAGAAGATATGGCTTTCGGACGTGGGATCGGATCTACCTGAAGTGGAGATGCTGTTGGGAGCTGATGTTGCTAATTGCATTCTATTGGGCGAGATACGTAAATTGGCATGTGGATTAATTGCTGTGAAGACAGAGTTTGGATGGACGGTGACAGGAAAAATGGAAGTGAAGAAGAATGACTCGTTAGCAAGAGAAACTACTTCTCTGTTCATCCAATCTGCTTCCATACCTGATCTATGGAACTTAGAAGCTATAGGTATATCTGATCCATCAGAGCTGAAATCCAGAGAAGAGTTGGAGGAAACAGCATGTCGCTACTTCTTACATACAGTAAAGGTTACTGATAATGACAGGTATGAAGTTGCATTACCATGGCTGGAAAGTCGACAGTTTTTACAAAATAATAAGGAGATTGCTGAAAGAAGATTAGTATCCATCACCAACCAACTGATAAAAGAGAAAAAATATGAAGAATATGAAAATGTTTTCAAGGAATGGGAAAATGAAGGTGTAATTGAAGAAACTTTAGAGGAAAAAGAGGACCAATTTTGTTATTACTTGCCACATCGAGGAATCTTTAAGGAAAACTCGACCACGAATGTGAGACCAGTATTCGATGGATTGTCAAAATCAAAAGATGCCCCTTCTTTGAATGAATGTTTGGAAAAGGGGCCTAACTTATTGTTACAAATACCAGCTGACCTACCCTCTAGAGGATGTTCAGCGACTACACTTCTGTCATCGAAATGGTGGGAGGGACCACTATGGCTGAAGCTCCAAGAATATGAATGGCCTAAAGAGAATATTGAAGTCGATGAAGAAGAAATTAATCGAGAGCGCAAGAAGGGGATTTCGATGGTCTTAGTTTCTGCAAGAACAGAATACATACCCCTTAGAGGTAGACACTATTCCAGAAGAGCAGCATGATATGGTGGAGAACGCTTCTGAGATTGAAAAAGACCCACGAGTGATCATTAGCAAATCTGGAAGGAAGATCAGACTACCCTCCCGCTTAAATTTGTAATCAGTTTATATTTAAAGGGAAATTGTAATGTTTCAATTATATGTATAAAATTGAAAGGTGGGAGGATGTTACGAAAGAAAAAGAAATATATTTAGGTTGGCAGGACAGTTAAAGCTATAATGTCAAGGACATTTGTGTTTTGTTCTTTGGAAAAAGAAACATGTAAGTTTGGCTTGTAAGAAAA
The DNA here is from genome assembly GCA_030765055.1 of Mantis religiosa. Taxonomy (NCBI): domain Eukaryota; kingdom Metazoa; phylum Arthropoda; class Insecta; order Mantodea; family Mantidae; genus Mantis; species Mantis religiosa. The sequence continues at coordinate 215,220,889 of CM060952.1, forward strand.
TAAATGTTTTGTTAGTTTTTGCAGTGAAAGTTTAATTTGGTTAATACTAGATCAGTGATTTAGTCCCTTAACGTAACAGAAGTGAATTGAAACATATTGTGCAAATATCTAGGCCTACCTAAGGTATGTAGACATGTACTATTGCATATTGTACTCTGTAGCGAGTGAGTCCAGCATTGACTCTCAACAAAGGTCAATGCCAATGCCTATCCCTGTTTGACATTACGTCATGTGCATTGCGGGTTGCATGTTGAGACGTCATCTGCTCCCTCATTGAGCCCATGTTTGCTGATGCCTGCCATGTCTTATTCAGTTAGTTTGGTAATAGCACAAAAGTAATCATCTACTTACTGATTGTCCTGAGAGCTGCTGCAAATAATTACTAAGTTTCAAATTACTATCTTCACCAGAGTCACTTGAAGGACTTGGAAGATTTGAGGAGTTGGATGTCCCACTATGATGCCCTGCCACTGAGGATGCTGGTGATGGAACCTGTAACACAAGCAATTTCCAAATTCAAATATATGTCACTTCAAACTTTTGCACTCATCTATGATTTGTTTCCATGATATGATATGGGTCATGTCAACGGTACTGTGCATAAATTCCTATATTACGTGTTCTTTCAAATACAGTAAAAGCTCCATAGTTTTACATTTGATCATTACAAAATATGTTTACAAGCAATTGAGTTTTAAATGCACTTCAAAAGTTTGTATTAACATTCACTTCAAAAAATGATAAAAATATTGAAATAAAATCATGCTATTCTATATGCTCTCGGATTTCAAGGCAGGTGCAGTGATGAAGAGCCATCAACATTTTGGAACATACATCTCTCCCATCATCCGGACGATGAATGAATAAAGCGATGAAAAACACAATGTATATACCGTCCATTGGGGCAGCTAACAAGGACCTGGTAGAAAGCATGGGATACTTCCGTTAGGTCAGTGGGTGTGGACCTCATGGAAAACGTAACTGATTTAGATGTTTATTCCGTCAGAATTTGTGCTTCTTAGGCCGGTTGACCTCCATGAGGAAATGGCATCACAGTTCAGCACACTCCTCTTCAGTGTTGACTGAAGATGTGGGCAAGTGTCCATGAAATTAATCTCACAAAAACATAATTTGATTGAAGTATTGTCATCGGCTTCTTAAGTTAAGTGGAGAATATTTACTAAATATTTTTATTTGTGTAGTGTTTGTTACTCCACTGTAAATAGCTTCAATTTCTGTGTTATCTAATGCTTATTGCATTAAAAGTTTCCCTTTCTTGGCTATTGTGACTGAGATTTCAACCGCATATTCGGAGTAGCTGTTTTGAAGGACAGTGAGTTTTAGTTGTTAAAATTCTTGCTCTGGTGGCTCGAATCAGAGATAGACAAAACTCTATGGGACAGAGTGTTGAGAGTACCAACTCACGACTTATGATGGAAACTGTGAGCATTCAATGAGAGGTCGGTGTGCATTGGCTTATGATATACAGCATGCCCCAGTGTACCATGGCTGCTTCTTGAAATCTGAATGTCCAAGAATGGAAGAGCTCTGTCCTTCACTTCCTCTGAATTTGAGGTCAGAGGCTGCTGACGTGCACAAGGAAGCTCGGCAAAGTGTCTGGTCCAAGTGGCCAGATAATGAACATGTCATTCAAGTATCTGTAGAAAAAAGATGGTTTGAATGGAGCTGTGGCAGGTATTTTGTGTTCCATATAGAAATTTGCTATTGCTAGTGGCCCATTGCAACTATGTTTACTTAAAAAGGCTAAACAAACCATGGAGGGAGCACTGCCTGAGTACTGAAAATATATTCCAATTTAATGATACATTTCTACTCTCCCCTTGCTCAAGTTGGTGGGTAGCCAGCATAAGAATGTGATGACACACTCATGATACACTTGCTAAGAAATGTAATGAGGGCAATGATCCGAGGGAACTGTGCTAATTCATGGTTGCCTGTAATGTATACCCAAAGTACAAGCTTCAAGGACCCACCCCTTCTTAACCTAACCTAAGTTAACTTTCAACATTATGTGCTTGTGTCATGCTGTGAATCTGTATAACAGGATATATATCACTGTTGAATACATCGTGAATTATGTTTCTAAAAGGAAAGGGGCTGACAAATAACCCTGTAGTGTTGTTTTGCTGTACTTATTTAATATCATAGATCCCTTACCGCTATGAGACTTCACTAATGAAGCAAACAAAACCGTCCTAATACCTACCGAAACGAGTGGGCAAGTTGAACTCGCTGGCGTTGTAGACAATAGCAGCTTCATCAGGCTGTCTTTCCCCTTCTGTGTTTCAGCCATAATCAATGACAAGCAACACAGTCTCAAACTCTGCAGTCAAAGCTTCAATCACCCTTAGGTATACTTGCATGAGAGGCGTTAAAAGCTTGATTTGCGTCAATAAACCAGAACATAGTTACGTCATTATGTTCCGTCTACAGCATTTACAAACCAATCTCCGATGAGTTTCGCCCTGAATGTCCCATAAACCAACATGAGCAACTATGTTGCACAACAAACACATAACGTAAACAGTAAATAATTATACAATCGTTTCATTCCACAAATTACAACCACTCCAACTTCACACTAAGCCACGCTCACGCACGCCCACAGAACACTGTACTCTCAAACTATACTCCGTGTATACGCAGTACACCAACATACACATGATACCTATACATCGGATTATCTCGATTTATTAATTAAATGCACAGATTAATATTAAATTTACACTGTCCGGCCAATACGCAGTGGAAATATCTCATGTGTTGGATGCACATTAATTCTTTACAATACCAACGAGATAAATGTTTATAAAATTGTTTATCATATTGGAAATTAATTGTTCTTTCACACTGGCCGTGTGTAGGCTAATCCGCGGTTCAGATCCCGGCTATGGCATTGAATTTTTCATTCTGACTCTACGTTTCCACTGTTTATCATATCACTGTAGGTATAATGAAAATAGGATAAAGATGCACAATAACGGCGTAGCAATATGGCGGGCGTGATGTCTTGGCTCGAGCGTTGCCAACATCCAAAGCATGCTTTCCGCCGTTATTGTGCACCTTTACCGAAAATTGGATAAACATAAGGAGACGTTCTGTGTGACAAACCTCTGAATAAATAAATGTATTCTTAGGAAAAGTCTGTCTTTTAAATTTAATCATCTTCCAAGGAAGAAAAACGAAGATTTGAAAGTGAGTTCCATCCTCTCGGTGAAAATTATTTATATATTTTCTAAAAAAAAAAAAAAAAAAAAAAAAAAAAAAAAAAAAAAAAAAAAATTGGCCGAAAATTTACATTAAAATTTTCTGTGCTTAAAAATTTTCATGACGACTCAAATGTTTATCTTGAGTTTTCTGAAAATGTTCTCAGAAGCCCTTGATTTTTACATAACCGATAAACAGCAAAAGTTATACAAAATTATGTTCATAAAATGCTTCTCGATCCTGGTACTGATTTGAGAAAAGTTTGATTTGAAATAAAATGCCTTTCTATGACATCAATTTATCATCGATAATCATGAAGGTGGTGGGGATCGTTTCTCTTGAAATGGTCACAGAATTACCTGTTCCTAATACAGTTATACAAGGAAATCGGAGATGATTTATTAGGCTGGTCCTTTCAGTTGGTTATCTATTTATTTTCAGCTTTCCACAGTCAATAGTTAACATTTGTTGGTATATAATGTAAATTTCAGTGGATTTCAGTCCTCGAAGTACGTAACCATTTACTATATGAGACTATAAGTCTCAAAAGTACTTGTGTTCCATAACTACTTTATTTAATGTAATCTTAAATACACAACTCTATAGCCTTTTTTTATTATTTTTCCCAATTCACGCCTCCAACGTTGTCATATCGGACGATGAATGGAATGGGTGAAATGATGCTCAAATGGACCCAGGGTCCGTAGAGCTTAGAGTTACCCGACATTCGTCTTTCAGGGTAAGGAAAAACCCCGGAAAACCCCTTATCCAGGTAACTCACCCTGACCGAGATTCGAACTCGGGACCTCTTGAACGTGATGCAGACATGCTACCGTTTACGCTACCGAGGTGGGCATAAAATACTCTTGAGTACCATAATTACTCCACCAATGATTCGGAAGACAATATGCTCCTCTCCCCATTGTATATTGGACAGGGAAGCTATAAGTGATATGCGTAGTTATTAATCTGGGTGCGCAGTAGTTGAGGGAAGTTTTGCTTGACGACTGGTGTAGTGTTCTGTGGTTAAGTTGGTGCAGTTGGAATTTGGTTTGGTTTCTGTGGTTTGCTGTATTAATGTGTGCTGGCGACACTGTTTGCTCTGAGAGCGGGAAGTGTAATAACCTAAATAAGTGAGAACTGAAAATAAGTAATGAAAATTAGTTCATGCTTTTAAGTACAGTACGTGAACAAGAAGACCATTTAGTTATCGAATATGACAAGTGCTCAGCAACGTACCAAAGGTTCAATTACTTTGAAAGGATCAGCGGATTTAGTTAAAGAATATTTAGGCGAGTACCTCGTTTCATTTCGTATCAAGATACCAACCTATTCGTGCTCTTATATGTTTGTAATGATTATTTTGGAATGCATTGTATATACGTAATTTAGTGCATCAATTACGTAGTCTCCACTAAGCCCGATCAAACATTTTAAGTTGAGTTACATTTAATAATGTAAGACTTGAAACTTTCACGGCGAGCATTACTAATCAAGGCTTCGCAGGTGATCAGTCGTGTCAAATTAATAAACGTCGAGCTTTGATCCTGAAGAAGGCCATGGAGTTTACAATGGCCGAAAGCTCGACGTTTATTAATTTGACACGGCTGATCACCCGCGAAGGCTTGATTACATTTAATAAGTGAAAATGTATACAAATATAATTTGTAACTTAAAAAACTTCACTTATAAGAAATTATGACCATTTTCTTAAAAATTGTCATCATTTCTTATAATATAAGTGAAGTTTTTTAAGATACAAATTATTATATTTGTATATATTTGTTTGCTTCACTGTTAATAGCTTCATATTTTACGTATTTATTAATTAAACATTTGTTTGTTGCAGATTATGGCATTAATAGTGTGCTCTACCAGCGAGGAATTTATCCGCCAGAGACGTTCACTACGGCAGAACATTTTGGTATAACAATTTATAAGTCAACAGATGAGAAAATTATTGCATTCCTCAAGTCAGTCTTAGAAAAAATTCAAGGTATGAGTGTATCGCATATTATAATTTGTATATACTATTTTATTTGGCTTAAGTAAACCATACAAGTACCTGCAATTATCTCATTCTCTGCAGAGTTAAGATTATGTTATGGTTGCAAGCATTCTTATTTCACTGGGTAACTTTTCAATAGTAGACCTCTTATTTCTGGTTAATTCAGTCAAACTGTTATACTCAAAAAAAATTTTTAATTAAGATAAAAAATTGACTTTTGAATACCACTGCTGAATAGTGTGAAGTCTTAAGATTAAGGAACTAAAGATATATTGATTTGTTTCTACATTGAATTAATAAAGTAAATAATAAAGTAATCCACAGCATAACAGTCCGAATTGGGCCAGGGCCTACCAACCTAACTTTTTTTGTTGTAATTTTACGTTCTCCAATGTTAAGTCATATCGGATGATGAATGGAATGGGTGAAATGATACTCAAATGAACCCGGGGTCCATGGAGCTTAGAGTTACATTCATCTGTTAGGATAAGGAAAAACCCCGGAAAAACTTTATCTGGGTAACTCACCCTGAATGAGATTCAAACTCGGGACCTCTTGAACATGAGACAGATATGCTACTGCCACGTTACCGAGATGGGACCAACCTAACTGCCAGCTTCATGATTACATATGCAAGGCAGAGGTGGGTGAGCAACTGATGCAGACAGGAGATGTGATCAACTTCTCGGTACCCCAAGCCAGAAAGTTGGCATTCTTGACTGGGATTTGCTGTCTATTGGAGCTCCATATATTTCTCGCAATGCTAGGTGAGCATCAATCCTATACCCAAGACTTAAATCTGCATTCCCACAGGTAGGATCAAATCTGAGTACGTTCCGTGGCAGGAAACCGGAATATGTCAGAGGAAGGGCATTACGTGAATTGGCTTCATCAAATTCTGCAACAGTTCTTATAGACAGTTTTTATTTTGTTGTTGAAGGTTAGAAGGAAAATTGGCATGCATATATATTAGTACTAAATTACGTATTCCAAATGATTTCCATAAAACTTTTCTGCATATATAAATAAACTTTACAAACATGGAGTCTACCACATGCCAGAGCAAAAGCAGAAACAAAAAGGTGTTGCATACCAAAACAAACATTGACTGGTCTCCAATCTTACAACCTTTGACAAAAAAATGAGCAGACTCTGGAAGCTTATATTTTTCTAGGTCCACATCATGTCCATGGCCGGTTTACTTTGGTGTCATGGAATGCGTCTCTTTAGCTTCGTCCTACTGAATCCTCTTATAATAATAATAAAGTGACTAAACATAGTTTTTACGATTAATTTTGACATCACTTTCTAAATTCCTCCAAACACACATAATAATGAGAATGTTCACACATTGCGTATTGTTTCATATGTTTCATGCATATTCACACTCTAATGTGTGCAAAATTTTGAGTCTGTTACTAAATGTCTACTGATAGCTGAATGGTTATAGACAAGTATGTAGGATTACACAAATATAAATATTTGTTACTAAGGCTTCACTTATCTTAAGAAATTGGTGTTAATAGTTCTTTCTAATGGAGATCAATTTCACAAACAGATCGTTTGTATCTTCAGTCCACAAACAAACTCCGTTGTCAGTAAGTAGGAGCTTGAGCTACAAAGGTTTGAAATCCGAACATCATTTTGCTTAAATTTAAAGGGAGTCGATTAATGACACTAAACAACACTTACTTTTAAACTTTTCCAGAACATGTTTCAGAGAACATGTTGTTTAGTGTCATTAATCGACTCCCTTTAAATTTAATTTATTATAACAACACTGTTTTGAATACTTCCAAGAAAGGAATCATTTTTTTTTTAATTGTAGAAGTTTGAAATGTTAATTTTGAACATTGTAATATAACAAAATTTAACTTTATTGTTACACCATAGTGAAGCGAAACAATTATTAAATCATAGATGAGTCGTATCTATTACACATAAGCTCCATGGACCCCGAGTTCATTTGAGCATCATTTCACCCATTTCATTCATTGTCAGATATGACTTAATGATGGAGGATGGAAATAGAAAAAAAAAATGAAATAAACTTAGAAACAGAATCGACTGCCGGTATTTTAAAATTCAATACGCGATGTTAGTTTTTAAAATTCATTACGCGATGTTAGTTTTTAAAATAAATATTTTTTCCCAAACCATTAAATCTATCGCACTATTTAGTTGTTTTAGTAATTTAATTTCAAAATTTATTTCATGGTTAAATGACCAAGAATGATCTGCTACGGCTGATTTATCAGTTTGTTTATACTTAATGTTACTAAAATGATCTTTCGTTCTGGTCTCTAAATAATTTGGTCTTTCCAATATAAACTTTATCACAATCTAAATAATTAAATTGATAAATGCCAGATTTTTTTTAAATCACCAGTACCAAACATATAACATCTGTAATGTTCAGTACAAAATTTCGGGCTGTAAGGCTGGAATCTTCTACTGAACAAGATGCTGGCCGTGAAAGCCTACGTTTGTTAACATCTGTAATGTTTGAAAGAGGAAAATACTTCAACAATTACTACTACTGCACATACTGCCTGCAGTGCTGTATGTAGTAAAAGCGGGTGTTAAACAGTACACATCTCATTTCAAAATATTATACAATTACTCATCGCCAATATACCTGAACACAGTGCCTAATACACATACAGAATTGAAAAAAAGGAAAGGGAATTGGATTTAAATGAGTCATGCACAAACATGTCATATAATCCAAGAAAATGTGATGACTATATTTGTTTATGGAGATATCAATACATTAAACCGATACAATGATACATTACATTCCCTTTATAGCACACAACACTTTAACAATCATCCATAAATTCATTTACCGAGTAATAGGCCTTGCTGAATAGAGCGATCTTATACTTAACCATTTTCCCCGAAGATAGTAATTTTAGTCTTTTGGAAGGGCACTGAATATTCTCACACATTTATAATATACTCCTTTCTGGAAACAAGTCAATCTAGCATTGGGTTTGGGGTTCAAATCCTGGCCATGGCATTAAATTTTTCAGTTTGACTATCTATTCAAAACCTTAGCCTATATATGGCTAGTGTGAAGAAATGATAACTTAAATCCACTCAAAAGTCCAAATCCATCCATACCTGACAGAGCATATTGTTACATATATGGCTGAGGAATAATTAGGAAACTATATCACATTTTAGAATTTTAGGACCAATGCTCACTCTGGGCACTCGTCTTATTCACATGTTTTGAAGTTCCAAATTTTGCTGAGTGGCTAAATTAGCAGCTGGCGGACTGCTCGCATGTGTTTAACACCAAAAGGTGACTGCACGTATCTTTAGAACTATGATATACGGTTACGTCAATTTGGCTTAATATGATTGGGAGACGGCTACGTAGTGCTCCAATTTGGGACCTTAGACATAATGCTGAGTTGACACGGTAACATCATAGATGACCCACATATTTTAAGATCACTGATTCCAACCATGGGAGTTCAATATGAGTCAGTCAGTCGATTCAGTACAAGTCTGTTGTTGGGGTCAGTGCAGTCCAGGGTCAGCTCACGCCATGCTGTCTTCAACTGATGGCGATGCCATGTATCCTCAGCCATACATGAAACACTGCACCATTAAGTTAAGCCTTTAGAAATCAGTAATATGTTGTAGTATCACTACTTTCACCCCTAAGCCCCTTCAGGGCTAAGGGAATGGTTTGTAACCCATTTGTACTGTCAATCAGAATTAGCATCCAGTAAACGGGATTAAAAATGGATTGTACTAACTGGTATTGTTCCCATCTCCAGAGTTCCATCCTCTACCTCCTAGCTCCTAGCTTGCATTACTATTTTGCCCTACCATCTGTTCTCCCATCCTTCCAGCTATGGCCCTAGTTACTGGGTAGGCTGGTTGTCATTTTAAAAGTGATGCTACTGTTGACTTATCTTCCTGTTTGAAAAACATAATAATTCTAAGATTTATTGGAACTGGTACAGAAAGTGTTGAGCTGTTTTCCAACATATTTACCACTGGAACTCTGATATTTGTCATACTGTAGGATCAAATTTTGTATCCTTGTCTGCCCGTGGGATTGCCACTGGTGGATTGCCACTGCAGGACGGCAACAAGCCCAGCAGTCGAGCCCCAAAGGTCCCTGGTTGGTGGTCCCAAAATGGTCCCAGCAGAGGAGCGAAGACCGGCAATGCACTTACCAGATGAGGAAGCAGTTCAGCTCAGAGCATATCATCCTGCCATGCACTGCCGAGACATCTGCCGGCACTTATACGCTGAAAGAGACCATCCGATGAGTGATGTGAAATGATAATGGAGATGAAATGGAGGGACAGGAAAGTCAGGGGATGTAATTAACCTACCAGCATTCCCCTTGCGACTCAGGAAAACCCCTGAAAAACCCATGGGTCAGGTAGGTCGGCCACAGGAATTGAACCTGGGCCTCCCAAATGTGGGCCACAGATGAAACCACCTGAGCCATCCAGCTTGGTGATAGTTCCCTTGTAACATCCTATGCTGCTGTTCTGAATGGCACAATGCAATGCTCTATGCATTCCAAAACTTATCACAGATTGCGTTTCACACTCAGCAGGAGCTCCATCTTTAATTACTGCAGCAATACTATTGTGGGAACCCTGAAAAGTCTGCTACCATATATGGCTTACCACATAATTATTCTATCATGTAAACATAATTATTTTGCGTAATATATGGTTTGCTAAGTGTGGAATGGGTCAGAAACTTACTTTATGGATGCACCTCATATGTATAAAATAGCACTCACAAATTTTGTAATTTTCACTGAACCTTTACACAGATTAAATATCCACCACAAGCACCACATGAATGTCTAACAATACTTCAGGCACTTGAATATAACACTTTTCTGTAAAACATATGATTGCATATAAGTGAGCTAAGTAAGAGTAAAAGCAATTCTAATGTTCATTTCAAACACTTTCCATCAATTAAAAATTGATATAAAAATTATTTGTGGTTGGTTTATTGACACTCGTCACTTACTTTTTCATATATTTATGAGAGACTAGTTTCAAAGGCCCTGGCCTCCATTTTCAATCTCTTCCCAACTGGCAACTGTTGTTATCTGCTCTCTCTGGTGGTGGAACTATGAACTTTTTTGTCAAATTATCTGCTGGCGGGATTTCAAAGTTCATTACGCGATCCTTATTTTTCCAGATGAATATGTTCTCCCATGTTGTCAATCTATTTTGGTTTATCACTGCTTTTAATAATTTTGGATTTGGATCAATGTCATGGTTTTCATTCCAAAAATGAAATGCTACTGCTGACTTGTCTTCTTGTTTCAATCTGATGTTTCTAAAGTGTTCTTTGACTCTGGTTTTTAAATTTCTTTTTGTTTGACCTATGTAGCATTTTTCACAATTCTTGCAATTTATTTGGTATATTCCAGATTTGTTACCTGAAGGAATTTCATCTTTTGTTTTTGAATTTAGTAATTTTAAAATTTTAAAATTGAGTATCTATTAGTAGGTACCTACTAATAGATACTCAATTTTAAAATTACTAAATTCAAAAACAAAAGATGAAATTCCTTCAGGTAACAAATCTGGAATATACCAAATAAATTGCAAGAATTGTGAAAAATGCTACATAGGTCAAACAAAAAGAAATTTAAAAACCAGAGTCAAAGAACACTTTAGAAACATCAGATTGAAACAAGAAGACAAGTCAGCAGTAGCATTTCATTTTTGGAATGAAAACCATGACATTGATCCAAATCCAAAATTATTAAAAGCAGTGATAAACCAAAACAGATTGACAACATGGGAGAACATATTCATCTGGAAAAATAAGGATCGCGTAATGAACTTTGAAATCCCGCCAGCAGATAATTTGACAAAAAAGTTCATAGTTCCACCACCAGAGAGAGCAGATAACAACAGTTGCCAGTTGGGAAGAGATTGAAAATGGAGGCCAGGGCCTTTGAAACTAGTCTCTCATAAATATATGAAAAAGTAAGTGACGAGTGTCAATAAACCAACCACAAATAATTTTTATATTAATTTTGACGTCACTGTTACTAAATTCCTCCAAACACACATCAATTAAAAATTGATTTTTGTTGTGGCAGAATGGTTGTTGAACAGGCACCTGCAGAAGATATCCCTCGTCATACTAAATGTGAACACTTCGGAGGTGATGGAGCAGTGGGATTTTACAATAGAATATGAAGGTGATGAAAATGCTAAACCAGCAGAGAATGGAGAGACCTCTGGTACCAAAGACATCAAAGTAATTCAGAAAGAAATCCGAGAAGTGCTTCGACAGATATGTGCAACTGTAAGCTTCTTACCATTGCTGGAGTGTCGCTGTAAGTGTGCATTATAATTACTACTTCTCAGTAGAACTTGATTGTTAACCCTCTTGTTGCTGCATATCGATTAGATCGATGGTGCCTGTTTGGTGTTTAAATGCCAACCTCAAATGTGTCAGCTATGTGAAAAATGCCAATCCGCTTCCTATGGTAATGTTAGCTTTTGGAAAACAATCCATAACAAATGTAATTTTAGAGCAAAATTAAAAATGTAAAAGGTGAATTTTGCCAATTAATTTCTGTAAAATGTTCTATTAACTAACAGAATCATCAGAGAGCTAATAAATATCCAGCACATGTTTAAGTACAACAAGAAGTACTAATTTTGTTACTGTAATTTAACCGCTTCAGTGATGGCCATTTAAAGCCTGCACGGCCCAGGAACAGATACCCAATAAACAGAACAAGACATTTATTTTGTTAAGTGCTGTAAAACTGCTTCATAAATACACATTCGTATCTTCTGCATTTATTAAGTTGTTTAAATGAAACAAAAACTGATTTAAACCCCATTTAAGGCAGTATACTTCTACAGTATCAATAAAGTAGAGACTATATTAATAAATTGTTGAAATTTTAGTATTTGTTTCACTGTAGTAAAAGCCATTTTTTGCATTGAATGCATCTAATATTTGAGTATTTTGTTTAGTGTGCATGTGAATGATATGTATATCTGTGTAAGCAACTTCTGTGGTTGAAGGTTTTAGGGTTTAATATAATTTTGAGTCGAATTAATACTCAATGCTCCACTTATTGCTAATATTTACCTAGAACGTATGTCGTTAGGATCTTCCTAACATCATTAGCTGTTGTCGACTAATGGACATTGGTTTGGTGAACTCATTGGAGGTGATAGGTGCATCTCTGTCTGTATCTTGATGAACTTGTAGTAAACCTGAAGTTTCGGTTCCTTCAAAGTTAGTGTCAAAATTAAACAATTTTCTTCCATATTTCTTTATGAAGATTTTTTCTCACATGATTAATGCAGGTGGACCACACACAGTGGATTTCTCATTCTATATCATGATTCTCCTTCCCAAAATGGTACACTACTGCCAATTTACCTATTTCTTTGTTCCTGAGTTCCTAAAGTGCTCTTTAAGCCTAATGTTCAAGTTCCTTTTTGTTTTTCTAATGTAAAAGTTGTCACAGGCCTTTGCAGTTTATCTGGTACACACCTGATTTTTTGTCTGTGGGATTTTAAGGTTTAGTTTATTCTACCACGTGATAATCATTGTATAAGGTGCATTCAAAAAGAAATGAGCCGGAGACATATTAACCAAAACCAGTACCTGTATGTTAGAAGTATTGGCCCTGGCTGTTGAGACACTTGTTCCACTGCAACTCAGGGTGTTGAATGGCTGTATCATAGAAGTTCCGGGGCTCCGATATGGGCCAGTTCCGCGTTGGAACAGCTGGACGTTGTCTGAGGTGAATCATTTGCCCCTCAGAGCCTTCTTAAGGGGATCAAAAATGGCGTAATCACAGGGAGAGATGTCTGGACTGTGTGGAGGGTGGCCGAGAGCCTTCCATTTGAATTTCTGCAGGAGTTCTGCAACTGTGTTGGCTTTATGAGACTTTGCATTGTTGTGGAGCAGAATTACCCCACGAGTAAGATTGCCTGGGCCTTTTGATTTGATCGTTCAGCAAAGGTTGGGCAAGGATTGCAACTAATGCTGAGCATTCACTGTTGTCCTGTGCTGCAGGAAGTGTATCAGAAGGGGGCCATATTGGTCAAAGAAGAACGTCAGCATAACATTTTCTGCATTTGTGCAGATGGCCTTGGCTTTTTTTGGTGGTGACCCTGGATGCTTCCACTGAGACTTTGTCGTTTTGATTCTGGTTTGAAGTGATGACAGCTTGACTCTCTCCAGCCACGACTTGTGCCAGGAACTCATTACCTTCCCTAGCATAGTGCTGCAGATGACCAAGACAGTGGGCCATTCGACATGCTTCCTAGTGTGGTTGAAGTCAGTAGGGCACCCAGTGGGCACACACTTTGCACAAGAGAAGTTGTTCCTTCATGAAGGTGTGAATGCTTCCGACGCTCAATCCGACCTCTGCGGCTATGGCTTCACTATCACTCGGTGATCCTGGGTAATGAGTGCATCAACCGGCTGGATGATGTCATTGGTAATGCAGTGTGGTGCTCCAGACCGTGCATCATTGGCTAACGACACCGATCCTCCCCTTAAGTGATTGTGCCATGCCTTGACCCTTGCAAGGAACATGCAATGTTCGCTGTACACTTGTGATATTTGTTGATGAATGTCCATTCCTCCTACTCCTGCTGTCATAAAACGAACAGCACCTCTTTGCTCTTCTTTGAAGTCTCGCTTTCACTGTTTGCAATGTGACTGGCAGCATTGGACGATTGATGCCTGCTGCATCAATGCACGCATGTCCTCTAGCAACGGGCTGTACTTCCACGCTCTGTTTGAAATATCACTTCGTTACACACGCCACGATATTACCATCCTGTCACCGGTTTGCGTACACTAGACTCTGGCTCGTTTTTTTTGAATGCCCCTTATATATGTTGAGTGAAACACATGACTCTCTGTCAGCATCTGTATGTACCTCTTATTACAGTATCTCACAACTGAAGCTCATGGTAGGCTTATGCAGCTGTTTCCACTGCATATTTTAGTTATTTATATTGTCTCACAGTTCAGAGTGATTTTTTATAGCTAATCGAGAGTTAAATGAATAGCACATTTGAAATTGTTAAACTTCAGTATTAACCATGGCTTACCTAGTTTACATGGGATGTGTACAAGTTTCTGAAGTCACTTTAGAAGATATGGAGCGATTTTTGCGGTTTGAGATTTGTATATTGATTGCAAGTTTTCAGATTTTGAGAGAGATGTTGACGATATAGGTGGCAGTGAGTAAGAAAATGATCTGCTTCCTTGAGATGTTCGTGAAGAATCAATATTGTGCAGTGGTCAAAATAACTGAAGACAAATAGACATAGAGATAAACATTTTCTGGTGTGCAGCTAACTTCTGACGTCCAACCAATTGACATTTTCACTTTATTTTGAGCTTTAAAGTGATATTTGGATGTACGAGAACTTGATGCATGTATAGTTTTTATAAAAGTTTGTCTTTGAGTTTGAGCTGCATCCATAAGCATAGTTTAATATAATGTTTGTTCTATTTTCAGGTTCATTTGATATTTTAGTTACTACAACACGTGACTGTGATGTTCCCCAACAGTGGGATGAAACAAAACCAGCCAAGATTGTAAATGCTCAAGAACTTCAGTTACGTTCCTTCTCAACATCATTCCATAAAATGGAAACATTAGTGTGTTTTAAGGCTCAATAAACAACTGTAATGTTTTGGTATTACTTAAATGTTTTTATATGATTAGCTTTCTGTGGTGTAACTTGTCCTGATGAATGATTATTCTTGTTTAGAAGTAAGCTTCCAAGAATTAGCTATTTCATCATTTGTGAGAGTATCATTTTGTATACAAGGAGTTTAAACCTATTGTGACCCATGAAGATGGGCTATTCAATAAAGATCAAGTATTTTTTATACAGCTGCATATTTATTTACACGGTTATAATTGTTCAAACCGATTGCTACCCACTTCAATGCATTTGTTAAGATGTCCTCAAATATTCATAAGAAGCCATTATTTGCCGTGCCATTGAAAGTTACCTCAGATCTCTATAATTGCTCAAATCAATTATAATATTGGACTTACTTCATGAAAGTGCAAGTTTCAAATTGCAGGTAAACCACTCAACTATTTACTATTTATTTAGTAATGTGAATTAATCAAAGCTTCTTGGGTGATCAGCCACATCAGGTTTATGAAGGTCGAACAAGCTTTTGGCCATTTTGTACTCCATGGCCTTCTTCAGGATCTGAATCTTATGACTATACTCTGCTCTGTATTTACTATTATTTGGTGGGTGGAGCTTGGCCTTGGCCAATGAGTACGTGATAATTTGTGATTGGTGCGGCTGGTTTATGGTATGTTTGTCATCAGCTACAGACCCCCATGCTCTGTCTGGGGTGACTAGAGTTGCTGTTGCAAGTACTTTTAATGGCTGTTGTCCAAGCATGGCTTAGTTGAAGTCCGCAGTCTGTACTGTCTACCTACCACAAGAAAGCTGAAGGGGAAATGTGTTTGAATTGTTTTATCTCTTTGGTAGTGAATCTGTTTACTAGGAAACGAGTGTACGAGAGTGCATATAAGTCATCCAGGTTGCCAGACAACAAATGTGACAACATTTGCATATTTTAAACGAACCTAGCATCCTTGTAATACTCAGAAGGCAAGCATAAACACTGTGCGGCCAGCAAAAGTGATTACGTTACACATTCCTCTAGCTTGTCTTCTTGAGCTGAGCAGACATTATTGTAGTTATGTATAAGGTGCATTCAAAAAGAAACGAGCCAGAGACATAATTACAGAAACCGGCACCTGTATGTTAGAAGTATTGGCCCTGGCTGTTGAGACACTCATACCACTGTAACACATGGCAGTGAATGGTTGTCTCATAAAAGTCCCGAGGCTGCAATGTGAGCCAATTCAGCATGTACATCTGGATGTCGCCATCCGAGGTGAATCGTTTGCCCCTCAGAGCCTTTTTAAGGGGACCAAAAATGGCGTAATCACAGGTAGAGAGGTCTGGACTGCATGGAGGGTGGCTGAGAACCTCCCATTTGAATTTCTGCAGGAGTGCCACGACTGTGTTGGCCATATGAGGCTTTGACCTGTCATGGAGCAGAATGACCCCACGGGTGAGATTGCCTGGTCGTTTTGATTTGATCGCTTGGCGAAGGATGGTCAAGGATTGTGAGAAACGCTGGGCATTCACTTTTGTCCTGTGCTGCAGGAAGTGTATCAGAAGGGGGCCATCTTGGTCAAAGAAGAACGTCAGCATAACCTTTTCTGCACTTGTGTAGATGACCTTGGTTTTTTTTTTGGGGGGTGCTGACCCTCATGCTTCCACTGGAGACTTTGTTGTTTTGATTCGGTTCGAAGTGATGACACCGTGACTCATCTCCAGTCACCACTCGTGCCAGAAACTCATTCCCTTCCCTAGCTAAGCACTGCAGATGACCAAGACAGTGGGCTATTCAAAATGCTTCCTGGTGTGGTTGAAGACTGGGGCATCCAATGGGCACACACTGTGCAAGAGCAGTTGTTCCTTCATGAAAGTGTGAACACTTCCGACGCTCAATCTGACTTCGGCGGCTATGGCTTTCACTGTCACTTGGCGGTCCTGGGTAATGAGTGCATCAACCAGCAGGACAATGTCATTGGTAATGCACTGTGGCGCTGCAGACCGTGCATCATCGGCTAATGACACCCGTCCTCTCCTGAAGCGCTTGTGCCATGCCTTGACCTTTGCAAGGGACATGCAGTGTTTGCCGTACACTTGTGACATTTGTCAATGAATGTACATTCCCCCTATTGCTTTTGCTGTCAGAAAACAAACAACACCTCTTTGCTGTTTTTTTAAAACCTCCATTTTACTGTTTGCGATGTGATTGGCAGCGTTGGATTATTGATGCTGCTAGCTTTGTATAGTCACATGACATGCACGCGTGCCCTCTAGTGACGGGCAGTGAACTTCCATGCCTTGATCAGAACAACACTTTGTTATCCACACCACGATATTAACATCCTATCACATCCAATACAGTTAAATCTCGATCCTATCACCAGTTTGCACATACCAGGCGTCGGCTTGTTCCTTTTTGAACGCCCCTTACAGTTTAATTGAATGACTTCCTTAATGAGTCTGTCCCAGTATTTGCCAGTGTGTCTTAGAACTTTGATGTCTTTGAAGTTTATGCACATTCTCTATACAATGTTTGGCCACTACCGACTTTTCAGGTTGTTGGAATCGAATATTGCATTGGTTTGCTTTGTCAGTTGTGCATCCTGTTTGGCCTATGTGCCCTTTCCACATTTGCAAGGAATCCTGTGTACTCCTAGGACCTTGAGCACAAGTGGGTCTTTCACTGGTCTTAAATATTGTCGGATCTTCTTAGAGGCGTTGAAGAAGTTCTTGATGTTGAATCTTGCAAGGATGTGGGAACTCTTGTTAGACAGAACCGTAGAAAGGTATGTAAGCCTTGGTCAGCCAATTATCCTCCTTTGAGCGGGGCGTGGGGGGGGGGGGGTTCTACTTTTGTGCTCTACCTTCCTGCTCACCTTCTTGGTTTCGTGTTTGCTGTATCCATTCTTAGCAATGTGTCTTGCAGGTGTTGAGGTTCTTGCTCAGTGTGGTCCTTATCTACAATGTCAAACACCTGGGGAAGAAAGTGGAGATGACCATCTTCTTTTAAATAGGATCTAGGGCAGCTCATGCCCCATCCAAACTGTAGTATAGGTAGAGAGAAGAGTATAGTCGTTTCATTCAGATCCTGAAAGAGACTATGGAATGTAGAATGGCTGAAAGTTCTTCATTCATAAAACTGACACAGCAGACTTGATTAATAACACTCGCCATGCAAGCTTCAAGTATTACATTTTTTTGAGATTTAACTGTATTGGAACACCACAGTGAAGCGAAATAGTTTTTAATTTTTAGATGAGTCGTATTTATTACACATCTGCTTCACTTTCGTACCTATTTTGAGGACATGTTTCGCAAATCATCGTTTGCATCTTCGGCTCTTATGTTACTAAAGCTTGATCCAGTGGTGTGGGTAATTCTGGAGTTGCTGCTGCCATCTGTTGATTTAGTGATGAACTTAAATGTGGGATTCTCTTCTGGCGGGATTTCAAAGTTCATTAGTTGGTTTTTATGTTTTTCTATGTATATTCTCTCCCATATGACGAATTCACTATGTTTTTGTACGTATTTTAGTAATTCTGTGCTATCTTCAATTTCATTATTTTCAGACCATTTGGCCATTTTTGGCCAATCTATACATGAGCTTTTTCGAAACACATAACTAAAGCCTTCCCTCATATTTTTAAAACATGGTACAGATACGTAGACGACATCTTTGCAATAGTGCCCTACAAACAAATAGATGATGCTTTGAAACTACTCAACCTGCAAGAACCCAGCATACAATTCACAGTGGAAACTGAAGAGGACTGCACTCTACCTTTTTTGGACCTTAAAATCACAAAAAGCAATGAAAAACTAGAATTTGGTATCCATAGAAGAGCAACACACACAGATAATTACATCAAAGCAAATAGTTTCAACCCAATTCCACGCAAACATGCCACCAACAGTCTCACATACAGATTAGTAAATCTACCCCTCAGCCAGCAAGAATATCAAAACGAATAGCATCAAATCTTAAAAACTGCAATTAAAAATGGATATGGAAAAAACCTTGTAGGTAAAAAACTAAAATCATTCAAACTTCAAAAGAGATTAAAACAGATCACAGCTCTCACACCAATAAAACAAGAAATTAGATTTGCTAAATTTACTTACCACCCCTGGGCTACAAAAAAGTTCCAAAAAATATTCAAGAAATACAATATAACTTCGGCACCAAAAAACAATTACAACATTAAAAACCTGCTTCACAGTAATAATATTGATAAGATAAAACCAGAGGAAAAGTCAGGCATTTACAAGATTAAGTGTAAAGACTGTGAAAAAATTTACATAGGGAGGACAAAAAGAAACATAGGCACTAGAAAGAAAGAACACTTCAGGCACTTAAGATACAAAAATATTGATAAGTCCGCAATAGCAGATCATTTCTGGTCTGAAAATCATGAAATTGAAGATAGCACAGAATTACTAAAATACGTACTAAAACATAGTGAACTCGTTATATGGGAGAGAATATACATAGAAAAACATAAAAACCAACTAATGAACTTTGAAATCCCGCCAGAAGAGAATCCCACATTTAAGTTCATCACTAAATCAACAGATGGCAGCAGCAACTCCAGAATTACCCACACCACTGGATCAAGCTTTAGTCGCATAAGAGCCGAAGATGCAAACGATGATTTGCGAAACATGTCCTCAAAATAAGTATGAAAGTGAAGCAGATGTGTAATAAATACGACTCATCTAAAAATTAATAATATTACATTTTTGTTTCTTAAAGCTGCATTAGTTAGCCTGTAAGCACTGTTGCAAAGTTACAGGTTACACTAGCGTATATCCATAGTTAGAGGACAAAGCTTGTTTAGTTTTTGAATGACAGCATTTTAAACAAGAGCAGTGTAGAGGTTTCACAAAAATGGAAAATTTGGAAAAACGAACAGTGGTTAAATTGAAAGGCTTAACGCCTCAAAACATCAAGGAGGAAATGAACAGTACATTGATAGACTTTGCCCCTTCATAAACAATGATTAAAAGGTTGGTTGTAGAGATTAAAATGGGACATATAAGCACTAGTGATAAGCCTTGCTAAGGACATTCTGTGGAAGTCCAACTCCAGAGATCATTGAACAAATTCATCGTTGAGTAGTTGAAGATCTAGATTAAAGTTGTTTGAGATAGCATAAACTGTAAAGATATCAAAAGAATGTGCAGTAATATTTTAAGTAATGTTTTGGGATTTCACAAGGTCTGTGCAAGATGGGTGCAGCATTTGTTGACATCTGTTCAAAAGTTGCAGAGAAAAACTTTCTGTTAAGAATTGGTGCTCTGCCATAAAAATCCTAGTGAATTATTGAGACAGATTATTACCATGGATGAAACTGGGATATACCACTTTTTTAACCCATGGCGCGACAGCCCTTAGAGGGCCAAGGCCTACCAACCCGACAGCCGGCCTCATGCCCACTTATGCATGACAGAGGTGGACGATCATCCAACCGATACGGGGAGGAGATGTGGTCAGCATCTTGGCATCCCCCAGCCGGAATGTTGGTTTTCGTGACCTGGGCCGCTTACCTAGCGTAAGCTCCTCACTTTCCTCACGATGCTGAGTGGGCACCGGTCCTATACCCGGGACCTAAAATCCCCACCACATGGGGGGATGGAACCCGGGCCGCTTTCTGTGGCCAGGAACCAAGGCATGCTGCCTTAGCGCACTACGCCACGGCGCAGGACGGGATATACCACTACACACCAGAAAATAAATCACAGTCAAAACAGTGGATTGTGCCAGGTGAACCAACTCCAAAAAAAAGGGCAAAGTCAGTTTTGTCAGCTAACAAGGTAATGGTGTTTTCTGGGATGCATAGGGAATTATTTTTATTGATTACTTGGGAAAGAGTTAAAGTAACATTGGTGACTACTATGCAAGCTTACTGCAACGTTTGAATGATGAGGTGAAATGAAAAGACCTCATTTGGCAAAGAAACAAATCTTGTTTCTTCATGACAATACTCTGACACATCGTTTGGTCTTTGCAATGCAAAAAATGTGCAAATTATAGTTCAAATTGCTTGAAGATCCACCCTAATCGCCAGATCTTGCACCCAGTGGCTAACACCTGTTCCCGAACCTCAAATAATATTGTTACCCTGGCGGCAGACTCGCGATGCCGATCAATAAATGATGGCCGGTGGAGATTCGGGAAACTTCGGGGCCGATTGTTACCGGAAGCGACAGTCAGTTGAACAAAGTGTTTAACAGTTTGAGGTTATCTAGCAAATTGTAATGGTGAACAGTGAATTGCTACGAGAATAAAGTGCAGTTTTTTTGTGTTTGTAGCCACGACTTTTTATTTCACGAACCCACAAAGTCACAACTGGCGTCAGAAGTGGGATCACGGCCATGGAATCGGCACTAGAAAAGATTTTATACAAAATGGAAGAAATGAAGACGGCCAACGACAACATCGCCGAGAAGATGCAAGAACTTAAGGCCGAAATAACAGCGAAGACGGAAGCGGCAAATAACTTGGCCACGACAATGACCGCAAAGATGGCCGAACTGGCCACTGAGATGAAAGCGGCAAACGAGGCCCTTGCCGTGAAGTTTGAAGAACAGTTGGCCGGCGTGAGGGATAACGTGACGGAGCTGGGCAAGCGGATGGGCCAAATGGACGAGCTCGTCGAGGACCTGGCGAGCCGCGTTGACGACCTGGAGGGAAAGGCCGACAGCAGCGTCAAGTCCCTGAACGCCATAGTAGAGGACGTCGTCGGCAGGAAACTGAAGGATTTGAAGGCCGACGAACCGGGACGCGACACAACATCTGCGCGCGTCAAACCACCGAAATATGACGGCGCGTCAACATTTGAGGTCTTCCACCGCCAGTTCGACACAGTGGCCAAGCACAACAGATGGTCACCGGAGGAGGAGACCACACAGCTAATAGCCAGCCTCCAGGGACGGGCCGCGGAAGTCCTAAACGCGGTGCAGACAACGGCGGTGCCCAAGGACATCTGGGAGGCCCTAGAGAATCGTTTCGGGAACCACCGCTTAGACGCAGCGTACCGCAGCCAACTAAAGGCAAGATCACAGCAGCCGGGGGAGACGCTGCAGGAGTTCGCCATAGCGATTGAGCAGCTAGCTAGCAAGGCCTTGGTTGACCTGCCACTGGAGTTCGTATCCCGGGAAGCCGCCTACAACTTTGTCGACAAGGTACGGGACACGGAGATTCGTCAGCGCCTAATGCTCGGTGATTATAAAACCATCCACGAGGCGCTGACAGCGGCATTAAGGATGGAGGTGGCCAAGGTAGCATCTATCCCGACGTTGAGAACGAGGAGTGTCCGCTACGCCGGAGACAGAAGACCAGCTGAGGGACGCCGGCGAACACCTAGTGGCCTGTGTTGGGGGTGTGGACAGCCCGGGCACCTGCAGAGAGACTGCCCACATCAGGAAGAGCGGTCGGAAGAACGAGTAAGGCCCGGCGTGGAGAGGGGCACGTCGGCGCCATTACCACCATCCCCTCGAGTGACAATCCGCGCCATCAGCCGGCTGATGGATGACCTCATCGCGGACGGCTGGGTAAGAGGAAAGCCGTGCCGCGTGCTGGTGGACACCGGGGCGGCCGTGACCATCATCAGACCTGACGTGGCGAAGGATTTGCCGACGAGGAAACCGAGCCGACCATACCAGCTTGTGACGGCATCGGGCGACACCATGCCTGTGGAGAAGGAGGCCCTGCTGGAGCTGAACTTGGGACGGAGTGCCGTGCGTCTGTGGGTGTTCGTCGCGAAGGTGGCTGAGGAGGTGATTCTGGGACTGGATGCCCTCAGGAGCCACGAGGCGACGGTCGACGTCGGCAGGAAGGTCCAGAGGCTCAACGGAGACGAGGTTATACTCCGTCAACCAGAAGAGCGCCTTGGAATTTGCAGGGTCATCTTGAACGAAGACGTGGTTGTCCCCGCAAGGAGTGAGGTGATGGTGACGGCGCGACCGGAAGGCCAGACGGCATGCTGGGTTCATAGGCTGCAGGAGTACGACTTTACCTCGGAACATCGCAGAGGGAAGAGTCACGGTAACGCGGACGCTATGTCCCGAAGACCCTTTCCAGAAGAGTGCGACCAATGCGCAAGAGTGGAGGAGAAGGAGCGTGCCGCAGCAGTTCGAGTAGTCACGGCAATGCCTGCGGATGGCTGGGATAGCGCAGGCCTGAGGAGGGAGCAGCTGGCGGACGCAGACTTGGGGCCACTCTTGAGGGATGTAGAGAACCTGGTGGACCACCTCCACGACATGCACGAGATGGCTCGCCAGAATATCCAGAAGGCGAGCGACCGCATGAAAACCCGATACGACAAGCAAGCCAACAGCCAAGGGTTCCAGCAAGGTGACCTGGTCTGGCTGTTCCGCCCGACCCGGACCAAGGGACGCTACCCGAAGCTTCAGCAGCCATGGCAAGGACCGTAGCATGTGGTGAAGAGGATTAACGACGTGGTCTACCGCATCCAGAAGGTGCCCCGAGGAAAGATGTTGGTGGTACACCTGGATCGCCTGGCCCGCTACGAAGGCGCTGTTCGGGACGACCAGCGTTGAGGAGGGAGCAGTGTTACCCTGGCGGCAGACTCGCGATGCCGATCAATAAATGATGGCCGGTGGAGATTCGGGAAACCTCGGGGCCGATCGTTACCGGAAGCAACAGTCAGTTGAACGAAGTGTTTTTAAAATAAACAGTTTGAGGTTATCTAGCAAATTGTAATGGTGAACAGTGTATTGCTACGAGAATAAAGTGCAGTTTTTTTGTGTTTGTAACCTCGACTTTTTATTTCACGAACCCACAAAGTCACAATATCTTGGAGGACAAATATTTCGCAGCAACAAGGAGCTCATTGATGGGGTAAACAGCTATTCTGAGTATGGAAAGATAGAGTCAGACTGAAAAATTCAATGCCATTGCTGGTATTTGAACCATGGATCTTCTGGTTGCCGTGAAATCTCGGTCAGGGTGAGTTATCTGGATAAGGTTTTTTCCGGGGTTTTTGCTTATCCTGAAAGACAAATGAGTAACTCTAGGCTCTATGAACCCCGGACTCATTGGAGCATCATTTCACCCATTTCATAGTCCAATATGACTAAATGTTGGGAGGACTAAATTTAATTCACATACAATTCACATAACATACATTACAATTCACATAACAAGCACTACTTATTTATTCAGTAATTAAATCCTTTAAGATATTATCAGTATTTTTTAAATATGTAAAAAGATTATTATACAACTCATGTGCTGCAGCAGTAGATGTAATCTGTGCGAGTTGATATGTAAGTTTGTGTTTGCTCTACTGAAGGGCTTGTTTGTTTTATCTGCAACCTAGGTTAAAATTTTTAGCTTGTCTACAAGAATCTGATTGTTTCAATCCTAGAATTAACCTTACAGCAGGAATACAACGTCCCCATATGTTAAATGTGGGTAGATCAAACCACAATATATTTTTGTGTTTCAGCTTCCACCACATTCTTTCTTACAAAAAAAAAAAAAAAAAAAAAAAAGAGAGACTGATAAGTTTGGCGCTTGTCACACACCACTTAGGGGGAATGCAATATGACAACACCACAGGGCTCTGATTCGTTGCTCATCTAGTAGCGCTCAAGGACAAACATCATCCCATTTGAAACACATATAAGTTCTTAGGTATTACGATTGATTTTAATTTATCTTGGGAGTGCAATATATTGTCTTTGAGTGATAAATTGAGTTCTTTAAGTTATGCACTCCAGATCTTGTAAAAATCTCTTTCTATTGATGTATTAAGATCAATTTATTTTGGATAAGTACATTCATTGCTTTCTTATGACATAATTGTCTGGGGGTCTTCTTCAAAAAGCGAGGAAACACTAATATTGTAAAAGAGGATATTGAACATATTGCAAGTGCCAGCTAGAACCAGTAGTAAAAAGGTGTTTTTAGCTTTGAAAATTTTTACTCTTTCTTCCATTTATATCCTGGAATCTGCATCTTTTATTCAACTAAACTTAAATCTCCTACAATTGAATTCAATACTAGAGCATCCAGCAATGTCCATTTAAATTGTCATAGACTTGCTAGATGCCTTAAAAGTATATCACATCTAGGTAGTATTTTGTATAATCACTTGCCTCATATAAATTAGACTTTTAAATTACAGAACGTTTAGGTATCCAGTACAACTTATATTATTAAATGTACATAAACTATATTTTTGCCAATGCCATGAGTCTGATTGACTCCTATGGCTAATAAATTTTCTGAATCAATAAGATACTATGAGGGCTGTTCAATAAAGAATATCACAATATTTGTTTGACAACATACCTTTACTCATCCTCATAATTTTGATGGTCCTTCTCAAAATAGTTTCCCCTGAATGTGATGCACTTGTCCCAGCATTTCTGCCAGTCTTCAAAGACATGCTTGGAAACCATTTTTTGAGAGATCCTTCAAAATTGCCTCTGTAGCCTTCACCACTGCTTCTGATGATGGAAAATGCCTCCCACGAAAGCGTTTCTTCAAGTTAGGGAATAGAAAGAAGTCACATGGGGCTAAATCCGGACTATAGTGAGGGTGAGGGGTGCACTTCATGTTAATTTTAACTAGATATTCAGCAGCAACATTGGCAATATGCGGCCGCGCAATATCTTGGTGCAGCATCAAGGCTGCTTCTCGGAAATGTGGTCTTTTGTGCCTGATATGGACTTGCAATGTTTTCAGGACATCCCTGTAGTATTGCCCAGTTACTGATGTGTGTGCAGGTACAACATGCTGATAAACCATTCCAAGAATATCAAAGAATGAGATGACCATAACTTTCCCAGCAGAAGCAACCACTTTTGCTTTTTTGAGGGTTGGTGATGAAGGAGATTTCCACAATGAGCTTTGCTGTTTGCTCTCAGGATCAAAATGATGTAGCCAAATTTCATCAGCAGTGATTACGTTTGAAAGAAACTCCAGATCTTCCTCTAACATCAATTTAACTGCACGCAGACCTGCATGTGAATGCCCTTTTGTTCGGGAATCATGTCTTGGAACCCATCGCGCACAAACACGTCTCACGTGTAATGTTTCTGTCACCAACGTGTGGGTGGCACCTAATTAAAAGTTCAGTATTTCAGAAAGTGATCTTAAGGTAATTCATCGATCTTCTCTCACAATGGCAGCAGCAGTGTTGATGTTTTCTTCCGTAAGAGCAGTAACTGGAGCATGGGATCCACCTTCCTTTGAAATTGATTGTCTCCTCTCTTTAAACATTTGAAACCACCTTCGAGCTGTGCTGTAGGGAAGAACCGACTCTCCATAGACCTCCTGTAACATTCTATAGGCCTCAACTGAAGATTTGTTGAGATGAAAGCAGAATTTCAAAGACACATATTGTTCCTTGCGTGCTACCTCCATTGCAGCAGTAGGCAATACTGAACGTGTCTGAACTTGCCTGGTTCTCACAGGCAGGAACTAGGAGTACCAACAATGAAACTACTACAGCGTGTTTGTTTCACATTAAGCTAACAGAATATAAGATTGAATTTTAGTGCGAAAAATTATGACCGTAAAAAAATTATGATTATTCTTTATTGAACAGCCCTCGTATATTTACAATAAACATTACAATTCACATAACTTATTTATGCAGTAATTAAATCCTTTAAGATATCTGTCAGGTAAATAGAAACAGCCTTCCAGGCAAAATTTCTTTAATTCGTTCCTGAATTTATTAATATTATCAGTATTTTTTAAATATGTAGAAAGGTTATTATACAACTCATGTGCTGCAGCGGTAGGTGTAATCTGTGTGAGTCGATATGTAAGTTTGTGTTTGCTCTACTGAAGGGCTTGTTTGTTTTATCTGCAACCTAGGGTTAAAGTGTTTAGCATGTCTACAAGAATCTGATTGTTTCAATCCTAGAATTAACCTTACAGCAGGAATGCAACGTCCCCATATGTTAAATTCTCTTATTCTCTTTCTCTTATTTAAGTTTATGTGCAAATTACTGGTCATAAAATAATGTATAACCTATGTTGTATTTTGCACTGTTGCATTTTCCAGAGCCTGTATTTGCTATTTACGTATCATCAGCATACATTAATGTTTTTCCATCATAGATATTTGGTAGCTCACTAACATAGAGCATGAAGAGCAAAGGTTCAAAAACCGAACTGTCACTTTCTGTATTTCATTAGTGTTCCTCAATATGTTGGTTCTTAACCTAAATGATTTTTACTTGTTGGGATCGTTTGCCTACATATGTCCTAATTAAATTATTTAGTATTCCTTGTGTCCCTAGTGGTACAGTTTATCTAGTCAAAGCTCATGTTCAATGCAGTCGAATGCTTTTGAAAGGTCCAGGAACATACAACTGTTGTTTTCATTGTTATCCAGCTTATTTATTATGCTGTTTCTCTTGTAGCACTTTTTTGTTGATTTTTCTGAAAAATAATGAATCTGCAATTGTTCTTGGTAGATGTGAGGTTAGGAATGAAATGATGTGAGGGATGAATGTTTCTAAAACATCAGTGAATAGACAATATATTGTGAGATCTGAAGTAGATTGTTTCAGACGTTGGTTTTGGCCTTGACGAATAGCTGTTGATGTGACCTTG
The DNA here is from genome assembly GCA_030765055.1 of Mantis religiosa. NCBI lineage: Eukaryota > Metazoa > Arthropoda > Insecta > Mantodea > Mantidae > Mantis > Mantis religiosa. The sequence goes on from CM060952.1 coordinate 215,248,391, forward strand.
ATTTTCCTGATTGTTGCGTGCATATCGTTGAGACTGATCGTGATTCGCTGGCTGTTTCAGATGAGTAAATGATCTAAGATGAGCAGGAGCAGTAGTTGCGGTTTGAAGTCCCCGTCCTGTCGGATAGTTTTTTAGTTATCCGTTCCTCTATTTGTAGGTAGTGTTGGCATTCCCTGTCTGGATGTTCCTCGTTGTAGTTCACACACTTCGGAGTGGTTCCTGATAATTGATGAACTCCGAGACAACGTAGTGTCACCCTGGTGGTAGACTCGCGAAGCCGATAAAAAAATGATGGCCGATCGTTACCGGAAATGAGAGACAGTTGAATGTAGAGTAGAGAAAATAAACAGTTTAAGGTTAGCTAGCAAACTGTAATGGTGAACGTGTATTTCGAGGAGAATAAAGTGTAGTTTTTGTGTTTCGTAACCTCGTTTTACAATTTCACGAACCCACAAAGTCACAACTGGTGTCAGGAAGCGGGATAACAACATCACGGAACATTATGGCCATGGAATCGGCATTGGAAATGCTTTTGCAGAAGATGAACGAATTAACAGCGAAGTCGGAAGCGGCAAATAACAACTTTGCCGCGAAGATGAACGAGTTAACAACAAAAACAGAAGCGGCAAATAACAACCTGGCCGCAGAGTTGAAAGAAATAAAGACAGAATTGACCACAGAAATGAAGGCAGCGAACGACAGTCTGGCCAAGGAAATGAAGGAGGCGAACGAGGTCCTCGCCGCCAAATTTGAGGAACAGTTGGCCGGCGTGAGGGATGACGTGACGGAGCTGGGCAAGCGGATGGGCCAAGTGGACGAGCGCGTCGAGGACCTGGCGAACCGCTTCAATGACCTAGAGGAAAAGGCCGACAATAGCGTCAAGTCCCTGAACGCCATGGTGGAGGACGTCGTCGGCAGGAGACTAAAGGATTTGAAGGCTGACGAACCGGGACGCGACACAGCATCGGCGCGCGTCAAACCTCCGAAATATGACGGCGCGTCAACATTCGAGGTCTTCCGCCGCCAGTTCGACACAGTGGCCAAGCACAACAGATGGTCACCGGAGGAGGAGGCCACACAGTTAATAGCCAGCCTCCAGGGACGGGCCGCGGAAATCCTAAACGCGGTGCAGACAACGGCGGCGCCCAAGGACATCTGGGAGGCCGTGGAGAATCGTTTCGGGAACCACCGCTTAGCCGCAGCGTACCGCAGCCAACTAAAGGCAAGGTCGCAGCAGCCGGGGGAGACGCTGCAGGAGTTCGCCATAGCGATCGAGCAGCTAGCTAGCAAGGCCTTGGTTGACCTGCCACTGGAGTTCGTATCCCGGGAAGCCGCCTACAATTTTGTCGACGGGGTACGGGACACGGAGATTCGTCAGCGCCTAATGCTCGGCGATTATAAAACCATCCACGAGGCGCTGACAGCGGCATTAAGGATGGAGGCGGCCAAGGTAGCATCTATCCCGACGTCGAGAACGAGGAGTGTCCGCTACGCCGGAGACAGAAGACCAGCTGAGGGACGCCGGCGAACACCTAGCGGCCTGTGTTGCGGGTGTGGACAGCCCGGACACCTGCGGAGAGACTGCCCACACCAGGAAGAGCAGCCGGAAAACGAGTAAGGGCCGTCGTGGAGAGGGGCACGTCGGCGCCATTACCACCATCCCCTCGAGTGACGTTGCGCGCCGTCAGCTGGCGTATGGATGACAGCCTCATCGCGGACGGCTGGGTAGGAGGAAAGCCGTGCCGCGTGCTAGTGGACACTGGGGCCCTGACGTGGCGAAGGGTTTGCCGATGAGGAAACCGAGCCGAACATACGAGTTTGTGACGGCATCGGGCGACACCATGCCTGTGCAGAAGGAGGCCCTGCTGGAGCTGAACTTGGGACGGAGTGCCGTGCGTCTGTGGGTGTTCGTCGCGAAGGTGGCTGAGGAGGTGATCCTGGGACTGGATGCCCTCAGGAGCCACGAGGCGACGGTCGACGTCGGCAGGAAGGTCCTGAGGCTCAACGGAGAAGAGGTTATACTCCGTCAACCAGAAGAGCGCCTTGGAATTGGCAGAGTCGTCTTGAGCGAAGACGTGGTTGCCCCCGCGAAGAGCGAAGTGATAGTGACGGCGCGACCGGAAGGCCAGACAGCAGGTGGGGTCCAGAGGCAGCAGGAGTACGACTTCACCTCGGAACATCGCAGAGGGAAGAGTCACGGTAACGCGGACGCTATGTCCCGAAGACCCTGTCCAGAAGGGTGCGGCCAATGCACAAGAGTGGAGGGGAAGGAATGTGCCGCAGCAGTTCGAGTAGTCACGGCAGTGCCTGCGGATGGCTGGGATAGCGCAGGCCTGAGGAGGGAGCAGCTGGCGGACGCAGACTTGGGGCCACTCTTGAGGGATGTGGAGAACCCGGTGGACCACCTCCACGACATGCACGAGATGGCTCGCCAGAACATCCAGAAGGCGAGCGACCGCATGAAAACCCGAGACGACAGGCAAGCCAACAGCCAAGGGTTCCAGCAAGGTGACCTGGTCTGGTTGTACCACCCGAACCGGACCAAGGGACGCTGACTGAAGCTTCAGCAGCCATGGCAAGGACCGTACTGTGTGATGAGGATTAACGACGTGGTCTACCGCATCCAGAAGGTGCCCCGAGGAAAGATGGTGGTACACCTGGATCGCCTGGCCCGCTACGAAGGCGCTGTTCGGGACGACCAGCCTTGAGGAGGGAGCAGTGTCACCCTGGTGGTACACTCGCGAAGCCGATAAAAAAATGATGGCCGATCGTTATCGGAAATAAGAGACAGTTGAATGTAGAGTAGAGAAAATAAACAGTTTAAGGTTAGCTATCAAACTGTAATGGTGAACGTGTATTTCGAGTAGAATAAAGTGTAGTTTTTGTGTTTCGTAACCTCGTTTTACAATTTCACGAACCCACAAAGTCACAGTATACTCGTGGTTCAAGTTAACAATAATTCTTAGTACATACCTATGCGTGTAGTTCTTAGGAAACTGTGAACTTTCCGCGAGTTTCAACTTTGTTGATATTGTAGAGTAGACATGTGAAATAGATTTTTCTGCATTATCCTCAAGTTCTACTGCACAGAGAGATAATGGCTGTTTATTTTTTTCCCATAAGTCTTGTTACTCTTGTTACAGATAGTGCAGTTCCTACTAATGTGCTAATGGATTGTCTTCAGGATTCCTGTATGTGCTATATAGTTGACGTTTGGATTCAAAATATGTGGTTAAAGATCGAAAATCGTCCGAAGTTGATGAGAATACCTTTCTTCTTATTTCTGTGTGCAATTTTGACTTTAATTGCGTATGTTCTGTATATGAAAGCGATAATTTTCAATATTTGTTTAAACAAATTGGTGGCACGTTCGGTTTAGATTCCTCAGGAACATCTGAAGTGTCATCCATGTTTGTTTAAGTTTGGACTCTATTTTAAGTAGGAATTGTGGGAATGAACGAACTCGATGCTCCGTTGTTACCGTTACATGTAAGGTTATTATTCTGTGCAATATTATATGTTCTGTGGTGTACGAGACAAACTGAATTAGAGCAGGCAGCATTCATAATAAAGGCTTGTTTTCTGCTACTTAAATATAGAATGTTTATTCAGTTCAGTTTCCACGTACGAAAACTCGCCTCTATTCAGATATCCCTTCTCTCGATGTTCATTAGTATTTTTATTATTGTTGTCTAACGAAAAAATGTGATACACGGAGATAGCAAACTATCACAGCACCGGTGTAGTGTTCTGTAGTTAAGTTGGTGCAGTTGGTGCTTGTTTTGCTGTATTAATCTATGGGTTCACTGGTGACACTGTTTGCTATGAGAGCGGGAAGTGTAATAATCACAATAAGTGAGAACTGAAAATAAGTAATGAAAATTAGTTCATGCTTTTAAGTACAGTACGTGAATAGGAAGAAGATCATTTTGTTATCGAATATGACAAGTGTTCAGCAACGTACCAAAGGTTCAATTACTTTGAAAGGATCACCGGATTTAGTTAAAGAATATTTAGGCAAGTGAAGTATTTTAAGATACAAATTATTATATTTGCATATATTTGTTTGCTTCACTGTCAATAGCTTCATATTTTACGTATTTATTAAGCAAAAATTTGTTTGTTGCAGATTATGGCATTAATAGTGTGCTCTACCAGCGAGGAATTTATCCACCTGAGACGTTCACTACGGCAGAACATTTTGGTATAACAATTTATAAGTCAACAGATGAGAAAATTATTGCATACCTCAAGTCAGTCTTAGAAAAAATCCAAGGTATGAGTGTGTCGCATATTATAATTTGTATATACTATTTTATTTGGCTTAATTAAACCACACAAATACCTGCAATTATCCCACTCTCTGCAGAGTTAAGATTATGTTATGGTTGCAAGCATTCTTATTTCACTGGGTAAATTTTCAATAGTAGACCTCTTATTTCTGGTTAATTCAAACTGTTGTACTCATAAATTTTTTTAATTAAGATAAAAGCTTGACTTTTGAATAGTGTAAACTCTTAAAATTAAGCTACTCAAGATATATTGGTTTGTTTCTACAGTGAATTAATAAAGTAAATAATAAAGTAATCCACAACATAACAGCCCGAATTGGGCCAGGGCCTACCAACCCAACATTTTGTTGTTGTAATTTTTCGTCCTCCAATGTTAAGTCATATCGGACGATGAATGGAATGGGTGAAATGATGCTCAAATGAACTCGGGGTCCATGGAGCTTAGAGTTACCCGAAATTCATCTTTTAGGATAAGGAAAACCCACGGAAAAACCTTAATCTATACCCAGGACTTAAATCTGCATTCCCACAGGTAGGATCAAATCTGGGAACGTTCCGTGGCAGGAAACCGGAATATGCCACAGGAAGGGCACTACAGTGAATTGGCTTCATCAAATTCTGCAAGTTCTTGCTGACAGTTTTTATTTTGTTGTTGAAGGTTAGAAGGAAAATTGGCATGCATATATATTAGTACTAAATTACGTATTCCAAATGATTTCCATAAAACTTTTCTGCATATATAAATAAACTTTACAAACATGGAGTCTACCACATGCCAGAGCAAAAGCAGAAACAAAAAGGTGTTGCATACCAAAACAAACATTGACTGGTCTCCAATCTTACAACCTTTGACAAAAAAATGAGCAGACTCTGGAGGTCTACATCATGTCCACGGCCGGTTTACTTTGGTGTCAGGAATGCATCTCTTTAGCTTCATCCTACTGAATCCTCTTATAATAATAATAAAGCGACTAAACATAGTTTTTATGATTAATTTTGACATCACTGTTTCTAAATTCCTCCAAACACACATAATAATGAGAATGTTCACACATTGCGTATTGTTTCATATGTTTCATGCATATCCACACTCTAATGTGTGCAAAATTTTGAGTCTGTTACTAAATGTCTACTGATAGCTGAATGGTTATAGACAAGTATGTAGGATTACACAAATATAAATATTTGTTACTAAGGCTTCACTTATCTTAAGAAATTGGTGTTAATAGTTCTTTCTAATGGAGATCAATTTCACAAACAGATCGTTTGTATCTTCAGTCCACAAACAAACTCCGTTGTCAGTAAGTAGGAGCTTGAGCTATAAAGGTTTGAATCTCGAACATCATTTTGCTTATTAATTTTTAGATGAGTCGTATTTATTACACATCTGCTTCACTTTCGTACCTATTTTGAGGACATGTTTCACAAATCATCGTTTGCATTTTCTGCTCTTATGCGACTAAAGCTTGATCCAGTGGTTTGGGTAATTCTGGAGTTGCTGCTGCCATCTGTTGATTTAGTGATGAACTTAAATGTGGGAATTTATTTAAATCAACAGATGGCAGCAGCAACTCCAGAATTACCCACACCACTGGATCAAGCTTTAGTTGCATAAGAGCAGAAGATGCAAACGATGATTTGCGAAACATGTCCTCAAAATTGGTACGAAAGTGAAGCAGATGTGTAATAAATACGACTCATCTAAAAATTAATAATTATTTCGCTTCACTGTGGTGTTCCAATACAGTTAAATCTTGATATATCATTTTACTTTTTTTTTTTTTTTTTTTTTTAATTGTAGAATTTTGAAATGTTAATTATGAACATTGTAATATAACAAAATTTAACTGTATTGGAACATCACAGTGAAGTGAAAAAATTATTAAATATAAATGAGTCGTATTTATTACACATCAGCTTCACTTACGTATCTATATTGAGAACATGTTTCGTGAGCTATTGTTTGCATCATCAGTTCTGTTGCGACTAAAGCTTGATATAGTGGTGTGAGTAGTTCTGGAGTTGTTGCTACCATCTGTTGATTTTGTGATGAATTTAAATGGTGGTTGTCTTCTGGCAGGATTTTGAAGTTCATTAATTGGTTTTTATGCTTTTCGATGAATATTTTCTCCCAGACCCGGTAGAAAAAATTCAAAATCTTAAACTAAAACCACAAGACACTTTAGTATCCTTTGATGTCCGCTCTCTCTTCCCTAGCATCCCAATAGACACACTTATGATTCAACTTAAGAAATGGCTAACCTCAATTAAACTAGATACCAATACAGTAGAAGAATATTAGCAGTGACTGAAATATGTATCCATCTTGTCTTCATTGGAAAGTATTACAAACAAATTTCAGGACTGGCTATGGAAAGCCTGCTATCACCATTTTTGGCCAATTTGTACATGAGCTTTTTCGAAACACATGTAACTAAAGTCTTTCCTCATATTTTTAAAACATGGTACAGATACGTAGACTACATCTTTGCAATAGTACACTACAAACAGATAGATGATGCTTGAAACTACTCAACCTTCAAGAAACTGAAGAGGACTGTACTCTACCTCTTTTAGACCTTAAAATCAAAAAAAGCAATGAAAAACTAGAATTTGGCATCCATAGAAAAGCAACACACACACAGATAATTACATCAAAGCAAAGAGTTTCAACCCAATTCCACACAAACATGCCACCATCAACAGTCTCACACACAGATTAGTAAATCTACCTCTCAGCCAGCAAGAATATTAAAAAGAATGCCATCAAATCTTAACAACTGCAATTAAAAATGGATATGGAAAAAGGCTTGTAGACAAAAACATAAAATCATTCCAACTTCAAAAAAGATTAAAACAGATCACAGCTATTTCACCAGTGAAACAAATTAGATTTGCTAAATTTACTTACCACCCCTGGGCCACAAAAAAGTTCCAAAAAATATTCAAGAAATACAATATAACATTGGCACCAAAAAACAATTACAACATTAAAAACCTAATTAACAGCAACAATACAGATAAGATAATACGAGAAGAAAAATCAGGCATTTACAAGATTAAGTGTAAAGACTGTGAAAAAATTTACATAGGGAGGACAAAAAGAAATATAGGCACTAGAAAGAAAGAACATTTCAGGCAACTAAGATACAAAAATATTAATAAGTCTGCAATAACAGCTCATTTCTGGTCTGAGAATCTTGAAATTGAAGGTAACACCAAATTACTAAAATACATACAAAAATATAGTGAACTTGTTATAGGGGAGAAAATATAGATAGAGAAACATAAAAACCAACTAATGAACTTTGAAATGCCGCCAGAAGACAACCCCACATTTAAATTCATCACAAAATCTACAGATGGCAGCAGCAACTCCAGAACTATCCACACACTGGATCCAGCTTTAGTCGCAATAGAGCTGATGATGGGAACAATGGTTCACAAAACCTGTCCTCAATATAGGTACATAAGTGAAACTGATGTGTAATAAACACGACTCATCTATAATTTAATATTTGTAATATAACTTCCAGTTGCTAAAGTTTACTTGATTTTATGGCATTTATGCTCACACATAAAAACTGAAACACTATTTTAGTTAATTGATGGAAATTAATCATTTCTCCACACTAGCCGTTTATAGGCTAAGGTTTTTGATGGATAGAGTCAACATGAAAAATTCAATGCCATGGCCAGGATTTGAACAACAGATCTCCTGATTTCCATCCAGTCGCTCTAACCCATTGAGCTACCATGGCCAACGTGCTGTCCTGACATTAAATTCTCCATTTGACTCATATATTTCCATGGTAAACGACTAGGGGTTCTTGCATCCGAGATACACCGTTTGTGACGACTTACTATCGTAAGTACTTAAGTCCCAGGCTTCATCATTTAACTCTTATTATTTTAGTTAATTAATGGAAATTAATCATTTCTCCACACTAGCCAATTATAGGCTAAGGTTTTTGATGGATAGAGTCAACATGAAAAATTCAATGCCATGGCCGGGATTTGAACCACGGATCTCCTGGTTTCCGTCCATGGCCAATGTGCCGTCCTGACATTAAATTCTCCATTTGCTCGGCTAATGTGGAGAAATGAATAATTTCCATCAATTAACTAAAATAATAAGAGTTATATGATGAAGCCTGGGATAGTAAGTCGCCACAAACGGTGTATCTCGGATGCGAGGACCCCTAGTGGTTTACCAGGGAAATATATCAAATGGAGAATTTAATGTCAGGATGGCAAGTTGGCCATGGTAGCTCAATGGGTTAGAGCGAATGGATGTAAACCAGGAGATCCATGGTTCAAATCCTGGCCATGGCATTGAATTTTTCATGTTGACTCTATCCATGAAACACTCTTACTCTGTTAAAATAATACAATGAGTTGACTAAGACACTCTGTACTTCACATACCAACGTGTTTCGCCTCCACTTGAAGGCATTATCAAGAAATTGTCAAGTGATTCTGTCAATTCTTGATAATGCCTTCAAGTGGAGGCGAAACACGTTGGTATGTGAAGTACAGAGTGTCTTAGTTAACTCATTGTATTATTTTAATTATTATTTTAATTATTATTATTATTATTATTATTATTATTATTATTATTATTATTATTATTATTATTATTATTATTATTATTATTATTATTATTATTATTATTATTATTATTATTATTATTATTATTATTATTATTATTATTATTATTATTATTATTATTATTATTATTATTATTATTATTATTATTATTATTATTATTATTATTATTATTGTTATTGTTATTGTTATTGTTATTGTTATTATTTATTATTATTAATTATTACTATTATTATTATTATTATTATTATTATTATTATTATTATTATTATTATTATTATTATTATTATTATTATTTTTTACAGTGTTAATTCCAATTTAAACTGAAATGTTTTATTCCTATATGTAAAAACAAATGAAAATGTAAATTAATGTAGTATGGGGTGTGTAAGCCATCTGCTTCTATTACTGCCCTCATTCTGCGGATCATAGATGAAAACAAAAGCCTAGTGAAATTTTCACGAGAGGATACTTCACATTATATGCCAGCAACATTCATAACAAATGAATGAGCCTGAGTGTTTACACAACCAATATTAAGGCAATTTTCTAATAAAATTGCATTTACTATACAAATATAATAATATGTAACATAAAACTTCACTTATCTTAAAAGAAAACGATGTAAATTTTTATTATTAATTGATGAGGATTGCGATTCGTGAAATCTTATTCAGCTCAAACAATCCCATCAACGCCCGCCTTGATAGCGTAGATGGTAGCGTGTCTTCCTCCCGTTCAAGAGGTCCCGAGTTCAAATCTCATTCAGGGTGAGTTACGTAGATAAGGTTTTTTCCGGTGGTTTTACTTATCCTAAAAGACGAATGTCAGGTAACTCTAAGCTCCATGGACCCCGGGTTCATTTGAGCATCAATTCACCCATTTCATTCATCGTCCAATATGACTTAACGATGGAGGAGATAAATAGAAAAAAAATGAAATAAACTTAAAAACAGAATTGACTGCCGGTATTTTAAAATTCATTACGCGATGGTTCTTTTTTAAAATAAATATTTTTTCCCAAACCATTAAATCTATAGCACTATTTAATTGTTTGAGTAATTTAACTTCAAAATTTATTTCATGGTTAAATGACCAAGAATGATCTGCTATGGTCGATTTATCAGTTTGTTTATACTTAATGTTACGAAAATGTTCTTTCGTTCTGGTTTCTAAATTATGTTTGGTCTTTCCAATATAAACTTTATCACAATCTAAATAATTAAATTGATAAATAGCAGATTTTTTTTAAATCACCAGTACCAAACATATAACATCTTCTACTGAACAAGATGCTGGCCGTGAAAGCCTACATTTGTTAACATCTGTAATGTTTGAAAGAGGAAATTACTTCAACAATGACTTCTACTGCACATACTGCCTGCAGTGCTGTATGTAGTAAAAGCGGGTGTTAAACAGTACACATTTCACTTCAAAATATTATACAATTACTCATTGCCAATATACCTGAACACAGCGCCTAATACACATACAAAATTAAAAAAAAAGGAAAGGGAATTGGATTTAAATGATCCTGCACAAACATGTCATATAATCCAAGAAAATGTGATGACTATATTTGTTTATGGAGATATCAATACATTAAACCGATACAATGATACATTACATTCCCTTTATAGCACACAACACTTTAACAATCATCCATAAATTCTTTTACCGAGTAATAGGCCTTGCTGAATAGAGCGATCTTATACTTAACCATTTTCTCCGAAGATAGTAACTTTAGTCTTTTGGAAGGGCACTGAATATTCTCACACATTTATAATATACTCCTTTCTGGAAATAAGTCAATCTAGCATTGGGTTTGTGGTTCAAATCCCGGTCATGGCATTAAATTTTTCAGTTTGACTATCTATTCAAAACCTTTAGCCTATATATGGCTAGTGTGAAGAAATTATAACTTAAATCCACTCAAAAGTCCAAATCCATCCATACCTGACAGAGCATATTGTTACATATATGGCTGAGGAATAATTAGGAAACTATCAAATTTTAGAATTTTAGGACCAATGCTCACTTTGGGCACTTGTCTTATTCACATGTTTTGAAGTTCCAAATTTTGCTGAGTGGCTAAATTAGCAGCTGGCGGACTGCTCGCATGTGTTTAATACCAAAAGGTGACTGCACATATCTTTAGAACTATGACATACGGTTACGTCAATTTGGCTTAATATGATTGGGAGACGGCTACGTAGTGCTCCAATTTGGGACCTTAGACATAATGCTGAGTTGACACGGTAACATCATAGATGACCCACATATTTAAGATCACTGATTCCAACCATTGGAGTTCAATATGAGTCTGTCAGTTTAGTACAAGTGTGTTGTTGAGGTCATTGCAGTCCAGGGTCAGCTCATGCCATGCCGCCTTCAACTGATGACGATGCCATGTATCCTCGGCCACACATGAAACACTGCACCATTAAGTTAAGCCTTTAGAAATTAGTAATATGTTGTAGTATCACTACTTTCACCCCTAAGCCCTTTTAGGGCTAAGGGAATGGTTTGTAACCCATTTGTACTGTCAATCAGAATTAGCATCCAGTAAACGGGATTAAAAATAGATCGTACTAACTTGTATTGTTCCCATCTCCAGAGTTCCATCCTCTACCTCCTAGCTCCTAGCTTGCGTTACTATTTTGCCCTACCGTCTGTTCCCCCATCCTTCCAGCTATGCCCCTAGTTACTGGGTAGGTTGTACACCCCCTTCTCCACAACCAACCCGAACATAACAATATCTCTGTCAACACTAGCCACAGCCTCGGGGATCTGATTCTTCAGTTCATGAAGATTTACTGGCAAGATATGTACATAAACTTGATCTTTTACAAACACCCAAAGAAAAAACCTCGGGCAATGGGGAGTAATATCAGTAGACCAAGGAGGCCAGTGGAGAAGACACTGATTGTTGTTAGAGTCTCGTCCATTCCAATGTTGTGGGACATGCTCGTTAAGGTAATCACACACTCATATATGGAAATGCCGTGGAGCTCTATCTTGTTGAAATAGAACCCTGGTTTATCTTTAATTTTTATTTGGGTCAAGGTCAAGTTGTCATTTTAAAAGTGATGCTACTGTTGACTTACCTTCCTGTTTGAAAAATATAATAATTCTAAGATTTATTGGAACTGGTACAGAAAGTGTTGAGCTGTTTTCCAACATATTTACCACTGGAATTCTGATATTTGCCATATTGTAGGATCAAATTTTGTATCCTTGTCTGCCCTTGGGTTTGCCATCACTGATGACAACCTTCTCCATTTGTTTGTCATTGTGAAAATGTTGACACTGACCAGAGAGCAATTTGTTGACGTATAAGTAAAGAAAGTAAGGTCTTGGCTGAAGTATGAAGAGTAAGCATCTTTCAGAAATCTACAGCTCATTGTGCTGTGTGTAGCTGGGTACTATTATGCAGCAAGACAACACAGTACTAACAAGGAAACTTGAGAATTTGATGACATCATCTGTTCTATGTGGGGTCCATTTGTGGAGTATAGCTAGAAGTACCCAAAAATGAGTCGAGAATATGTAGCAACACAGCATGGTACAGTAGGGATTGTTTTCCCCCGATTGGTAGCGGCCTACACTTGGCATACATAAGGAGCCCTGTTCTCCACACCCTGGAAAGGGCTAATCAGGGATGTACAGCAACTACTTCCAAGTGGTCGCATGCAGCAATTTCCAGACTTCAGTTTTGGCTGTTGCGGTTCTACTCCGCAGTAGATTTTCGGTGCACATGGTTTATATACAGCAGACATTATACCGTCAAATTTTCAGGTGCATAGTTGTGTGACTACATTAGGATTAAGATTTTACTGTGGAGGGGATTTGGTATGTAGGCCACCATGCTGGGGCCATTGTGTCTATGTCCCCAAGTGGGGCACCCTTGGGAGGAAGGATGAGGCAAGAGGAGACAAAGGGGAGCTGACCCAAATAGCCACGACTGTGCGGAGGGCAGAGTCCCTAGTTTACTTAGAGACTTCCCCCGACAGGCCAGGACAATGGACACGCTCCCGTACTGCAGGACGGCAACAACCCAGCAGCCGAGCCCCAAAGGTCCCAGACAGGCGATCTGAGCCCCAAAGGTCCCTGGTTGGTGGTCCCGAAATGATCCCAGCAGAGGAGCGGAGACCGGCAACGCACCTACCAGATGAGGAGGAAGTAGTTCAGCTCAGAGCATATCATCCTGCCATGCACTGCCGAGACATCTGCCGGCACTTATACGCTGAAAGAGACCACCCGATGAGTGATGTGAAATGATAATGGAGATGAAATGGAGGGACAGGAAAGTCAGGGGATGTAATTAACCTACCAGCATTCCCCTTGCGACTCAGGAAAACCCCTGAAAAACCCATGGGTTAGGTAGGTCGGCCACAGGAATTGAACCTGGGCCTCCCAAATGTGGGCCACAGATGAAACCACCTGAGCCATCCAGCTTGGTGATAGTTCCCTTGTAACATCCTATGCTGCTGTTCTGAATGGCACAATGCAATGCTCTATGCATTCCAAAACTTATCACAGATTGCGTTTCACACTCAGCAGGAGCTCCATCTTTAATTACTGCAGCAATACTATTGTGGGAACCCTGAAAAGTCTGCTACCATATATGGCTTACCACATAATTATTCTATCATGTAAACATAATTGTTTTGCGTAATATATGGTTTGCTAAGTGTGGAATGAGTCAGAAACTTACTTTATGGATGCACCTCATATGTATAAAATAGCACTCACAAATTTTGTAATTTTCACTGAATCTTTACACAGATTAATTAAATATCTGCCACAAGCACTACATGAATGCCTAACAATACTTCAGGCACTTGAATATAACACTTGTCTGTAAAACATATGGTTGCATGTAAGTGAGCTAAGTAAGAGTAAAAGCAATTCTAATGTTAATTTCAAAAACTTTCCATTAATTAAAAATTGATTTTTGGTGTGGCAGAATGGTTGGTGAACAGGCACCTGCAGAAGATATCCCTCGTCATACTAAGTGTGAACACTTCGGAGGTGATGGAGCTGTGGGATTTCACAATAGAATATGAAGGTGATGAAAATGCTAAACCAGCAGAGAATGGAGAGACCTCTGGTACCAAAGACATCAAAGTAATTCAGAAAGAAATCCAAGAAGTGCTTCGACAGATATGTTCAACTGTAAGCTTCTTACCATTGCTGGAGCGTCACTGTAAGTGTGCATTATAATTACTACTTCTCAGTAGAACTTGATTGTTAACCCTCTTGTTGCTGCATATCGATTAGATCGATGGTGCCTGTTTGGTGTTTAAATGCCAACCTCAAATATGTCAGCTATGTGAAAGATGCCAATCCGCTTCCTATGGTAATGTTAGCTTTTGGAAAACAATCCATAACAAATGTAATTTTAGAGCAAAATTAAAAATGTAAAAGGTGAATTTTGCCAATTAATTTCCGTAAAATGTTCTGTTAACTAACAGAATCTCAGAGAGCTAATAAATATCCAGCACATGTTTAATTACAACAAGAAGTACTAATTTTGTTACTGTAATTTAACCGCTTCAGTGATGGCCATTTAAAGCCTGCACGGCTCAGGAACAGATACCCAATAAACAGAACAAGACATTTAAATTGTTAAGTGCTATAAAACTGCTTCATAAATACACATTCGTATCTTCCACATTTATTAAGTTGTTTAAATGAAACAAAAACTGATTTAAACCCCATTTAAGGCAGTATCTTCTACAGTATCAATAAAGTAGAGACTATATTAATAAATTGTATGATTATTTGGCCAAACACTTACACAGAATAGGAATTTATACAACTCCAAATTGTCCTCTGTGCAACAAAGAAGAGGAAATGACTGAAGAACATCTTTTAACCTGTGAAGCCCTACCTGCCAGACCCACTACACAGAAAAATTGGAGAGCAAGAGAGCTAATGGCTTCATTGCCAAAGCCTAGCATTTGAAAACAACAACATATTAATAAATTGTTGAAATATTTGAGTTTGATTTATGAGTCACTATGTTTACACTCAAACTTCACTTACTTGTTGTATAATTGAAACTTTTTCAAGATCATTCGATCTCATCCTCAGCTGTTTGGTGACTAAATGAACCTTCCTCTTCTTCCACTACTACGGAGCTCCGATCACTCTGCCATCTGGTTTTAGGGGCACTAAGTTTTAATACTTCATTTAATGCCGGGATTTCAAAATTTATAACTTAAACATGGTTTTTGTTTATGAATATTTTTTCCCAAATATCCAATTCTATGGGTGTACTTAAAGATTTTAACAGTTTAATGTTGTGACCAATGTTGTGGTTTTTTGTCCAAAAATGGTGTGAAACTGCAGATTTTTCTGTTTGTTTCAACTTAATGTTCCTCTGGTGTTCTTTTTGCCTGGTTAACAAGTTTCTCTTAGTTTTTCCTATGTAGCTTTTTTCACAGGTTTCACAATTAATCTGATAAATTCCTGATTTCAAATTGTTGGGGATTGTATTTTTCAGTGGTTTATTTAGCAGGTTCCTCAGACTGAATTTGTTTTGGGGTGCTAGTTTTAAGTTTAGTCTTTTGAAGATTCGTTCAAATTTTCTAAAAGCCCATGGATGGTAGGTGAATTTTCTATATTGCCAATTTGTGTTTTTAAGTGGTGTGAGAGTGGTATTTTTTGATATTATCTTCAGTTTTTCTTTTCTCTTCATCATGTTCCTTATGATGGCTGGGTTGAATCCATTTAATACCGCTATGTCTTTTATGTGTTGTTCTTTCAAAAGTTCATCCTTACTCAGTGGGATGTTGTATAGCCGGTGAATTAGACTTCTAAAGGCAGCTAGTTGATGTGAAACTCGGTTGTATTCATTTTTCTTTATGTAATTATCTATGTGTGTGGGCTTCCTGTATATTCCAAAATCTGCACCATGACGATTTCTAGTTATCTTGAGGTCCAAAAGGGTAGGGTGTTGTCTCTTTCTACTTCCATAGTGAATTGGATGTGATTATCTTGCAGGTTTAGTAATTTTAGAGAATCTTCTCTAAGTTTTTCCGGAATGATAGCAAAAACATCATCAACATATCTCCGCCAAAATTTATAACTCTGTGGGAAGGCCTTTACTATGTGTGTTTCAAAATAGCTCATGTATAGGTCTGCTAAAATAGGCGAAAGTGGGCTCCCCATAGCTAATCCTTTTGATTGTCTGTAGAATTTTTGGTTAAACATGAAGTAATTATTCCTTATGCATAAATCTGTAAGATTGATAATGTCATCTATTTCTCTGGGGTCCGTTGAATTCTGGGTTAGCCATTTTTTGAGGAATGTAGGTATTTTTCTACTGGAATGCTTGTAAAAAGTGCCTTAACGTCAAAAGAAACTAGTATGTGATTTTCCGGGATGTTGTACTTCTGTAGGTGATTTATCAATTCTAAGGAGTTTTTTATTCCCAAACTTTGAAATTTGTCATATGATTTTAATTTTCTTACTAACCACTTTGCAATGTGGTATGTAGGTGAATTGATGCCAATGAAGATGGGTCTCATGCTGTTGTCTTGTTTGTGGATTTTTGGCAGACAGTACAACCTTGGTAGTGTGGGGTTGGAAGATTTTAAGTTGTATTTTTCAGATGTACTTAATGTTTTTGTAATTGATAAAGCTTTATTAACAGAAGTGATACTTTTGGATAATGGATTTTTTGGAATTATTTCATATCCTGGACTGTCTAACATAAGGTTTACTCTCTGAATATAGTCTTCTGTCTCCATAATTACTAGAGAATTACCTTTGTCGTCTTTTAGGTATATCACAGGCTTCCTATTTAAATTTCTTATTGTTTTGTTGTTTTATTGTATATTGGGGATAACTGCTTTATTATATCCTGACATTCAATTTTGGCTTTGGTTAAGTTTTCATTTTTTAGGTTATGTGTGGCTATTTCTATGTCGGCGATAAAATCGTCTTTATTGTTTGAGACGTTAACACACGTATTGAAACCTTTCTGGAGTAATATAATTTCATCGGTTATAAATTTTTGTTGCGATAGGTTTATTATGTTAACTTGTTCTTTAAAATCCCGGTGTTTTGGCTGATGAGGGTGTTCCAGTTGCCGTTCTTTTAACAGTTTGAATTTATTCTTAAGTCTTTCGTTTTTCTTAATCATTAATATGTTTAATTTTTCGTGAACCTGCATTTCGAAATTTTGCCAAATGTGTATTCCTAATTGTTTGGTTAGTTCTAGATGTAGGCTGTGTAACTCCAGGTCTATTTTATTTATGTAGCTGTAATGTTTCGAAATTTCCAGTTTTATCACATATTTTTCCACCAGTTTTTGTCTTCTGTGATTACTATTGTGTTTGACCGTTTGCTTTACAAAAGTTGGCATGATATTGTGTCTGAGGCAAAGTTTTAGGAATTTAATGTCCGCCGTTGCGTATCTTCTTTTTGTCTGCAATTTTAAGTATTTTTTTAAGTCTTTCTTTTTGTAGCATAATTCCGTATTAAAGTTCGTAAACATGCATCCTACCTCGTCTCCATTTTCTTCAGTCGCCAAGTTGCTTCTTTGGTTTGTGATACCAAACGTCATAAATATTAAAAGCAGAAGCATTATTAACAGTGAAGTATTCTTCATATTTGAGTTTGATTTATGAGTCACTATGTTTACACTCAAACTTCACTTACTTGTTGTATAATTGAAATGTTTTCAAGATCATTCGATCTCATCCTCAGCTGTTTGGTGACTAAATGAACCTTCCTCTTCTTCCACTACTACGGAGCTCCGATCACTCTGCCATCTGGTGTTAGGGGCACTAAGTTTTAATACTTCATTTAATGCCGGTATTTCAAAATTTATAACTTAATCACGGTTTTTGTTTATGAATATTTTTTCCCAAATATCCAATTCTATGGGTGTACTTAAAGATTTTAACAGTTTAATGTTGTGGCCAATGTTGTGGTTTTCTGTCCAAAAATGGTGTGAAACTGTAGATTTTTCTGTTTGTTTCAACTTAATGTTCCTCTGGTGTTCTTTTTGCCTGGTTAACAAGTTTCTCTTAGTTTTTCCTATGTAGCTTTTTTCACAGGTTTCACAATTAATCTGATAAATTCCTGATTTCAAATTGTTGGGGATTGTTGAAATTTTAGTACTTTGTTTCACTGTAGCAAAAGCCATTCTTTGCATTGAATGCATCTAATATTTGAGTATTTTGTTTAGTGTGCATGTGAATGATATGTATATCTGTGTAAGCAACTTCTATGGTTCCCCCCCATGGGCCTACTACGGTAGGTACGGGAATTGGCGATCCCAGGGTCCCGAGCCAAACTGACACCCTCAATGTGGGTTCCTCTTTGTGGTGAGCGGTCAGACAAAACACCCACCCACATGCAGGCTGTGCATGAAGACCCGTGTCAGTGGAAAGGTTTGTCCTGATGGTTGAGGGATGCGCATCTATCTGAGCTTGTTCCAGTGATCTTCTGAATTCGGGGAGGGTGCGGATTTCCGATACACTACTTTGGTTTCACTGGGAGGTTAGGGACTAACCCACCCCTAATCAATCAGCCAGGACTAGGTATTGCACTGAACTCCAGGGTGAGTGGGACGGCGAGCTCGCTATATCCCCTGTGTAGCCCTGTCATCCCAGTCGGATGACCCCTTGTTGGGCTCCGTGGGGGATGGGGAGCACTGGCGGATGAAACGTATTCCATCTATTATGGTAAATCACAATTCCAATAAAAACATTATGAAAAGTGGAAAGGACATGTTTAGGAACAATGTAAAAGAAGTAGTTGAGTGTGGTCCTCGCTACTTAGTAATTAAAAGAACAGAGGAAAGTAGAAATTTTTCAAAGGTTAATCCGATTTTGATTCAGAAGGGTCTTGACAACATAGCTGGTGCAGTAAAATCCTGTACAAAATCTAGGAATGGCACGCTGCTGGTGGAAGCAATTTCAGCATTCCAGGCAGCTAAGATTCAGAGAGCCAGCATGCTGGGCAGTTATCCAGTCAAAGTGGAGTTGCATAGGACCCTGAATTCCTTACGCGGTGTTGTAAACACTAGTGCGTTGGATGGTATGTCCAACGAGGATATTCAGGAGAACCTTCAAGAACAAGGCGTTACAGCAGTCTATTGTGTGCAATGGAGAGAGCGACGGAAAATGGTGCCTACTCGTACCCTGTTCTTGACCTTTAATCAGGTAGATCTCCCTCAAAGGATAAAGGCAGGATATGAAGTAATAGAGGTTAGACCATATACCTAACCCTCTGAGATGCTACAAATATCAGCGGTTCGGTCACACTAGTGACTTCTGTAAAGGTATGCCTACATGTGTCAGCTGTGGAGACGTTGTGCATGAAAATGCATGCACATCACCTCCAGCATGCGTTAACTGTAGCGGTGAACATCCATCTTGTTCATGAGAATGCCCCCGTTATATTGAAGAGTGTAACAGTATTTTTTAGTAATGTTCGAAGGAATAATAAATATATAAAAATGTATGTAGTTGTGTGATTGGCCGAAGTAGTAGTGGTATCACGTGGTGTGATGACGTGTCAGTGAATCGGCCAATCACAAAATAAAGTGGGAATCACTATGGGGACAAGAAAATCAATAATCTAGAAAAGTGTTAGAATCTTGTGTCTTGCTGGAGAAGGAGGAAAGAGGTAACGATGATTGTAATTCTAAAGAAAAATTAATAAGATTCGAAAAGTGTTATTCAATATTTATAATATAAAAGAGTGAATCGTAGTTTATATTATATAATTAAATAATATATAACAAAATTGGACTCATCTAAATTTTATTTTCACCAAAAATCCGCGTCCACACCTTAGAAAGATCTCATGACTCTTATTAGATTAAAACTTGACTTGGATATTACAAAGAAGTTGGCGTGATTCTTATTAGTTGAAGATGAACGAAAATATAATCCCGTTACAAATGGCACCCAACGTGGGGCTCGAATAGGATAAAGAAGAGGAGATTAAAGCGTCGTACAGCTCCGTGGGAATTTAAAAGGAAAGAAGAAAGAAGAGAGAAGAAAGAAGAAAACGAGAACTGGTTTAAGTGAGTGGAAAAAAAAAAAAAAATAGTAGTAGTAGTAGATTTATGTTGTTAAGAAATCAGAAAATAGTTAAAAAGATGGCGAGTAGAAAAGAAATAATAGTGGAAGGAGAAGTTACTGATAGTGTAGGAATGAATAGGGAGGATGCAAGATTAAGCATAGACAATGAGTCAATGTTGGAAAGAATAACAAGAATGTTAAGTAATTTAGATTCTAAAATAGAACAAAATGCAAATGATTTAAAATCAGAAATGAGTAATTTAGATTCTAAAATAGAACAAAATGCAAATGATTTAAAATCAGAAATGAGTAATTTAGATTCTAAAATAGAACAAAATGCAAATGATTTAAAATCAGAAATGAGTAATTTAGATTCTAAAATAGAACAAAATGCAAATGATTTAAAATCAGAAATGAGTAATTTAGATTCTAAAATAGAACAAAATGCAAATGATTTAAAATCAGAAATAGGAGATGTTAAATCTGAAATGAGTAATTTAGATTCTAGAATGAAAGATGTAAAATCAGAAATGAGTAATTTAGATTCTAAAATAGAACAAAATGTAAATGATTTAACTAAGAAAATGAATGATTTAGATGTAGGAGTAAGACAGGAACTAGCACAAAATGTGAGTAACTTAGAAATTAATTTATTACAGAAGTTAAAACAGGAATTAAAATCTGAAATTTCACAGGAGATTAGAGAAGGGAGAAAAGAGTGTAGGGATAATATGGAAAGGCTCATGCAGATCATAGAGATTAATAAGGATGAGAATAGAAAGGAAGTCAATGAGTTGAGAGAGATAATTCAGGAAACTAGGTTAGGTCAGGACATTGTGAAACAAGAAATAAGAATGGAATTAAACAAAGAGTTAGAAACATTTAGGATACAACAGGCAGAAATAACACAAAAACAAAGAGAAGAATTAGGAGATAAAGTAGAACAAAGAATCAATGTAATTTGTTCTGAAATGCAATTACAACATGATGAAAGTAAGATACACCAAGAGGAAATAAAGTTACAAATTGATGAGATAAGTAAAGCAAAAGAAGAAGTAATTTTGCAAATTAAAGAGGTAAAAGAACATTTTGAAAAAGAAAAGGATAACTTAGGAAAATTGACACAAGTTGTAATTGCATTACAGGCTAGAAAAGTAAATAACGGGAAAGAAATGTCTAGAATTACAAATATAAACAATTGTGACTTACCAGGTGAATTAAGCAATCATCAGAAGTCTAGTGATGTAGTAAGTGAATGTAGTGATTTTGTGAGTCCAGATAATGATATTAATTATCACAGAAACACACAGAACATGTCCTCACACACACAACTCCACAGTCTAGGTCAAAATGAATGTGTACATTATTCACTAAATGATATTAGTCCACCAAGTTTTGATGAGGAATCAGGTGATAATCCAAAAGTATTTCTTAGGGAATTGGAAGAATATTTCCGTATTAAGAGAATTCCCAATGAATTTCGGATGGTAATTGTAAAACGTTGTTTGAAGAAAAATGCTCTTGAGTGGTTAAGGTTAACTTTGGCTTCACATGAAACATACAGTACTTTCAGAAATCTGTTTATAAATAGATTTTGGGGGCCTGAGAGACAAAGAAGAATAAAAGTTGAGTTAGCAACGGGTAGGTTTGAGTTTAAAAAAGGGATTTCTATGACTGAATATTTCTTAAAATTAGCAAACAAAAGTAAGTTGATCAATCCCGAAATTTCTGAGACAGAAATTGTCAACATGCTAATACGTCATTATCCACCACATATCAGAAATCATTTAATTGTGGCTAAGCCTATCGATTTCTCTGATATGATTGAATTATTATCCGAATTTGAGGCACATAACCTCATTAATGATACTACATCCTGTGATGGTAACTATAATAACGTCCATATTGAGCGAGGAAGAAATCGACAGGAATCACAACCTACAAATAATAGGAATAATAGGACGAGTTTAAATTGGGGCGGGGCACCCGTGAGAAATCAAAGATTTGAAGGAAGAGGTTATGATCCTAGACGAACTTATGAATCTGTAATTCCCGGAACAGGAAGTGGAGTTCAAAATAATGTGCAAAGGAATTATCATAACAATCAGTCGACGAGAATTGGAAGAAATGATGAAATAAACCATGTAAGATTTTATCGAGGAAATAATCAGCGAATAAGTAATTTTAATAGGGGTAGAGGTACTAGTTTATTTAGTGCAAATCAAAGAGATTTTAGGGGTGTGAGATTTGAAAGAAGTAATCAAAATGAAATAGTCGAAAATACACAAAGCACAGAGAATGATGCGAATATAAACGATAGCACCAACCTAACCAACAATGAAAGTATTAATTAAGGGCGAATAGGTGAATGGAATTTCAATTTCATTGCGTTGGTAATTCCACATTTGGCAAGAGATGTAATTGTGGGTAATGATTTATTATATGAATGGCAAAGTGTATTGAATTTCGAAATGCATGAAATGAAGGTTAAGACAGAAAATGATTTATTAGTAATAAAATTATTGGAAGAAGATGGAAGAAAAGAAGTGAATATGGATAATATAAATAATGAAAGGTTTTTTGTAGAAGATATACTTTTGCAAGAAAATGGTAATATTGAATACGAGGAAAATGAAAATTGTGGGAAGAGTTTAATTATTGATGGATTGCAAAATAATGTAACTGACCTTGAAAAGCATTGTTGCCAATTATATACAATACAAGATAAGAACGGCGGAAGCCAAGTGGAGGAAGAAATAGAATTCCAGAGAATATTACAAGTAAAGTTAGAAAACACATACAATTTAGACCAAGCGAGAAAAGAACAGTTGAAATTGTGTATATTAAAGAATAGAAAAGCCTTTAGTTCAAAACCTGGACTGTGTAACAAATACACACACACATTTAAAGTGAATGATACTGCTCCCTATACACATAAAAGCCGACCTTTACCCATAGCTATAAGACAAGCATTTCTAGAAGCAAGTGTGGATACAAGAGATTTGTAATCAACGGAGTACTTATTGTTAAAATAGTTAAATAATAAAACATGTATATTATTGTTAAATGTCAATATATTGTTGTATTTTAATAAATGTTAATTTATTGTTATGTTTTATGTTTGTGTAATAATAATGTGAAATTGTTGTTAAATGTTCATTTATTATATTTCATCTAATGTATGTATATTATTATATTTTATGTATGTTGTATTGGTGTTGTGTAATATTGGTGTAAACGAAATTGTTAATTGGGGCTGTTCTTCGAAATATATGGAAACAGATTGTTAATTCCTTTATTTGGTTATTTTCCATATATTTCGAAGAAGGGCATTTGTAACAGTATTTTTTAGTAATGTTCGAAGGAATAATAAATATATAAAAATGTATGTAGTTGTGTGATTGGCCGAAGTAGTAGTGGTATCACGTGGTGTGATGACGTGTCAGTGAATCGGCCAATCACAAAATAAAGTGGGAATCACTATGGGGACAAGAAAATCAATAATCTAGAAAAGTGTTAGAATCTTGTGTCTTGCTGGAGAAGGAGGAAAGAGGTAACGATGATTGTAATTCTAAAGAAAAATTAATAAGATTCGAAAAGTGTTATTCAATATTTATAATATAAAAGAGTGAATCGTAGTTTATATTATATAATTAAATAATATATAACAAAATTGGACTCATCTAAATTTTATTTTCACCAAAAATCCGCGTCCACACCTTAGAAAGATCTCATGACTCTTATTAGATTAAAACTTGACTTGGATATTACAAAGAAGTTGGCGTGATTCTTATTAGTTGAAGATGAACGAAAATATAATCCCGTTACAAGAGTGAGCTATTCAGGAGATCCAGTTTAAACAGAAGATATCCTAAAAACACCAAAAAACAATTACAACATTAAAAACCTACTTCACAGTAATAATACTGATAAGATAAAACCAGAGGAAAAGTCAGGCATTTACAAGATTAAGTGTAAAGACTGTGAAAAAATTTACATAGGGAGGACAAAAAGAAACATAGGCACTAGAAAGAAAGAACACTTCAGGCACTTAAGATACAAAAATATTGATAAGTCCGCAATAGCAGCTCATTTCTGGTCTGAAAATCATTAAATTGAAGATAGCACAGAATTACTAAAATGCGTACAAAAACATAGTGAACTCGTCATATGGGAGAGGATATACATAGAAAAACATAAAAACCAACTAATGAACTTTGAAATCCCGCCAGAAGAGAATCCCACATTTAAGTTCATCACTAAATCAACAGATGGCAGCAGCAACCCCAGAATTACCCACACCGCTGGATCAAGTTTTAGTCGGATAAGAGTCGTAGATGCAAACGATGATTTGCGAAACATGTCCTCAAAATAGGTACGTAAGTGAAGCAGATGTGTAAAAAATACGACTCATCTAAAAATTAATAATTTTTCGCTTCACTGTGGTGTTCCAATACAGTTAAATCTCGATAGAAGATATCCTTTTCGGAAGCCCGGAAACTTCTTCGTATCCACAAGCCCTCTGCAACCAGTTCCTGTATCTACAGCTCTGTGGTGGCTACCCCATCACTAAAACGGGAAGCTGGTACTCAAACATGTGATATGAATGGGGCAGCTATATCAAAGAGAGTTCTAGTGCCTAGATCGCAACCAAAAGCATCGTCAACAACACGCGTGGCTCCGTCCACACCATCTAAGACTACTGCAAATAAGAACATCTCAGTTAGGTGGCCTGACAAACCATCTACGTCTAGCAGCAAGACCAAATTGCCCGTAATGTACCAATCACCAGAAATAAAGTTCAAGACCCAGTATGATAGAACTGTCTTTCTGAAGGAAAGCGCTAAGCATGCTCCCAAAAAGACCAAGGGAAAGAGAAGCCCAAGAACATCTCCGAAATCATCTTTGGAGTCATCTGGGGAGGACTCAGACTGGCGACATTCATCTTCGTCGGTCGTAGTTTCTAACCAGTTTGAGATTCTTGAACCGAAAGTTGCAGAAGGAAAACGGTCCTCTTCCATAGAAGATATGGAGCAGGAAATACTTGACCATGCTGCTGCATCGGCAGCAAAGAAGAGGCAGGATAAACCTGCAGAAACTAGCCCTACACTCAAGAAAAAGGGCAAATTGATCCGACCACCGCTAAAAACTACGTAATGTGCATATTTATTTGACATCATATCCCATTACTTTCGCCACGGCTATCCTTCAATGGAACATACGAGGTTTAAGAGCACATTGACCAGAACTCGAACTTTTGCTCTATAAACATGATCCCTTGTTGGTATGTTTACAAGAGACTAAGCTACGACCACAAGACAATTTTAAAATAAGACGCTACACACCACTGAGGTGCAATATTGAAACAGAAGAGGGCATTCCTGCTCATGGGGGAACTATGATGCTCCTCAGGTATGACATATTTGTAGATCCGTTACAGCTACAATCTGACATCCAATCTGTAGCTGTAAGCATTAAGCTGCCATCAATCGAGTTTTGCATTTGCAGTGTATATCTACCTCCATCTGATGACCTCTCGTTAACTGAAGATCTGGTTGGGAAGATCTGGTTTCCCAACTATCAACACCATTTCTCATAGTGGGAGACTTTAATGCCCATCACCCACTTTGGGGCTCAAATCGGGCATGTTCGAGAGGCAACCTCATTGCAAAATTCTTGGAGAGCAATAACTTGGTTCTCGTGAACACCGGAGAGCCAACGTTCCTTTCAGACACCTTTAACACCTATTCCCTTATCGATTTAGCAGTGTGTTCATCCCAGTTAGTAGTTTTATTAGAGTGCAATGTCATCTCTGATTTACATTCCAGCGACCACTTCACATGTCTTCTTAGTCTCTTAGCACAAGATGTGTCTCCCTCGCATATCCCTAGATGGCACTTTGATCGTGCCAATTGGAACCTTTACACCCAGTTGGCTGTCTTTGATTACGAGCACGATTCTGTGAATGATTTAGTTGATCATCTCAAAGAGAAAATTCTTTCCGCTGCAGAACAGTCTATTCCACGTTCGGCTACCCACCCCGGTCGATTTCCTGTCCCATGGTGGACCAACGACTGCCGGAATGTTATTCGTGCTCGTAGACATGCTCTAAGGGTATTCCAACGACACCCTACCCTAAGTAATCTAATTGAGCACAAGAAAGTGCGTGTTAAAGTCTAGGCAAATAATTAAGGATAGCAAAAAGACCTCATGGAACAACTTTGTATCATCTTTTAACAGACGTACACCTTCCTCTGTTGTATGGGATATGTTAAGGTTCGTGGCCGGAAAATCGATCCACTTGCCAATCGCTGGTCTGAAAACAACTGCAGGAGTTGTTGATCCGTTTGACGTGACTAACACCTTCGACTATGCTTTCGATCAAGTGTCTAGCTCAAATGATGATGCTCCTGAGTTCATCTCAATTAAGACTCAAGTAGAATCTCAAGGTTTCGTGTTTAGTTCCAGAAACCTTGAAGATTATAACCGTCTCTTCACCTTGGCAGAGTTAGAACACGCTCTTTCATCATCGCAACTGACAGTACCAGGACCGCGCGGAATCAACAGCACCAGGACTGGACGGAATCCACGTTCAAATGTTACAACATCTCTCACCTGAAGGTAAGGCATTCCTGCTCGAGGTCTATAACCGTGTTTGGGTTGATACCACATTTCCTGACAAGTGGCGAGAAGCTACCATTATACCTATCTTGAAAGCTGGCAAGGACCGTCACCTCCCTTCTAGCTACCATCCTATTTCCCTCACCAGTTGCGTATGCAAGGTCATGGAATGCATGATAAATGGGCAGTTGGTATGGGGGCTGGAAACACACAACCTACTGAATAACATACCAGTGCGGTTTTCGACGACGCCGTTCAACAGTGGATCATCTTATGTCCATGTCGACACAGATTATGAACGGATTTCTTAAAAACTGACAAACCGTTGAAATATCTTCTGACCTTGAAAAGGCTTATGATACGTGTGGGCGCGTAGGGTTGCTACGCACTCTGCACACCTGGAATATATGTGGATGCCTACCACTCTTCCTTCAGGAATTCTTGAAAGACCGCATGTTCCGAGTAAGGGTTGGCTCGGTTTTTTCAAATCCTTTTGTTCAAAAGAACGGTGTACCACAGGGATCAGTACCAAGTGTTACTTTGTTTGCTATTGCGATTAATTCTATCTCGAAATGTGTACCTCCGGGGGTCTCGTCATGCCTCTTTATAGACGACTTTGCCGTCTACTGCACATCTCAGTGCACACCATTGTTAGAACGCCGTCTACAGACCACCTTAGACAACCTTAAGAATTAGAGTTTAAAAAACGGCTTCCGATTCTCCTCTGAGAAAACAATCTGTGTTAACTTCTGGTGTTGTCAGAGTCGATTACCTCCAAGGCTCCATTTAGGCACTGATCTACTACCGTTTGCAGATGAGACGAGGTTCCTTGGATTGATATTTGATAGAAAACTTAGTTGGTCATCGCATATAGCACAACTGAAAGCACGATGTGACCGATCTTTAAATATGTTGCAGGTACTAAGTGGAAATTCATGGGGAGCGGATCGTACAGTGTTATTGCGACACCTGATTTTTTGTCTGTGGGATTTTAGGGTTTAGTTTATTCTACCACGTGATAATCATTGTATAAGGTGTATTCAAAAAGAAATGAGCCACAGACATAATAACCAAAACCAGTACCTGTATGTTAGAAGTATTGACCCTGGCTGTTAAGACATTTGTCCCACTGCGACTCAAGGTGGTGAATGGCTGTCTCATAAAAGTTCCGGGGCTGCGATGTGAGCCAGTTCCGCACGTTGGAACAGCTGGACATTGTCTGAGGTGAATCATTTGCCCCTCAGAGCCTTTTTAAGGGGATCAAATATGGCGTAATCACAGGGAGAGATATCTGGACTGTATGGAGGGTGTCCGAGAACCTCCCATTTGAATTTCTGCAGGAATTCTGCAACTGTGTTGGCCGTATGAGGCTTTGCATTGTTGTGGAGCACAACGACCCCACGAGTAAGATTGCCTGGGCCTTTTGATTTGATCGTTCGGCTAAGGTTGGTCAAGAATTACAACTAATGCTGGGCATTCACTGTTGTCCTGTGCTGCAGGAAATGTATCAGAAGGGGGCCATCTTGGACAAAGAAGAACGTCAGCTTAACGTTTTCTGTATTTGTGTGGATGGCCTTGGCTTTTTTTGGTGGTGGTGGCGGCGGCCCTGGATGCTTCCACTGGAGACTTTGTCGTTTTGATTCTGGTTTGAAGTGATGACACCATGACTCATCTCCAGCCACCACTCGTGCCAGGAACTCATTGCCTTCCCTAGCACAGCGCAGCAGATGACCAAGACAGTGGGCCATTTGACATGCTTACTAGTGTGGTTGAAGACTGTAGGGCACCCATTGGGTACACACTTTGCGCAAGAACAGTTGTTCCTTCATGAAGGTGTGAATGCTTCTGACGCTCAATCCGACCTCTGCAGCTATGGCTTTCATTGTCACTCGGCAGTGCTGGGTAATGAGTGTATCAACCAGCTGGATGATGTCATTGGTAATGCAGTGTGGAGCTCCAGACCGTGCATCATCTGCTAACGACACTGATCCTTGCAAGGAATATGCAATGTTTGCTGTACACTTGTGATAGTTGTTGATGAATGTCCATTCCTCCTACTCCTTCCGCTGTCAGAAAACGAACAGCATCTCTTTGCTCTTCTTTGAAGCCTCGCTTTCACTGTTTGCAATGTGACTGGCAGCGTTGGACGATTGATGCCTGCTACATCAATGCACGCATGTCCTCTAGTGACGGGCTGTGAACTTCCATGCTCTGTTCGAAATAACACTTCGTTACACATGCCACGATATTACCATCCTGTCACCGATTTACGTACACTAGACTCTGGCTCATTTCGTTTTGAATGCCCCTTAATATATGTTGAGTGAAACACGTGACCTCTCTGTCAGCACCTGTATGTACCTCTTATTACAGTATCTCACAACTGAAGCTTATGCAGCTGTTTTCACTGCATATTTTAGTTATTTATATTGTCTCCAGTTCAGAGTGATTTTTTATAGCTAATCGAGAGTTAAATGAATAGCACATTTGAAATTGTTAAACTTCAGTATTAACCATGGCTTACCTAGTTTACATGGGATGTGTACAAGTTTCTGAAGTCACTTTAGAAGATTTGGAGGGATTTTTGCTGTTTGAGATGATTTGTATATTGATTACAAGTTTTCAGATTTTGAGAGAGATTACACAAATAAAAATATTTGTTAATTAATGTCCACTTATCTTAAGAAGTTGATGTTAATACTTCTTTCTTCTTTTTTAAAAAATCGATTTCACGAACATTTGCTCGCATTGTCAGTTAATGTGAAGACGACGAAGTGTGTTAACTGACGATGCAAGCAAATGTTCATGAAATCGATTTTTTAAAAAAGAAGAAAGACGTATTAACATCAACTTCTTAAGATTAGTGGACATTAATTAACAAATATTTTTTTTTTGTGTGTAATATTTATTACTCCACTGTAACTAGCTTTATTTTCTGTGTAATTTGAGAGAGATGTTGACGATATAGGTGGCAGTGAGGAAGAAAATGATCTGCTTGCTTGAGATGTTCGTGAAGAATCAATATTGTGCAGTGGTTAAAATAACTGAAGACAAATAGACATATAGACAAACATTTTCTGGTGTGCAGCTAACTTCTGACATCTAACCATTTGACATTTTCACTTTATTTTGAGCTTTAAAGTGAATATTTGGATGTACGAGCATTTGATGCATGTATAGTTTTCATAAAAGTTTGTCTTTGAGTTTGAGCTGCATCCATAAGCATAGTTTAATATGTTTGTTCTATTTTCAGGTTCATTTGATATTTTAGTTACTACAGCACGTGACTGTGATGTTCCCCAACAGTGGGATGAAACAAAACCAGCCAACATTGTAAACGCTCAAGAACTTCAGTTACGTTCCTTCTCAACATCATTCCATAAAATGGAAACATTAGTGTGTTTTAAGGCTCAATAAACAACTGTAATGTTTTGGTATTACTTAAATGTTTTTATATGATTAGCTTTCTGTGGTGTATCTTGTCCTGATGAATGATTATTCTTGTTTAGAAGTAAGCTTCCAAGAATTAGCTATTTCATCATTTGTGAGAGTATCATTTTGTATACAAGGAGTTTAAACCTATTGTGACCCATGAAGATGGGCTATTCAATAAAGATCAAGTATTTTGTATCCAGCTACGTATTTATTTACAAATAATTCAATAAATAATTAATAAATAAATAGTTTATAATTGTTCAAACCGATTGCTACCCACTTCAATGCATTTGTTAAGATGTCCTCAAATATTCATAAGAAGCCATTATTTGCAGTGCCATTGAAAGTTACCTCAGATCTCTATAATTGCTCAAATCAATTATAATATTGGACTTACTTCATGAAGGTGCAAGTTTCAAATTACAGGTAAACCACTCAACTATTTACTATTTATTTAGTAATGTGAATTAATCAAAGCTTCTTGGGTGATCAGCCACATCAGGTTTATGAAGGTTGAACGAGCTTTTGGCCATTTTGTACTCCATGGCCTTCTTCAGGACCTGAATCTTATGACTATACTCTGCTCTGTATTTACTATTATTTGGTGGGTGGAGCTTGGCCTTGGCCAATGAGTACATGATAATTTGTGATTGGTGCGGCTGGTTTGTGGTATGTTTGTCATCAGCTACAGACCCCCATGCTCTGTCTGGGGTGACTAGAGTTGCTGTTGCAAGTACTTTTAATGGCTGTTGTCCAAGCATGGCTTATTTGAAGTCCGCAGTCTGTACTGTCTACCTACCACAAGAAAGCTGAAGGGGAAATGTGTTTGAATTGTTTTATCTCTTTGGTAGTGAATCTGTTTACTAGGAAACGAGTGTACGAGAGTGCATATAAGTCATCCAGGTTGCCAGACAACAAATGTGACAACATTTGCATATTTTAAACGAACCTAGCATCCTTGTCATACTCAGAAGGCAAGCATAAACACTGTGCGGGCAGCAAAAGTGATTACTAGATAGAGTCAACATGAAAAATTCAATGCCATGGCCGGGATTTGAACCACGGATCTCCTGGTTTCCGTCCAGTCACTCTAACCAGTTGAGCTACCATGGCCATCCTATATTTACTATAATTGTCTGCTTCGAGCATTGGAACTCTCTGCTCTACTCTGAAATATAACTTACATGAATTTTACAATTTGGAGCAAATCTCTATCTTGATATCAAATGCTACTGTTTTAATCGAGTGTCAAACCGTGACCAATATTTTAGCATTATATTCAAGTCAATTTGTTCGTTTGTTCCAGGCAAACTTCAATGGTGATTTATTAACTTTAAAGAGAGTCGATTAAAGACACTAGACAACACTTACTTTTAAATTTTTCCGGAACTAGTTTCAGAGGCTTTGCCTCTATCATCGGCCGGCTCTCGACTGATTCTCGTTGGTGTAGCTGACGATACCTTGTCACAGGTCTCCTCTGGTGGCGGCTCAAGGAACTTGCTGAACAAATCCTTCTGGGGGATGTCGAAATTGAATACTTTGTTCCTATTTTTTGAAATGAAGATTTGTTCCCATGTGGATAGTTCTTGTTTTCCTGATGTATGTTTCAGTAGTTTTGGTTCTGGATTTATGTTGTGGTTTTTTTCCCAAAAATGTGTGGCAACTGCTGATTTTTCTAATTGTTTATATTTTATGTTTCTAAAGTGTTCCTTTGCTCTTGTTTCTAAATTTCTTTTTGTTTTTCCAATATAAATTTGACTACAGTCATTGCATTCAATTTGATATATACCAGATTTTTTGTTTGATGGAATGGCATCTTTGATGTTTGAGCAAATTAGGTTTTTTAGTGGACAAAAAAGTGAGCTTAGCAAAAAAGAAGAAGCTACTAAAGGAAACCACAACTCTCTCATCTACAGAAACTAATATGATTTTCAAAAAATTCACTTACCATCCATGGGCCTATGATAAATTCAAAAAAGTCTTCAAAAAACAAAATATTCAACTAGCACCAGTCAACCATTTCTCCTTAAAAAAAAAAAACCTAATTTGCTCAAACATCAAAGATGCCATTCCATCAAACAAAAAATCTGGTATATATCAAATTGAATGCAATGACTGTAGTCAAATTTATATTGGAAAAACAAAAAGAAATTTAGAAACAAGAGCAAAGGAACACTTTAGAAACATAAAATATAAACAATTAGAAAAATCAGCAGTTGCCACACATTTTTGGGAAAAAAACCACAACATAAATCCAGAACCAAAACTACTGAAACATACATCAGGAAAACAAGAACTATCCACATGGGAACAAATCTTCATTTCAAAAAATAGGAACAAAGTATTCAATTTCGACATCCCCCAGAAGGATTTGTTCAGCAAGTTCCTTGAGCCGCCACCAGAGGAGACCTGTGACAAGGTATCGTCAGCTACACCAACGAGAATCAGTCGAGAGCCGGCCGATGATAGAGGCAAAGCCTCTGAAACTAGTTCCGGAAAAATTTAAAAGTAAGTGTTGTCTAGTGTCTTTAATCGACTCTCTTTAAAGTTAATTTATCATAACAACACTGTTTTCAACACTTCCAAGAAAGTAATTGTAATATTGGGCTAACAAGTCTTCAAGAAGTGAAAAACAACACCTGATCGCACGAAGTAAATAAAGCAGCTGACAATATGGCGGACGAGGTAACCTCTTTAAAATTTAAAACCCATGATGGATTCAACGAACATTTTGGAAATAAACATGACATAAAATTATTTTTAAAACTGCAAGAGAAGAAAAGAAACATTTTTGCTAATATAAAGTTCCTAAAACTGTGTTTACGAAACAAAGTAACACCCCGATTTGTCCGAAAAATAGTAAAACAAGGCAATGGAAATCCGCAACAAAGGGCGGCGGAGAGAAAGGTTTTAAAATTAGAAATTAATCAGCAATACAAAAATTTGGATGAGATAGAATTAAAACTTTACAAAATTCATTCATTTTTAACGAAAGCGCTGGGAAACGTGATGTGGGAAAACTTTGAACATAATTATTTGGCAATCCTAAGCAAGAAAATGAAAGAAAAGACATTACGACTTAAACACAAATTGGCCAATCTGTGCAACATGTCCTCACACAGAAATACCGGGAAAAAGTTTAAAAACATCCGGAATATCAACTTATGTCGATCAGCAATCGTCACACACGCTAAATTCAATAGTGAAATAAGTTGCGTAAATGAAAAATCGAGCACGCAAATCTTTGAAAACGTAGTAAACCTATCTAAACAAAATTTCTCCACAAAAGAATTGGACCTTTTAAATAATGGATTAAAAACATGCGTCAGTTTCTCAAACAAAATTGAAGATTACATTGCAGATATCAACATTTCGACACAAATTCTACCAGTATCCATACAAAATTCAGTAAAAAGCCATTGTGAAAATATTTTGGAAGAAATAGAGAACAGATCCTTTCAGAAGAGAAAACATAATGCTATCCATTCTTTGAAACAGAAAAACGTTATTTACACAAAGGCAGACAAAGGCAACAAGATAGTCATAATGGAAAAATCAGATTATATTGAAAAAATGGAAAAAATGCTAACTGACAACGAATATGAAACCATTAACAAAAATCCTCTAAAAACTTGCATACAGTCATATGAAAAAACAATAGCAAAATCAAGCATAATACCAAACAAATATGCAGTTAAACCGGATAACCCAACCTTACCTAGACTTTATGGCTTACCCAAAATACACAAACCATCCATAACAATGAGACCTATAGTTAGCAGTATAAATTCACCAACATACAAACTTGCAAAGTGGCTAACAAACAAATTCAATTCATTTCCAAAATTCGACAGCCTAAGCATCAAAAACACCTATGAACTTATAGAACACATTAAGGATACTGAACTAAAAGAAGAGGACACACTAGTCTCATTTGATGTTAAATCACTGTTTCCCAGCATACCAGTTAATCAACTCCCACCGTTGATAGAAAAATGGCTTAAATCACTTGGAATGGCATCATCTGAAATTTCAGACTACATTGAACTAACCAAATTATGCATAGAACAAAATTTCTTCCATTTTCAAACAAAATATTATCACCAAACTTCAGGGTTAGCAATGGGCAACCCACTATCACCCTTCCTGGCCGATCTGTACATGAGTGCATTAGAAATAAGGATCAACAAAGGTTTCCCTTGGATGTTCAAACTCTGGCAACGATATGTAGATGACATCTTTGCAATAGTACCAAAAAAACACATCAGTGATGCACTAAAACTTTTAAATATCCAAGAAAAAAGCATCAAATTCACTGTAGAAATAGAAAAAGACGAGCATTTACCATTTTTGGATCTAAAAATAATGAGGAATAAAAACAGACTAAACTTTGGCATTTACAGAAAACCAACACAGACAGACAACTACATAAAAGCTAATGGCTACAACCCAAGATCCCACAAACAGGCAATCTTCAATAGTTTAGCACACAGACTGGTAAACATCCCTCTCACAGCAGAAGAATACAAAACAGAATACAACAAAATAATTGAAATAGCACAAAAAAATAACTTTCCCAAATCATTAGTGGACAAAAAAGTGAGCTTAGCAAAAAAGAAGAAGCTACTAAAGGAAACCACAACTCTCTCATCTACAGAAACTAATATGATTTTCAAAAAATTCACTTACCATCCATGGGCCTATGATAAATTCAAAAAAGTCTTCAAAAAACAAAATATTCAACTAGCACCAGTCAACCATTTCTCCTTAAAAAAAAAAACCTAATTTGCTCAAACATCAAAGATGCCATTCCATCAAACAAAAAATATGGTATATATCAAATTGAATGCAATGACTGTAGTCAAATTTATATTGGAAAAACAAAAAGAAATTTAGAAACAAGAGCAAAGGAACACTTTAGAAACATAAAATATAAACAATTAGAAAAATCAGCAGTTGCCACACATTTTTGGGAAAAAAACCACAACATAAATCCAGAACCAAAACTACTGAAACATACATCAGGAAAACAAGAACTATCCACATGGGAACAAATCTTCATTTCAAAAAATAGGAACAAAGTATTCAATTTCGACATCCCCCAGAAGGATTTGTTCAGCAAGTTCCTTGAGCCGCCACCAGAGGAGACCTGTGACAAGGTATCGTCAGCTACACCAACGAGAATCAGTCGAGAGCCGGCCGATGATAGAGGCAAAGCCTCTGAAACTAGTTCCGGAAAAATTTAAAAGTAAGTGTTGTCTAGTGTCTTTAATCGACTCTCTTTAAAGTTAATTTATCATAACAACACTGTTTTCAACACTTCCAAGAAAGTAATTCAATGGTGATATTGGCATTGTTTCTTTCGGGACATATTGCCTATAGATAATAGTGTTAACTCTTAATAGGTACAGTGGATTTTGGGGTATAGGTCTTTGTACATTAGATCACACACACATTCACAGACATATTTTCAGAGGAGAGAGAATAAATTTGGTTAGAGAAAAATATCAACTTCCAAGATGAGAATCGAAACCGGGACCGTTCCCAAAGCAGGGAGGTGCTCTACCGACTACATTACAAACACTACAAACCTCAAACGATTTGTAAACTTTGGGGAAAATAAGATCTGAAAATCACGATTACAACAATTTCAGTGAAGTATTCTTAGAATTAATAATTTTGTGTGGGATTTTAGTTTTAACTACTATGCTTCCAGTTTAAACAATGTTTATTTTTTATTCTCATTTTATATTTAAATGAATTTAAAATGACAAGGCACAACCAGTGTTGTAACACCGAGGATAATGATCTGAACGTGAGTAAACCAACTAGAGTAACAATACATTCAGCCACAATTTTAGACCAGATTTTAATACCCAATGATTTTACTAATACTGTCATACAAGTTATTGATACAGGTTTTTCTGATCACTATGCATTATCAGCTACCTTAAATGATTATACTACCATAAACAGAAACACCAAACAGCCTTTGTTAAAACAATATAGTGGAAAAATAAATAAGCATAGCTTAGCAGATCTAAAGGCTAGACTTGAAACAGAAGATTGGAGCTCTATATATGCAACAAATGATATCAATGTAATGTATGAATCATTCATAACTAGATTGAAATACCACATGGATATAGTAATGCCAATGAAACTGTGAAAGCTAGGGGAACATAAAAAGAACTGTGTAACAAAGGGTATTTTGAAATCTGGGACAATCTTAAGTTTTAATACAAGCAAAAAAGCAGTATAATAGTGAATTTATCAATAATGCTGAGAATAAACAAAAAGCCATGTGGAGTATAACTAAAAAGCATTTAAAGCAAAGTAATGGGATTAAGAACATATCTATTAGATTACCAAATGATTTACTGCCTGAAGATTCTCAAGTAATAGCCAACATATTTCAAACTTACTATAGCGAGATGGTGGAGAGATTAGTTGGGAATCAGCCTTGTAATTTAAATAGGGAGCACATAAACTCAGTTGGAATGTGTATGTTTCTAACACCCGTGACAGAGGCAGAAATTAATACAATACTGAAATCTCTAAAAAATAAACCAAGTGAAGGACATGATCAGGTACCTATAACAGTGTTCAAATACTGCAGTAGTGTTTTGGATAAAGTACTAAGTTATTTAATTAATAAATCTTTTGAAGCCGGACAATTTCCAGATGTACTTAAAATTGCCAAAGTAAAACCAGTTTTCAAAAAAGGTGATAGAGAAAAAGTCGAAAACTACAGGCCAATATCGATTTTACCAGCCTTATCCAAAATTGTAGAAAAAGCTGTGCTAGTAAGATTTAGCTCGTTTTTGGAGAAGCATAATGTAGTTAACCCTGCACAAAATGGGTTCTGTAGAGGAAAATCCACAACTTCAGCAATTTTTGAGTTTACAGATCATATATTGGAGGCTATTGACAATGATAATAACTGTACAGGCTTACTAATAGATCTAACCAAGGCATTTGACATGATTCATCATGAAATTTTGTTAGAAAAGCTGTACTACTATGGGATAAGGGGAATAGTATGGGATTGGTTCCAATCATATTTAAAAAATCGGAAACAAATGGTGGAAATCACAAATGTCGATGAGCGGAATGTCGTACGTAATCACTATTCAAAAATGAAACAAATTAAATATGGAGTTCCCCAGGGATCCATACTAGGGTCCATCCTCTTTTTAATATTCATAAACGACTTCCCAAATTATTTAAATCCAACTCAGGTAACTGTTTGCTGACAACACAAATGTTATAATAAAGGGAAATGAAAATGCAGAACACATAACCAGTAAAATTGAAACTTGGTTTGCTGAAAACATATTGCTTATTAATACAAACAAATCTTCAGCAATATCATTTCGCCACAAACAAAATAAAAATGTTGGCAAACCTGACATCAAGTTGTGTGGTGCGTGTGTTTCTTATAAGACAGAAGCAAATTTTCTGGGAGTATGGGTAGATCAGCATTTAGCCTGGGAAGCACACATAAAATATCTAGTAATAAAGTTAAATAAATTCTACTTCTCATTAAGAGTAATTAAAAATGAGTTGAATGCAAGTGACATGAGAACCTTATATTTTGCATATGCAGAAAGTCTAATGAGGTATGGCATTATATTTTGGGGGGATAGTAAAGACAGTCACTTGGTTTTTAAAGTACAAAAAAGGATTGTTAGATGCCTAATGTCAGGAAAAAAATATGACTCCTGCAGGAACTTCTTTAAGGAATTGAAAATCTTGACTCTGCCCAGTCTGTATATATACTGTTTGCTATGTTATACAAAACAAAACCTTGAAAATTTCACCACAAATAATCAAATGCATCATCATAACACCAGAGGTAAAACAGACTTAGAACAATAACACATAGAACTACACTTTATTCAAAAGGAGTTAGATATTCAGCAGTCACTCTGTATAATAAACTACCGGCCAATCTGAAAAACATAAAATCCATGCGGTGTTTCAAGCTATCGTTGAATGAAATTTTATTAAGTGATTCATATTATGATGTAAGTTAATTTCTAGATACACTGTAGCTGACCATATAATTGTATATATTTGTGATGCATTTTAAATGCTGTGTAGTTGTAGAGCCATGCAACTATATATATATATATTTATGAGTTCATGCTTAGATCTTATTAATTACACTTGATGCAACTTATTTTTTATACTTGTATTATTTGTATTGTTCTAAATATTTGTATTGACGTATCCAATGTCATTGTATTGACTTAACGGATGAATAAAACTACTACTACTACTACTACTGAATAAACCTCCCTCCATTTTGCAAGTGTAGGAAAAGATTTCACGTTAAATTCTAATATGCTATTATTCATAAAAACAATTCACAATAGACAGCAATCTGTTTCCAATGTCCAATGCCATGGCATTGAATTTTTCATGTTGACTATCAAAAACCTTAGCCTATATTCGGCTAGTGTAAAGAAATGATTAATTTCAAATAAAAAGTGATTACGTTACACATTCCTCTAGCTTATCTTCTTGTGCTGAGCAGACATTATTGTAGTTAACGTGCGTTCAAAAAGAAACAAGCCAGAGACATAATTACAGAAACCAATACCTGTATGTTAGAAGTATTGGCTCTGGCTGTTGAGACACTCATTTTGTTACTGTAGATTTATACTGCCTTTAATGGGTTTTAAATCAGTTTTTGTTTCATTTAAATAACTTAATAAATACGGAAGATATGGAATTGTGTTTATGCTGCATTTTTACAGCATTTAACAATTTAAATGTCTTGTTCTGTTTATTGGGTATCCGTTTCCGGCCCCTGAAGGGTTTAAATGGCCATCGGTGAAGCGGTTAAGGGGATCAAAAATGGCGTAATCACAGGTAGGGAGGTCTGGACTGCATGGAGGGTGGCTGAGAACCTCCCATTTGAATTACTGCAGGAGTGCCGCAACTGTGTTGGCCGTATGAGGCTTTGAACTGTCATGGAGCAGAATGACCCACGGGTGACATTGCCTTGACTTTTTGATTTGATTGCTTGTAGAAGGATGGTCTAGGATTGTGAGTAACGCTGGGCATTCACTTTTGTCCCGTGCTGCAGGAAGTGTATCAGAAGGGGGCCATCTTGGTCAAAGAAGAACGTCAGCATAACCTTTTCTGCACTTGTGTAGATGGCCTTGGTTTTTTTTGGTGGTGCTGACCTTGGATGCTTCCACTGGAGACCTTGTCGTTTTGATTCGGTTTGAAGTGATGACACCGTGACTCATCTCCAGTCACCACTCGTGCCAGGAACTCATTCCCTTCCCTAGTATAGCGCTGCAGATGACCAAGACAGTGGGCTATTCAACATGCTTCCTGGTGCGGTTAAAGACTGTGGGGCACCCATTGGGCACACACTTTGCGCAAGAGCAGTTGTTCCTTCATGAAAGTGTGAACACTTCCGACGTTCAATCTGACCTCGGCGGCTATGGCTTTCACTGTCACTTGGCGGTCCTGGGTAATGAGTGCATCAACCAGCAGGACAATGTCATTGGTAATGCACTGTGGCGCTGCAGACCGTGCATCATCGGCTAATGACACCATCCTCCCCTGAAGCAACTGTGCCATGCCTTGACCTTTGCAAGGGACATGCAGTGTTTGCCGT
Source organism: Mantis religiosa (assembly GCA_030765055.1). NCBI lineage: Eukaryota > Metazoa > Arthropoda > Insecta > Mantodea > Mantidae > Mantis > Mantis religiosa. The sequence goes on from CM060952.1 coordinate 215,288,038, forward strand.
ACACTTGTGACATTTGTCAATGAATGTACATTCCCCCTACTGCTTCCACTGTCAGAAAATAAACAACACCTCTTTGCTGTTCTTTTGACACCTCCATTTCACTGTTTGCAATGTGACTGGCAGCGTTGGATGATTGATGCTGCTAGCTTTGTATAGTCAGATGAGATGCACGCGTGCCCTCTAGTGACGGGCTGTGAACTTCCATGCTCTGATCAGAACAACACTTCGTTACCCACGCCACAATATTACCATCCTATCACCAGTTTGTGCATACCAGATGCCGGCTCGTTTCTTTTTGAACACCCCTTACAGTTTAATTGAATGACTTCCTTAATGAGTCTGTCCCAGTATTTGCCAGTGTGTCTTAGAACTTTGATGTCTTTGAAGTTTATGCACATTCTCTATACAATGTTTGGCCACTACCGACTTTTCAGGTTGTTGGAATCGAATATTGCATTGGTTTGCTTTGTCAGTTGTGCATCCTGTTTGGCCTATGTGCCCTTTCCACATTTGCAAGGAATCCTGTGTACTCCTAGGACCTTGAGCACAAGTGGGTCTTTCACTGGTCTTAAATATTGTCGGATCTTCTTAGAGGCGTTGAAGAAGTTCTTGATGTTGAATCTTGCGAGGATGTGGGAACTCTTGTTAGACAGAACCGTAGAAAGGTATGTAAGCTTTGGTCAGCCAATTATCCTACTTTGAGCGGGGCGTGGGGGGGTTCTTCTTTTGTGCTCTACCTTCCTGCACACCTTCTTGGTGTCGTGTTTGCTGTATCCATTCTTAGGAATGTGTCTTGCAGGTGTTGAGGTACTTGCTCAGTGTGGTCCTTATCTACAATGTCAAACACCTGGGGAAGAAAGTGGAGATGACCATCTTCTTTTAAATAGGATCTAGGGCAGCTCATGCCCCATCCAAACTGTAGTATAGGTAGAGAGAAGAGTATAGTCGTTTCATTCAGATCTTGAAGAAGACTATAGAATGTAGAATGGCTGAAAGCTCTTCATTCATAAAACTGACACAGCAGACTTGATTAATAACACTCGCCATGAAAGCTTCAAGTATTACATTTTTGTTTCTTAAAGCTGCATTAGCCTGTAAGCACTGTTGCAAAGTTACAGGTTACACTAGCGTTTATCCATAGTTACAGGTCAAAGCTTGTTTAGTTTTTGAATTACAGCATTTTAAACAAGACCAGTGTAGAGGTTTCACGAAAATGGAAAATTTGGAAAAACGAGCAGTGATTAAATACTTCCATTTGAAAGGCTTAACGCCTCAAAACATCAAGGAGGAAATGAACAGTACATTGAAAGACTCTGCCGCTTCATAAACAATGATTAAAAGGTTGGTTGTAGAGATTAAAATGGGACGTATAAGCATTAGTGATGAGCCTCGCTCTGGACGTTCTGTGGAAGTCCAACTCCAGAGATCATTGAACAAATTCATTGTTCAGTACTGGAAGATCATAGATTAAAGTTGTTTGAGATAGCATAATCTGTAAAGATATCAAAAGAATGTGCAGTAATATTTTAAGTAATGTTTTGGGATTTCACAAGGTCTGTGCAAGATGGGTGCAGCATTTGTTGACATGTGTTCAAAAGTTGCAGAGAAAAACTTTCTGTTAAGAATTTGGTGCTCTGCTGTAAAAATCCTAGTGAATTATTGCGACGGATTATTACCATGGATGAAACTGGAATATATCACTACACTCCAGAAAGTAAATCAGTCAAAACATTGGATTGTGCCAGGTGAACCACCTCCAAAAAAAGGCAAAGTCAGTTTTGTCAGCTAACAAGGTTATGGTGTTTTCTGGGATGCACAGGGAATTATTTTTATTGATTACTTGGAAAAGGGTAAAAGTAACACTGGTGACTACTACGCAAGCTTACTGCAACGTTTGAATGATGAGGTGAAAAGAAAAAGATGTCATTTGGCAAAGAAACAAATTTTGTTTCTGCATGACAATACTCCGGCCCATCGTTTGGTCTTTGCAATGCAAAAAATGTGCAAATAAGTTCAAATTAATCTCAGAAACTATTTGTAGGTGGTTTATTAATACTCGTCACTTACTTGTTTATATTTATGAGAGACTAGTTTCAAAGACATTCGCCTCCATTTTCAATCTCTTTCCAACTATTATAGTCTCTCATAAGTATAAACAAGTAAGTGACGAGTATTAATAAACCAACTACAAATAGTTTCTGAGATTAATTTTGACGTCACTGTTACTAAATTCCTCCAAACACATATAAGTTCAAATTGTTTGAACATCCACCCTATTTGGCCAGATCTAGCACCCAGTGGCTAACACCTGTTCCCGAACCTCAAAGAATTTCTTGGAGGACGAATATTTCACCGCAACAAGGAGGTCATTGATGCGGTAAACAGCTATTCTGAGTATGGAAAGATAGAGTCAGACTGAAAAATTCAATGCCATTGCCGGGATTTAAACCACGGATCTTCTGGTTGCCATCCAGCCGCTCTAACCCTTGAGCTACTATGACCAACGAACGGCCATGGCTATGGCATTGATTTTTTCAGTCTGACTCTATCTTTCCATACTTTAGCCTACACACGGCCAGTGTGAAAGAACAATTAATTTCCATTAATTGACCTAATAGTAGTTAACTATAAAGCACAGATATTAAAGTACTTACAGCATAGTAAGTCGCCATTAAGGTAGTTGTCTCATGTGTTACGAGAACTCCTAGTGGTTTACCGGGAAAAACAGGAGTCGGTTGGAGAATTTAATGTCATGTTGGCACGTTGGCCTTAGTAGCTCAATGATTAAGAGCGGCTGGACGGCAACCAGAAGATCCGTGGTTCAAATCCTGGCTATGGCATTGAATGTTTCAGTCTGACTCTATCTTTGCATACTTTAGCCTACACATGGCCAGTGTGAAAGAACAATTAATTTCCATCTATTTTGAGGACCATGACTTATCAGCCAATCCTTTTATTTCAAAGTTGCAGGTTCATCTGCGCCTCTGAATGTTTGTAACTTTCATATAACCTCCTTTAAGTAGTTTGGACATTTTCAGTGAATTAAAAGCATGGAAATTGAATGTTCAAATGTTAAAATCAGTAACTTAAAGTGGAAGGGCAAATGTCAGAAAATATAACACATGTTGGGCAATGTTGTGCTTTAACCAGGCAAGTATAATGTTAAAAATATAAATTGATGTCAACTACTGAATACAAATGTAAACTATTTATACACAAGATATGGTATCATTTGTATTATGGTGATCTAATAATAATAAATCAAATTGTCTTCCATAAAATTATTAACCTTCACAAAACTTTTGAACATGCATAACTGTAAAATTTAGAAATGGCACATAGATGCTTCTTGCTTAATGCTATCTAACTATAAGTCGGTTTTGAGCTGCAACACATAACTTAAACCAATTAGGCAAGCCATTCCATTTTACCCCTTCATGTAAGTTTTGCCAAAAATATTACTGTGCTGTCATGTAAAGTGTAGATATCGTTTGTTTCATCTCTTCACCACGCATAATCTAATAGTTATAGTTGAACTTTTATAAAAACTGGTTTTTTCGTTAGTTATTTAGTAATATCATTAAATAATAACCCTGGCACAACAGCCCTATGAGGGCCAAGGCCTGCCAACTCAACTACCGGCCTCAAGCCCACTTACGGCTGGCAGAGGTGGACGATCATCCAACTGATACGGGGAGGAGATGTGGTCAGCATCTCGGCGTCCCCAGCTGGAATGTTGGTTTTCGTCACCAGGGCCACTTACTATCACAAGCTCCTCATTTTCCTCGTGATGCTGAGTGGGCACCGGTCCTATACCCAGGACCTAAAATCCCTACCACTTTCCATGGCCAGGGACGTCGGCATGCTGCCTTAGCCTGCTACGCCATGGCGCAGGACAGTCATTTCATTAGTGTATGAATATTTCATAGGTAATCAGTGTTTTAGTGTTATTATTAGCATAAGAACACAGTGTCCCAAACTACCAGCAACACTCAAAAGTGAGGTAGACCAAGAAAAAATGTTCAAAAGTGGGATAGAGATCCACACTTCGAGGACAAGCAAGGGAATGTGTGTGCTGCATGAATATATTGAAAAATAGAAGGAACAGTTAGTTACTGCTATCTTATATGTGTTTGGAGGTATTTAGTAACAGTGATGTCAAAATTAATCTCAAAAACCAACTACAAATAGTTTTTGAGATTACTGCTATCTTTCTGAAGGCAATATACAACGGAACATTCTAAGCTTTTAGAAATGTTGGTTGATTGATATCTAACGTTAAGTAGTTGATAATGAGGCCATTCGCTCTCTTGTACTCCAGTATTTTGATGTTATGTTGGTACATTGACTAAAGGTTGGGCAGTGGAGTAGGTGGCTTCCATCCATATCTTCTTTAAGTGTACAGAAAGAAGATCTCACTATACCAATCCTGAATAAATGTTTATTGAGACAGTCATGGCCTTTTACAAGTCTAAAAGTTGCTACAGCAGATTTTCTTGGTAGTGTATTGATTCTAGTTGTGCTGCTGTTACATAAATTTTCCCATAGTTTTCCTTTTGTTTGTTATATATTATCTTCTTTATTTTTGTTATATGTTGATGCAATTATATAATGTGTGTTAAACCTGCAGTAGATACACTTCAAGTTAAAATATACTTTCTGAATTCGTTAGTTTTGTACTTTGATCTTGAAAACGTTTCAATTATACAAGTAAGTGAAGTTTCAATGTAAACATAGTGACTCATAAATCAAACTCAAATATTCTAAAACCAATTCTATTATTTGTATGTTTGGGAATTTTTTTCAGTAAACTATTATGTTTAATGCCAAATATTCTATTGATTTCTCTTATTAATAATTCTGGCTTTCTAAGAAACAGTCCAAAGCAGAAGCATTACAAAAAAGAAATTTAAACTTTGTTGAGTATTTTAAGTTTCATTTGTACATTTTCTTTACAGAGTATTGTTCAAAACTGTTCTCATGTGTTAGAAATATCAACAAGTTACTTTAGATAATTTTAGCACTCTCTTCTGTCTAAAAATCACAAGCGCCAAGGTGTTCAAAAGTGGCAACATTGCTTTCCACGCCACCACTCTGCCACGTTCTTCACAGCAGCTATCAAGATCCCAAAGTAATTTTCATTCTACTGTACTGGAACAAATATTTATATTTAGCAAATATCTAACTACTACCTAGTCCAGCCATAAATACTATTACAAACTTTTGACACATACACTGACTTGGCACGTTAACTATTGCCAGTGTACATATGTTAACCTTCAACTATTGTTAGCTTGTCTTTGAAAGGGGAAGCATTTAGCTTCAGGTTTGAACATGGAACGAGGATGATGAAAAGCTGTTTCTGTCATAGTGTTGCATAAAGTCGGAAAATCTGCAACAGATATTTTCAGAAACAAGCTGAAAATTATTCCTATGTTTGTATACCGGACCATTAAGTGATTCACTGCAACCAGGACTGCGACGGATCATCTGAGGGCGGGCCGCCCACACAATGGCAGCCAAAACAGCAGTAGAGGTTCATGTTTGGAGAAATCTGGTGTGGAAGCAGCTATCTTGTCCCATGAATTGAATATTTCAAAAAGGTCACTGTCCAGGCTTCTATCAGAGGACCTTGGACTAAGAGCTTATTGCTAATGTAAAGAACATTATCGTGATGCAGGCCTATAGAAGCTGAGAGTACTTAAATGTCAACATTTTCTGTGGCATTATGCACAAAATGCTCATCAGAAAACATCCTCTTTACTGAAGAAAAAGTGTTCACTATTGAAGAGTTTGTGTGCAAAATGATAGAGTTTATGAATGGAAATTTAATCATTCTTCCACACTAACTGCGTGTAGGCTAAGAATTAGAGTCAGACTGAAAAATTGTATGCCATGGCTAGGATTTTAACCACTGATCTCTCACTCTCCGTCTGGTTGCTCTTAACCATTGAGCTATCATAATGACATTAAATTCTCCAACTGACTCATATGTTTCCCGATAAATCACTAGGGGCTCTCATATACAATGAGACACGCATCTTTTGTGGTGACGTACTATGTTGTAAGTACTAAGTCCCAGGCTTTATAGTTATCACTATTAGGTTATTTGTGCCTCCTCAGTGATCATGTGGTGCTGGGATGAGCTATTCTAGTTCCACCCAGCCGTATTTCTGCAAAAAGGGCATTAAAACCAGCACTGGGGTGTACAAAAGCACTGTTTTGGAACCTATTGTCAAGAATTTGAAAGGCACATGGTTTCAAAAGCAATTATGGGATTCCAGCAGCTTTCTGCTCCAGTCCACTTGGCTAGGTCAACTGATGTGATTCTATCATGTCTCTGACTTCATTTTGCCTGAAGATAGGCCCACCTGAACCTATGGTCACTGCTTAAGGACATCATCTGCAAGGGGAAACACCCCATCATTGGAAGTTCAAAGCGTTTCTTGTCAACAGTGGTGGATTTCGTCCATTTTGTGCCCAGAAAGTCTGAGAGCCTGTATCAGTGGTAAAGATGACCATTTCGAAAAGTGATTCGTGCTGTGTGTAAGAAATACCTGTAGGTATAACATACTAAAACCAAATTAAAGTCTCTCGTGGTATTTGCATTTTTCACTTTTTAAGTTGTAACAATATTCATGGCTAGACTAGGATAATATAGATAAATGGAACATTTCAGTCTTCAAAATAAATTTCAGAAAGTTTACAAAAGATTTTGCTGCCACAGATTGTGACACATGTGTGTTAGAACATTATTGAAGCTTCAACAAAAAATCACAATGTGCACTGCCACAGTGCGTCCAAAATGCCTTTAATGCAGCAGCATTTGCAAAATCTGGGTTTGTTAGTCATCCCTGCCAACATTGGGCTTTTGTTTTTCTCTAAGTACCGCAGTTCCAAGTGGCCTTTTGCAATTGTATAAACGTAATAAAATACTTAAATGAGATGTATTATTATAAATCAAAGAAGTATTTATTTATTTGTCAATAGACTGCAAAGCAGTTTCTGACATTGTCAATTACAATCTAAAAGTATAAACTTGAAAGAAGCGTAGGGACAGTGAAGCACAAACTAGTACAAAATTGAATCGAGAATATATTGACACATTGCTTCACTCACCTGTTTATTCACAGGACATGTTTCAAGAGCTCTTGCTCTTATCCTCAGCTGATACTCGACTAGTGCAAGTTGTAGTGGTTTCTTCTTTCTCCGTATTGTCAACAGATGGCGTGATGTACTTGTCAAAGATGTCCGGTGGTGGAGTTTCAAAATTCATGACTCTATGACGATTTTTGTTAATGAAGATTTTTTCCCATACGGAAAGGTCTATGGGGTGATTAACGTATTTTATTAGAGATGTTTCCAAATTGATGTCATGTCTAGTATTCAAAAAATGAAAAGCCACTGCTGATTTTTCCGTTTCACCATTTTTAATGTTTCTCATATGTTCTTTAGTTCTGATGTTAATATTTCTTTTTGTTTTTCCTATATAAATTTTAGGGCAAGTTTCACATTTGATCTCATAGATTCCTGGTTTTTCTTCTCCCAAAAATTCAATCACTACCAAAGAAAAACCAGGAATCTATGAGATCAAATGTGAAACTTGCCCTAAAATTTATATAGGAAAAACAAAAAGAAATATTAACATCAGAACTAAAGAACATATGAGAAACATTAAAAATGGTGAAACGGAAAAATCAGCAGTGGCTTTTCATTTTTTGAATACTAGACATGACATCAATTTGGAAACATCTCTAATAAAATACGTTAATCACCCCATAGACCTTTCCGTATGGGAAAAAATCTTCATTAACAAAAATCGTCATAGAGTCATGAATTTTGAAACTCCACCACCGGACATCTTTGACAAGTACATCACGCCATCTGTTGACAATACGGAGAAAGAAGAAACCACTACAACTTGCACTAGTCGAGTATCAGCTGAGGATAAGAGCAAGAGCTCTTGAAACATGTCCTGTGAATAAACAGGTGAGTGAAGCAATGTGTCAATATATTCTCGATTCAATTTTGTACTACAATCTAAAAGTTTACAATTATAGGATATAGAACAAAATATAAACAGTATAAAAACATATTTACAGATCATCAACTTTGTACAAACATTTATCCATTAAAAAGTATTTTAATTTGTTTTGAAATTGCTTCGTACCATTTAATGCTTTAATTGATGTTGGCAGTCTATTAAATAAAATCTGTCCCATTATAACAACATCTCTATCAGTAGATCGTTTAGAAGTACAGTCTCTAAAATAGTCATTGTTGCGTCTGGTATTATAATTTTGTACATTAGCAGTCTTCAAATTTACCTTACTTACAACAAAAAGAATTGCTTTATATACATATAGTGAGTATAGTGTGAACATTTTGTTTTGTTTGAAAATATCTACACAAGAATCAGTATTTTTTAAGTTAAAAATTATCCTAATACACCTTTTCTGTAGAATGAATACTCTGTCCAGATGTACCCTTGGACAACTTCCCCATATTTCAATTCCATATGATAGGTATGGAAAGATAACACCATAATAAGTAAAGACATCTATACCGCCCTAATTTATATAAAAAGAATTTATCTGAATACAACTATAGACAGGATAACCATAAATATAATACTAGATATACCAACCAAATTGATACACCTTATCATAGACTTGCAAAATCACATAATAGTTCTGAAATATTAGGTATAAGAATGTATAATGCACTTCCAGATTATGAAACTCAACTGCCAAAAATAGGCTTTATGACAGATTCTTAATCAACCCATTCTACAGCTTGGTTAACATGAGGTGGCAGCTAGCTGCGCAGTTGAAGAGGGGCAACCAGGAGAGTGGGGGTAGGACTGGCAGCCACATGCGTGCAAGAGAGAGGAGGAATCACATGCATCTTACCTTGAGGCTGGTTTCAGGCAACAGTTCGATTGGATTTAACTTGGGATGATAAGGCGGAAGGCGTAAAACTGTGTGGTTATGTGCCTGAAGAAAACTGTCTATTTTGTGGGGATTTTGGGTTTGAGGAGGATGATCATATTGTAAATGTCGGGTTTGTACAAGGAGGAGAAATCAATGTTTGTAAAATGTTCCATGGAGAGGTTTTGTTTCAGCCACGAAATCATTGTATCTCTTCTGGAACTTGCAGTGGGCGCCTTGTTAAGGATCACATTGTGGTAAGGTGCATTGTCAATTACCAATACGGAATTTTGGGAAAGATTAGGGATCAGTCTTTCTTTTATCCACTTCTCATAATTCGTATAGTTCATGTCATCGTGGTAGTCACCGGTTTTCTGCTGGGACTTGAACCGAATATACGCGTTAGGGATAAACCCTTGCTCGCCTCCAGCATGCACGATGATAAGATGCTGACCTTTGGATACCGGTGCTAAGAGGCCGTGGAAACTGTCATCACTACAAGCATACGGAGTAGTGTGACATGAATGGATATATGTTTCGTCCATATATATTATGGGACGGCCCTCGCTTCTATATTGCTTCATCATTCTGAGATAATGGAGGTGCTTAGTTCTGATGTCATGGCGCTCTATTAAAATTGTTCTGTTCTTTGTCCGTTTCCATGTGAAACCCAGCTTTAGCAGTATTTTTCTTAGTGTGGATATGCTCCCTTCAAATTTTATCGAATCCTTTAATTTAGCATGCACCTTCCTCAGTGTCGGTCTTTGTGAATTATATAGAATTCGTTCACGGTTTGGCGCACTACTTCCTCATTAAAAGTATCCAAACTGGCACGAAAAGACCTCTTTGGTCTCCTTTTGTGTGGTGCGGAGAATGAAGTCGAAGTACCATGATTAATATCTTTCGTTTCCTTAATAATTGTCCTTACACTTCTTTAGAAAAACACCTGTTGCCTCAGCCACACTCTTCCCAATGTTTTTGATGCTAAGAGTTACTAAGCCAGCTTCTGCATGTCTTTTCATGTACTTATAAACATTACTAACAATTTCCCTGGTTTGGGAGTGCAACACTTTACCTTGTAGTTTGCTGTGCATGTTTTAAAATAATAAAGTCTGCAGTAAAAGAAAATACACTTAACGCAGGCGTGCACGCACACAGACACACACACACTGTCACGCACACACTTACAAGTATGCTGAAAATAACTAAGAACAGTGAGAACAACTATTTACTGTACATATATTAAAGTACACTGTCATATACATATAAAACTATAAATTACACAGACCCAAGCCTTAAAAAAATTCATAAGACACAATTACAACCTCAGCGACTGCACAAGTGTAACTGACCCCCACTCTTAGTGCCAGTAGGTGGCGGAAAGGTTGAGCCACTGCACATATTTTCTCAGCTGCCACGTCTGAATAAACATACTGTACTCCTTACAGAAATTTTTTGAAAATGCATCTCAATTGTAAATAGTGTCACCTATTCACTGAACATTATTTTCTCATATCTATATATTCTGTAAAATAGAATAGAAAGAATGTATTGTAATATTTATGTTATCTTCTGACATCAATTGCTGTTAAGCTTTATACTTTATACTTACTCTGTATCATATTGTTGTAATTTATATTGTATCTTCTGACGTTGTCCATTGCTGTAAAGCTCGACGACAAAAAATTCTTAATAATGATGATGATGATGATGATGATAATAATGATGATGATGATGATGATGATAATAATATAATTATCAGATGGTGAATAGAGTTTGTATTATGTGCTGCCATTTTGTAAAGCTGATGATGAAAGTGAGGTTACACATTCATTCATTTATCTGTTTAAGTGACTACAAATGATTCATAGCATTGTCAAGTCAAACTTATGTAACATGCACAGAGATAAGGAAACAGTGATTAATATATACTAAAGCAAAATTTACAGTAAACATGTATATGATAATACTTTGTCCAAATTACAGAATAAAATAAATAATTCCATTTGAAATCTGCTTCAATGGCTCCAAAGTAATATGCACAAATTAAATTTAGATAAAACTTTGCACATGCATTTTGGAAATCAAATACTTGAAAAACCTTACCATTGTCCTGAAATTGCAGAAGTAAATAGTACTACTATGTGTTTCAAACGGGAAGAGTTCTGGCTTGTAGCGAATCAGATGCGTTAGAGCCTTTAGCGTTGTCACCTCGTTATCCTCACTCTTTTTACATTTCCCTCTCTCTCTCGCACACTTGCAAGTCTTCTTGGTGCTAGACGTAAAGGAACGCAAACTAAATTTTCCAAAGCTTTATAATAATGCAGTTGTTCAAATCACAATTGCAACATGTATATTCGTATATTATGCAAATGTTTTAAATATATAGTTTAAAAATAATTATATTTTATGAACTATCTATTTTTCTAATCCAATGAAACTGCCAACAACATATCCATGTAGCTATGAATGTCACTTCCGTTAAGAGACAATTCGTCATTGTCACTGTCTTCATCATCTGAGTGTTGTAAGTTTATGATGATAGGCTCCAAAATCTCGTCACGTGCTATTTCTGTCCAAAAGCACAGTTCCTGTAGTTTATCTGCATGTCTCATGCAGTTTTCCCAGTCTTGTTCAACCTTGTCAATTTCTTGGTGCATAAGTCGTTCAGTGTCAGTCAGTTTAAAAGTATTGTTTCTGTTTGCAACATTATTTGAGCCCACATTAACTAAATTGGATTGTTCTGGTAGTGGTAAGGGGGAAGGGGGTTTATAATACTTCGTGTCTCATTTCAGTTGCAAGCTGATCCAGCTGATTCTCTTTCCCTGATTTTTAAATGGAAGAACAACTGAATAATACTGCTTTGAACTCCATAGAGTAAATAGAGATTACGTACGATTCATAAACAAAGATACAGTGTGACAAGTCACGTTCTGCCTATGCACCATTCTACAAGCCAGCAGGAAGTGTATTGTTTGTTCTCATTCGAATTTAACAAACACCTTGGCTTACTCAAAGTAATTGTTTTATCACATCATGTGAAACGTTTATGTTTCAGTTCTGAGTAATTACAAATATACGTACATGCATATATGCCAACCAATAATGATTTAGAATGCTTACATTGTTATAATATAATAGTGCTTTATTTATTTGTATTAGGAAAACTATTTGAGCTAAAAATATGGGGTTTTTGCAGTTATGTTAAATACATTACTCTCTACCTTCCTCATGGATCAGTTTTTGAAAAATCAAATTTTTGTCTTGCCGCGAATAGTATTTATTAGGGATTGCTTAGCCCGTCTCGGTAGTGTAGATGGTTGCATGTCTGCCTCACGTTCAAGAGGTACTGAGTTCAAATCTCGGTCAGGGTGAGTTATCTGGATAAGGTATTTTCCGGGGTTTTCCCTTATCCTAAAAGACAAATGGGTAACTCTAAGCTCCATGAACCCCGGACTCCCTGGAGCATCACTTCACCCATTTCATTCATCGTCCGATATGACTAAATGTTGGAGAACTAAATTCAATTCACATAACAAGTACTACTTATTTATGCAGTAATTAAGTCCTTTAAGATATTTGTCAGGTGAACAGAAACAGACTTCCAGGCAAAATTTCTTTAATTCTTTCCTGAATTTATTCATATTATCAGTATTTTTTAAATATGTAGAAAGGTTATTATACAACTCATGTGCTGCAGCAGTAGATGTAATCTGTGTGAGTCGATATGTAAGTTTGTGTTTGCTCTACTGAAGGGCTTGTTTGTTTTATGTGCAACCTAGGGTTAAAATTTTTAGCTTGTCTACAAGAATCTCATTGTTTTAATCCTAGAATTAATCTTACAGCAGGAATACAATGTCCCCATATGTTAAATTCCCTTATTCTCTTTCTCTTATTTAAGTTTATGTGCAAATTACTGGTCATTAAATAATGTATAACCTATGTTGTATTTTGCACTGTTGCATTTTCCAGAGCCTGTATTTGCTATTTACGTATCATCAGCATATATTAATATTTTTCCATCAGAGATATTTGGTAACTCACTAACGTAGAGCCTGAAGAGCAAAGGTTCAAGAACCGAACTGTCACTTCCTCAATGTGTTGGTTCTTAATCTAAATGATTTTTATATCGAGATTTAACTGTATTGGAACACCACAGTGAAGCGAAAAATTATTAAATTTTAGATGAGTCGTATTTTTTACACATCTGCTTCACTTTCGTACCTATTTTGAGGACATGTTTCGCAAATCATCGTTTGCATCTATGGCTCTTATGCGACTGAAGCTTGATCCAGCGGTGTGGGTAATTCTGGGGTTGCTGCTGCCATCTGTTGATTTAGTGATGAACTTAAATGTGGGATTCTCTTCTGGCGGGATTTCAAAGTTCATTAGTTGGTTTTTATGTTTTTCTATGTATATCCTCTCCCATATGACGAGTTCACTGTGTTTTTGTACATATTTTAGTAATTCTGTGCTATCTTCAATTTCATGATTTTCAGACCAGAAATGAGCTGCTATTGCGGACTTATCAATATTTTTGTATCTTAAGTGCCTGAAGTGTTCTTTCTTTCTAGTGCCTATGTTTCTTTTTGTCCTCCCTATGTAAATTTTTTCTCAGTCTTTACACTTAATCTTGTAAATGCCTGACTTTTCCTCTGGTTTTATCTTATCAGTATTATTACTGTGAAGTAGGTTTTTAATGTTGTAATTGTTTTTTGGTGCCAATGTTATATTGTATTTCTTGAATATTTTTTGGAACTTTTTTGTGGCCCAGGGGTGGTAAGTAAATTTAGCAAATCTAATTTCTTGTTTTATTGGTGTGAGAGCTGTGGTCTGTTTTAATCTCTTTTGAAGTTTGAATAATTTTAGTTTTTTATCTACAAGGTTTTTTCCATATCCATTTTTAATTGCAGTTTTTAAGATTTGATGGTATTTGTTTTGTTATTCTTGCTGGCTGAGAGGTAGATTTACTAATCTGTGTGTGAGACTGTTGATGGTTGCATGTTTGTGTGGAATTGGGTTGAAACTATTTGCTTTGATGTTATTATCTGTGTGTGTTGCTTTTCTATGGATGCCAAATTCTAGTTTTTCATTGCTTTTTTTGATTTTAAGGTCTAACAAAGGTAGAGTACAGTCCTCTTCAGTTTCCACTGTGAATTGTATGCTGGGTTCTTGCAGGTTTAGTAGTTTCAAAGCATCATCTATTTGTTTGTAGGGCACTATTGCAAAGATGTTGTCTACGTATCTGTACCATGTTTTAAACATATGAGGGAAGGCTTTAGTTATATGTGTTTCGAAAAAGCTCATGTATAGATTGGCCAAAAATGGTGATAGCGGGCTTCCCATAGCTAGTCCTGAAATTTGTTTATAATATTTTCCATCGAAGACAAAATAATTTTGATGTATACATAATTCAGTCATTGCCAAATATTCTTCTATTGCATTGGCATCTAGGTTTATAGAATTTAGCCATTTTTTCAGTTGAATCAAAAGTTTGTCTAATGGAATGCTAGGGAAGAGGGAGCGGACATCAAAGGAAACTAAAGTGTAAAATAGTAAAATACTAAAATAGTAGAATTTAACAACAACAGTATAGAACAATTAGCTGCTGAAAAAGCCGTGTTAAAATCCGAAAAAGCAAATCACTACAGAAAACTAACTAATATAGACCTCTCTTTGTACAACCTACATTTGAAACTTGTAAAATTACTAGGAAACACAGCATGGGACCACTTAGAAACCAAATCATTTGAACATATAAATTATAAAGTCAAAGAGAAAGTTTATCGTCAAAATAAGAAACTGAAACATAATCATAATCATTGGCAACCAAAACATAACAAAATTTCAGCAAAGAACACATCCCTAGACAATGTAATTAATCTCTCAAAGCAAAATTTTAACAATGAAGAAATAGATGTACTTAACCAAGGCCTAAAAACATGTATAACATACTCCAGCAACCCAGATGAATTCATTGCAGATATAGAATTAGCAGTAGAAGGCTTGGAAACCATGGACAAAAATATAATTAGGAAAAAATCAGCTCCTATATTGGAAAACTTAATAAATAAAAAGCCAAAAAAACATTTGAAACAAATTCAGATAATTAAATCTTTAAGGAAAAAGGATGTAATCTTCTCAAGGGCTGATAAAGGGAACAAAATAGTAATCTTAGATACAGCTACATACAAAGAAAAAATGTTAGAGTTACTACAACAAAAAGGATTCAAGGAAATAGATTCAAATCCATTCAACCGATGCATAAAAGATGTACAAAAAACCATCATTAATAGTAAAATTTTAACAACTACAGAACAAAAAACTATCAAACCTGACAACCCTACCCTTGCAAGACTATATGGTTTGCCTAAAATACACAAACCCAACATACCCATGAGACCCATTGTAAATAATATAAACACTCCTACTTACCTTCTGGCAAAATGGCTATCCAAAAAATTTCAGTACTTTCCACAATTCCATACTCTGAGTATAAAAAACTCTTTAGACCTGGTAGAAAAAATTCAAAATCTTAAACTAAAACCTCATGACACTTTAGTATCCTTTGATGTCCGCTCCCTCTTCCCTAGCATTCCATTAGACAAACTTTTGATTCAACTGAAAAAATGGCTGAATTCTATAAACCTAGATGCCAATGCAATAGAAGAATATTTGGCAATGACTGAACTATGTATACATCAAAATTATTTTGTCTTCGATGGAAAATATTATAAACAAATTTCAGGACTAGCTATGGGAAGCCCGCTATCACCATTTTTGGCCAATCTATACATGAGCTTTTTCGAAACACATATAACTAAAGCCTTCCCTCATATGTTTAAAACATGGTACAGATACGTAGACGACATCTTTGCAATAGTGCCCTACAAACAAATAGATGATGCTTTGAAACTACTCAACCTGCAAGAACTCAGCATACAATTCACAGTGGAAACTGAAGAGGACTGTACTCTACCTTTTTTTGGACCTTAAAATCAAAAAAGGCAATGAAAAACTAGAAAATGGCATCCATAGAAAAGCAACACACACAGATAATAACATCAAAGCAAATAGTTTCAACCCAATTCCACACAAACATGCAACCATCAACAGTCTCACACACAGATTAGTAAATCTACCTCTCAGCCAGCAAGAATATCAAAACGAATACCATCAAATCTTAAAAACTGCAATTAAAAATGGACATGGAAAAAACCTTGTAGATAAAAAATTAAAATTATTCAAACTTCAAAAGAGATTAAAACACATCACAGCTCTCACACCAATAAAACAAGAAATTAGATTTGCTAAATTTACTTACCACCCCTGGGCCACAAAAAAGTTCCAAAAAATATTCAAGAAATACAATATAACATTGGCACCAAAAAACAATTACAACATTAAAAACCTACTTCACAGTAATAATACTGATAAGATAAAACCAGAGGAAAAGTCAGGCATTTACAAGATTAAGTGTAAAGACTGTGAAAAAATTTACATAGGGAGGACAAAAAGAAACATAGGCACTAGAAAGAAAGAACACTTCAGGCACTTAAGATACAAAAATATTGATAAGTCCGCAATAGCAGCTCATTTCTGGTCTGAAAATCATGAAATTGAAGATAGCACAGAATTACTAAAATACGTACAAAAACACAGTGAACTCGTCATATGGGAGAGGATATACATAGAAAAACATAAAAACCAACTAATGAACTTTGAAATCCCGCCAGAAGAGAATCCCACATTTAAGTTCATCACTAAATCAACAGATGGCAGCAGCAACCCCAGAATTACCCACACCGCTGGATCAAGCTTCAGTCGCATAAGAGCCGAAGATGCAAACGATGATTTGCGAAACATGTCCTCAAAATAGGTACGTAAGTGAAGCAGATGTGTAAAATATACGACTCATCTAAAATTTAATAAACGATTTGTACTTGTTTGGATCGTTTGCCTACATATGTCCTAATTAAATTATTTAGTATTCCTTGTGTCCCTAGTGGTACAGTTTATCTAGTCAAAGCTCATGTTCAATGCAGTTGAATGCTTTTGAAAGGTCCAGGACTATACAACTGTTTTCATTGTTATCCAGCTTATTTATTATGCTGTTTCTGTTGTAGCACTTTTTTATTTTTTTCTTCTGAAAAATAATGTATCTTCAATTGTTCTTGGTAGATGTGAGGTTAGGAATGAAATGATGTGAGGGATAAATGTTTCTAAAACATCAGTGAGTAGACTCTATGTTGTGAGACCTGAAGTAGATTGTTTCAGACGTTGGTTTTGGCCTTGACGAATAGCTATGTTGATGTGACCTTGAGTTTCCTGATTGTTGCGTGTATATTGTTGACTCTGATCTTGATTCGCTGGCTGTTTCAGATGAGTAAATGATCTAAGATGAGCAGGAGCTGTAGTTGCCGTTTGAAGTTCCCGTCCTGTCCGATAGTGTTTTAGATATCCGTTCCTCTATTTGTAGATAGTGTTGGCATCCCCTGTCTGGATGTTCCGAGTTCGTAAGAGTGGTTCCTGGTAACTGACGAACTCCTAGACAACGTATACTCGTGGTGCAAGTTGACAACTCTTAGTATGCGTGTAGTTCTTAGGAGTCTGTGAAACCCTCCGCGTGTTTCAACTTTGATGATATTGTAGAGTAGACGTGTGAAATTAATTTTCATGCATCGTTATCCTCAAGTTCTACTGCACAGAGAGATAATGGATGTTTATTTTTTCCCCATAAGTCTTGTTACTCTCTGCACAGAGAGAGCAGTTTCTACAATTCATTTAGTATTTCCGTATCGCTAATGGAGTAAGATGGTTTAGCATGGTTACAGAAAGCCTTTTGTCTTCAGGATTCCTCTATGTGTTATATGGTTGAAGTTTGGATTTCAAATATGTGGTTAAAGATCGTAAATCGTCTGAAGTTAATGAGAATGCCTTTCTTCTTAGTTCGGTGTGCAATTTAGACTGATTACGTATGTTCTGTATATGAAAGCGATAATTTTCTATGTTTTTTTTTTTTAAACAAATTGGTGGCACGTTCGGTTTAGATTCCTCAGGAGCATCTGAAGTGTCATCCATGTTTGTTTATGTTTGGAATCTATTATAAGTAGGAACTGTGGGAATGAACGAACTCGATACTCCGTTGTTACCATTACATGCAAGGTTATTATTCTGTGTAATATTAGATGTTCTGTGGTGTACGAGACAAACTGAATTAGAGCAGGCAGCATTCATAATAAAAGCTTCAGTTTTCTGATACTCAAATGTAGAATGTTTATTCAATTTAGTTTCCATGTAAGAAAACTCGCCTCTATATTCAGATATCCATTCTCTCGATGTTCATTAGTATTTTTATTATTGTGTAACGAAAAATGTGATACATGGAGATAGCAAACTATCACAGCACTAACACTTTCACATAAACACTGAATATATAAAGAAACTAGGCTTTAATAATAACCTAACTACCAGGTTATTCAAAACTGTTGGCATTATAGTAAAGTGCGATGCTAATGTCGTAAGCACTTTTACGAAACGGGGAAAGATTTGAAAAAACGAGACGCTTGCGCCGAGTTTTTCAGTGTTCGAGATTCCACATGTGTATGGGATATTAGTTTTTGCGCTATGTGTATTTATATAATTGTACAAATTGTGATATCACAATCAATATTCCAAAATAAATGTTTTTACTTACCGCACTAGTGCTTTTAGCAATTTTTTAAAGTACTGAAATTTATTTTGTTTTCATAGCAACTAGATTGCAGTCAACTTACGATGCATAGCAACAGTAACGATAAGTATGGAATATTAGTTACATAGTGCAAAAATTAACTATGTACAGAGGAGCGATATCACTTCGTTAATATCGAAGTCATGGCCAACTACGAGTTTATTCTCCAGAGTCAATTTCTGAACAGGGATCTATCACAGGAAAATAGTTATACAGATTAATTTTTCCCCTTTGTGCAATACAATTGTGCAATTGTCGATTGTACTATCACTATTACACATACGAAATGGGACGTGAGTACACAAAGGTAAAATAACTGCAACAGGGTTATTATTAAGTAAATTTAGTAACACATTTAGGCAGAGGTGTTCTAGGTTCTATCGATAGAGCTACGGATCCATTTATATTCCTTTAGTTATATCTAGATACAGAGTTTTTAATGATTTACCACATGAAACATCCTGCCATCTAGTAATAGAATTGATATAAAATGTGCATATTGAATAAAACTCTCGCTGCCCCTGTTAAAACTCGAATCCAGAAATATTAGAGGCGCTGAGCATTGATCTACAAAGGCAGACTTTATGCTTGTTTCCAAATAAGCTGTAGCGGGCTGTGCCTTAGCGTTAAGGGGCAGTAAATCAGATCTTTCTCTTGCTTCCAAAAAATACTCAGTTCCTGGAAATTCAACCATTTAGTTTTCCTTGTACGTCACTGACCTTGAAGTGATTTACAATTAATGAATGTTTTGATGTTCAGCTGCGGAGGAAAGTTATCGCCTGGCAGCCATATCATTTGAACATTAAGTGGAAAGCTAATTAATATTTTCTGCTGAATCGGCAAACCACAGAAGTACGTGTTCGTTGATGTTTACTCATGTTTTGTGTCGAAAATTTCAAACTGTATGTTCATAAAAGTTTCTATCTAGTAAAGTCTAGGGATCCCGCCCCTCTGTACTCCTTGGGGTCGGCCTCTCTCTGTGGGAGGATGCCCCACATAGGACAGGTACAAAAGATCAGTCTGTTCGACGTACCGAATTCTCTCCGAACAATCCAATCCTACTGGAGGACTAAGGTGTTTACCAGGAGCATATCATCCTGCCATGCAACGCCGAGACTCCCGCCGACACTTATTCCGCGAAAGAGACCACCACATGAGAGACGAAATGAAGGGACAGGAAATTCGGGAGATGTAATTAACCTACCCAGCATTCGTCTGGCGACCCGGGAAAACCCCGAAAAAAACTCATCGGTCAGGTAGGTCGGTCACGGGAACTGGACCCTAACTGTAGACGACACCGCTTGAGACATGCCGCTTGGTTTGGTCAGATAATTCACACTGATCGGGAACCGAACTTGGGATTGACTCGTATTTTTTCCCTCCTGCTCCCTTCTGTCATCTCCACCCTAGTTGGAAGCTCTCCCGTGGTATCATTATGTAAGTGGGAGAAAAAGTAACTCCCTGCCACACACTATCCTCTGTTTATGTTTATAGAATTAATAAAGATCAAAATGCCAAGAAGACAACAGTAAAGGAGAAGTGAACTTTATGTAAGATAGACTGTACAACACAAACAAGGCTGGAATGGCAAACACAACAGGAAAATATCTATTCCTTGTACTGCAGTCACAAGGAAAACACGCGTTTGTTATGGTATTCACCGCACAGCTGTTTTACGGTCGCCTACGGTTCCTGTTCTGTACCCAGGGTCATGAAGGCACAATAACTCGCCACGTTTTCGCTCACAAGGTTTATCATAATCATCATGCGCCGTGGCTGAGTGGTTAGACCGCTTGACTCGCACTAAGGTGGTCCGGGTTCGATCCCAGGTGATGGATAACACGGTGCTGGGGCGGATTATCTCCGGTTTCCCCCGCCATCTCATTCCACTGCTGCTCCATCTTCTGTGTCACTTTACCTGGATAAGGTTTTTTTCTGGCGGTTTCCATTATCCTAAAAAAATACGAATGTCGGGTAACTCTAAGCTCCATGGACCCTTGGTCCATTTGATCA
The DNA here is from genome assembly GCA_030765055.1 of Mantis religiosa. Classification (NCBI taxonomy): domain Eukaryota; kingdom Metazoa; phylum Arthropoda; class Insecta; order Mantodea; family Mantidae; genus Mantis; species Mantis religiosa. Next base: position 215,308,714 of record CM060952.1, read on the forward strand.
TCATTTCACCCATTCCATTCATCGTCCGATATGACTTAACAAGTTAAAGGACGTGAATTACACAAAAAATCTGTATCACCGTCTGCGGTGCCGTATGTAGTAAAGCGAGCGTTAAACACTAAGCATCTCATCATTATTAGGGTTAGGAAGATGAGGACGTATAAATAGTCTAAAAAGAAGCTATAAAATATCTTAAAAATATCCCAAAATGACGTAAAGATTGTAACAGAGAACATTAAGAGGTTCTAGTAGGCTTAGCTTTTAGGATATTTGCGGCCAGGATTTCTTTCACAAACCCTGAATTTGCAGTGAAACCAACTTTCCCACTCCTGACATGATAACGGGATATTTAGAGAGGCTTTAGCAGGTTGTCTGTTGGTGTCAATGACTTGAATACAATAGAAAATATTACCTGTTGTAGCCAGTTTTAGGAGTGCATATTAGTTAAAAGAAATTAGAGTTTACCGTAGACATTATTGGACAGGAAAAATGTAATCAAAAGAAATTAAAAGTTGAAAAACAAACTGTTTAACGAAACAAAAATGCATAAAGAAAGCAGCTTTATATAACAAATAGCTATAAAGAGAAACAAGAACAAATATGTTCCATTTTCTCACCTGTACTAACGTATAATTAACATATACAGGATGTGCAAATTAAAAGTGGCCCGGAAAATATTTTCAAGAAAGTGGTCTGAAAAGTTTCCGACTTCAACGTGAAGATAGCAGCACATGTACAGAATTAAGAAATGAGATGGCACAGTGAAAAAGTGGACACACAGGACACAAAAAATCTATTTGCATGAAACAAAATATTGTAAATGAAATGAAGTCAGATTGTGGCAAAAGGACAATATTATTGACCACTGATAATGAAAAGGTGACCGCCCATCAGAGGTACTGCTAAACGTCGCTGTGCTCGCTTTACTAAACTGAGACACGCATTGAAGCTCTGCTCCCCGGGTTCATCTTATGACACTAGGCTAAAAAAATAAAATTCCTTAATTTCTAGTTCTAGTCAACATCATCACCACCACCATCATTTGATTATTATATTCATTATTCCATTACAGTTTGATCGTCTTAATAATAATTAACGTGTATTATAATTAAATCACGGCCTAGTGGCCGGGGTAAGAAAGAGAGAATCTATTTAGACGCAAACCGTCCACTCTCTAAAATGCTGGAGAATATCAGCTGTCCCCAAAAGAGGCGCCGACGTTACTTCGGGGGTCCTAACAAGCCCCCCCCCCCTCATTACAGGGTGGAAGTGGATATGGCACTTACGCGCGTCAAGCCAAGACTACCGAATCCCTCGGTCGGGGCGCCAGGTGATCTAGCACTCGGGAACTTGAGGCTTCCCTCAACCTCATCTGAGAACAGACGTACCCGATCTCCCACGGGTATCGGGAACCACTGCCCCCTCGAGTCAAACCGAACAGGAAGGGGTTCGAACGTTCGGCCCGAGGTTCCTCTAGTAACGTTAAAGGTACCATGAGTGCTATTAGTCCGCAGCGCCCGCACCACGACAGCTGAAGGGGACGGATCCCCTCACCTACATCCCTATCCCTGCCCCTTGGTGGGGTGCCGGTTGTACTGGCCTGTCGGTGACACTAGTAATAGTAAAATTAATTAAATAGTAGAGGCATTGTCTTCTGTACTGTCGTAGCTGCTTGCGTCGGCCGCACTCTGTGGCCTCTCACCTCATTCTTCCTCCCGAGGATGACCCACTTGGCAGTTTTTTTGGGGGGGGGGTAATATACGTCCTTCAACGTTAAGTCATATCGGACGGTGAATGAAATGGGTGAAATGATGCTCAAATGAGTCTAGGGTCCATGGAGCTTAGTGTTATCCGACATTCGTCATGAAGGATAAGGGAAAACCCCGGAGAAGACCTTTTCCAGGTAACTCACCCTGACCGAAATTCGAACTCGGGACCTCTTGAACGTGAGGTAGACATGCTACCATCTACGCTACCGAGGCGGGCACCCACTTGGCAGTACTTACCGGAGGAGGAACTCTTTACAGGAGCATATCATCCTGCCATGCACCACCGAGACTCCCACCAACACTTCTACTAAAAGAGACTACCAGATGCGAGATGATCTGAAACGATAACGGAGATGAAACGGAGGTACGAGAAATTCGAGGGATGTACAGTACGCGCAAAATAAGTTGAGCGCTGGATTTATGGTGTGGTGCGGGCAGAGGGAGAGAAGCGAGAGCCAAAGCTCTTTTGTTTCTGCAGTGTGGCCAACCTTGAAAAAACACAGTTCAGCGAAATAGCGTGTAAGATAAGCGAAGATATCACAAGTAATGTTGCATCCTCTGAAAACATTCCTTAGTTTTGCCCACGTCAGCTCAACTGTATTCAGATCACAGTTATACGGAGATGTCCCCTTTCGAGAGCCATATCATCCACAAATGTTCATACAAATATAAATCATTTTCAAGTAAATGCTGAACAAGGATAAACTGGCAATTCGAGCGCACCAAACGAGCCTTTACGAAGGAAGCTTTAACTACAAAGGGATAATGTTATATAATAATGTGACTTTGTGGGTTCGTGAAATAAAAAGTCGAGGTTACAAACACAAAAAATTGCACTTTATTTTCGTAGCAATACACTCTTCACAATTACAATTTAATGTACACAATTAGTTGATTTTCCAATATCAATCTACACGTACGCTCGACGCTACTTACACAACGCACGCCATAACAACACTACTCACAACTGACTGTCGCTTCCGGTATCGATCGGCCCCGAAGTTTCCCGAATCTCCTTTTATGGAGGGGAAAAGCATTCTCGAAGCTTCGTGTCACTTTGAGTGGCAGGAGGAGGGGTAAACGAAGACTCAGTTACCCCTCCTGTCTCCCCTCTGGGTGGGTAGGGGGATTCTGGGTCTACTTACACCCAAGGCTGCTTTAGGGCTTATTTCGCCCTCTTCAGCCAGAAATTTTTTATTTGTTTGGGAGAGGCAGATGGCTTTTTTTATTTTATTTTATTTTATTTATTCATTTTTTAATTCATTTTTATTATTTTTGTATTTATTATTATTTTAATTTTTGATAACTTATTTTTTTACATGTTCTAGGATGTTCTACATAGTGAGAAATGTATCCGTCGGTCGTCAGATGAGTTTCTTCTAGGTCAGAAGTTGTCGTAGGTGCTGTTGTATTTTCTGTTCTTCTTCTTTTTCTTGTTCGTACTGTTCAATGATGGTTGCTAGAGGAGGGTCGCTTAAATGCTTAGTCTGATGCATCTGGCTTTGCTTATAATTCCTTGCGGCGTCAATGATGTTTTGTCTATGGGTTCGGTCCTTTGCATTGTCCATGTATTTGGTGGTATTCTTTTTTATCGTTTCTTCTATACTTGTAGATTTTGCTATTTCATAGACTTCGTTGCTCCTGGACCATGGTGGAAGCTTCATTGCTATGCGTAGGCATTTCCGTTCATATCCGGATATTCTGTCTTTTGTGTTTTGCGTGGTGATGGGCCATAAGGTGATTGCAGCGTAGGTAAGTGTTGGTCTAATTATAGTTTTGTAGATGTGTGTTAGGGTGCTTGGGGCTAGTCCTTCCTTTCCTATTTTCGCCAAGAGCCTTAGGCATGATGTTGCTGCTTTTGCCTCTTGAAGTTTGTTTTGGTAATGCATACAGGTTGATAGCTTTTCGGTTAATGTCACTCCAAGGTATTTAACTTTCCTCTGGGTCGGTATGTCGTGATTGTTGTAGGAAATGGATGAAGCTTTGTAGGTTTCCTTGGCTTGTATACGGAAAATTATGTATTGCGTTTTTGCCGGGTTTATGGTTATTCTCCACCTGTTCGCCCATTTGTTGAAGATTGCGAGCTGTTTCTCAAGTCGTGATTTGCTGCTCCGTAGTTTTGCTGCTGAGCACCAGTATGCGGTATCATCCGCGTACTGTGCCAGTTGGATTGTTGGGTGGATCGGTTGGGGAGTATCAGAAGTGTATATTATATACAGTATGCCGGATATGGCGCTACCCTGAGGGGTTCCTGCTTCAAGTTGGATGGGTGCTGATAGTTGTCCATTTATCTTGATCCGGGCTGTTCTGTGGGATAGAAAACTTGAAGTCCATCTCGTCAGCTTTTCAGGTAGTTCTAGGTTTGCCATTTTGTGCAGCAATCCACGTGTCCAGCATCGATCGAAGGCTCCTTGGATGTCCAGGAATGTGGCTGCAGTTGTGAAGCCTCTATTTGTTTTTTCCTTGATTTCTGAGATGACTTTAAGGAGCTGATCTTCGATTGTTATGGTTGAGCGAAATCCGGCTTGTGTCTCAGGTATTATTTTGCGTTGCTCCAGGTGGTTGGTGAGGCGTTTGACTAGTATTTTCTCTAATACTTTTGGTAATGTTGCTGTTAGGGATATTGGTCTGTAGTTTGTATGGTCCGTGTTGGTTTTTCCGGGCTTTTCTAGCAATACTAAATGTGCTTTCTTCCAAGCTTCTGGATGATGTCCGTGTTGTAGTATTAAGTTGTATAGATGTACAATTTTTGCTATCATTTGATGTGGGAGATTTTTCTACATTGTGTACGTGATTGTGTCTGGGCCGGGTGCGGATTTTCCAAGGCGTTTTACGGTGTTGGCAAAGTCGTCTGTTGTTATTGGTCCTTCGGTGTCGTCGTCTCCCCTCTCTCCACCGGCCATCATTTATTGATCGGCATCGTGGGCTTGCCGTTTGGGTAACAAATTCATTTAAACAAGCTGCATCATTAAAACACTTTAAGAATAAGGTTAAGACATTTTTGCGTGTACATTGTTTGTCTACGGTTAATGAATTTTTAGAACTATAACAATGTAAATGAGCACTGGGAGCATAGTACATTCACAAACCTGTAATATTTATATTATGACATTTCTTGTAGTAAATTAGTCTATGCAAATACCACATAACACCATAGAAAAGCTGCTTACTGCGTATATTGTATGTAATCAATTTGACTTTATGTATATATTGTATTTACACATTTTGACGTGTCTCATAACATGTATATGTTGCCAAGGACGAACTAAAATTCTAATTCTAACATACGATTGTTGTAAACTGGTTAGCTAATTAACCTCGAAATTGATCAAAACGAAATATGGCGGACATGATTAAGCTTAGCGTATTAGCCACTAGATGTCAGTGTATAGCGCATTTCAAATGCCAAAGTTGTCATCTATGTTTACGGAGTTAAATGAAACTTACTGATTGAGGACTTGGAGCCCGATCGCTCTTCTTATCGTGCGTTCTGTAGTTAACCTACCCAGAATTAGCCTAGTGAAAACCCCCGAAAATCCCATCGATCAAGTAGGCTGGCGAAGGGAATCGAACCCGGGCCTCCCAAATGCGGGCCATAGACCAAACCACCTCAGCTATCCCTCTCCGTTCTAATAAAAAGAAATGTAATTTGACTAATTGACGCGGCTCAAAACTTGGCAAGTATCACAGAGGATTATCTAACCGCACAAGAAACTGAAACAAATGTCTCATGATTATGTCAATCAAGCACTAAAAGGACCCGCATGTTGTTAGGAATATCAAGAGGATTATTCTGAATTCAACCTTGAGTTGCTTCACTGGAAGATTGTTCAATGAGAGAACACGTAATGCGCATGTGTCATGAATGCTTCACAACACTAGTACATTCAGTCTCAAAAGGTACAGACTACAGCCGATTTGCATGCACCCACAGCTATTTTGTAGCCCTAGGTAATAATGTGTGTATTAGAACTTTATAGAGTCCTCTTCTTTGTTTTTTTTATTGTTTTAATATAAGTGATGATGATGATGATGATGATGATGATGATGATGATGATGATGATGATGATGATGATGATGATGATGATGATGATAGTTGGCACTACAGACCATGTATGCTCTTGGCCTCCCTAACCAATCTCTTCCATTCTACTCGGTCCTCTGTTTAAAATGGCACAAACATATAGAAAAGATCAACAAGAAAATAAACAAGGGCATATATGTATTAAAACAGACAACACAAATTATGGATGAAGTCAGTGCACTGAAGGTTTATTATGCATGTATACATGCACACCTAAGTTATGGGGTCATTTTATGGGGGGCAGCAGGTAAGAAAAATATGTTAAAAACATTTAGGCAACAAAAGAGAGCAATAAGAATAATGGAAAAAATCCCTAGGAGACAATCATGTAAAAGTAGCTTTAAAAAACTTAAAATACTCACATTACCCTCTTTATACATATTTGAATGTCTCAAACATGTAATAAGAAACCACATAGAAGGAAAAAATAGAAACATTCATGAATATAATACAAGAACAAAACAGAACTACTTTAGAAATAGGTTCAGGGGAACATTAGCTGCCAAATGTATTGAAAGTACTGCAAAAAATTTTTATAATCATTTACCTCACTCTATCAAGGCAATAAATGAAGAAGTGAAGAAAATTTATGCAATAAAGACTTACCTAGTGAAAAACGCTTTCTACTCAATTGAGGAATACAAAAAGGGAAGAGAGACTTTGACTTAGTTTATTAAATTTTGTTATCAATCTATTGTGTATATCTAGAATTGCTAATAATCTGTAAATAGATTTATTTGTTTTATTATTGAACTGTAAAAATGTAATTGTAGTGTTACTTTTGACGATGCTTTGTAAAACATGTTGCAAATGGCAGAATAAATCTGAATCTGAATCTGAATCTTCTCCATCCTTTAACCCCCAACTTTCTCAAGTCTTCTTGTACATCATCTACCCATCTTTTCCTGGGTCTTCCTCTTCTTCTTCTGCCATCAAGCTTTCCTATGAATATTTTCTTAACTACTGGTTTCCGGCATTCTTTGCACATGACCAATCCACCTTATTCTTCCTTTATTTAATTTTCACTACTGTATTTGGTTGTCTGTAACTCCAAGTTAGTCCGCATTCTCCTGTATTAAGGTATCTTTACGAGTTCTTTTTACGAGGTAGGGGAGTTAACCCTACACCCAGGTCCCACATTTATGTTCTCTGGGACTGGGTAGCCATTGCCGAGCACCGGGTGACCATTTTAGTCACCTTTTACGTCAGGCATGGTCTACATTGGGGCTATCCTTTACACCCGGCCACCACACGGGTGTTTTAATTAATGTCCTACATCCTTAAGTAATAAGAAGGTGGGGCAAATGACTAAGGCTATAATAGGTCTATAAATAAAGGGGCAATGCATTCCCAGAGAAGTGAGAGGTATACCTTGGCTATGAGGAATACTCATTATATAATATTCCAGATCTTCTCGGGAAACAAGCCAGGTAAAAAGACGATTAGAAATCGACGTTTCGGGAGTGTACATCTCTCCCATCATCGGGATATTTGAATAAATGTTATAACCACAAATGTATCACTGGATATAACATAAATATCAACAAAGATAAAACACTATCAATACTTGCATTACTGAACAAAAGACTGTTTTCAGTAAATGAAATTCCAGGTCAGGAGATGGCGTGAGTATAGAAAATTAATTAGGTCAAAGAAACGTACTATATGCGCACGATTTCTTGAGCGCTGGATTTACGGTGTGGTGCAGCCAAAGAGGAAGAAGGAAGAGCTAACACGCTTTTGTTTCTGCAGTGTGGTCAACCTAGAAAAACACAATTCAGCCAAATTGCGGTAAGATAAGCGAAGATATGAGCCGAAGGTATGAGATGTGTCAACAATCAATTGAACTCCATCCGATATGCTGTATGCTTACATATTTACTGTTATGAAACACATAAAAGTAGAAAACAAATATAAACACTCACTCGCTTTGTGATTCTTCGATTTCCAAGTCTACTGCATCACCTTCATCGCTTGTATCCTCTAATGGGTTAATAATTTCATCAATTACGTTTTCTATTACACCATCGTTTCTCCAATATTACATCTCCAGCTCCTGGACCTTCTTGCAGTATCCTTCCCGATCCGTCGCTTCTGTAGTAAGTTTCCGACATTTGTGGCTCTTGTTAACATTACGTACTTTGCTCACGTCGGCTCAATTGCATTCAGATCACAGTTATACGGAGCTAGACGAAACATCGACAACATACCTTTGTTGTAAACTGGTTAGCCAATAATTAACCTCAAAATTGCTCAAAATGAAATAGCGTATGTGTGAAAGCTTAGCATATTAGCCAGTAGATGTCACAGCGTGTAGCGCATTTCCTGTTTCAAAGTTGTCATCTGTGTTTATGGAAATAGGCGAAACCTACCGAATGAGGACTTGGAACCCGAACGCTCAAGAAATCTTGCGCACATAGTAACTACGTAACTTGATGATCAAGCTTTATAGAACTGTACTTCTTAAGTCGACGGATTTCCATGTTTAAGGCTGGTTTCCAAGAGGAGTTGAACTGAAATCCAGCATCACGATTAAGCATGCTCCTGTCGGAGGCTGAGGAAACCCAGAAATTCTGGAGCATCCTCCATACTCCTTGGATGTCTGATTTCGACCTTTTTGCGAAAATGAAGTTACCACTTAGAGGAGTTTGCTTTAGAACAGACAGGCAAAGCAGAAGAGGAATCTCTTTGAGTATTAGGACAACAAGAGTCTGTGGATGGCATCCATGGAGTTATCTAGTGATTAAGAAATGCAAAACGAAGACAAAGGGTAACTGGACGTTGGATAGGGCTATCAGTGTAAGTAACAAGATAATAGAAAATAATTGTGGAGGTTAAGGTCATAATGCTAAAGATTGTGTAAACACTTCGCTCAGTATTTAATGACACAAAGATGGGCTTGACTTTAAGAAAGCTTTCGACAAGGTATGCAGAGTAGACCTACTGGACATATAAAGGAATACCTAACAAAGGTAATTAGAAATGTATATGTAAGAAGAAGAAGAAAAAGAAGAAGAAGAAGAAGAAGAAGAAGAAGAAGAAGAAGAAGAAGAAGAAGAGAAAAGAGCAGCTGCTAGAAACAAAACTCGATGCGGAAAACAGCTGAAGGATTCGCTGACGCTGCGTTCACAATACACGCTTTGGAAAGGTTATTGCTTTGTATCCCGGCTATGGCCTGGCTCTATCTTTGTGTACTTTGGCTTGCACACAAGAATAACTAATTTTCCTATATACTTTTTGCAAAATTAAAGCGCTTCAGAACACAGTGATAATAATTTTGTCACGCGCAAAGTAGTTTACCATTGGAAAATTGTGGAAACGTAGTCAGACTGAAAAATTCAATGCCATAGCCGGGATTTGAACCATGGTTCTTCTGGTTTCCGTCCAGCCGCACTACCATTGTGCTACTATGGCCAACGTGCCGATATGACATAAAGTTCTCCAACTGACTCGTATTTTCCCGGTAAACCACTTAGGAGTTCTCATAAACACATGAGACAACTACCTTAATGGCGACTTACTACATGTAAGTACGTTTCCACAATTTAACCCACACACGGCCAGTGTGAAAGAATAATTAATTTCCATTAATTAACCTAATAGTGGTTTACTATAAAAAAACTCGGGTCTTAAAGTACTTACATGTAGTAAGTCGCCATTAAGGTAGTTGTCTCATGTCTTTATGACAACTCCTAAGTGGTTTACCGGGAAAATACGAGTCAGTTGGAGAATTTAATGTCATATCGGCACGTTGGCCATAGTAGCAGAATGGTAGTGCGGCTGGACGGAAACCAGAAGATCCGTGGTTCAAATCCCCGGCTATGGCATTGAATTTTTCAGTCTGGCTCTACGTTTGCATAGTTTACTATGGGCTAACACTTTCCAAAGAAACATTGTTGTTTACTTAATTACATAGTTATGTAATTATATTATTGCCCTTTTTTGTAATTTACGTCCTCCAAGGTTAAGTCATATCGGACGACGAATCAATTGGGTGAAATGATGCTCAAATGAGTCCAGGGTCCAAGGAGCTTAGAGTTACCCGACATTCGTCTTGAAGGATAAGGAAAAACCCCACTCACCCTGACCGAGATTCGAACTCGGGACCTCTTGAACGTGAAGCACACATACTACCATATACGCTACCGAGGCGGGCTATTATTATTGCCTTTGAAATCTAATTGCTATTAAAGAATAAAGTGGGAAGAAGACTAAATGATAGGTTGCCTACATTGTTGTTAATGCTTAACTGGGATGAAGTTTGTCCTTGAACGCTCCCTGGTCATATTGCATTCCCCGTAACTGCTGTGTGACGAGCACTAACTGAATGCTTATGTATAAACTCGAGAACAGCTGAACCGATTTGTGCCTAATTTTGGTTTTGAAATAATTGTCCAAGAAAGGTTTAAAACGTGAGGAAGAACATCCTGAAATGAAAACAGACCGGGTTATTTATTAATTATTAATGTAAACACGCAAAGTTTAAAGAAACACATACCCCTTCTTTTATTTCCGACAAACAAAAGCATTACAAAGTACAAAGATATATCACTCCTTGCCAAAGTCTTCACAGATATTGCACTTATCATATTTTATTAAATAACGTTTATCGTTTGTTATCCATCCTTAACATTAAAGAGTAATTTTAGTAGGCTAGTTTCTATTATTGAAGTACAAGTTTACAAAGAAGAACATATATCTGGAGAAGGTCTTGTCCTCTGGATAAGAATACCAAGGAATAGAAAATAGAGACGCTGTCTGCTGTTGTATCAGAATGTGTAAGGAGCATAAATACATGGCCAAACAGGAGACAATCGATAACGCCTTATTTCCTATTTATCAAATACGTAGGTCATTAAGTGGCAACATTTGAATTAACAACAAATAAAATATTTTGTAGCAGTCACATTGTTGAAGTACTTAGAGGTAATCTGCTCCAACATGAAGAACTCGCCTTCATACGTCAGGGAGCCGACAGCGTCTTGTTCTAATATTCAAACAGATTGCTCTACTGCTGTTGTCTGGTTCTAAAGCGAACTCCTCTAACTCCTCATTTAATTGACGGAAATTAATCATTTTTTCACACTAGCCGTATATAGGCTAAGGTTTTTGATGGATAGAGTCAACATGAAAAATTCAATGCCATGGCCGAGATTTGAACCACAGATCTCCTGGTTTCCGTCCAGTCTTTCGATAGTAAGTCGCCACAAACGGTGTATCTCTAATTCGAGAGCCCCTAGTGGTCTACCATGGAAATATATGTGAGTCAAATGGAGAATTTAATGTCAAGATGGCAAATTGGCCATGGTAGCTCAATGGGCAAGAGCAACTGGACGGAAACCAGGAGCTCCGTGTTTCAAATCCCTGCCGTGGCATTGAATTTTTCATGTTGACTCTATCCATGGTAATTTAATTTTCTCCAAAAACGTCGAAATCGCACGGGCTCATATCTGGAGAGTATGGAGGATGCTCCTAAATTTCCCAGTTCCATCTGGGAAGTAAATTAACAACAGGGACAGACGTATGAGAGCGAGCACCATTATGTAACACAATGGGTTGAGAATTCAGGAGATTTGGACGTTCACGACGTACAGCTGGTTGTAAATAGTGTTCTATAAAGTGACTGTAATATGTACCATTCACACGATTTACTTGAGGAACTGAATGAGACATCATCATAAGTAACAACGAACATGACTTTAAGTGGATCCTGTTCTTGTCGTTACTTGTTTGTCCGTGGTGAATCAATGTGGCGCCACTTTTATCTCTAATTTTGATTTGTAGCATCGAACCCAGGTTTCATGTAATGTTATGATTCGTCAAAGAAAACGCTCGTCTTCAAGTTCTAAGTGTGATTCCGCTGTTTCCGTCCTCTGTCACATTGTTTCCTCTGTAACATTGTGTGGAAATTATCGAGTACAGATTTTCCTCATCTTTAACTTCTTCTTAAGTGTGTGTAGGAGCAATTCCAATTTCCTACTAGTTCAGTACGAGTCCAACAACACTGTTCTTCCAGCAGTGCTCTAACAGCATTCACATGTACATCATCACTTGCTGATTGCGGTCTTCCCTTCCGCCCACTTAGCCACGGTACGATATGTCTACCACAAGCTTCCAATAATTCTGTATGAAACTGTCGATCATTGAATTTTAATGAATTTAATTTTAATGAATTTAACATGAATTTTAATGAAGCAACTTTAATTGTATTTTCTAAACATGTTTAGAGCACTAAAGATAATAGCCTACAATAGAACTTACTAAATATGTCTTATTAAATAAACATATTAAGCAGATGCGAGATCGCGCTTCTCTTAAGCGAGAAACTAAACTGAAACAGCAGAAGCTCGCTGCCTTTTCTACTACCGACTAATTTGTAGTACAGTACAAATACATAGACTATTACAGTACATACAGGTGAAACTGTGCCCAAACTCCATTGGATATATTTCGGTAATGTTGTACATTTCTTTTATCGTTTTCCCGTCAATCTTTGGATAACGTGGATTTTCATTAACTCTGATCGGCTCGGGTCCCAATTGACACAAGTAAACACGGTTCTACTGTATTTTCTTGTAGAGATAAACGAATTTGGGGAATATACTATGTTCAAATGATACATTTATAATAATGATAGAAAGATAATAATCTCTATTATTTAAGATTCCGTTTTCTTTGTATGAAGCCGAGAAATACAATGTGTGTGTGTGTGTGTGTGTGTGTGTGTGTGTGTGTGTGTGTGTGTGTGTGTGTGTGTGTGTGTGTGTAATTTACGTCCTCCAACTTTAAGTCTTATCGGACGAGGAATGAAATTAGTGAAATGATGCTCAAATGAGTCCAGGGTCCTTGGAGCTTAGAGTTACCCGACATTCGTCTTTAAGTATAAGGGGAAACCTCGGAAAAACCTCATCGAGGTAACTTACCCTGATCGAGATTGAACTCGGGACCTCTTGAACGTGAGGCAGACATACTGCCATCTACGCTACCGAGGCGGGCGAGAAGGATCTGTACAAACTTTTTAACAATGCCATGTTCGGAAAAACTATGGAGAATATAAGAAACCGAATGAATATACGACTTGTTACCGATTGGAAGACATTGGAAAAGCTGGTTGCTAAGCCTACGTTCATTGACCGAACTATATATGGACCTAATCTGGCTGCAGTACACATGGCTTCTCGAGAGATAGTGTTCGACAAACCTATATACATTGGGATGTGTGTGCTGGATATCTCAAAAACCTTGATGTATCGATATCATTATGATGTGTTATTGCCGTATTACGGGACTGAAAATCTAAAACTCATGTACATGGATACAGACTCTTTCATCCATAGAGTGACTACGAAAGATATATACCAGGATAAGTTACGTTTTCTTGAACATCTGGATACTGCTGATTATCCTGTCGACCATATATGTCATTCTACAAAAAACAGGAAAGTTTTGGGAAAATTTAAAGATGAAGCCAATGGAAAAATTATTTGTCGTTTTGTAGGGCTCAGACCTAAGATGTATGCTCTCGACATAGATGGAGGTGTCATCAAGAAGATCAAAGGCATAAAGCGTAGCGCAATCAGGCAGTACATCAACTTCGATAGCTATGTGGAATGTCTTAAAACCCAAAAGATCCTAAGAACTCCTATGAACTTAATCCTATCCCGAAAACATAATGTTTCTACAGTTGAAGCTAATAAAATAGCCCTATCGCCTCATGACGACAAGAGAGTGATTGCTGAGGATGGAGTATCAACATACGCGTACGGACACTATAGTATTGCAGAAAGTGTGCAACAGGGGACAACTTAGATCAGAAGATAATGGTTATCTCTGTAAGCTAAGCTACAGAATGACTATTTACACAAGTGACGTCTATCCTACGACTCTCACGACGCCTGAGGAAGAAAGATGAAATAACAAAAATGGAGGAAGGCGTTAACTCTGCCACTAGGATTAAATTCTAGTGCTGGTCTCCAGCCCAGATAAAAGAGGAGAGGCGTCTACTACTGAACTACAAGCTAACTGAACGCACTTTAGTTAATGTTAAAATAGGTAAATTGAAAAAGTAACTACTATCTCGTAATCTGAAATATCCTTGAAAAACCTTTTACTTAGTTATAAAATGATTTAAGTAACTGAACTTGGTCTGAAAAATCCTTGAAACACCCATAAACCTCAAAACATCTGAAAAAGCTTGAAAATAGCATAAGAACTTTGGTTTAGCGTTACGACTTATTACAGACGATGCAGAGGGGGTGAAAGCTTGAAAAAAGACACAAGAGTATAAAGATATCAATCTGCATGAAAATACGTATGAAAACTCTACGCCCAGACCATTGCAAATATACCTCTAAGAGAAACGAAGATATCTCTAGCTGGAAAACCTTTAGCTATGAAACCTAGAGCTCTTAATCCTAGAGCTCCGAGATCATACCTCAATACCTAACCTCCGGATCCTACAGTTTTAACCTCCTGACCAGCATCCTTTAGCTACGAAGCTTATAACTCTTAACCCTAGAGCCCTCAGAACATACCTCAATACGTAGCCTCCAGATCCTACAGCCTTAATCTCTAGACCGAGAGATCTAACCTTGAATCCATGCGACCTAACCACTAAACCTACAGCCTTTAACCTTCAGACCAGCAACCTTTAGCTATGAAGCCTACAACTCTTAACCTAGAGCCCTCAGATCATACCTCAATACGTAACCTCCAGATCCTACAGCCTTAAACTCTAGACCGAGAGATCTAACCTAGAATCCATACGACCTAACCACTAACCCTACAGGCTTTAACCTTCAGACCTGCAAACTTAAGCTATGAGACCTACATCCTTTAAACCCCAGACCCTAAGATCGTGCCTCAAGACCTATGTAACCAAAAGAGATGAGAAACATAACCAATATACATAGCCTTTCAGATCAAAAAGACAATCAAAAAACCTAAAGTATAAGCATAAGACCTCAAAACATAACAAGGTGGAACAGAGTTCCTGAAAGCATAGAGAAGGTACGAAAAACAAGAAACTCTAGCAACAAAAGCACCTCAATTTTTCGGAAAACAGAAGCAGATACACAAAGGGTTAAATTTACTGTATAAAGATCTGTAATCAGCATATATACCTCATGCAGTGACAAAGATAGCTCTAACATCGACATGCCTCAAAAATTTGCATCATACATACAAGTAGTTAGCATTAGACAAAATAGTTGAGCTTAAAAGATATGGGTTAGATAGAGGAGAAAAGAAACATGCTTAGGATAGGTTAAGGAGGTAAGAATAGGACAGCTTAATAGCAGAATCAAGTAAGTTGAACAATGATCAAGAAGGTAAAAGCAAGGGATATATTAGGTTAGGTTAAAGTGGCAGAATAGAGGAACTTAAGTAAAGAGAACAATTAGGTTAACAGATGCAACAAAGGAAGCCATTAGCAAAACACAGCTAGGTTACAATAAAGAATGATGAAAGAAGGTAGAACTGAATGAGTATATTAGGTTAGGTTAGTTTATAATAGGATGACATAGTAAAGCATAAATGTAGGACTTGCCTCGAGATTACCCGCCTTTAATTGCTGGACTAGCAAACTGAACTTCAAAATGATAAGACCATACCTCAGCCCATAAGCCTACGGCCCTACGGCCTTTATTCTCTAGACCAACAACATTTAGCTATGAACCCTACAACTCTTAACCCTAGAGCTCCAGATCATACCTCTGGATCTACCCTCCAAATCCTACGGCTATTAACCTCCCAGACCAGCAACCTTTACCTGTGAAAACCTGAAGCTCTTAACACTAGAACCCCCCTGATCATACATAGATACCTAACCTCTAGATCTTACAGCTCTCAACCATCCTGACCAACAGACTTCGTCTGTGAAAACTCTTAACCCTAGAGCCCCCAGATCATACCTCAGGACCTACCCTCCAAATGCTATAGTTATAAACCTCCCAGACCAGCAACCCTTACCTGTGAAAAACCTGCAGCTCTTAGCACTAGACCCCCCCCCTCCCTGATCATACATAGAGACCTAGCCCCTAAATCCTACAGCTCTCAACCATCCAGACCAACAGACTTCACCTGTGAAACTATTAACCCTAGAGCCTTAGATCATACCTCAGGACCTAACCATTAAATCCTTCAGATATTAACATCCCATACCAACAGACTTTACCTAAGAAACCCTGCAGCCCTTAACCCTAGAGCCTCAGATCATAGCTCAAGACAAGCTCTGATCATACCTCAGGACACAGCATTATAAGGTACAGCAAATTAAGAGGATTGACTGCCTACCTAAACACTGTCTAAATCCACTAAACATACCGATTGCGCATGGCCGCCATCTTGCTCATTTGGGTCTGCGCTGGAACCGCTAATTTTAAACTACTCACGTCATATCACTGCACCAGTTCGTTTGTTTTAACACTGACTAAAACAGCTGAAAGCTATGCCCAATCAAGTAATTGTGGCCCATTAACTTCGAGCATATCAGTACTCTTTAGATTTGATGTTTGTTATTATAAACGCATTTAAACGATAAGATATCGCAGTCCTAATTGATTTGGACATGTTGTGGTAAGACCGTTAAAGTACCAACCGAACAAGTAAGATTTCCCGAAGCTGTTTATACAAAGGAAATACATTATATACTGCAACACACGCAACAAGTGTTCAAATATTCTTCAACGTGTGTACTTATGACTGGGATTAAGATATGGCATACTTGGGAACCAAATGTTGTATCCCTGTCTAGAAAAGCTGGCACTGACCTTGCCGATCACGTGGCGCTTAAAGGATACCCAGGCGGCTAGCTTTCTACGGAAGAAACTGTTTTCACACATAACAACAGGGTTGGAGGGGTGAAGAATGTTGGGCAAGTGTTTAGAAGGAATGAAGGCGCAATGAATGGAATGAACGCGGCTACTATGCCTGCGACAATCGAAGTCAGTACTACTCTCTAGGTCTCCATTGTAGCTATCTCTCTCTCTCTTTCTCTCTCTCTCTGTCTCTTATTGCCTATTCTGCATGAAACTTTGGTTCACAAGATGGAGACAACACACCATGTTTTGTAACAAATGTACTTTTTTCGATTTCTTTAACAATCGACGTGGAACCCTGACGCATTCAGATGTTATAGCGCTAATCGATTGTGGCCGCGTACAATAAAGGCTGACAGCTGAAGCGCTAACATCTGCCTCACGATGTTGCTTCAATTTGTAAACGTTTGTGTCTGCCTCACTCTTGAGCAGAGATCTATCTCAGAGTATGGATGGGTGTATAATCAAAGGAAGTATGACAGTTGAAGCCTCACGATGTTGCTCCAATCTGTAAACGTTTGTGTCTGCCTCACTCTAGAGCAGAGACCTATCTCAGAGTATGGATGGGTGTATAATCAAAGGAAGTATGACAGTTGAAGCGTTACGATGTTGCTCCAATTTGTAAACGTTTGTGTCTGCCTCACTCTTGAGCAGAGACCTATCTCAGAGTATGGATGGGTGTATAATCAAAGTAAGTATGACAGTTGAAGCGTTACGATGTTGCTCCAATTTGTAAACGTTTGTGTCTGCCTCACTCTTGAGCAGAGACCTATCTCAGGGTATGGATGGGTGTATAATCAAAGGAAGTATGACAGTTGAAGCGTTACGATGTTGCTCCAATTTGTAAACGTTTGTGTCTGCCTCACTCTAGAGCAGAGACCTATCTCAGGGTATGGATGGGTGTATAATCAAAGTAAGTATGACAGTTGAAGCGTTACGATGTTGCTCCAATTTGTAAACGTTTGTGTCTGCCTCACTCTTGAGCAGAGACCTATCTCAGGGTATGGATGGGTGTATAATCAAAGGAAGTATGACAGTTGAAGCGTTACGATGTTGCTCCAATTTGTAAACGTTTGTGTCTGCCTCACTCTAGAGCAGAGACCTATCTCAGGGTATGGATGGGTGTATAATCAAAGTAAGTATGACAGTTGAAGCGTTACGATGTTGCTCCAATTTGTAAACGTTTGTGTCTGCCTCACTCTTGAGCAGAGACCTATCTCAGGGTATGGATGGGTGTATAATCAAAGGAAGTATGACAGTTGAAGCGTTACGATGTTGCTCCAATTTGTAAACGTTTGTGTCTGCCTCACTCTAGAGCAGAGACCTATCTCAGGGTATGGATGGGTGTATAATCAAAGTAAGTATGACAGTTGAAGCGTTACGATGTTGCTCCAATTTGTAAACGTTTGTGTCTGCCTCACTCTTGAGCAGAGACCTATCTCAGGGTATGGATGGGTGTATAATCAAAGGAAGTATGACAGTTGAAGCGTTACGATGTTGCTCCAATTTGTAAACGTTTGTGTCTGCCTCACTCTAGAGCAGAGACCTATCTCAGGGTATGGATGGGTGTATAATCAAAGTAAGTATGACAGTTGAAGCGTTACGATGTTGCTCCAATTTGTAAACGTTTGTGTCTGCCTCACTCTTGAGCAGAGACCTATCTCAGAGTATGGATGGGTGTATAATCAAAGGAAGTATGACAGTTGAAGCGTTACGATGTTGCTCCAATTTGTAAACGTTTGTGTCTGCCTCACTCTTGAGCAGATATCTATCTCAGGGTATGGATGGGTGTATAATCAAAGTAAAGATGACAGTTGAAGCGTTACGATGTTGCTCCAATTTGTAAACGTTTCTGTCTGCCTCGCTCTTGAGCAGAGATCTATCTCAGGGTATGGATGAGTGTATAATCAAAGTAAGTATGACAGTTGAAGCGTTACGATGTTGCTCCAATTTGTAAACGTTTGTGTCTGCCTCACTCTTGAGCAGATATCTATCTCAGGGTATGCATGGGTGTATAATCAAAGTAAGGATGACAGTTGAAGCGTTACGATGTTGCTCCAATTTGTAAACGTTTGTGTCTGCCTCACTCTTGAGCAGAGATCTATCTCAGGGTATGGATGGGTGTATAATCAAAGTAAGGATGACAGTTGAAGCGTTACGATGTTGCTCCAATTTGTAAACGTTTGTGTCTGTATCATTCTTGAGCAGAGATCTATCTCAGGGTATGGATGTGTGTATAATCAGAGTAAGGATGACAGTTGAAGCGTTACGATGTTGCTCCAATTTGTAAACTTTTGTGTCTGCCTCACTCTTGAGCAGAGATCTATCTCAGGGTATGGATGGGTGTATAATCAAAGTAAGGATGACAGTTGAAGCGTTAGGATGTTGCTCCAATCTGTAAACGTTTGTGTCTGCCTCACTCTTGAGCAGAGATCTATCTCAGGGTATGGATGGGTGTATAATCAAAGTAAGGATGACAGTTGAAGCGTTACGATGTTGCTCCAATTTGTAAACGTTTGTGTCTGCCTCTCTCTTGAGCAGAGATCTATCTCAGGGTATGGATGGGTGTATAATCAAAGTAAGGATGACAGTTGAAGCGTTACGATGTTGCTCCAATTTGTAAACGTTTGTGTCTGCCTCACTCTTGAGCAGAGATCTATCTCAGGGTATGGATGTGTGTATAATCAGAGTAAGGATGACAGTTGAAGCGTTACGATGTTACTCCAATTTGTAAACGTTTGTGTCTGCCTCACTCTTGAGCAGAGATCTATCTCAGGGTATGGATGGGTGTATAATCAAAGTAAGGATGACAGTTGAAGCGTTACGATGTTGCTCCAATGTGTAAACGTTTATGTCTGCCTCACTCTTGAGCAGAGATCTATCTCAGGGTATGGATGGGTGTATAATCAAAGTAAGGATGACAGTTGAAGCATTACGATGTTGCTCCAATTTGTAAGTGTTTGTGTCTGCCTCACTCTTGAGCAGAGACCTATCTCAGGGTATGGATGGGTGTATAATCAAAGTAAGGATGACAGTTGAAGCGTTACGATGTTGCTCCAATGTGTAAACGTTTGTGTCTGCCTCACTCTTGAGCAGAGACCTATCTCGGGGTATGGATGGGTGTATAATCAAAGTAAGGATGACAGTTGAAGCGTTACGATGTTGCTCCAATGTGTAAATGTTTGTGTCTGCCTCACTCTTGAGCAGAGACCTATCTCTGGGTATGGATGGGTGTATAATCAAAGTAAGGATGACAGTTGAAGCGTTACGATGTTGCTCCAATGTGTAAACGTTTATGTCTGCCTCACTCTTGAGCAGAGATCTATCTCAGGGTATGGATGGGTGTATAATCAAAGTAAGGATGACAGTTGAAGCATTACGATGTTGCTCCAATTTGTAAGTGTTTGTGTCTGCCTCACTCTTGAGCAGAGACCTATCTCAGGGTATGGATGGGTGTATAATCAAAGTAAGGATGACAGTTGAAGCGTTAGGATGTTGCTCCAATTTGTAAACGTTTGTGTGTGCCTCACTCTTGAGCAGAGATCTATCTCAGGGTATGGATGGGTGTATAATCAAAGTAAGGATGACAGTTGAAGCGTTACGATGTTGCTCCAAATTGTAAACGTTTGTGTCTGCCTCACTCTTGAGCAGAGATCTATCTCAGGGTATGGATGGGTGTATAATCAAAGTAAGGATGACAGTTGAAGCGTTACGATGTTGCTCCAATTTGTAAACGTTTGTGTCTGCCTCACTCTTGAGCAGAGATCTATCTCAGGGTATGGATGGGTGTATAATCAAAGTAAGGATGACAGTTGAAGCGTTACGATGTTGCTCCAATTTGTAAACGTTTGTGTGTGCCTCACTCTTGAGCAGAGATCTATCTCAGGGTATGGATGGGTGTATAATCAAAGTAAGGATGACAGTTGAAGCGTTACGATGTTGCTCCCATTTGTAAACGTTTGTGTCTGCCTCACTCTTGAGCAGAGATCTATCTCAGGGTATGGATGGGTGTATAATCAAAGTAAGGATGACAGTTGAAGCGTTACGATGTTGCTCCCATTTGTAAACGTTTGTGTCTGCCTCACTCTTGAGCAGAGATCTATCTCAGGGTATGGATGGGTGTATAATCAAAGTAAGGATGACAGTTGAAGCGTTACGATGTTGCTCCCATTTGTAAACGTTTGTGTCTGCCTCACTCTTGAGCAGAGATCTATCTCAGGGTATGGATGGGTGTATAATCAAAGTAAGGATGACAGTTCAAGCGTTACGAAGTTGCTCCAATTTGTAAACGTTTGTGTCTGCCTCACTCCTGAGCAGAGATCTATCTCAGGGTATGGATGTGTGTATAATCAAAGTAAGGATGACAGTTGAAGCGTTACGAAGTTGCTCCAATGTGTAAACCTTTGTGTCTTCCTCACTCTTGAGCAGAGACCTATCTCAGGGTATGGATGGGTGTATAATCAAAGTAGGGATGACAGTTGAAGCGTTACGCTGTTGCTCCAATATGTAAACGTTTGTGTCTGCCTCACTCTTGAGCAGAGACCTATCTCAGGGTATGGATGGGTGTATAATCAAAGTAAGGATGACAGTTGAAGCGTTACGATGTTGCTCCAATTTGTAAACGTTTGTGTCTCTCTCACTCTTGAGCACAGATCTATCTCAGGGTATGGATGGGTGTATAATCAAAGTAAGGATGACAGTTGAAGCGTTACGATGATGCTCCAATTTGTAAACGTTTGTGTCTGCCTCACTCTTGAGTAGAGATCTATCTCAGGGTATGGATGGGTGTATAATCAAAGTAAGGATGACAGTTGAAGCGTTACGCTGTTGCTCCAATATGTAAACGTTTGTGTCTGCCTCACTCTTGAGCAGAGACCTATCTCAGGGTATGGATGGGTGTATAATCAAAGTAAGGATGACAGTTGAAGCGTTACGATGTTGCTCCAATTTGTAAACGTTTGTGTCTCTCTCACTCTTGAGCACAGATCTATCTCAGGGTATGGATGGGTGTATAATCAAAGTAAGGATGACAGTTGAAGCGTTACGATGATGCTCCAATTTGTAAACGTTTGTGTCTGCCTCACTCTTGAGTAGAGAACTATCTCAGGGTATGGATGGGTGTATAATCAAAGTAAGGATGACAGTTGAAGCGTTACGATGTTGCTCCAATTTGTAAACGTTTGTGTCTGCCTCACTCTTGAGCAGAGATCTATCTCAGGGTATGGATGGGTGTATAATCAAAGTAAGGATGTCAGTTGAAGCGTAACGATGTTGCTCCAATTTGTAAACGTTTGTGTCTGCCTCACTCTTGAGCAGAGATCTATCTCAGGGTATGGATGGGTGTATAATCAAAGTAAGGATGACAGTTGAAGCGTTACGATGTTGCTCCAATTTGTAAACGTTTGTGTCTGCCTCACTCTTGAGCAGAGACCTATCTCAGGGTATGGATGGGTGTATAATCAAAGTAAGGATGACAGTTGAAGCGTTAGGATGTTGCTCCAATGTGTAAACGTTTGTGTCTGCCTCAATCTTGAGCAGAGATCTATCTCAGGGTATGGATGGGTGTATAATCAAAGTAAGGATGGCAGTTGAAGCGTTACGATGTTGCTCCAATTTGTAAACGTCTGTGTCTGACTCACTCTTGAGCAGAGATCTATCTCAGGGTATGGATGGGTGTATAATCAAAGTAAGGATGACAGTTGAAGCGTTACGATGTTGCTCCAATGTGTAAACGTTTGTGTCTGCCTCACTCTTGAGCAATGATCTATCTCAGGGTATGGATGGGTGTATAATCAAAGTAAGATGACAGTTGAAGTGTTACGATGTTGCTCCAATGTGTAAACGTTTGTGTCTGTCTCACTCTTGAGCAGAGATCTATCTCAGGGTATGGATGGGTGTATAATCAAAGTAAGGATGACAGTTGAAGCGTTACGATGTTGCTCCAATTTGTAAACGTTTGTGTCTGCCTCACTCTTGAGCAGAGATCTATCTCAGGGTAAGGATGGGTGTATAATCAAAGTAAGGATGACAGTTGAAGCGTTACGATGTTGCTCCAATAAGTAAACGTTTGTGTCTGACTCACTCTTGAGTAGAGATCTATCTCAGGGTATGGATGGGTGTATAATCAAAGTAAGGATGACAGTTGTAGCGTTACGAAGTTGCTCCAATTTGTAGACGTCTGTGTCTGCCTCACTCTTGAGCAGAGATCTATCTCAGGGTATGGATGGGTGTATAATCAAAGTAAGGATGACAGTTGAAGCGCTACGATGTTGCTCCAATTTTTAGACGTCTGTGTCTGCCTCACTCTTGAGCAGAGATCTATCTCAGGGTATGGATGGGTGTATAATCAAAGTAAGGATGACAGTTGAAGTGTTACGATGTTGCTCCAGTTTGTAAACGTTTGTGTCTGCCTCACTCTTGAGCAGAGATCTATCTCAGGGTATGGATGGGTGTATAATCAAAGTAAGGATGACAGCTGAAGCGTTACGATGTTGCTCCAATTTGTAAACGTTTGTGTCTGTCTCACTCTTGAGCAGAGATCTATCTCAGGGTATGGATGGGTGTATAATCAAAGTAAGGATGACAGTTGAAGAGTTACGATGTTGCTCCAATTTGTAAACGTTTGTGTCTGCCTCACTCTTGAGCAGAGATCTAACTCAGGGTATGGATGGGTGTATAATCAAAGTAAGGATGACACTTGAAGCGTTACGATGTTGCTCCAATTTGTAAACGTCTGTGTCTGCCTCACTCTTGAGCAGAGATCTATCTCAGGGTATGGTTGGGAGTATAATCAAAGTAAGGATGACAGTTGAAGAGTTACGATGTTGCTCCAATTTGTAAACGTTTGTGTCTGCCTCACTCTTGAGCAGAGATCTATCTCAGGGTATGGATGGATGTATAATCAAAGTAAGGATGACAGTTGAAGTGTTACGATGTTGCTCCAATTTGTAAGCGTTTGTGTCTGCCTCACTCTTGAGCAGAGATCTATCACAGGGTATGGATGGATGTATAATCAAAGTAAGGATGACAGTTGAAGTGTTACGATGTTGCTCCAATTTGTAAACGTTTGTGTCTGCCTCACTCTTGAGCAGAGATCTATCACAGGGTATGGATGGATGTATAATCAAAGTAAGGATGACAGTTGAAGTGTTACGATGTTGCTCCAATTTGTAAGCGTTTGTGTCTGCCTCACTCTTGAGCAGAGATCTATCTCAGGGTATGGATGGGTGCATAATCAAAGTAAGGATGACAGTTGAAGCGTTACGATGTTGCTCCAATAAGTAAACGTTTGTGTGTGCCTCACTCTTGAGCAGAGATCTATCACAGGGTATGGATGGGTGTATAATCAAAGTAAGGATGACAGTTGAAGCGTTACGATGTTGCTCCAATAAGTAAACGTTTGTGTCTGACTCACTCTTGAGTAGAGATCTATCTCAGGGTATGGATGGGTGTATAATCAAAGTAAGGATGACAGTTGAAGCGTTACGATGTTGCTCCAGTTTGTAAACGTTTGTGTCTGCCTCACTCTTGAGCAGAGATCTATCTCAGGGTATGGATGGGAGTATAATAAAAGTAAGATGACAGTTGAAGCGTTACGATGTTGCTCCAATTTGTAAATGTTTGTGTCTGTCTCACTCTTGAGCAGAGATTTATCTCAGGGTATGGATGGGTGTATAATCAAAGTAAGGATGACAGTTGAAGTGTTACGATGTTGCTCCAGTTTGTAAACGTCTGTGTCTGTCTCACTCTTGAGCAGAGATCTATCTCAGGGTATGGATGGGAGTATAATAAAAGTAAGATGACAGTTGAAGCGTTACGATGTTGCTCCAATTTGTAAATGTTTGTGTCTGTCTCACTCTTGAGCAGAGATTTATCTCAGGGTATGGGTGGGTGTATAATCAAAGTAAGGATGACAGTTGAAGCGTTACGATGTTGCTCCAATTTGTAAATCTCTGTGTCTGTCTCACTCTTGAGCAGAGACCTATCTCAGGGTATGGATGGGTGCATAATCAAAGTAAGGATGACAGTTGAAGCGTTACGATGCTGCTCCAATTTGTAAACGTCTGTGTCTGCCTCACTCTTGAGCAGAGATCTATCTCAGGGTATGGGTGGGTGCATAATCAAAGTAAGGATGACAGTTGAAGCGTTGCGATGTTGCTCCAATTTGTAAACGTTTGTGTCTGCTTCACTCTTGAGCAGAGACCTATCTGACGGTACGGACGGGTGCATAATCAAAGTAAGGCTGACAGTTGAAGCGTTACGATGCTGCTCCAATTTGTAAACGTCTGTGTCTGCTTCACTCTTGCACAGAGACCTATCTCAGGGTATGGATGGGTGCATAATCAAAGTAAGGCTGACAGTTGAAGCGTTACGATGTTGCTCCAATTTGTAAACGTTTGTGTCTGCCTCACTCTTGAGCAGAGATCTATCTCAAGGTATGGATGGGTGTACAATCAAAGTAAGGATGACAGCTGAAGCGTTACGATGTTGCTCCAATTTGTAAACGTTTGTGTCTGCCTCACTCTTGAGCAGAGATCTATCTCAGGGTATGGATGGGTGTATAATCAAAGTAAGGATAACAGCTGAAGCGTTACGATGTTGCTCCAATTTGTAAACGTTTGTGTCTGCCTCACTCTTGAACAGAGATCTATCTCAGGGTATGGATGGGTGTACAATCAAAGTAAGGATGACAGTTGAAGCGTTACGATGTTGCTCCAATTTGTAAACGTTTGTGTCTGCCTCACTCTTGAGCAGAGACCTATCTCAGGGTATGGATGGGTGTATAATCAAAGTAAGGATGACAGTTGAAGCGTTACGATGTTGCTCCAATTTGTAGACGTTTGTGTCTGCCTCACTCTTGAGCAGAGATCTATCTCAGGGTATGGATGGGTGTAAATCAAAGTAAGGATGACAGTTGAAGCGTTACGATGTTGCTCCAATATCTAAACGTTTGTGTTTGCCCCACTCTTGAGCAGAGATCTATCTCAGCGTACGGATGGGTGTATAATCAAAGTAAGGATGACAGTTGAAGCGTTACGATGTTGCTCCAATATGTAAACGTTTGTGTCTGCCTCACTCTTGAGCAGAGATCTATCTCAGGGTATGGATGTGTGTATAATCAAAGTAAGGATGACAGTTGAAGCGTTACGATGTTGCTCCAATATGTAAACGTTTGTGTCTGCCTCACTCTTGAGCAGAGATCTATCTCAGGGTATGCATGGGTGTATAATCAAAGTAAGGATGACAGTTGAAGCGTTACGATGTTGCTCCAATTTGTAAACGTTTGTGTCTGCCTCACTCTTGAGCAGAGATCTATCTCAGGGTATGGATGGGTGTATAATCCAAGTAAGGATGACAGTTGAACCGTTACGATGTTGCTCCAATTTGTAGACGTTTGTGTCTGCCTCACTCTTGAGAAGAGATCTATCTCAGGGTATGGTTGGGAGTATAATCAAAGTAAGGATGACAGTTGAAGAGTTACGATGTTGCTCCAATTTGTAAACGTTTGTGTCTGCCTCACTCTTGAGCAGAGATCTATCTCAGGGTATGGATGGATGTATAATCAAAGTAAGGATGACAGTTGAAGTGTTACGATGTTGCTCCAATTTGTAAACGTTTGTGTCTGCCTCACTCTTGAGCAGAGATCTATCTCAGGGTATGGATGGGTGTATAATCAAAGTAAGGATGACAGTTGAAGCTTTACGATGTTGCTCCAATTTGTAAACGTTTGTGTCTGCCTCACTCTTGAGCAGAGATCTATCACAGGGTATGGATGGGTGTATAATCAAAGTAAGGATGACAGTTGAAGTGTTACGATGTTGCTCCAATTTGTAAACGTTTGTGTCTGCCTCACTCTTGAGCAGAGATCTATCACAGGGTATGGATGGGTGCATAATCAAAGTAAGGATGACAGTTGAAGCGTTACGATGTTGCTCCAATTTGTAAACGTCTGTGTCTGCCTCACTCTTGAGCAGAGATCTATCTCAGGGTATGGATGGATGTATAATCAAAGTAAGGATGACAGTTGAAGTGTTACGATGTTGCTCCAATTTGTAAACGTTTGTGTCTGCCTCACTCTTGAGCAGAGATCTATCACAGGGTATGGATGGGTGCATAATCAAAGTAAGGATGACAGTTGAAGCGTTACGATGTTGCTCCAATAAGTAAACGTTTGTGTCTGACTCACTCTTGAGTAGAGATCTATCTCAGGGTTTGGATGGGTGTATAATCAAAGTAAGGATGACAGTTGAAGTGTTACGATGTTGCTCCAATTTGTAAACGTTTGTGTCTGCCTCACTCTTGAGCAGAGATCTATCTCAGGGTATGGATGGATGTATAATCAAAGTAAGGATGACAGTTGAAGCGTTACGATGTTGCTCCAATTTGTAAACGTCTGTGTCTGCCTCACTCTTGAGCAGAGATCTATCTCAGGGTATGGATGGATGTATAATCAAAGTAAGGATGACAGTTGAAGTGTTACGATGTTGCTCCAATTTGTAAACGTTTGTGTCTGCCTCACTCTTGAGCAGAGATCTATCACAGGGTATGGATGGGTGTATAATCAAAGTAAGGCTGACAGTTGAAGCGTTACGACGTTGCTCCAATGTG
The DNA here is from genome assembly GCA_030765055.1 of Mantis religiosa. Lineage (NCBI taxonomy): Eukaryota > Metazoa > Arthropoda > Insecta > Mantodea > Mantidae > Mantis > Mantis religiosa. Next base: position 215,335,992 of record CM060952.1, read on the forward strand.
TAAACGTTTGTGACTGCCTCACTGTTGAGCAGAGAACTATCTCAGGGTATGGATGGGTGTATAACCAAAGTAAGGATGACAGTTGAAGCGTTACGATGTTGCTCCAATTTGTAAACGTTTGTGTCTGGCTCAGTCTTGAGCAGAGATCAATCTCAGGGTATGGATGGGTGTATAATCAAAGTAAGGATGACAGTTGAAGCGTTACGATGCTGCTACAATGTGTAAACGCTTGTGTCTGCCTCACTCTTGAGCAGAGATCTATCCCAGAGTATGGATGGGTGTATAATCAAAGTAACGATGACAGTTGAAGCGTTACGGTGTTGCTCCAATTTGTAAACGTCTGTGTCTGCCTCACTCTTGAGCAGAGACCTATCTCAGGGTATGGGTGGGTGTATAATCAAAGTAAGGATGGCTGTTGAAGCGTTACGATGTTGCTCCAATTTGTAAACGTTTGTGTCTGCCTCACTCTTAAGCAGAGACCTATCTCAGGGTATGGATGGGTGTATAATCAAAGTAAGGATGACTGTTGAAGCGTTACGATGTTGCTCCAATTTGTAAACGTTTGTGTCTGCCTCACTCTTGAGATGAGATCTATCTCAAGGTATGGATGGGTGTATAATCAAAGTAAGGATGACAGTTGAAGCGTTACGATGTTGCTCCAATTTGTAAACGTTTCTGTCTGCCTCACTCTTGAGCAGAGATCTATCACAGGGTATGGATGGGTGTATAATCAAAGTAAGGATGACAGTTGAAGCGTTACGATGTTGCTCCAATAAGTAAACGTTTGTGTCTGACTCACTCTTGAGTAGAGATCTATCTCAGGGTATGGATGGGTGTATAATCAAAGTAAGGATGACAGTTGAAGCGTTACGATGTTGCTCCAGTTTGTAAACGTTTGTGTCTGCCTCACTCTTGAGCAGAGATCTATCTCAGGGTATGGATGGGAGTATAATAAAAGTAAGATGACAGTTGAAGCGTTACGATGTTGCTCCAATTTGTAAATGTTTGTGTCTGTCTCACTCTTGAGCAGAGATTTATCTCAGGGTATGGATGGGTGTATAATCAAAGTAAGGATGACAGTTGAAGTGTTACGATGTTGCTCCAGTTTGTAAACGTCTGTGTCTGTCTCACTCTTGAGCAGAGATCTATCTCAGGGTATGGATGGGAGTATAATAAAAGTAAGATGACAGTTGAAGCGTTACGATGTTGCTCCAATTTGTAAATGTTTGTGTCTGTCTCACTCTTGAGCAGAGATTTATCTCAGGGTATGGGTGGGTGTATAATCAAAGTAAGGATGACAGTTGAAGCGTTACGATGTTGCTCCAATTTGTAAATCTCTGTGTCTGTCTCACTCTTGAGCAGAGACCTATCTCAGGGTATGGATGGGTGCATAATCAAAGTAAGGATGACAGTTGAAGCGTTACGATGCTGCTCCAATTTGTAAACGTCTGTGTCTGCCTCACTCTTGAGCAGAGATCTATCTCAGGGTATGGGTGGGTGCATAATCAAAGTAAGGATGACAGTTGAAGCGTTGCGATGTTGCTCCAATTTGTAAACGTTTGTGTCTGCTTCACTCTTGAGCAGAGACCTATCTGACGGTACGGACGGGTGCATAATCAAAGTAAGGCTGACAGTTGAAGCGTTACGATGCTGCTCCAATTTGTAAACGTCTGTGTCTGCTTCACTCTTGCACAGAGACCTATCTCAGGGTATGGATGGGTGCATAATCAAAGTAAGGCTGACAGTTGAAGCGTTACGATGTTGCTCCAATTTGTAAACGTTTGTGTCTGCCTCACTCTTGAGCAGAGATCTATCTCAAGGTATGGATGGGTGTACAATCAAAGTAAGGATGACAGCTGAAGCGTTACGATGTTGCTCCAATTTGTAAACGTTTGTGTCTGCCTCACTCTTGAGCAGAGATCTATCTCAGGGTATGGATGGGTGTATAATCAAAGTAAGGATAACAGCTGAAGCGTTACGATGTTGCTCCAATTTGTAAACGTTTGTGTCTGCCTCACTCTTGAACAGAGATCTATCTCAGGGTATGGATGGGTGTACAATCAAAGTAAGGATGACAGTTGAAGCGTTACGATGTTGCTCCAATTTGTAAACGTTTGTGTCTGCCTCACTCTTGAGCAGAGACCTATCTCAGGGTATGGATGGGTGTATAATCAAAGTAAGGATGACAGTTGAAGCGTTACGATGTTGCTCCAATTTGTAGACGTTTGTGTCTGCCTCACTCTTGAGCAGAGATCTATCTCAGGGTATGGATGGGTGTAAATCAAAGTAAGGATGACAGTTGAAGCGTTACGATGTTGCTCCAATATCTAAACGTTTGTGTTTGCCTCACTCTTGAGCAGAGATCTATCTCAGCGTACGGATGGGTGTATAATCAAAGTAAGGATGACAGTTGAAGCGTTACGATGCTGCTCCAATATGTAAACGTTTGTGTCTGCCTCACTCTTGAGCAGAGATCTATCTCAGGGTATGGATGTGTGTATAATCAAAGTAAGGATGACAGTTGAAGCGTTACGATGTTGCTCCAATATGTAAACGTTTGTGTCTGCCTCACTCTTGAGCAGAGATCTATCTCAGGGTATGCATGGGTGTATAATCAAAGTAAGGATGACAGTTGAAGCGTTACGATGTTGCTCCAATTTGTAAACGTTTGTGTCTGCCTCACTCTTGAGCAGAGATCTATCTCAGGGTATGGATGGGTGTATAATCCAAGTAAGGATGACAGTTGAACCGTTACGATGTTGCTCCAATTTGTAGACGTTTGTGTCTGCCTCACTCTTGAGAAGAGATCTATCTCAGGGTATGGTTGGGAGTATAATCAAAGTAAGGATGACAGTTGAAGAGTTACGATGTTGCTCCAATTTGTAAACGTTTGTGTCTGCCTCACTCTTGAGCAGAGATCTATCTCAGGGTATGGATGGATGTATAATCAAAGTAAGGATGACAGTTGAAGTGTTACGATGTTGCTCCAATTTGTAAACGTTTGTGTCTGCCTCACTCTTGAGCAGAGATCTATCTCAGGGTATGGATGGGTGTATAATCAAAGTAAGGATGACAGTTGAAGCTTTACGATGTTGCTCCAATTTGTAAACGTTTGTGTCTGCCTCACTCTTGAGCAGAGATCTATTACAGGGTATGGATGGGTGTATAATCAAAGTAAGGATGACAGTTGAAGTGTTACGATGTTGCTCCAATTTGTAAACGTTTGTGTCTGCCTCACTCTTGAGCAGAGATCTATCACAGGGTATGGATGGGTGCATAATCAAAGTAAGGATGACAGTTGAAGCGTTACGATGTTGCTCCAATTTGTAAACGTCTGTGTCTGCCTCACTCTTGAGCAGAGATCTATCTCAGGGTATGGATGGATGTATAATCAAAGTAAGGATGACAGTTGAAGTGTTACGATGTTGCTCCAATTTGTAAACGTTTGTGTCTGCCTCACTCTTGAGCAGAGATCTATCACAGGGTATGGATGGGTGCATAATCAAAGTAAGGATGACAGTTGAAGCGTTACGATGTTGCTCCAATAAGTAAACGTTTGTGTCTGACTCACTCTTGAGTAGAGATCTATCTCAGGGTTTGGATGGGTGTATAATCAAAGTAAGGATGACAGTTGAAGTGTTACGATGTTGCTCCAATTTGTAAACGTTTGTGTCTGCCTCACTCTTGAGCAGAGATCTATCTCAGGGTATGGATGGATGTATAATCAAAGTAAGGATGACAGTTGAAGCGTTACGATGTTGCTCCAATTTGTAAACGTCTGTGTCTGCCTCACTCTTGAGCAGAGATCTATCTCAGGGTATGGATGGATGTATAATCAAAGTAAGGATGACAGTTGAAGTGTTACGATGTTGCTCCAATTTGTAAACGTTTGTGTCTGCCTCACTCTTGAGCAGAGATCTATCACAGGGTATGGATGGGTGTATAATCAAAGTAAGGCTGACAGTTGAAGCGTTACGATGTTGCTCCAATGTGTAAACGTTTGTGACTGCCTCACTGTTGAGCAGAGAACTATCTCAGGGTATGGATGGGTGTATAACCAAAGTAAGGATGACAGTTGAAGCGTTACGATGTTGCTCCAACTTGTAAACGTTTGTGTCTGGCTCAGTCTTGAGCAGAGATCAATCTCAGGGTATGGATGGGTGTATAATCAAAGTAAGGATGACAGTTGAAGCGTTACGATGCTGCTACAATGTGTAAACGCTTGTGTCTGCCTCACTCTTGAGCAGAGATCTATCCCAGAGTATGGATGGGTGTATAATCAAAGTAACGATGACAGTTGAAGCGTTACGGTGTTGCTCCAATTTGTAAACGTCTGTGTCTGCCTCACTCTTGAGCAGAGACCTATCTCAGGGTATGGGTGGGTGTATAATCAAAGTAAGGATGGCTGTTGAAGCGTTACGATGTTGCTCCAATTTGTAAACGTTTGTGTCTGCCTCACTCTTAAGCAGAGACCTATCTCAGGGTATGGATGGGTGTATAATCAAAGTAAGGATGACTGTTGAAGCGTTACGATGTTGCTCCAATTTGTAAACGTTTGTGTCTGCCTCACTCTTGAGATGAGATCTATCTCAAGGTATGGATGGGTGTATAATCAAAGTAAGGATGACAGTTGAAGCGTTACGATGTTGCTCCAATTTGTAAACGTTTCTGTCTGCCTCACTCTTGAGCAGAGATCTATCTCAGGGTATGGATGGGTGTATAATCAAAGTAAGGATGACAGTTGAAGCGTTACGATGTTGCTCCAATTTGTAAACGTCTGTGTCTGCCTCACTCTGTAGCAGAGATCTATCTCAGGGTATGAATGGTTGTATAATCAAAGAAAGGATGACAGTTGAAGCGTTACGATGTTGCTCCAATTTGTAAGCGTCTGTGTGTGCCTCACTCTTGAGCAGAGACCTATCTCAGGCTATGGATGGGTGTACAATCAAAGTAAGGATGACAGTTGAAGCGTTACGATGTTGCTCCAATTTGTAAACGTTTGTGTCTGCCTCACTCTTGAGCAGAGATCTATCTCAGGGTATGGATGGGTGTATAATCAAAGTATGACAGTTGAAGCGTTACGATGTTGCTCCAATTTGTAAGCGTTTGTGTCTCCCTCACTCTTGAGCAGAGATCTATCTCAGGGTATGGATGGGTGTATAATCAAAGTATGACAGTTGAAGCGTTACGATGTTGCTCCAATTTGTAAGCGTCTGTGTGTGCCTCACTCTTGAGCAGAGACCTATCTCAGGCTATGGATGGGTGTACAATCAAAGTAAGGATGGCTGTTGAAGCGTTACGATGTTGCTCCAATTTGTAAACGTTTGTGTCTGCCTCACTCTTGAGCAGAGACCTATCTCAGGGTATGGATGGGTGTATAATCAAAGTAAGTATGACAGTTGAAGCGTTACGATGTTGCTCTAATTTGTAAGCGTTTGTGTCTGCCTCACTCTTGAGCAGAGATCTATCTCAGGTTATGGATGGGTGTATAATCAAAGTAAGGATGACAGTTGAAGCGTTACGATGTTGCTCCAATTTGTAAACGTTTGTGTTTGACTCACTCTTGAGCAGAGACCTATCTCAGGGTATGGATGGGTGTATAATCAAAGTAAGGATGACAGTTGAAGCGTTACGATGTTGCTCCAATTTGTAAACGTTTCTGTTTCCCTCACTCTTGAGCAGAGATCTATCTTAGGTTATGGATGGGTGTATAATCAAAGTAAGGATGACAGTTGAAGCGTTACGATGTTGCTCCAATTTATAAACGTTTGTGACTGCCTCACTCTTGAGCAGAAACCTATCTCAGGGTATGGATGGGTGTACAATCAAAGTAAGGATGACAGTTGAAGCGTTACGATGTTGCTCCAATTTGTAAACGTTTGTGTCTGCCTCACTCTTGAGCAGAGATCTATCTCAGGGTATGGATGGGTGTACAATCAAAGTAAGGATGACAGTTGAAGCGTTACGATGTTGCTCCAATTTGTAAACGTTTGTGTCTGTCTCACTCTCAAGCAGAGATCTATCTCAGGGTATGGATGGGTGTATAATCAAAGTAAGGATGACAGTTGAAGCGTTACGATGTTGCTCCAATTTGTAAACGTTTGTGTCTGCCTCACTCTTGAGCAGAGAATATCTCAGGGTATGGATGGGTGTATAATCAAAGTAAGGATGACAGTTGAAGCGTTACGATGTTGCTCGAATTTGTAAACGTTTGTGTGTGCCTCACTCTTGAGCAGAGACCTATCTCAGGGTATAGATGGGTGTACAATCAAAGTAAGAAGACAGTTGAAACGTTACGATGTTGCTCCAATTTGTAATGGCTTGTGTCTGCCTCACTCTTGAGCAGAGATCTATCTCAGGGTATGGATGGGTGTATAATCAAAGTAAGGATGACAGTTGAAGCGTTACGATGTTGCTCCAATTTGTAAGCGTTTGTGTCTGCCTCACTCTTGAGCAGAGACCTATTTCATGGTATGGATGGGTGCATAATCAAAGTAAGGATGGCAGTTGAAGCGTTACGAAGTTGCTCCAATTTGTAAATGTTTGTGTCTGCCTCACTCTTGAGCAGAGATCTATCTCAGGGTATGGATGTGTGTATAATCAAAGTAAGGATGACAGTTGAAGCGTTACGATGTTGCTCCAATTTGTAATCATTTGTGTCTGACTCACTCTTGAGCAGAGACCTATCTCAGGGTATGGATGGGTGTATAATCAAAGTAAGGATGACAGTTGAAGCGTTACGATGTTGCTCCAATTTGTAAACGTTTGTGTCTGGCTCACTCTTGAGCAGAGATCTATTTCAGAGTATGGATGGGTGTATAATCAAAGTATTGATGACAGTTGAAGCGTTACGATGTTGCTCCAATTTGTAAACGTTTGTGTCTGGCTCACCTTTGAGCAGAGATCTATCTCAGGTTATGGATGGGTGTATAATCAAAGTAAGGATGACAGTTGAAGCGTTACGATGTTGCTCCAATTTGTAAACGGTTGTGTCTGCCTCACTCTTGAGCAGAGATCTATCTCAGGGTATGGATGGGTGTACAATCAAAGTAAGGATGACAGTTGAAGCGTTACGATGTTGCTCCAATTTGTAAACGTTTGTGTCTGCCTCACTCTTGAGCAGAGATCTATCTCAGGGTATGGATGGGTGTATAATCAAAGTATGACAGTTGAAGCGTTACGATGTTGCTCCAATTTGTAAGCGTTTGTGTCTCCCTCACTCTTGAGCAGAGATCTATCTCAAGGTGTGGATGGGTGTATAATCAAAGTAAGTATGGCAGTTGAAGCGTTACGATGTTGCTCCAATTTGTAAGCGTTTGTGTCTGCCTCACTCTTGAGCAGAGATCTATCTCAGGTTATGGATGGGTGTATAATCAAAGTAAGGATGACAGTTGAAGCGTTACGATGTTGCTCCAATTTGTAAACGTTTGTGTCTGACTCACTCTTGAGCACAGACCTATCTCAGGGTATGGATGGGTGTATAATCAAAGTAAGGATGACAGTTGAAGCGTTACGATGTTGCTCCAATTTGTAAACGTTTCTGTCTCCCTCACTCTTGAGCAGAGATCTATCTTAGGTTATGGATTGGTGTATAATCAAAGTAAGGATGACAGTTGAAGCGTTACGATGTTGCTCCAATTTGTAAACGTTTGTGACTGCCTCACTCTTGAGCAGAGACCTATCTCAGGGTATGGATGGGTGTACAATCAAAGTAAGGATGACAGTTGAAGCGTTACGATGTTGCTCCAATTTGTAAACGTTTGTGTCTGCCTCACTCTTGAGCAGAGATCTATCTCAGGGTATGGATGGGTGTACAATCAAAGTAAGGATGACAGTTGAAGCGTTACGAAGTTGCTCCAATTTGTAAACGTTTGTGTCTGTCTCACTCTTAAGCAGAGATCTATCTCAGGGTATGGATGGGTGTATAATCAAAGTAAGGATGACAGTTGAAGCGCCTCGATGTTGCTCCAATTTGTAAACGTTTGTGTCTGCCTCACTCTTGAGCAGAGAATATCTCAGGGTATGGATGGGTGTATAATCAAAGTAAGGATGACAGTTGAAGCGTTACGATGTTGCTCCAATTTGTAAACGTTTGTGTGTGCCTCACTCTTGAGCAGAGACCTATCTCAGGGTATAGATGGGTGTACAATCAAAGTAAGAAGACAGTTGAAACGTTAGAATGTTGCTCCAATTTGTAATGGCTTGTGTCTGCCTCACTCTTGAGCAGAGATCTATCTCAGGGTATGGATGGGTGTATAATCAAAGTAAGGATGACAGTTGAAGCGTTACGATGTTGCTCCAATTTGTAAACGTTTGTGTCTGCCTCACTCTTGAGCAGAGACCTATTTCATGGTATGGATGGGTGCATAATCAAAGTAAGGATGACAGTTGAAGCGTTACGAAGTTGCTCCAATTTGTAAGTGTTTGTGTCTGCCTCACTCTTGAGCAGAGATCTATCTCAGAGTATGGATGGGTGTATAATCAAATTAAGGATGACAGTTGAAGCGTTACGATGTTGCTCCAATTTGTAAACGTTTGTGTCTGACTCACTCTTGAGCAGAGATCTATCTCAGGGTATGGATGGGTGTATAATGAAAGTAAGGATGACAGTTGAAGCGTTACGATGTTGCTCCAATTTGTAAACGTTTGTGTCTGCCTCACTCTTGAGCAGAGATCTATCTCAGGTTATGGATGTGTGTATAATCAAAGTAAGGATGACAGTTGAAGCGTTACGATGTTGCTCCAATTTGTAAATGTTTGTGTCTGCCTCACTCTTGAGCAGAGATCTATCTCAAGGTATGGATGTGTGTATAATCAAAGTAAGGATGACAGTTGAAGCGTTACGATGTTGCTCCAATTTGTAAACGTTTGTGTCTGCCTCACTCTTGAGCAGAGACCTATCTCAGGGTATGGACGAGTGCATAATCAAAGTAAGGATGACAGTTGAAGCGTTACGAAGTTGCTCCAATTTGTAAGTGCTTGTGTCTGCCTCACTCTTGAGCAGAGATCTATCTCAGGGTATGGATGGGTGTATAATCATAGTAAGGATGACACTTGAAGTGTTACGAAGTTGCTCCAATTTGTAAGTGTTTGTGTCTGCCTCACTCTTGAGCAGAGACCTATCTCAGGGTATGGATGGGTGTATAATCAAAGTAAGGATGACAGTTGAAGCGTTACGATGCTGCTCCAATTTGTAAACGTTTGTGTCTGCCTCACCCTTGAGCAGAGACCTATCTCAGGGTATGGATGGGTGTATAATCAAAGTAAGGATGACAGCTGAAGTGTTACGATGTTGCTCCAATTTGTAAACGTTTGTGTCTGCCTCACTCTTGAGCAGAGATCTATCTCAGGGTATGGATGGGTGTATAATCAAAGTAAGGATGACAGTTGAAGTGTTACGATGTTGCTCCAATTTGTAAACGTTTGTGTCTGCCTCACTCTTGAGCAGAGACCTATCTCAGGGTATGGATGGGTGTATAATCAAAGTAAGGATGACAGCTGAAGTGTTACGATGTTGCTCCAATTTGTAAACGTTTGTGTCTGACTCACTCTTGAGCAGAGATCTATCTCAGGGTATGGATGGGTGTATAATCAAAGTAAGGATGACAGTTGAAGTGTTACGATGTTGCTCCAATTTGTAAACGCTTCTGTCTGCCTCACTCTTGAGCAGAGATCTATCTCAGGGTATGGATGGATGTATAGTCAAAGTATGACAGTTGAAGCGTTACGATGTTGCTCCAATTTGTAAGTGTTTGCGTCTGCCTCACTCTTGAGCAGAGATCTATCTCAGGGTATGGATGGGCGTATAAGCAAAGTAAGGATGACAGTTGAAGCGTTACGATGTTGCTCCAATTTGTAAACGTTTGTGTCTGCCTCACTCTTGAGCAGAGATCTATCTTAGGGTATGGATGGGTGTATAATCAAAGTAAGGATGACAGTTGAAGTGTTACGATGTTGCTCCAATTTGTATACGCTTCTGTCTGCCTCACTCTTGAGCAGAGATCTAACTCAGGGTATGGATGGGTGTATAGTCAAAGTATGACAGTTGAAGCGTTACGATGCTGCTCCACTTTGTAAACGTTTGTGTCTGTCTCACTCTTGAGCAGAGACCTATCTCAGGGTATGGATGTGTGTATAATCAAAGTAAGGATGATAGTTGAAGCGTTCCGCGTTGCTCCAATTTGTAAACGTTTGTGTTTGCCTCACTCTTGAGCAGAGATCTATCTCAGGGTATGGATGGGTGTATAATCAAAGTAAGGATGACAGTTGAAGCGTTACGATGTTGCTCCAATTTGTAAACGTTTGTGTTTGCCTCACTCTTGAGCAGAGATCTATCTCAGGGTATGGATGGGTGTATAATCAAAATAAGGCTGACAGTTGAAACGTTACGATGTTGCTCCAATTTGTAAACGTTTGTGTCTGCCTCACTCTTGAGCAGAGAACTATCTCAGGGTATGGATGGGTGTATAATCAAAGTAAGGATGACAGTTGAAGCGTTACGATGTTGCTCCAATGTGTAAACGCTTGTGTCTGCCTCACTCATGAACAGAGAACTATCTCAGGGTATGGATGGGTGTATAATCAAATTAACGATGACAGTTGAAGCGTGACGGTGTTGCTCCTCTTTGTAAACGTTCCTGTCTGCCTCACTCTTGAGCAGAGACCTATCTCGGGGTATGGATGGGTGTAATAATCAAAGTAAGGATGACAGTTGAAGCGTTACGATGTTGCTCCACATTGTAAACGTTTGTGTCTGCCTCACTCTTGAGCAGAGACCTATCTCAGGGTATGGATGGGTGTATAATCAAAGTAAGGATGACAGTTAAAGCGTTACGAGGTTGCTCCACTTTGTAAACGTTTGTGTCTGTCTCACTCTTGAGCAGAGACCTATCTCAGGGTATGGATGGGTGTATAATCAAAGTAAGGATGATAGTTGAAGCGTTCCGATGTTGCTCCAATTTGTAAACGTTTGTGTTTGCCTCACTCTTGAGCAGAGATCTATCTCAGGGTATGGATGGGTGTATAATCAAAGTAATGATGACAGTTGAAGCGTTACGATGTTGCTCCAATTTGTAAACGTTTGTGTTTGCCTCACTCTTGAGCATAGATCTATCTCAGGGTATGGATGGGTGTATAATCAAAGTAAGGCTGACAGTTGAAGCGTTACGATGTTGCTCCAATGTGTAAACGTTTGTGACTGCCTCACTGTTGAGCAGAGAACTATCTCAGGGTATGGATGGGTGTATAACCAAAGTAAGGATGACAGTTGAAGCGTTACGATGTTGCTCCAATTTGTAAACGTTTGTGTCTGGCTCAGTCTTGAGCAGAGATCAATCTCAGGGTATGGATGGGTGTATAATCAAAGTAAGGATGACAGTTGAAGCGTTACGATGTTGCTCCAATGTGTAAACGCTTGTGTCTGCCTCACTCTTGAGCAGAGATCTATCCCAGAGTATGTATGGGTGTATAATCAAAGTAAGGATGGCTGTTGAAGCGTTACGATGTTGCTCCAATTTGTAAACGTTTGTGTCTGCCTCACTCTTGAGCAGAGACCTATCTCAGGGTATGGATGGGTGTATAATCAAAGTAAGGATGACTGTTGAAGCGTTACGATGTTGCTCCAATTTGTAACCGTTTGTGTCTGCCTCACTCTTGAGATGAGATCTATCTCAAGGTATGGATGGGTGTATAATCAAAGTAAGGATGACAGTTGAAGCGTTACGATGTTGCTCCAATTTGTAAACGTCTGTGTCTGCCTCACTCTGTAGCAGAGATCTATCTCAGGGTATGAATGGTTGTATAATCAAAGAAAGGATGACAGTTGAAGCGTTACGATGTTGCTCCAATTTGTAAGCGTCTGTGTGTGCCTCACTCTTGAGCAGAGACCTATCTCAGGCTATGGATGGGTGTACAATCAAAGTAAGGATGACAGTTGAAGCGTTACGATGTTGCTCCAATTTGTAAACGTTTGTGTCTGCCTCACTCTTGAGCAGAGATCTATCTCAGGGTATGGATGGGTGTATAATCAAAGTATGACAGTTGAAGCGTTACGATGTTGCTCCAATTTGTAAGCGTTTGTGTCTCCCTCACTCTTGAGCAGAGATCTATCTCAGGGTATGGATGGGTGTATAATCAAAGTATGACAGTTGAAGCGTTACGATGTTGCTCCAATTTGTAAGCGTCTGTGTGTGCCTCACTCTTGAGCAGAGACCTATCTCAGGCTATGGATGGGTGTACAATCAAAGTAAGGATGGCTGTTGAAGCGTTACGATGTTGCTCCAATTTGTAAACGTTTGTGTCTGCCTCACTCTTGAGCAGAGACCTATCTCAGGGTATGGATGGGTGTATAATCAAAGTAAGTATGACAGTTGAAGCGTTACGATGTTGCTCCAATTTGTAAGCGTTTGTGTCTGCCTCACTCTTGAGCAGAGATCTATCTCAGGTTATGGATGGGTGTATAATCAAAGTAAGGATGACAGTTGAAGCGTTACGATGTTGCTCCAATTTGTAAACGTTTGTGTTTGACTCACTCTTGAGCAGAGACCTATCTCAGGGTATGGATGGGTGTATAATCAAAGTAAGTATGACAGTTGAAGCGTTACGATGTTGCTCCAATTTGTAAACGTTTGTGTCTGCCTCACTCTTGAGCAGAGACCTATCTCAGGTTATGGATGTGTGTATAATCAAAGTAAGGATGACAGTTGAAGCGTTACGATGTTGCTCCAATTTGTAAACGTTTGTGTTTGACTCACTCTTGAGCAGAGACCTATCTCAGGGTATGGATGGGTGTATAATCAAAGTAAGGATGACAGTTGAAGCGTTACGATGTTGCTCCAATTTGTAAACGTTTGTGTCTGCCTCACTCTTGAGCAGAGACCTATCTCAGGGTATGGATGGGTGTATAATCAAAGTAAGTATGACAGTTGAAGCGTTACGATGTTGCTCCAATTTGTAAACGTTTGTGTCTGCCTCACTCTTGAGCAGAGATCTATCTCGGGGTATGGATGGGTGTATAATCAAAGTAAGGATGACAGTTGAAGCGTTACGATGTTGCTCCAATTTGTAAACGTTTGTGTTTGACTCACTCTTGAGCAGAGACCTATCTCAGGGTATGGATGGGTGTATAATCAAAGTAAGGATGACAGTTGAAGCGTTACGATGTTGCTCCAATTTGTAAACGTTTCTGTCTCCCTCACTCTTGAGCAGAGATCTATATTAGGTTATGGATGGGTGTATAATCAAAGTAAGGATGACAGTTGAAGCGTTACGATGTTGCTCCAATTTGTAAACGTTTGTGACTGCCTCACTCTTGAGCAGAAACCTATCTCAGGGTATGGATGGGTGTACAATCAAAGTAAGGATGACAGTTGAAGCGTTACGATGTTGCTCCAATTTGTAAACGTTTGTGTCTGCCTCACTCTTGAGCAGAGATCTATCTCAGGGTATGGATGGGTGTACAATCAAAGTAAGGATGACAGTTGAAGCGTTACGATGTTGCTCCAATTTGTAAACGTTTGTGTCTGCCTCACTCTTGAGCAGAGATCTAACTCAGGGTATGGATGGGTGTATAATCAAAGTAAGGATGACACTTGAAGCGTTACGATGTTGCTCCAATTTGTAAACGTCTGTGTCTGCCTCACTCTTGAGCAGAGATCTATCTCAGGGTATGGTTGGGAGTATAATCAAAGTAAGGATGACAGTTGAAGAGTTACGATGTTGCTCCAATTTGTAAACGTTTGTGTCTGCCTCACTCTTGAGCAGAGATCTATCTCAGGGTATGGATGGATGTATAATCAAAGTAAGGATGACAGTTGAAGTGTTACGATGTTGCTCCAGTTTGTAAACGTTTGTGTCTGCCTCACTCTTGAGCAGAGATCTATCTCAAGGTGTGGATGGGTGTATAATCAAAGTAAGGATGACAGTTGAAGTGTTACGATGTTGCTCCAGTTTGTAAACGTTTGTGTCTGCCTCACTCTTGAGCAGAGATCTATCTCAGGGTATGGATGGATGTATAATCAAAGTAAGGATGACAGTTGAAGTGTTACGATGTTGCTCCAATTTGTAAACGTTTGTGTCTGTCTCACTCTTGAGCAGAGATCTATCTCAGGGTATGGATGGGTGTATAATCAAAGTAAGGATGACAGTTGAAGAGTTACGATGTTGCTCCAATTTGTAAACGTTTGTGTCTGCCTCACTCTTGAGCAGAGATCTAACTCAGGGTATGGATGGGTGTATAATCAAAGTAAGGATGACACTTGAAGCGTTACGATGTTGCTCCAATTTGTAAACGTCTGTGTCTGCCTCACTCTTGAGCAGAGATCTATCTCAGGGTATGGTTGGGAGTATAATCAAAGTAAGGATGACAGTTGAAGAGTTACGATGTTGCTCCAATTTGTAAACGTTTGTGTCTGCCTCACTCTTGAGCAGAGATCTATCTCAGGGTATGGATGGATGTATAATCAAAGTAAGGATGACAGTTGAAGTGTTACGATGTTGCTCCAATTTGTAAGCGTTTGTGTCTGCCTCACTCTTGAGCAGAGATCTATCTCAGGGTATAGATGGCTGCATAATCAAAGTAAGGATGACAGTTGAAGCGTTACGATGTTGCTCCAATAAGTAAACGTTTGTGTCTGCCTCACTCTTGAGCAGATATCTATCACAGGGTATGGATGGGTGTATAATCAAAGTAAGCATGACAGTTGAAGCGTTACGATGTTGCTCCAATAAGTAAACGTTTGTGTCTGCCTCACTCTTGAGCAGAGATCTATCTCAGGGTATGGATGGGTGCATAATCAAAGTAAGCATGACAGTTGAAGCGTTACGATGTTGCTCCAATAAGTAAACGTTTGTGTCTGCCTCACTCTTGAGCAGAGATCTATCTCAGGGTATGGATGGGTGTATAATCAAAGTAAGGATGACAGTTGAAGCGTTACGATGTTGCTCCAATAAGTAAACGTTTGTGTCTGCCTCACTCTTGAGCAGATATCTATCACAGGGTATGGATGGGTGTATAATCAAAGTAAGGATGACAGTTGAGTTGTTACGATGTTGCTCCAATTTTTAGACGTCTGTGTCTGCCTCACTCTTGAGCAGATATCTATCTCAGGGTATGGATGGGCGTATAATCAAAGTAAGGATGACAGTTGAAGCTTTACGATGTTGCTCCAATTTGTAAACATTTGTGTTTGCCTCACTCTTGAGCAGAGATCTATCTCAGGGTATGGATGGGTGTATAATCAAAGTAAGGATGACAGTTGAGTTGTTACGATGTTGCTCCAATTTTTAGACGTCTGTGTCTGCCTCACTCTTGAGCAGATATCTATCTCAGGGTATGGATGGGCGTATAATCAAAGTAAGGATGACAGTTGAAGCTTTACGATGTTGCTCCAATTTGTAAACATTTGTGTTTGCCTCACTCTTGAGCAGAGATCTATCTCAGGGTATGGATGGGTGTATAATCAAAGTAAGGATGACAGTTGAAGCGTTACGATGTTGCTCCAATTTGTAAACGTTTGTGTCTGTCTCACTCTTGAGCAGAGATCTATCTCAGGGTATGGATGGGTGTATAATCAAAGTAAGGATGACAGTTGAAGCGTTACGATGTTGCTCCAATTTGTAAACGTTTGTGTCTGTCTCACTCTTGAGCAGAGGTCTATCTCAGGGTATGGATGGGTGTATAATCAAAGTAAGGATGACAGTTGAGTTGTTACGATGTTGCTCCAATTTTTAGACGTCTGTGTCTGCCTCACTCTTGAGCAGATATCTATCTCAGGGTATGGATGGGTGTATAATCAAAGTAAGGATGACAGTTGAAGCGTTACGATGTTGCTCCAATTTGTAAACGTATGTGTCTGCTTCACTGTTGAGCAGAGATCTATCTCAGGGTATGGGTGGGTGTAAAATCAAAGTAAGGATGACAGTTGAAGCGTTACGATGTTGCTCTAATTTGTAAACGTTTGTGTTTGCCTCACTCTTGAGCAGAGATCTATCTCAGGGTATGGATGGGTGTATAATCAAAGTAAGGATGACAGTTGAAGCGTTACGATGTTGCTCCAATTTGTAAACGTTTGTGTCTGTCTCACTCTTGAGCAGAGATCTATCTCAGGGTATGGATGGGTGTATAATCAAAGTAAGGATGACAGTTGAGTTGTTACGATGTTGCTCCAATTTTTAGACGTCTGTGTCTGCCTCACTCTTGAGCAGAGACCTATCTCAGGGTATGGATGGGTGTACAATCAAAGTAAGGATGACAGTTGAAGCGTTACGATGTTGCTCCAATTTTTAGACGTCTGTGTCTGCCTCACTCTTGAGCAGAGATCTATCTCAGGGTATGGATGGGTGTATAATCAAAGTAAGGATGACAGTTGAAGTGTTACGATGTTGCTCCAGTTTGTAAACGTTTGTGTCTGCCTCACTCTTGAGCAGAGATCTATCTCAGGGTATGGATGGGTGTATAATCAAAGTAAGGATGACAGTTGAAGCGTTACGATGTTGCTCCAATGTGTAAACGTTTGTGTCTGCCTCACTCTTGAGCAGAGATCTATCTCAGGGTATGGATGGGTGTACAATCAAAGTAAGGATGACAGTTGAAGCGCTACGATGTTGCTCCAATTTTTAGACGTCTGTGTCTGCCTCACTCTTGAGCAGAGATCTATCTCAGGGTATGGATGGGTGTATAATCAAAGTAAGGATGACAGTTGAAGTGTTACGATGTTGCTCCAGTTTGTAAACGTTTGTGTCTGCCTCACTCTTGAGCAGAGATCTATCTCAGGGTATGGATGGGTGTATAATCAAAGTAAGGATGACAGTTGAAGCGTTACGATGTTGCTCCAATGTGTAAACGTTTGTGTCTGTCTCACTCTTGAGCAGAGGTCTATCTCAGGGTATGGATGGGTGTATAATCAAAGTAAGGATGACAGTTGAAGCGTTACGATGTTGCTCCAATGTGTAAACGTTTGTGTCTGTCTCACTCTTGAGCAGAGATCTATCTCAGGGTATGGATGGATGTATAATCAAAGTAAGGATGACAGTTGAAGCGTTACGATGTTGCTCCAATTTTTAGACGTCTGTGTCTGGCTCACTCTTGAGCAGAGATCTATCTCAGGGTATGGATGTGTGTATAATCAAAGTAAGGATGACAGTTGAAGCGCTACGATGTTGCTCCAATTTGTAAACGTTTGTGTCTGTCTCACTCTTGAGCAGAGGTCTATCTCAGGGTATGGATGGGTGTATAATCAAAGTAAGGATGACAGTTGAGTTGTTACGATGTTGCTCCAATTTTTAGACGTCTGTGTCTGCCTCACTCTTGAGCAGAGATCTATCTCAGGTATGGATGGGTGTATAATCAAAGTAAGGATGACAGTTGAAGCGCTACGATGTTGCTCCAATTTGTAAACGTTTGTGTCTGTCTCACTCTTGAGCAGAGGTCTATCTCAGGGTATGGATGGGTGTATAATCAAAGTAAGGATGACAGTTGAGTTGTTACGATGTTGCTCCAATTTTTAGACGTCTGTGTCTGCCTCACTCTTGAGCAGAGATCTATCTCAGGGTATGGATGGGTGTACAATCAAAGTAAGGATGACAGTTGAAGCGCTACGATGTTGCTCCAATTTTTAGACGTCTGTGTCTGCCTCACTCTTGAGCAGAGATCTATCTCAGGGTATGGATGGGTGTATAATCAAAGTAAGGATGACAGTTGAAGTGTTACGATGTTGCTCCAGTTTGTAAACGTTTGTGTCTGCCTCACTCTTGAGCAGAGATCTATCTCAGGGTATGGATGGGTGTATAATCAAAGTAAGGATGACAGTTGAAGCGTTACGATGTTGCTC
This sequence comes from Mantis religiosa, assembly GCA_030765055.1. Classification (NCBI taxonomy): domain Eukaryota; kingdom Metazoa; phylum Arthropoda; class Insecta; order Mantodea; family Mantidae; genus Mantis; species Mantis religiosa. The sequence goes on from CM060952.1 coordinate 215,353,820, forward strand.
CAATTTTTAGACGTCTGTGTCTGCCTCACTCTTGAGCAGAGATCTATCTCAGGGTATGGATGGGTGTATAATCAAAGTAAGGATGACAGTTGAAGCGCTACGATGTTGCTCCAATTTTTAGACGTCTGTGTCTGCCTCACTCTTGAGCAGAGATCTATCTCAGGGTATGGATGGGTGTATAATCAAAGTAAGGATGACAGTTGAAGCGTTACGATGTTGCTCCAGTTTGTAAACGTTTGTGTCTGCCTCACTCTTGAGCAGAGATCTATCTCAGGGTATGGATGGGTGTATAATCAAAGTAAGGATGACAGTTGAAGCGCTACGATGTTGCTCCAATTTTTAGACGTCTGTGTCTGCCTCACTCTTGAGCAGAGATCTATCTCAGGGTATGGATGGGTGTATAATCAAAGTAAGGATGACAGTTGAAGTGTTACGATGTTGCTCCAGTTTGTAAACGTTTGTGTCTGCCTCACTCTTGAGCAGAGATCTATCTCAGGGTATGGATGGGAGTATAATAAAAGTAAGATGACAGTTGAAGCGTTACGATGTTGCTCCAATTTGTAAATGTTTGTGTCTGTCTCACTCTTGAGCAGAGATTTATCTCAGGGTATGGATGGGTGTATAATCAAAGTAAGGATGACAGTTGAAGTGTTACGATGTTGCTCCAGTTTGTAAACGTTTGTGTCTGCCTCACTCTTGAGCAGAGATCTATCTCAGGGTATGGATGGGAGTATAATAAAAGTAAGATGACAGTTGAAGCGTTACGATGTTGCTCCAATTTGTAAATGTTTGTGTCTGTCTCACTCTTGAGCAGAGATTTATCTCAGGGTATGGATGGGTGTATAATCAAAGTAAGGATGACAGTTGAAGTGTTACGATGTTGCTCCAGTTTGTAAACGTCTGTGTCTGTCTCACTCTTGAGCAGAGATCTATCTCAGGGTATGGATGGGAGTATAATAAAAGTAAGATGACAGTTGAAGCGTTACGATGTTGCTCCAATTTGTAAATGTTTGTGTCTGTCTCACTCTTGAGCAGAGATTTATCTCAGGGTATGGGTGGGTGTATAATCAAGGTAAGGATGACAGTTGAAGCGTTACGATGTTGCTCCAATTTGTAAATCTCTGTGTCTGTCTCACTCTTGAGCAGAGACCTATCTCAGGGTATGGATGGGTGCATAATCAAAGTAAGGATGACAGTTGAAGCGTTACGATGCTGCTCCAATTTGTAAACGTCTGTGTCTGCCTCACTCTTGAGCAGAGATCTATCTCAGGGTATGGGTGGGTGCATAATCAAAGTAAGGATGACAGTTGAAGCGTTGCGATGTTGCTCCAATTTGTAAACGTTTGTGTCTGCTTCACTCTTGAGCAGAGACCTATCTGACGGTACGGACGGGTGCATAATCAAAGTAAGGCTGACAGTTGAAGCGTTACGATGCTGCTCCAATTTGTAAACGTCTGTGTCTGCTTCACTCTTGCACAGAGACCTATCTCAGGGTATGGATGGGTGCATAATCAAAGTAAGGCTGACAGTTGAAGCGTTACGATGTTGCTCCAATTTGTAAACGTTTGTGTCTGCCTCACTCTTGAGCAGAGATCTATCTCAAGGTATGGATGGGTGTACAATCAAAGTAAGGATGACAGCTGAAGCGTTACGATGTTGCTCCAATTTGTAAACGTTTGTGTCTGCCTCACTCTTGAGCAGAGATCTATCTCAGGGTATGGATGGGTGTACAATCAAAGTAAGGATGACAGTTGAAGCGTTACGATGTTGCTCCAATTTGTAAACGTTTGTGTCTGCCTCACTCTTGAGCAGAGACCTATCTCAGGGTATGGATGGGTGTATAATCAAAGTAAGGATGACAGTTGAAGCGTTACGATGTTGCTCCAATTTGTAAACGTTTGTGTCTGCCTCACTCTTGAGCAGAGATCTATCTCAGGGTATGGATGGGTGTAAATCAAAGTAAGGATGACAGTTGAAGCGTTACGATGTTGCTCCAATATCTAAACGTTTGTGTTTGCCTCACTCTTGAGCAGAGATCTATCTCAGCGTACGGATGGGTGTATAATCAAAGTAAGGATGACAGTTGAAGCGTTACGATGTTGCTCCAATATGTAAACGTTTGTGTCTGCCTCACTCTTGAGCAGAGATCTATCTCAGGGTATGGATGTGTGTATAATCAAAGTAAGGATGACAGTTGAAGCGTTACGATGTTGCTCCAATATGTAAACGTTTGTGTCTGCCTCACTCTTGAGCAGAGATCTATCTCAGGGTATGCATGGGTGTATAATCAAAGTAAGGATGACAGTTGAAGCGTTACGATGTTGCTCCAATTTGTAAACGTTTGTGTCTGCCTCACTCTTGAGCAGATATCTATCTCAGGGTATGGATGGGTGTATAATCCAAGTAAGGATGACAGTTGAACCGTTACGATGTTGCTCCAATTTGTAGACGTTTGTGTCTGCCTCACTCTTGAGAAGAGATCTATCTCAGGGTATGGTTGGGAGTATAATCAAAGTAAGGATGACAGTTGAAGAGTTACGATGTTGCTCCAATTTGTAAACGTTTGTGTCTGCCTCACTCTTGAGCAGAGATCTATCTCAGGGTATGGATGGATGTATAATCAAAGTAAGGATGACAGTTGAAGTGTTACGATGTTGCTCCAATTTGTAAACGTTTGTGTCTGCCTCACTCTTGAGCAGAGATCTATCTCAGGGTATGGATGGATGTATAATCAAAGTAAGGATGACAGTTGAAGTGTTACGATGTTGCTCCAATTTGTAAACGGTTGTGTCTGCCTCACTCTTGGGCAGAGATCTATCACAGGGTATGGATGGGTGTATAATCAAAGCAAGGATGACAGTTGAAGTGTTACGATGTTGCTCCAATTTGTAAACGTTTGTGTCTGCCTCACTCTTGAGCAGAGATCTATCTCAGGGTATGGATGGATGTATAATCAAAGTAAGGATGACAGTTGAAGCGCTACGATGTTGCTCCAATTTTGGACGTCTGTGTCTGCCTCACTCTTGAGCAGAGATCTATCTCAGGGTATGGATGGGTGTATAATCAAAGTAAGGATGACAGTTGAAGTGTTACGATGTTGCTCCAGTTTGTAAACGTTTGTGTCTGCCTCACTCTTGAGCAGAGATCTATCTCAGGGTATGGATGGGAGTATAATAAAAGTAAGATGACAGTTGAAGCGTTACGATGTTGCTCCAATTTATAAATGTTTGTGTCTGTCTCACTCTTGAGCGGAGATTTATCTCAGGGTATGGGTGGGTGTATAATCAAAGTAAGGATGACAGTTGAAGCGTTACGATGTTGCTCCAATTTGTAAATCTCTGTGTCTGTCTCACTCTTGAGCAGAGACCTATCTCAGGGTATGGATGGGTGCATAATCAAAGTAAGGATGACAGTTGAAGCGTTACGATGTTGCTCCAATGTGTAAACGTTTATGTCTGCCTCACTCTTGAGCAGAGATCTATCTCAAGGTATGGATGGGTGTATAAGCAAAGTAAGTATGACAGTTGAAGCGTTACGATGTTGCTCCAATTTGTAAACGTCTGTGTCTGCCTCACTCTTGAGCAGAGATCTATCTCAGGGTATGGGTGGGTGCATAATCAAAGTAAGGATGACAGTTGAAGCGTTGCGATGTTGCTCCAATTTGTAAACGTTTGTGTCTGCTTCACTCTTGAGCAGAGACCTATCTGACGGTACGGACGGGTGCATAATCAAAGTAAGGCTGACAGTTGAAGCGTTACGATGCTGCTCCAATTTGTAAACGTCTGTGTCTGCTTCACTCTTGCACAGAGACCTATCTCAGGGTATGGATGGGTGCATAATCAAAGTAAGGCTGACAGTTGAAGCGTTACGATGTTGCTCCAATTTGTAAACGTTTGTGTCTGCCTCACTCTTGAGCAGAGATCTATCTCAAGGTATGGATGGGTGTACAATCAAAGTAAGGATGACAGCTGAAGCGTTACGATGTTGCTCCAATTTGTAAACGTTTGTGTCTGCCTCACTCTTGAGCAGAGATCTATCTCAGGGTATGGATGTGTGTATAATCAAAGTAAGGATGACAGTTGAAGCGTTACGATGTTGCTCCAATATGTAAACGTTTGTGTCTGCCTCACTCTTGAGCAGAGATCTATCTCAGGGTATGCATGGGTGTATAATCAAAGTAAGGATGACAGTTGAAGCGTTACGATGTTGCTCCAATTTGTAAACGTTTGTGTCTGCCTCACTCTTGAGCAGATATCTATCTCAGGGTATGGATGGGTGTATAATCCAAGTAAGGATGACAGTTGAACCGTTACGATGTTGCTCCAATTTGTAGACGTTTGTGTCTGCCTCACTCTTGAGAAGAGATCTATCTCAGGGTATGGTTGGGAGTATAATCAAAGTAAGGATGACAGTTGAAGAGTTACGATGTTGCTCCAATTTGTAAACGTTTGTGTCTGCCTCACTCTTGAGCAGAGATCTATCTCAGGGTATGGATGGATGTATAATCAAAGTAAGGATGACAGTTGAAGTGTTACGATGTTGCTCCAATTTGTAAACGTTTGTGTCTGCCTCACTCTTGAGCAGAGATCTATCTCAGGGTATGGATGGATGTATAATCAAAGTAAGGATGACAGTTGAAGTGTTACGATGTTGCTCCAATTTGTAAACGGTTGTGTCTGCCTCACTCTTGGGCAGAGATCTATCACAGGGTATGGATGGGTGTATAATCAAAGCAAGGATGACAGTTGAAGTGTTACGATGTTGCTCCAATTTGTAAACGTTTGTGTCTGCCTCACTCTTGAGCAGAGATCTATCTCAGGGTATGGATGGATGTATAATCAAAGTAAGGATGACAGTTGAAGCGCTACGATGTTGCTCCAATTTTGGACGTCTGTGTCTGCCTCACTCTTGAGCAGAGATCTATCTCAGGGTATGGATGGGTGTATAATCAAAGTAAGGATGACAGTTGAAGTGTTACGATGTTGCTCCAGTTTGTAAACGTTTGTGTCTGCCTCACTCTTGAGCAGAGATCTATCTCAGGGTATGGATGGGTGTATAATCAAAGTAAGGATGACAGTTGAAGTGTTACGATGTTGCTCCAATTTGTAAACGTTTGTGTCTGCCTCACTCTTGAGCAGAGACCTATCTCAGGGTATGGATGGGAGTATAATAAAAGTAAGATGACAGTTGAAGCGTTACGATGTTGCTCCAATTTATAAATGTTTGTGTCTGTCTCACTCTTGAGCAGAGATTTATCTCAGGGTATGGGTGGGTGTATAATCAAAGTAAGGATGACAGTTGAAGCGTTACGATGTTGCTCCAATTTGTAAATCTCTGTGTCTGTCTCACTCTTGAGCAGAGACCTATCTCAGGGTATGGATGGGTGCATAATCAAAGTAAGGATGACAGTTGAAGCGTTACGATGTTGCTCCAATGTGTAAACGTTTATGTCTGCCTCACTCTTGAGCAGAGATCTATCTCAAGGTATGGATGGGTGTATAAGCAAAGTAAGTATGACAGTTGAAGCGTTACGATGTTGCTCCAGTTTGTAAACGTCTGTGTCTGCCTCACTCTTGAGCAGAGATCTATCTCAGGGTATGGGTGGGTGCATAATCAAAGTAAGGATGACAGTTGAAGCGTTGCGATGTTGCTCCAATTTGTAAACGTTTGTGTCTGCTTCACTCTTGAGCAGAGACCTATCTGACGGTACGGACGGGTGCATAATCAAAGTAAGGCTGACAGTTGAAGCGTTACGATGCTGCTCCAATTTGTAAACGTCTGTGTCTGCTTCACTCTTGCACAGAGACCTATCTCAGGGTATGGATGGGTGCATAATCAAAGTAAGGCTGACAGTTGAAGCGTTACGATGTTGCTCCAATTTGTAAACGTTTGTGTCTGCCTCACTCTTGAGCAGAGATCTATCTCAAGGTATGGATGGGTGTACAATCAAAGTAAGGATGACAGCTGAAGCGTTACGATGTTGCTCCAATTTGTAAACGTTTGTGTCTGCCTCACTCTTGAGCAGAGATCTATCTCAGGGTATGGATGGGTGTATAATCAAAGTAAGGCTGACAGTTGAAGCGTAACGATGTTGCTCCAATTTGTAAACGCTAGTGTCTGCCTCACTCTTGAGCACAGATCTATCTCAGGGTATGGATGGGTGTATAATCAAAGTAAGGATGACAGTTGAAGCGTTACGATGTTGCTCCAATTTTTAGACGTTTGTGTCTGCCTCACTCTTGAGCAGAGATCTATCTCAGGGTATGGATGGGTGTATAATCAAAGTAAGTATGACAGTTGAAGCGTTACGATGTTGCTCCAATTTGTAAACGTTTGTGTCTGCCTCACTCTTGAGCACAGATCTATCTCAGGGTATGGATGGGTGTATAATCAAAGTAAGTATGACAGTTGAAGCGTTACGATGTTGCTCCAATTTGTAAACGTTTGTGTCTGCCTCACTCTTGAGCAGAGACCTATCTCAGGGTATGGATGGGTGTATAATCAAAGTAAGGATGACAGTTGAAGCGTTACGATGTTGCTCCAATTTGTAGACGTTTGTGTCTGCCTCACTCTTGAGCACAGATCTATCTCAGGGTATGGATGGGTGTATAATCAAAGTAAGTATGACAGTTGAAGCGTTACGATGTTGCTCCAATTTGTAAACGCTAGTGTCTGCCTCACTCTTGAGCACAGATCTATCTCAGGGTATGGATGGGTGTATAATCAAAGTAAGGATGACAGTTGAAGCGTTACGATGTTGCTCCAATTTTTAGACGTTTGTGTCTGCCTCACTCTTGAGCAGAGATCTATCTCAGGGTATGGATGGGTGTATAATCAAAGTAAGGATGACAGCTGAAGCGTAACGATGTTGCTCCAATTTGTATACGTTTGTGTCTGGCTCACTCTTGAGCAGAGATCTATCTCAGGGTATGGATGGGTGTATAATCAAAGTAAGGATGACAGCTGAAGCGTTACGATGTTGCTCCAATTTATATACGTTTGTGTCTGGCTCACTCTTGAGCAGAGATCTATCTCAGGGTATAGATGGGTGTATAATCAAAGTAAGATGACAGTTGAAGCGTTACGATGTTGCTCTAACTTGTAAACGCTTGTGTCTGCCTCACTCTTGAGCAGAGATCTATCTCAGGGTGTGGATGGGTGTATAATCAAAGTAAGGATGACAGTTGAAGCATTACGATGTTGCTCCAGTTTGTAAACGTTTGTGTCTGCCTCACTCTTGAGCAGAGATCTATCTCAGGGTATGGATGGGTGTATAATCAAAGGAAGTATGACAGTTGAATTGTTACGATGTTGCTCCAATAAGTAAACGTTTGTGTCTGACTCACTCTTGGGCAGAGATCTATCTCAGGGTATGGATGGGGGTATAATCAAAGTAAGTATGACAGTTGAAGCTTTACGATGTTGCTCCAATTTGTAAACGTTTGTGACTGCCTCACTCTTGAGCAGAGATCTATCTCAGGGTATGGATGGGCGTATAATCAAAGTAAGGATGACAGTTGAAGCTTTACGATGTTGCTCCAATTTGTAAACGTTTGTGTCTGCCTCACTCTTGAGCAGAGATCTATCTCAGGGTATGGATGGGCGTATAATCAAAGTAAGGATGACAGTTGAAGCTTTACGATGTTGCTCCAATTTGTAAACGTTTGTGTCTGCCTCACTCTTGAGCAGAGATCTATCTCAGGGTATGGATGGGCGTATAATCAAAGTAAGGATGACAGTTGAAGCTTTACGATGTTGCTCCAATTTGTAAACGTTTGTGACTGCCTCACTCTTGAGCAGAGATCTATCTCAGGGTATGGATGGGTGTATAATCAAAGTAAGGATGACAGTTGAAGCGTTACGATGTTGCTCCAATTTGTAAACGTTTGTGTCTGCCTCACTCTTGAGCAGAGATCTATCTCAGGGTATGGATGGGTGTATAATCAAAGTAAGGATGACAGTTGAAGCGTTATGATGTTGCTCCAATTTGTAAACTTTTGTGTCTGCCTCACTCTTGGGCAGAGATCTATCTCAGGGTATGGATGGGGGTATAATCAAAGTAAGTATAACAGTTGAAGCGTTAGGATGTTGCTCCAATTTGTAAACGTTTGCGTCTGCCTCACTCTTGAGCAGAGATCTATCTCAGGGTATGGATGGGTGTATAATCAAAGTAAGGATGACAGTTGAAGCGTTACGATGTTGCTCCAATTTGTAAACGTTTGTGTCTGCCTCACTCTTGGGCAGAGATCTATCTCAGGGTATGGATGGGTGTATAATCAAAGTAGGGATGCCAGCGGCCTCGATTTTGAAACTTTGAATCTACATATAAATGAATTGGCGTATTTAGTCTTACAAAAACGCGGGAATGGCTTAACCGATTTCCCTAACTTTGGTTTTGAAATCTTTGTGTATGTCCAAGGAAGGTTTAGAAGGCGAGGAAAAAGTCTGAAGTGATAATGGATCTCACTCTAGCTTAACATTTGACAGCCACATCCCAGACACACGACAGCACAAAGGGTTGTACCAACTGAGATATGAATAAACCAAATTCATGTATTACGAAGAATCGGAAGGAATACTACGTCATCGTCCACTTCACGTCATTACGCCCACCTCGGTATCAAAAATGGTGGCATATCCGCCTCACGTTCAAGAGGTCCCAAGTTCGAATCTCGGTCAGGGTGAGTTACCTGTATAAGGTTTTTTCCTGGGTTTTCCCTTATCCTTAAAGACGAATGTCGGGTAGCTGTAAGCTTCATGGACCCTAAACTCATGTGAACATCATTTCACCCATTTCATCATTGTCCAATATGACTTAACGTTGGAGGACCTAAAATTAAAAAAAAATGACCTCATTACTGCTTTCCCGCTTTCCCAGCATGCATACCAACAGACCCCGTACTAATCACCCTCACATCTCAATATATATGCGTGCTAGTAATCAGTACGCCCTTCAGAACGTCCAGCAATCACGTTGACTTGCTCACAGCCTGCATGTCAGCACGCTCAATAATGCTACTATACAGGGTGCTTATGTGGAACCTTACGAATGTAACTTCTGTTGTGTTTAACCCTCTTACTAATTACAGCTGCACGATCTTAGGAGATGCTGTAGCTCCAGTGTGAGATCCCTCCAGGTACAGCGAGTGTACGGCTGCAAACTCAAATATTATACCATGGGCTTTACACAGGCTAATTATATTGATATGACTAAAATGTATAATTCTTTACTAAACGCGGAATAGAAGCACTTCATTAGACCCATTATCACCAAGAGCCGAGCCATGGGAACTTGTAATTCTCAGCGTTTATTTGCTGATGTGAATTTGAAAAGTTAAATTGACAATTAGCTTTCGTAAGGCTAGTCACTCCAAGGATGGCTGTTTTGTGTCACTATTTTGCAGTTTTGTACACATTATCTTTTTTCTATCAAGTAAAATTTGCTATAATAGCAATATTTAAACTTCATTTATATAAAAAAATTAGGAATTATATGTTCGACTAGGACGTCGATTTTGAAAACCCGGGGGAGATATCGCATTCTTGAGTTTATAGCAGTTGGTAGCGTGGCGTCAGTGACGTCATGAGTAATTAAGGAAGAGATAGAGGTAGGCTCTCTCCGCCTAATTGTTCGGCAGTACTTCGAGAAGCATGACTATCTTCCAAACTGTAAACTTCACACAAAGATATATTTGACATTAATTGTCTGTCATAAGTTTTACAGTTACGCAGAAATCATCCACAAGATGTCTTCTGAGGACATTTTATAGATTTCATCTGTTATGAAAATGTCTTAAATAGATGACGTGCTAATCAAAACTGTTAGAGTCAGCTTTGGGAAAATCAAATTGATAGAATCATTTTGCATGTAAGGGTAGCAATTTCTTGGAGCCACGACAGTGCAGAGAGCAGGATTCCCGCACTCCCGAATGTCAGCCAACCTGCTAGATATGTACTTGGTAGAAGAGGAAAAAAGAGAGCTTCTTAAATTTCTCATTAACATATTTGTGTAAATAAAAATTTTTCTTGGATCGAATATAAGGTGTGAAAACATTTAATAGAAAAATAATGTAGTTATAAAATTCAGAAAATGATCTTGCAGTGTTTTAAATGATCATTCATGAAGTTTTTCTGAAAAGTACAAGATAATCAGTCAAATATTTCAACACATGGAACATTTATGTACCAGAAAATGCCGAAAAAAAAACCGTTTGGGAATAGAAATATTTTAAGTTGGTGTATACGTTGAAGTAATGTCTTCAGAAGTGTTCCATAAGCCGTACGTATTCGCCGACATGAAGTTTATAAAGTAAGAGGTAAAAGATTCGAACTTGGAATGTTCTCATGTTGTATCCAGCATCATTGGTCCATTGTCTTACGAACGCTGTATCATGTTTGTGTAAGTGATGCTACATTAGGGAAACTTTGAACTGGACTTAACAGTGATGGTCGCTTTATCTAATTTGGGGATGCACTTGCATCGTTGTGGGGTCAAATGATAAGATGTGATTGGCAACCGAGTTGAGGGATTCCCGTCGTCGAGTGGTAGGAGTATATAAGAAGTGTTGCAGACAGATCACGCCACCCAGTCGCAAGGTGATGTCGCTGCTAGTAGGTTTGTTGCTTCTCTCGGCCAGCACAGCTGTGCTCTGTATGCCCCACCATGGGGGCCCACATCATCACACCAGCTGTAAGTACCTTCTTGTCGTGTGTACGTGAACAGCGAACTTTTTCGATACTTCGTGGTTATTCTGCAATTTTTATTTTATTTTAAAATCTCAAAATATTATTGCGGCAGGTAGAACACTGTAAAGCCCGAGAAATTGCAAGAGATGTGGTAGCTGTGTACAAGAAAATAATCGTGTATCAGATTGACTGTCAGTTAACAGTTCACTACATATCTCATCTCCTCTCGATTACTAGAAAACAAATTCAACATTTACACAACTAAATATTTGTATATTCCACCTGAAAGACTATTTAGTACAGCAGAACTCATATGTGACAGAAAAAGAAGTACACTTGACCCCGAAAGAGAGAGAATGCTGGTAATTTTTGATAAAAAGTTATAGAAATGGACTGTTTTGCTTTTAAGTGTCTAATGTAGAGTTTAAAATTAGAACAATAATGGTTTTAAATTTGTGTATCTTTAAATTTGTGCAATTAATTAATTTCACTGGCATTACACAGTTCTGCCAACGTTCTATTTTGTTTTGAAACTGTTCAGATGTAGTCATAGCAACGTGTCATAACTCGGCATACGTCAGATGATTGAAGATTGTAACGAGGAGAAAGATGGGAGAATCAAAATCTCTTTATGATTTCTCAGTAGATATTACTGATAAATTGTCTGCGATTTAGCAATTTTATCCTCTAGGTCATCAAAGTCAGTTGAACTCTTGTTTATCTTTTATTTCCGTGACATGTTTTATATTCTATGGCGGTGGAGGGAGGATTTATTTTATATATCAAGTAATGACATGTATCGTTACTTTTATGTTTATTTTCATTCATATTCATCATTATTAAACTAGTATGAGATTGTGTCTCACTATAATTGCAGTAATAATACTTAAAATTACCTACACATAATTTTGTATAGCTGAACATTGTGATGTTTTCAAGTCACGGCAATGGCTTATTTGTACAGACTGATCACGCTTTAGTTATAATTGCTATAATTAGACAAGTTATTTAATAACAAATGCTTTCAGTTAATGGCAGAGTATTTTTAATTACAAGAGATGATAATTATTGATAAAAGGGATGGCTTACTGAAACAAGAAGCTCGAGTGATAATAGCGACATCTTCCAGCGTGTCTTTGTCAATTGAATAAATAACCGTTTTAACAATTATTTCCTTTGTATAGATTGATTACACTAGAAAATAAGTTATATTACTGTGGACATCCTACAGTTGCAGTTTTTAATAACAGAAGTGTAGTAAGTAATTTAGTTGCTTTTTTCACTTTTTTCCGTTATGGAAATTACAGAAGATGGCCGTCTTTGACCTCACTTTCATTGTTTCAAAAATATTATAATAAATTATTACGTGGGTATATGTTTAATGTATTTATTATTATTAAGGTTATTAGCCCCGTGTTGGGTATATATGCAGTAAAAGATATGCCGTTGCTTAGGTCAGTGCAGAGAAGTAAATATGTGATAAAAACCATAAAGTTTAAGCCCAGAGGGGCTATAGATTTTGTGGATTAAGGGAAGATTTGAGACCTTTAGTATAAAGAAGAGAACTCCTGTTACCGTTCACTTAAATGTACTGTTTCATCGACAGGTGTGGAGTGGTCAAATGTATTAATTTGGTTTATGAAACGGGTAGCGTTGGAGCGTTCAGTGATTCGTTTACACTTTACTTCGAGAAGTTGTCATTTTGTAGCACTGTTCAGTAAGCTGTTTAATATATGTAACACTTATCTGTATAACTAGCAATGGTGTGATGGCGAGAGATTTAAGTCGTCCGTGCTGGAACACTCTTCAGTCTAGTCTGTGTAGTGTCTCGTCTCCGATTCTCCCGGGTTTCGGCACCAAAATGTGGAGTAAGGGAAGAGTTGAGACCTTTAGTATCAAGAAGAGAGCTCCTGTTAACTAGAACTACACTACCAAATCTACAATCGCCATAGAATCGCCACAAAAGACTGTAGTGATTAAAGATTAGAGATGGCGCCGCAGTAGCGTGAGCGTATTACATTTTGATGGCCCGGATTCGATCTCACATGACCCATGGGTAGAAATTTCTTGTCCGTCATTTTCTTCGTTTAGGTGTAGGACCGTTCGTGCCCGAACCGCTGTAAGTTGGTCGTTTGTAGTGGATTGGGCGGTGTTGTTAGACCCATGGTCACCCGGGTCTGGTCTGGTCTCGCTCCCAAGGATCGTCGTAGAACAACAATGTTGCCCTTAATACTTGCCAACAACTTCACTCCTACGTCTTTACTGAACATAGTGGAAGAAGAAACAAGTCAGGGGTGACAAGATCTTACCATTAGTCAGCGAGTATGTCATCTGTAATAGATAAGTTCACTAAAGAATTACAGCAGAGGGACTAGATGCACCGACCAACTAAAAGAGGATGTACAGTATTTCACTTCAATAAAGTATCAGTTTAGGACAACTCTAAAGAGTTACCTTACTACTACAGCTCGGATTATGCAGTACATGCATGCATCTATGTGGAAATATGCTCTAAAACGTTATAATATGCATTTAAAATAAAGTATATTGTTCCACATTTATTAATCTTGTAGTACTCATATAGTAATTAGTGCAGTAACAAATATATTTCAAGTTTTCTGGAAGAAACGATCTTCTTCTGTCACTTTAAAATGTTTTTATATTTCTTTGAGCGTCTATTTGTAGATTTTGCGTAATCTGTAATTGTTTGTTACAGGTCACCTATAATAATGATATATACATAATTTAGCTTTAATTTGATAAAATAAAAGCAACAGTCACTAACTCGAAAATCGTATTTATTATGAAAATATTCTGAAAATAAAACTTAATGTTTTAACATACTTGTGCAGTACTATATGTCCATTGTTGTAAAGAGAAGGATTTCCATCAAACCAAATAACCTTTACTGCTCTTCTCCTTGGATATTGTAACATTTCCTTCCATAATGCTCACACTTCAGCAGTATATTAGTAAAGTGAAAATTACACTTTTTAATTCTTGGAGATTAAGTTCCAGAGATCTTTTGGCTATGACGTTAAATTCGTACACAAATTACGGAATGTAGGAAATAACCCATTTTGCTGCTTTCTCCAATTATCATTCTTCTGTCCATCAAGATACTTGCTTGATATCCACATCCAAAGATACTTCACAAAATTAACTGGGTACTTTATCAATTCTTCGGTGTAATTCTGCAGATTTTACTTTTTTTTTAAGAAAATCAGAAAATATTACTGCCTCAAGTAGAACATTACAAAGCTCGGGAAATTGCCAGGAATGTGGTAGCTGTACAGTAATATTAAGAAAATAATCGCGTGTCAACTGTCAGTTAACAGTTCACTACATATCTCACCTCCTCTTTCTAGTGTACTGCATTACTGGAAAACAAATTCAACATTTCCAAAACTAAATATTTGTATATTCCACCTGAAAGACTATTTAGTACAGCAGAACTCATATGTGACAGAAAAAGTACACTTGACCTGAAAGAGAGAGAATGCTGGTATTTTTGAACAAAAGTTTATGAAAGTGGACTGTTTTGTTTCTAAATGTTTAATGTAGAGTTTAAAAATAAGTACACTGAACGTTTTATGTTTTGTCTCATTAAATATGTACATCTAATTAATTTCATTGGCATTACACAGTTCTACCAACATTCTATTTTGTAAAATACGACCTGAAGCTTTCCTCGCGACGAATACGTTTGAGATCTTCTCGAGAAACAAGTCAGGTGAAGAGACGATTAGATATCAACGTTTCGGGAGTGTACAACTCTCCCATCATCAGGATATTTATAAAATGTTATAACCACAAATGAAATACTGGATATAACACAAATATAAACAAAGACAAAACACTATCAATACTTTGTTTATATTTGTGTTATATCTATTTTGTGGTTAGAACATTTTATAAATATCCTGATGATGGAAGAGTTGTACACTCCCGAAACATTGATATTTAATCGTCTCTTCACCTGACTTGTTGCCCGAGACGATCTCAAACATATTTTGTATTGGAACTACAAGTAGAAATGACGGTATCGAGTATCGAAATATCGTGTATCGATATCAAAATGCACTCGATATAGAGGACAAGTGCTCGGTAGAGACAAAGGAAGACGCCGGTCATTAACACTGACAAAGGAACACGTAGGTACGTAGTTACAAGAGCTTATTTACAACATGTAACGAAACAAGTTTTATTATAATGAGGTGGCTTGACCTTCCAACTGACAGACGTGTTCTGAATTGTTCACGGAGTAACAAACCGGATCTTCCTGCCGCCTCGAGAAACAAACTCACATCTTCCAACTTCCCCCAAAGGTACAATGTCAAACAACTGACGGTTCAAATGCTAGACATGCAATATCTGCACTCACTACTCGTTTTTTATACACTGCTTCTAAAAAAACTTATTGTATCTATTTAATTTATGGAGATAAGTGCCCGTAGAATTGTTTCGTTACATATTTACTCTAGAATAGGAACAGAAGAATTACGCTCAGACGATAGTCAAATGTTTTAAGAACTGGCTTTGGTGTTATGCTCCATTCACGTAGAGAAGTTATCGCAATCACAGCGCGAACACTGAAACTTGTTTCTAGGTTAAATAAAGCCATTTACAATTATTTTTGTTAACGTTAACATGAACATTATGGCAAAACCTTACAAACTTCAAGCTTTTGTGTTCGCGTTTGTCGATTAAACAAAAGAGAGAGAGAGAAAAAACACTATAGCATTGCACAGAAACAGAAAAGACGTGGAGTCATTTGTAGAGAAATTATTTTATTACAAAACGATCGTTGTCTTTATGACGAAAAACGTAAATCCTACAAAAATAATTTACTGAAGAAAAATATTTGGAAGCAAATTGCGAAAGAGCTGAAATATGAAGGTAGGCATGAGTTGTTTATATTATTTACTAAGTTATCTGTCGACTTTGTGAGGTTAGGTAGGGTATAAAATATTTTGATCCCTTTATATATGGAACAACCATAATATAACAGTTATTAATTGTTAAGATTAACTTATTATTTGCATCAATTATCATTTAGTTGGGAAAGTACTTACTGTTCTGTATGAATACTCCCAAGTGCTAAAATATTATGAAGTTTTCCAAAACGAGTAGCTTCTGAAATGTTAATTATGTAGTACAAATTTGACTAAAAACATCCCACTATCAGTATTTTAAAAACATGTTAATAATAACCACATTATCAATCTTATTATTAATAAGATTGATAATGTGGTTATTATTTTACTTTGATGTTGATGTTATAATGTTATTGTAAATGACAAAGCAATTTCATGTTTATGTCATACGTTCAAGTCCTCGCGTTAATGTTTCTGTGTGAAAGGAGCTTTATTCTGATGATCTTGTGGACCGTGAAAACGCTGAGCGGCTGTAACAATAGCAACCGAAATAAACAAACTAAAGATGGAAATAAGGTTTTGCGAAACTGGTCTGTTTTGATTCTCTGGAAAGTTCATAAGTTTTCTTAAAAAGATAAGTAAAGTTTGTGACAAATTATTGAATTTTATTGTAATATTTGTTTCTTCACTGTGGTTAGCTTCTTGTTTTTTATCTATTAATTATGAAATGACGTTGTGAAGATGATTGACTTATCTCTCCTATAGTTCTGGGCTGGTTTCGAATTTGCCACATAGAGATCAGAACGTCAGCGTCTAACCAACTGAGCTACCCAAACCGCCAATCCTAACCTGACATTTTGTGTTTTTAAGATAACAAACGCCTCAGTATCGGAACAACGCACCCAAACCAAGATACAGCGGAACCCAACGGAACTCGCAAATTGCCATTAAAGTGAGATTTCCGTTTAACGTAAGAGTCATTCCTTGAACAATTTTGCTCCCTAACATTTGTTACCTTTTAAACACAATGACTTATTTGGTATTGAGTTATATTGTTTACGCTACTCGCGTATCCACAGGTTCGAAATATATTGAAATAAATCTCACTTCAGGATCAGATAACTATTTACTATAACAATATTACAATCATGACAACCATTCAGTTCTTAAAATATAGAAAGTCATGTCTCCTTTTTTACTTGTGTCCAAAGAGTATAAATTAAATAGTAAAACAAAAGAATATCGTAACTTCACATTCGGTAACCAGCGGTAGAATAATCCAGTCTGGTTGCTTTTTATGATTTCAGGTTTGTATCCTCTATTATTGAAGGTAATCAGCGATGGTTTCACTGTTAACATAATTCGATTTACCCAAGTTTGTTGTCTTTTGCGGAATCTCTCCAACCATTGGTTAGATGCTTTGGATTCAGTCTTGCCTACCCTTTCAGCTAACTTTTTAGCACATTCCTGTAACAGGCTGCGATATGCCCTGACACTACGAACTACAGCCACACTATGTAATTAATGTCCTAGTTTTTGGTTTTCTTGATTTCCCGCTTTATTTCCCCATTAGCACAATTTCCAGAATTAACGTTTTGTTCTTTAGAATTTTGTAAACTCGAGTTTTGTCGTCAAAATGCATACTTTGATTTCCGTTGTCGGCGTAAGACAGTTTATAAAGGGAATTTAGCATGTTTTACACCCCTAAATTCATGGTACCATGAAATATTTCCGTTTAAGACAGATTTCCCTTTAACCAGGGCTGAGTTGAAGGCAGTTTTACTGTACTAATTCACGCCCTTCTGATTACTAATATGCGCATTTCCCCTCACAGTATGAAAGAGGGAGGGTTTCTGCATCAAAGAAGTACTTAATTTGGTATTAGACTTGTAATGGACCAAAAGTATGTTGGCAACATTGAGATTTTCAACTTGATAAACTTGATAAACTTTTGAAATGTCATGTTGGCACAAAACATATTGTGAATATAATGATGTTTTGTCCTGTTATGATTTAAATGTTTTATAGTAAATGTACAATAAAAAGTTAGTTTAGAATTGAATATTGGTTTCGTAATGAACCCAAATACTACAGATTCATTACCTCAAACACAAATGTCATGATTTAATTGTAGTATCCATCTATTTCCTGTAATACATAGTGCTTGATAGAACTGCATTGAAAATCGTGTTTCCTCGAAGCTGGACTCGCACAGATCATTACTACATCTAGAGAGGAAAACTGCCAACATCCCAGAGGTTTATTGCCTCTACTAGGAACTCTCCGCAGGCAGTTGGTAGAATTAACGATGACGCAGACGACCTTCAATCCACAAATTATCTTACACCAGGATAACTTGTTCCAACCGGTAATCGAACTTGAACTACAAGAATGTTTCCTTATTATTACATTATTACCTTTTACAGGCGTTTGAATCATTTTCCAGTGGACACACAAGTTATATGTCATTAATTTGTCTACTATGATAGATAAAATAGAGTATACCACATCCCGAAAATGCAGTATAAACACACACACACATAACATTGTGTAATCTATTTCTACAAACACCTATTGCTCTAACGAATGTGACACAAATGGGATGACTGTGTCCTTAGAACGACACCAGGACAACAAGCAATCGGAGTACTGCGGTGTTGTCATATTGCATCACCAACTGAGTCCATCTCTAATAAATATTACTTCCGCTAAGATAAATATTAAAATTTTGAAAAAAAAAAAAAAAAAGACGTATGAAAAGGCAGTCCCTAACACGAACGTAAAAAGCTCATATTTTTAGCTCAGACATGGAAATACATATTCCAATTTGAAATTCCGATTTTCACAAAACCGATATTTTCCCGTTTTCTATTACCTAAAATGACAATCTGATAGACGTTTCTCCAAATACTTCCTAATTTTCAAAAAGGCCCTTTGCAAATACTTAAGAGGCTCACAAAGGTATTTTTGAAATCTTTTAATTAAGCAATTTTTGTTATCTTTTTATTACATCTTTTATAACCGGAAATCCATAAAATCAAGGAAGGCAAACTGGATTGGACTGGACTGGACTAGGTTACGGAGGATATTCGTCACGGAGGTCCAAACTTGGTCTATTGCACCTATGTCCCCAAGTGGGGCAACCCCGGGAGGAAGGATGAGGTGAGAGGAGACAGAGAGACTGGACTGGACTACACTACGTAGGGTATTCGGCATGGAAGTCCAAACTTGGTCTATTGTACCTATGTCCCCAAGTGGGGCATCCCCGGGAGGAAGGATGAGGCGAGAGGAGACAGAGAGACTGGACTGGACTACACTACGGAGGGTATTCGACACGGAGGACCAAACTTGGTCTATTGTACCTATGTCTCCAAGTGGGACATCCCCGGGAGGAAGGATGAGGTGAGAGGAGACAGAGAGACTGGACTGGACTACACTACGGAGGGTATTCGGCACGGAGGTCCAAACTTGGTCTATTGTATCTATGTCCCCAAGTGGGACATCCCCGGGAGGAAGGATGAGGTTAGAGGAGACTGAAAGTATGGACTGGACTACACTACGTAGGGTATTCGACACGGAGGTCCAAACTTGGTCTATTGTATCTATGTCCCCAAGTGGGACATCCCCGGGAGGAAGGATGAGGTGAGAGGAGACAGAGAGACTGGACTGGACTACACTACGTAGGGTATTCGGCACGGAGGTCCAAACCTGGTCTATTGTACCTATGTCCCCAAGTGGGACATCCCCGGGAGGAAGGATGAGGCGAGAGGAGACAGAGTGACTGGACTGAACTAGATTACGGAGGATATTCGGCACGGAGGTCAAAACTTGGTCTATTGTACCTATGTCTCCAAGTGGGACATCCCCGGGAGGAAGGATGAGGCGAGAGGAGACAGAGAGACCGGACTGGACTACACTACGGAGGGTATTCGACACGGAGGACCAAACTTGGTCTATTGTACCTATGTCCCCAAGTGGGACATCCCCGGGAGGAAGGATGAGGTGAGAGGAGACAGAGAGACTGGACTGGACTACACTACGGAGGATATTCGGCACGGAGGTCCAAACTTGGTCTATTGTATCTATGTCCCCAAGTGGGACATCCCCGGGAGGAAGGATGAGGTGAGAGGAGACAGAGAGACTGGACTGGACTACACTGCGTAGGGTATTCGGCACGGAAGTCCAAACTTGGTCTATTGTACCTATGTCTCCAAGTGGGACATCCCCGGGAGGAAGGATGAGGTGAGAGGAGACAAAGGGACTGGACTGGACTACGCTACGTAGGGTATTTGGCACGGAGGTCCAAACTTGGTCTATTGTATCTATGTCCCCAAGTGGGACATCCCCGGGAGGAAGGATGAGGCGAGAGGAGACTGAAAGAATGGACTGGACTACACTACGGAGGGTATTCGGCACGGAAGTCCAAACTTGGTCTATTGTACCTATGTCCCCAAGTGGGACATCCCCGGGAGGAAGGATGAGGTGAGAGGAGACAAAGAGAATGGACTGGACTACGCTACGTAGGGTATTCGGCACGGAAGTCCAAACTTGGTCTATTGTACCTATGTCCCCAAGTGGGACATCCCCGGGAGGAAGGATGAGGAGAGAGGAGACAGAGAGACTGGACTGGACTACACTACGGAGGATATTCGGCACGGAAGTCCAAACTTGGTCTATTGTACCTATGTCCCCAAGTGGGACATCCCCGGGAGGAAGGATGAGGTGAGAGGAGACAAAGAGACTGGACTGGACTACGCTACGTAGGGTATTTGGCACGGAGGTCCAAACTTGGTCTATTTTATCTATGTCCCCAAGTGGAACATCCCCGGGAGGAAGGATGAGGTGAGAGGAGACAGAGAGACTGGACTGGACTACACTACGTAGGGTATTCGGCACGGAGGTCCAAACTTGGTCTATTGTACCTATGTCCCCAAGTGGGACATCCCCGGGAGGAAGGATGAGGAGAGAGGAGACAGAGAGACTGGACTGGACTACACTACGGAGGATATTCGGCACGGAGGTCCAAACTTGGTCTATTGTATCTATGTCCACAAGTGGGACATCCCCGGGAGGAAGGATGAGGCGAGAGGAGACAGAGGGACTGGACTGGACTACACTACGGAGAGTATCCGGCACCGAGGTCCAAACTTGGTCTATTGTATCTATGTCCACAAGTGGGACATCCCCGGGAGGAAGGATGAGGCGAGAGGAGACAGAGGGACTGGACTGGACTACACTACGGAGGATATTCGGCACGGAGGTCCAAACTTGGTCTATTGTACCTATGTCCTCAAGTGGGACATCCCCAGGAGGAAGGATGAGGTGAGAGGAGACAGAGAGACTGGACTGGACTACACTACGGAGGATATTCGGCACGGAGGTCCAAACTTGGTCTATTGTATCTATGTCCACAAGTGGGACATCCCCGGGAGGAAGGATGAGGCGAGAGGAGACAGAGAGACTGGACTGGACTACACTACGGAGGATATTCGGCACGGAGGTCCAAACTTGGTCTATTGTATCTATGTCCACAAGTGGGACATCCCCGGGAGGAAGGATGAGGCGAGAGGAGACAGAGGGACTGGACTGGACTACACTACGGAGGATATTCGGCACGGAGGTCCAAACTTGGTCTATTGTATCTATGTCCACAAGTGGGACATCCCCGGGAGGAAGGATGAGGCGAGAGGAGACAGAGAGACTGGACTGGACTACACTACGGAGGATATTCAGCACGGAGGTCCAAACTTGGTCTATTGTATCTATGTCCCCAAGTGGGACATCCCCGGGAGGAAGGATGAGGCGAGAGGAGACAGAGAGACTGGACTGGACTACGCTACGTAGGGTATTTGGCACGGAGGTCCAAACTTGGTCTATTGTAACTATGTCCCCAAGTGGGGTATTCCCGGGAGGAAGTATGAGGTGAGAGGAGACAGAGAGACTGGACTGGACTACACTACGTAGGGTATCCGGCACCGAGGTCCAAACTTGGTCTGTTGTACCTATGTCCCCAAGTGGGACATCCCCGGGAGGAAGGATGAGGCGAGAGGAGACAGAGAGACTGGACTGGACTACACTACGTAGGGTATTTGGCACGGAGGTCCAAACTTGGTCTATTGTACCTATGTCCCCAAGTGGGACATCCCCGGGAGGAAGGCTGAGGTGAGAGGAGAGAGAGAGAATGGACTGGACTACACTACGGAGGGTATTCGACACGAAGGTCCAAACTTGGTCTATTGTACCTATGTCCCCAAGTGGGACATCCCCGGGAGGAAGGATGAGACGAGAGGAGACAAAGGGACTGGACTGGACTACACTACGGAGGGTATTCGGCACGGATGTCCAAACTTGGTCTATTGTAACTATGTCCCCAAGTGGGACATCCCCGGGAGGAAGGATGAGGCGAGAGGAGACAGAGAGAATGGACTGGACTACACTACGGAGGGTATTCGACACGAAGGTCCAAACTTGGTCTATTGTACCTATGTCCCCAAGTGGGGTATTCCCGGGAGGAAGTATGAGGCGAGAGGAGACAAAGGGACTGGACTGGACTACACTACGGAGGGTATTCGGCACGGATGTCCAAACTTGGTCTATTGTAACTATGTCCCCAAGTGGGACATCCCCGGGAGGAAGTATGAGGCGAGAGGAGACAGAGAGAATGGACTGGACTACACTACGGAGGGTATTCGGCAAGGAAGTCCAAACTTGGTCTATTGTACCTATGTCCCCAAGTGGGACATCCCCGGGAGGAAGGATGAGGAGAGAGGAGACAGAGAGACTGGACTGGACTACACTACGGAGGGTATTCGACACGAAGGTCCAAACTTGGTCTATTGTACCTATGTCCCCAAGTGGGGTATTCCCGGGAGGAAGTATGAGGCGAGAGGAGACAGAGAGAATGGACTGGACTACACTACGGAGGGTATTCGGCAAGGAAGTCCAAACTTAGTCTATTGTACCTATGTCCCCAAGTGGAACATCCCCGGGAGGAAGGATAAGATGAGAGGAGACAGAGAGACTGGACTGGACTACGCTACGGAGGGTATTCGGCACGTAGGTCCAAACCTGGTCTATTGTATCGATGTCCCCAAGTGGAACATCTCCGGGAGGAAGGATGAGGTGAGAGGAGACAGAGAGAATGGACTGGACTACACTACGTAGGGTATTCGGCACGGAGATCCAAACTTGGTCTATTGTACCTATGTCCCAAGTGGAGCATCCCTGGGAGTAGGGATGAGGTGAGAGGAGACAAAGGGGCTGTTTCAAGGAGTTGCGGGAGTGCAGAGGGCAGGATCCCTACACGTGACCATTTGGAAACGCTCTGTCAGGCCAGTACAACCTGCATCCCACCCATTGTGGCCCTGAAACGGCCCGGAGACCGAAGACCGTCCTAGCTGAGGAGGAAGTATTTACCAAGAGCATATCATCCTGCCATGCAGTACCGAGACGTCCGCCGGCACTTCTACCTGAAAGAGACCACCAGATGAGAGATTATATGAAATATTATTGGATATAAAATGGAGGGACAGGAAATTCGGGGAATGTAATTAATCTACTGAGCATTCACCTAGTTACCTGAAAAAAAAAGAGCCCATGGATCAGGTAGGCTGGCCACGGGAATTGAACCCGAACCATAGACGAAACCGCCTGAACCATCCCGCTCGTTATGTTATCTGTAGTTTTGGGTTGACGCTCACGCGAAAAGGGGGGTGTTATCCTAAAGGAAACCCTCCCTGGGCTGCTGATGCACTCCCTGGTATTATATGAGAGTTTTGACTCTGGGTAGACCTTGTTCAACATTGTCCCTCATCGGTTTCAGAGTGTAGGATGACGTTCGGCGAGTTTGGTGTACGGTGTTACTTGTTCTTTAGATTTGTAAATGAAAATGTCTCATGCGATATGTTCTTTCAGATAAGGTGTGCGTACCCGAGGTGGCTGCAGATGCTTGTCAAGATATGGCTACGAAGAGCCTACTCCGGATGACCTGCATCGTCGCTAGAGACAGGTGAGTGATTTAGTGAGTTAGACATCAGCTCAGTCCTTGGAACTCAGGTAACTACGGCCGCGCCGTGGCTCAGTGGTTAGACCGTTTGGCTCTCACCAAGGCGGCCTGGGTTCGATCCCAGGCGACCGCAAAGTGAGATTTGTGGTGGACAACACGGCGCTGGGGCGGGTTTTCTCCGGGACCTCCGGTTTTCCCCGCCATCTCATTCTACCGGTGCTCCATCTTCATCTCATGTATCATCAGTGTCACCGCCTGCGGTGCCGTATGTAGTAAAAGCGGGCGCTAAACACTACACATTTCATTACCCATGTGTTAAAGGAGATGTCGCTGTCTATACGCTCCACCGCTGGTCATAGTTCACGTTCTCCATTAGCGGACAAATAGTTAACGTCCGTACATACGTGAAAACAATGTTACCGCCTTCTTTGCTTTTACAGAATAAACAGACAGGAAACGTGATTTTGTCTCTCTCTTTTTTTTTAAAAAAAACCTGTGTAACAGCTCATACAGCCAATCTTTCGATGAGAACAATTGAAGATGTTTTCGCGACAGAACTATTAGTAGAGATTTGTATCCCGACTTTAATTTGTACTTTAAGGCTCGGGCTTTATAGTTCGGACCACTATTAGGTACAATTAATGAAAATTAATTGTTCTTTCACACTGGCCGTGTGTACTTACATGTTGTAAGTCGCCATTAAGGTAGTTGTCTCATGTGTTTATGAGAACTCCTAACTGGTTTATAGGAAAAAATACGGGTAAGTTGGAGAATTTAATGTCATATGGGCACGTTGGCCACAGTAACTCAATGGTTAGAGAGGTTGGACGGAGACCAGAACATCCGTGGTTCAAATCCCGGCTATGGCATTGAATTTTTCAGCCTGACTCTATCTTTTCACACTTCAAAGTTGTCACGAAGGAACTCCTGCGTCGCGTTCGCCCGATGCGCTTGTGCGTTGTTTTGATCAAAGAGCACACATCCAACATTCTCCGCCCGTTTTTCACGCAATGCTGAGAGGAGTTATTGTTCAAAACATTTTGTTATGATGCAGCTGTCACCGTAGCTTGCCTTTTGGAATGCAATGAGTACGTATTACACCACTGCTCTCCCAGAAGATGGCCAGAATCATTTTGTCAGCACTGGCGCTCATCCGAGCAGTGAGTCTCTGTGCTTCCATTGAGCTGCCTGGCGTTTCGTTTCAGGGTTCAAAAAGGGTAGCCACATCTCACCCATTGTCACAATTGATTGAAAGAAAGTTCCATTCATGTCGTCATCATGTCATCAACATCGCCTGACAATTTGCTACCCGTGCAGCCTTGTGATCATCCGTCAGCATTCGTGGCACCCACCTGGAGGACACCGTTGCAGATCTTCATGAAGGATTGTGTGCACAGATCCCACGGGAATAACAACTTTAGATGCGATGTCTGCAACGCTGAATCGACAAAACGACGTTCTCCACTCGCTGGATCATGGTACGAGATCGTGGCTGTCTTGGTTTATTGTCACACGATGTTCTGTCTTCATTGAACTGTCGCACCCAGGAACGTACATTAGACACATCCATGGTACCATCACCACATGCCTCACTCAACTGTCTTGGTTTATTGTCACACGATGTTCTGTCTTCATTGAACTGTCGCACGCAAGAACGTACATTACACACATCCATGGTACCATCACCACATGCCTCACTCAACTGTCTTGGTTTATTGTCACACGATGTTCTGTCTTCATTAAACTGTCGCACCCAGGAACGTACATTACACACATCCATGGTACCATCACCACATGCCTCACTCAACTGTCTCAGTTAATTGTCACACGATGTTCTGTCTTCATTGAACTGTCGCACCCAGGAACGTATATTAGACACATCCATGGTACCATCACCACATGCCTCACTCAACTGTCTTGGTTTATTGTCACACGATGTTCTGCCTTCATTGAACTGTCGCACCCAGGAACGTACATTAGACACATCCATGGTACCATCACCACATGCCTCACTCAACAGTCTTGGTTTATTGTTACACGATGTTCTGCCTTCATTGAACTGTCGCGCCCAGGAACGTACATTACACACATCCATGGTACCATCACCACATGCCTCACTCAACTGTCTTGGTTTATTGTTACACGATGTTCTGTCTTCATTGAACTGTCGCACCCAGGAACGTACATTAGACACATCCCTGGTGCCATCACCACATGCCTCACTCAACTGTCTTGGTCTGTTGTCACACGATGTTCTGTCTTCATTGAACTGTCGCACCCAGGAACGTACATTAGACACATCCATGGTACCATCACCACATGCCTCACTCAACTGTCTTGCTTTATTGTCACACGATGTTCTGTCTTCATTGAACTGTCTCACCCAGGAACGTACATTAGACACATCCATGGTACCATCAGCACATGCCTCACTCAACTGTCTTGGTTTATTGTTACTCGATGTTCTGCCTTCATTGAACTGTCGCACCCAGGAACGTACATTAGACACATCCATGGCACCATCACCACATGCCTCACTCAACTGTCTTGGTTTGTTCTTACACGATGTTCTGTCTTCATTGAACTGTCGCACCCAGGAACGTATATTACACACATCCATGGTACCATCACCACATGCCTCACTCAACTGTCTTGGTTTATTGTTACACGATGTTCTGTCTTCATTGAACTTTCGCACCCAGGAACGTACATTACACGCATCCATGGTACCATCACCACATGCCTCACTCAACTGTCTTGGTTTATTGTCACACGATGTTCTATCTTCTTTGAACTGTGCACCCAGGAACGTACATTAGACACATCCATGGTACCGTCACCACATGCCTCACTGAACTGTCTTGGTTTGTTGTCACACGATGTTCTGTCTTCATTGAACTGTCGCACCCAGGAACGCACATTAGACACATCCATTGTACCATCACCACATGCCTCACTTAACTGTCTTGGTTTATTGTCACACGATGTTCTATCTTCATTGAACTGTCGCACCCAGGAACGTACATTAGACACATCCATGGTACCATCACCACATGCCTCACTCAACTGTCTTGGTTTATTGTCACATGATGTTCTATCTTCATTGAATTGTCGCACCCAGGAACGTACATAAGACACATCCATGGCACCATCACCACATGCCTCACTCAACTGTCTTGGTTTATTGTCACACGATGTTCTGTCTTCATTGAACTGTCGCACCCAGGAACGTACATTAGACACATCCATGGTACCATCACCACATGCCTCACTCAACTGTCTTGGTTTATTGTCACATGATGTTCTATCTTCATTGAACTGTCGCACCCAGGAACGTACATTAGACACATCCATGGCACCATCACCACATGCCTCACTCAACTGTCTTGGTTTATTGTCACATGATGTTCTATCTTCATTGAACTGTCGCACCCAGGAACGTACATTAGACACATCCATGGCACCATCACCACATGCCTCACTCAACTGTCTTGGTTTATTGTCACATGATGTTCTATCTTCATTGAACTGTCGCACCCAGGAACGTACATTAGACACATCCATGGCACCATCACCACATGCCTCACTCAACTGTCTCAGTTAATTGTCACACGATGTTCTGTCTTCATTGAACTGTCGCACCCAGGAACGTACATTAGACACATCCCTGGTGCCATCACCACATGCCTCACTCAACTGTCTTGGTTTGTTGTCACACGATGTTCTGTCTTCATTGAACTGTCGCACACAGGAACGTACATTAGACACATCCATGGTACCATCACCACATGCCTCACTCAACTGTCTTGCTTTATTGTCACACGATGTTCTGTCTTCATTGAACTGTCGCACCCAGGAACGTACATTAGACACATCCATGGTACCATCAGCACATGCCTCACTCAACTGTCTTGGTTTATTGTTACACGATGTTCTGCCTTCATTGAACTGTCGCACCCAGGAACGTACATTAGACACATCCATGGCACCATCACCACATGCCTCACTCAACTGCCTTGGTTTGTTCTTACACGATGTTCTGTCTTCATTGAACTGTCGCACCCAGGAACGTATATTACACACATCCATGGTACCATCACCACATTCCTCACTCAACTGTCTTGGTTTATTGTTACACGATGTTCTGTCTTCATTGAACTTTCGCACCCAGGAACGTACATTACACGCATCCATGGTACCATCACCACATGCCTCACTCAACTGTCTTGGTTTATTGTCACACGATGTTCTATCTTCTTTGAACTGTGCACCCAGGAACGTACATTAGACACATCCATGGTATCATCACCACATGCCTCACTTAACTGTCTTGGTTTGTTGTCACACGATGTTCTATCTTCTTTGAACTGTGCACCCAGGAACTTACATTAGACACATCTATGGTACCGTCACCACATGCCTCACTGAACTGTCTTGGTTTGTTGTCACACGATGTTCTGTCTTCATTGAACTGTCGCACCCAGGAACGTACATTAGACACATCCATGGTACCATCACCACATGCCTCACTTAACTGTCTTGGTTTATTGTCACACGATGTTCTATCTTCATTGAACTGTCGCACCCAGGAACGTACATTAGACACATCCATGGTACCATCACCACCTGCCTCACTCAACTGTCTTGGTTTATTGTCACATGATGTTCTATCTTCAATGAACTGTCGCACCCAGGAACGTACATAAGATACATCCATGGCACCATCACCACATGCCTCACTCAACTGTCTTGGTTTATTGTCACACGATGTTCTGTCTTCATTGAACTGTCGCACCCAGGAACGTACATTAGACACATCCATGGTACCATCACCACATGCCTCACTCAACTGTCTTGGTTTATTGTCACACGATGTTCTGTCCTCATTGAACTGTCGCACCCAGGAACGTACATTAGACGCATCCATGGCACCATCACCACATGCCTCACTCAACTGTCTTGGTTTATTGTCACACGATGTTCTGTCCTCATTGAACTGTCGCACCCAGGAACGTGCATTAGACACATGCATGGTACCATCACCACATGCCTCACTCAACTGTCTTGGTTTGTTGTCACACGATGTTCTGTCTTCATTGAACTGTCGCACCCAGGAACGTGCATTAGACACATCCATGGCACCATCACCACATGCCTCACTCAACTGTCTTGGTTTATTGTCACACGATGTTCTGTCCTCATTGAACTGTCGCACCCAGGAACGTGCATTAGACACATCCATGGCACCATCACCACATGCCTCACTCAACTGTCTTGGTTTATTGTCACACGATGTTCTGTCCTCATTGAACTGTCGCACCCAGGAACGTACATTAGACACATCCATGGCACCATCACCACATGCCTCACTCAACTGTCTTGGTTTATTGTCACACGATGTTCTGTCCTCATTGAACTGTCGCACCCAGGAACGTGCATTAGACACATCCATGGCACCATCACCACATGCCTCACTCAACTGTCTTGGTTTATTGTCACACGATGTTCTGTCCTCATTGAACTGTCGCACCCAGGAACGTGCATTAGACACATCCATGGCACCATCACCACATGCCTCACTCAACTGTCTTGGTTTATTGTCACACGATGTTCTGTCCTCATTGAACTGTCACACCCAGGAACGTGCATTAGACACATCCATGGCACCATCACCACATGCCTCACTCAACTGTCTTGGTTTATTGTCACACGATGTTCTGTCCTCATTGAACTGTCGCACCCAGGAACGTGCATTAGACACATCCATGGCACCATCACCACATGCCTCACTCAACTGTCTTGGTTTATTGTCACACGATGTTCTGTCCTCATTGAACTGTCGCACCCAGGAACGTACATTAGACACATCCATGGCACCATCACCACATGCCTCACTCAACTGTCTTGGTTTATTGTCACACGATGTTCTGTCCTCATTGAACTGTCGCACCCAGGAACGTGCATTAGACACATCCATGGTACCATCACCACATGCCTCACTCAACTGTCTTGGTTTATTGTCACACGATGTTCTGTCTTCATTGAACTGTCACACCCAGGAACGTACATTAGACACATCCATGGTACCATCACCACATGCCTCACTCAACTGTCTTGGTTTATTGTCACACGATGTTCTGTCTTCATTGAATTGTCGCACCCAGGAACGTACATTACACACATCCATGGTACCATCACCACATGCCTCACTCAACTGTCTTGGTTTATTGTCACACGATGTTCTGTCTTCATTGAACTGTCACACCCAGGAACGTACATTAGACACATCCATGGTACCATCACCACATGCCTCACTCAACTGTCTTGGTTTATTGTCACACGATGTTCTGTCTTCATTGAACTGTCACACCCAGGAACGTACATTAGACGCATCCATGGTACCATCACCACATGCCTCACTCAACTGTCTTGGTTTATTGTCACACGATGTTCTGTCTTCATTGAACTGTCACACCCAGGAACGTACATTAGACGCATCCATGGTACCATCACCACATGCCTCACTCAACTGTCTTGGTTTATTGTCACACGATGTTCTGTCTTCATTGAACTGTCACACCCAGGAACGTACATTAGACACATCCATGGTACCATCACCACATGCCTCACTCAACTGTCTTGGTTTATTGTCACACGATGTTCTGTCTTCATTGAACTGTCACACCCAGGAACGCTCATTAGACACATCCATGGTACCATCACCACATGCCTCACTCAACTGTCTTGGTTTATTGTCACACGATGTTCTGTCTTCATTGAACTGTCACACCCAGGAACGTACATTAGACGCATCCATGGTACCATCACCACATGCCTCACTCAACTGTCTTGGTTTATTGTCACACGATGTTCTGTCTTCATTGAACTGTCACACCCAGGAACGCTCATTAGACACATCCATGGTACCATCACCACATGCCTCACTCAACTGTCTTGGTTTATTGTCACACGATGTTCTGTCTTCATTGAACTGTCACACCCAGGAACGTACATTAGACACATCCATGGTACCATCACCACATGCCTCACTTAACTGTCTTGGTTTGTTGTCACACGATGTTCTGTCTTCATTGAACTGTCGCACCCAGGAACGTACATTAGACACATCAATGGTACCATCACCACATGCCTCACTCAACTGTCTTGGTTTACTGTCACACGATGTTCTGTCTTCATTGAACTGTCGCACCCAGGAACGTACATTAGACACATCAATGGTACCATCACCACATGCCTCACTCAACTGTCTTGGTTTGTTGTCACACGATGTTCTGTCTTCATTGAACTGTCGCACCCAGGAACGTACATTAGACACATCAATGGTACCATCACCACATGCCTCACTCAACTGTCTTGGTTTACTGTCACACGATGTTCTGTCTTCATTGAACTGTCGCACCCAGGAACGTACATTAGACACATCAATGGTACCATCACCACATGCCTCACTTAACTGTCTTGGTTTGTTGTCACACGATGTTCTGTCTTCATTGAACTGTCGCACCCAGGAACGTACATTAGACACATCAATGGTACCATCACCACATGCCTCACTCAACTGTCTTGGTTTACTGTCACACGATGTTCTGTCTTCATTGAACTGTCGCACCCAGGAACGTACATTACACACATCCATGGTACTATCACCACATGCCTCACTCAACTGACGATGAATTTCAATAGGTGTCCCACCACAACAATGGAGAAAACAAATGATTACACGCTGTTGTTGCAATGAAAACGTTGCCATTTTAAGTATCAAAAACAGTCCTAACTCTTGTCACTGCCACTCGAGTTCTGTACACTGTACAGTGTTGCCATCTCTGTCACGCATTCACAAAGAATCCAGGTGTATTTAGAAGCAACAGAAGTTCCTATTGGCCCCAGTCCTGTTATGACTTGAATACAACTCGTAAAGCAATGGGAACACAAAGTTTGGTTCAGATTATGTTGTATTACCTAAGTGAATGTTTTCAGGTTGGAGTGCTTGGAGAAAATAGAGCATCACGAAGCCGATTTTGTGCCGGTGGATCCTGAAGATATGTACATCGCTTCAAAGATGCCTCACCAGCATTTCATTATCTTCAAGGAGATTCGCACCAAAGAGGAACCCAATGGTAAGTAAACATTTGATTATAAAGGTACGTAATTCTCGTAAATACAGACAATTTCTGCCTGCGCTTGTACAGACGTCAGCACGCAACAATACAAGAAACAATAAGTAAACTAACATTAACAATATCGGTTTTTTTCAAACAGAAATTTGTTACCATCATTGGTTCTCTTATATTTGAACCCAAGAGATTTCAAAATGCTGTAAATAGAAGATATACAACTTGTATATTCTATTTTCTTCCTCATCAAATTGCCCAACTTTTCGCAGTTGGATATTCACCCTTGTCATATAAATCATAAATTTCTCTAAATAAGATACAGTTTTGAAAATTGTCTAAGTTGGTAACACGTTTTTTTCACTGCTGAATGTTTTCCAGAAGACCTAAATATGGGAACTTCTAATAATTTATGAACTATTTGATTCTTTAACAATGTTTGTCACAAAAGGAGCACTTACGCGACAAGCTTGTGCTGTTAATTCTCTACTATGAACGAAATTTGTACCTTCGTAAACTTCTTTAATTGACAACTGCTTTAAAAAAGATCACACGTGAAAGATAATATGTACTTCTAGCCTGTCTACGATCTGCTAGCGACAACTGTACCACGCTTGCTAAGCGAAATATTTATTAACTTAGAAAAATATGTTTGTACAAAATTCATCGGTATGTGTCTGTTTTTCTTCACAGACTGTCACTTATTCTTTTGTTTCTGGTCAGTCGTGTTATGTTTCTGTATCTCCGAAACCATATGTGCTACAAATATGGGGTTTGGACAATCATCCTCTGAAACATGCTCTGCAACATGGGAAATACAAAATAATTCTGTACTTAGCGCGTAAAGAAATTAATCGTATGGTTCCGCAAAGCGAGCCGGTACACGTGGCACTCGCCTCACTGGCTAGTCAGCGATAGCCCAACCATATCTAGCCATGTTTTATGGTCATTGATATTTTGTAATTACTCTAGGAATCTCAGTTGTAAAATGCCTGAGAGCGATAGTAAGATTTACGTAAATGACTTTATTTTTACAGAGGAATTCCGATACGAGGCTGTTGCTGTAATACATAAGGACCTCAACATCGACAGCATTCAGGGACTTCGAGGGCTGAAATCCTGTCACACCGGAGTGGGTCGTAACGTTGGCTACAAGATACCAATCACCAAGGTAAAGCATCTCTCGATTAAACACGTAAAATATGAAGCTAATAACAGTGAAGCAAACAAATATATACAAATATGAGGATTTGTAAATTAAAACTTCACTTATCTTATAAAAAATTATGAAAGTTCTCTAATTAATTGATGAGGATAGCGATTTTGTGAAACACTTCTTTACATCTTCAGGCAAAGCCTCAAACAGTCTTGTTGTCAAGGTTACGTTCAATAGAGATTACTATGTTTCTGCCAGTACTACCAAAATCTGAAAATGAAACAAATTTTAAGACAGAATCGACTGCTGGTATTTCAAAATTCATTATGCGATGCTCATTTTTTAAAAAATATATTTTTTCCAAACCATTAAATCTATCGGAGCATTTAATTGTTTTCATAATTTAACTTGAGGATTTATTTCATGGTTAAATGACCAAAAATGATCTGCTACGGCCGAATTATTAGTTTGTTTATACATAATGTTACGAAAATGTTCTTTTGCTCTGGTTTCTAAATTACGTTTTGTATTTCCAATATAAACTTTATCACAATCTAAACAATTTAATTGATAAATACCAGATTTTTTATTATTAGGAATTTTATCTTTTTTAAGAAATGTAATACATTTTTAATACTATATTTATTTTGAGGAAGTAAAGTTATCCCAACTTCTTTATAATATTTTTGAAAATGTTTATTAAGCCAAGGATGGTAAGTAATATTTTTGAAGTTATAATCGTCTTTTATTTTTTGAGGGTAGAAGTATCATTAATATCTCGATTGAACGTAACAGTTCCAGGAACACTGCGACTGAATTTTCTAAAACTTCTAATCTCAATTTAGCTGCTTG
Source organism: Mantis religiosa (assembly GCA_030765055.1). NCBI lineage: Eukaryota > Metazoa > Arthropoda > Insecta > Mantodea > Mantidae > Mantis > Mantis religiosa. The sequence goes on from CM060952.1 coordinate 215,387,528, forward strand.
TTAATTGGCTACAGAATATGAGTAAATAAACAAATGACTGTGCTAAATCTGTAGCTGAGAGCTTTTCAGGTAACACAATGAAATATTTATAATAAGTGTAAAAAAGGAATCATACTTTCCAAAACTGCTTTCCTCATTAACATTTGTACGATAGTGAATTTTCTGATATTTTACAAGAGCGAAAGTAACTGGAAATATTTCAGATGATTTTGTTTGTTACAGAGAAGGAAAGTTGTCGGTGTTACCTTTTCTTCTTGCTTTTTATTACTTTGAACGAATGTTTTGCGTGATAATGAATAAACCAATTGTAAAATTAATACTTGAATGTTTGTATTGCAGACTTTAGATTAAATATGTAAATTTTCATACAAAATAAAGAAAAATGTATAGTTTAACAACAAATTTCACTCACAAAATTGCAAAAGTGAGGAAAAAGATACAGAAAGGATCCTTGGAGTTGAAATGGAGAGCAAGTCGTTTAAGTATGTTACTAAGCTTTTAAAAATGGCGGGTCTTGAAAAATATTTGGCCCAAAGAATTAAATGATGACCGCATTATATATAAAACAAATTCGGATAATTTATTGTAAATTTGGAGTGAAGTTTTAAGACAACACAGTTGCAATTAAGTTAATAACTTTAAAGTTTTTTGATAAACAATATTTTTTGTTATATAGAAAATGAAGCTAGCTACAGTGAAGCAATAAATATTATAAAAATATAAATATTTGTAACAAAAACTAATAAGAAATTAATTATTAAATTAATACGAAAAATTGACATCATTTTATTAAGATAAATGAAGTTTTTTTACAAATAGTTATATTTTTGTAATATATGTTGTATTTTTGTTGTTGTGCGTAAATATATAAAGAACGATAGTTTCCCGGAGCTCGAACACGCGACGTTCATGAGAGAAACAGGGAGACTCCCAAGTTGATTCCGCAAACTTCCAACGACTGTCCTCATCGTAAAGGACAAACGCAAGGGAAATTGTAAATCAACCGTTGGAATTATCGCAATACGCGAGATCAATATTTCCTCTCCTTTGTACTCTCCCTTGATGATTGTTGCCTCGATGACGTTATTCATTAGTCTCGTTCCATTGATTGCACAGTCGTGGTTGGTTAATATTACGCAACATTAACACAGGTGATCTGACTTTTAATTTTAAATTGTGGGGTGAGAGTGGAGGCAATTCTGATGGATGTAAAAACTCTGTGAGATAATTGACTACGTCATCCTGGCTTATAACTGTGTCAACTGATTTACACAAAAACAACTTCCCCGGAGGAAGCAGACACTCTAATCTCTGTTTCATATAACCTTGCCCCACTGACATGTATCACTCCGCGTGCAACTACCTCCCCCCTCACCCTAATTGGCTAATGCTTTCGCGCCACAGGCAATAGGCGGTGCCTTCCCGTCACATTTAAACCTGCAGTAAACGTCACAATAATTGCCAGGGAGATAGATAAAATCATACAAATAAGAATATGAAGGCATGCAAAAATACAAGTTTATAATGAAACTGAGCAAGTTGAAACTGAATGAATGAGCAATGAAACTGAAACAAGTTTATAATGAAAGGTCTTCGGCCTTATCCACTGGGATTTTTTAAATCAGCACACATACCTTGCAAAAAAGCTTGTCTTTCAGTCTTAAAAGTCGAGTCACGCCATACTTGTCGTGTGTCGTTCATTCACTCAAGTCTTGTCAAGGTACTTGTATCCCGGTACAGTCTGATTGTCCTTAAATTAACGTCTTCGCCACACAGAAAAATCGCCCCTGGAGTAGAAAGATTAGATACGATTAGATTGATTTACGTTCAGTAGGTTCACGTGTAGCCAGAAAAGGCTGTGAACATTGAACATGTCCAGAGGTATAAAGTTTTATAGCATATATATGTACAAAAGTTAACATAAGACAAATAGAGGCAATATGAACAACAATATGGAAAACAAAGCAGGGATAATTATATATGATACAAAATCAAACACTTTTTAAACCATCTTTCACTTGGCTTATGCCAGTAAGTCTCAACATTTTTGCAATGGATACCATTCTTGTTATTTCTTAAATACATATACATTAAAAATAAACTTTCAACATGCATCAAAGATTTATTGGTAATGATTTGACATTGGAACAGTTAGATACTACTTACAGAGCTACAGAAGCATTATCAGGATAATTTATCATTCAGATAATGTTGCACAGAATAAAAAGATTTTGAGCAAAAGTACTAACAGCTTTTGTAAAAGCACCGAGAACATTAGGAAGTGCGCCAAATATTTTGATAGTTATATAATGACACCTTTCTGGAAGCAAGAAAGTTTATCACTGGGATAATGGATATTATACTTTTGTCTAGTCTTTATTCTGTGAAATACATTATTTGTTGCAAATAAGGCACGACTGCATACAAAGAATTTTAGGATGGAGAATATATACATGCAAATTAAGTTTTCCTGTTGTCTCAGTTTCACGTCGCGATGTTCCTACGGACCTAACACTCACACCTGTAAGTTCAGAGCACAGCTGTTAGACTTCTCTCACTGACGAAGACGGATTCTTCTCTGTGAGTGCATTAAACACATGCAACACAATTCTCTTTTCGCCGCTTTGTAAAGGTTTTCCCTTGCGATGCTTCATCGAAAAACTGGCACTAGACTCTGCCATTATACATATAATAATTACACGCGCAATAAACGATCAATAAAATAATTTAGCTCTGGCACTCTCGAATGGCGATATATGACTAATCCAGTTCAAAACAAGGTCAGTGATAAAAGTCATATAAACAAATATCATCACTACCGCTAAAACACGTGCTATCGTGCCATGTGCTTGAGAGCAAAGGAACCTCCTCCTTACTTCGTTTAAGAATTAACATGCATTTCAGATAAATCAACTCTAATGGAAATTAATTATTCTTTCATACTGGCCGTGTGTAGGCTAAATTGTGGAAACTTAGAGTCAGACTGAAAAATTCAATGCCATAGCCGGGATTTGAACCACGGATCTTCTTCCACAATTTAGCCTACACACGGCCAGTGTGAAAGAATAATTAATTTCCATTAATTAACCTAATAGTGGTTTACTATAAAAAAGCCAGGCCTAAGTACTTACATGTAGTAAGTCGCCATTAAGGTAGTTGTCTCATGTGTTTATGAGAACTCCTAAGTGGTTTACCGGGAAAATACGAGTCAGTTGGAGAACTTAATGTCATATCGGCACATTGGTCATCTTAGCTCAAAGGTTAAGAGCGACTGGACGGAAACCAGAAGATCCGTGGTTCAAATCCCGGCTATGGCATTGAATTTTTCAGTCTGACTCTACGTTTCCACAAATCAACTCTGTTGCATAATATATTTAATCCATAGATAGAGTCAACACGAAAAATTCAATGCCATGTCCGGGATTTGAACCACGGATCTCCTGATTTCCGTCCAGTCGCTCTTAACCTTTGAGCTAAGATGACCAATGTGCCGCCCTGACATTAAATTCTCCATTTGACTCATATATTTACCCGGTAAACCACTAGGGGCTTTCGCATCCAAGATACGCCGTTTGTGGCGACCTACTATCATAAGTACTTAAGTCCCAGGTTTCATCATTTAACTCTTATTATTTAAGTTAATTGATGGAAATTAATCATTTCTCCACACTAGCCGTATATAGGCTAAAGTTCTTAATGTATAGATTCAACATGAAAAATTCAATGCCATGGCCGGGATTTGAACCACGGATCTCCATGGTAGCGCAAAGGTTAAGAGCGACTGGACGGAAACCAGGAGATCCGTGGTTCAAATCCCGGCCATGGTATTGAATTTTTCATGTTGACTCTATCTATTAAGAACTTTAGCCTATATACGGCTAGTGTGGAGAAATGATTAATTTCCATCAATTAACTAAAATATTTAATTCAAATCGTTACGAAAATATAAATTTGACAATTCTCTTCCAACATATAAAGATACATCACCATGTTAAATAACAAACTAATTTTTACCACACAACAGTACAATAGCAGCCAGTGAGAGGTGATAAGATCACGTGACCGTTAAGAGATACGGGGCAAGTTTATGTGAAACAAGGATTAGAACGTAATTCCGACATACCAGTAGGACTATTAGCGTCTCGCTGCTCATCAGTGCGGTCAGCGCGTGACATAACTCGTCACACATTTCACTGACTTCTGCGACCTAAGTATAGTAAAAATGTTACCGCGAGCTTCACAAAGTCACAAAGGAATTCAATTAATTTTGTGTCAATTCGTTAACGTGCACGAATCCACAAACAAATTATAAATCAGGTATCCAAGGATTCACCAATATTTGACAATAATTGTATGTGGACAAATATTTATAGTGAAACTTTTCAGATCACCCTCGTTTTTAAAATCTCTTGGATACTAACAAGCGACGTTTTATAAAAGACTTGTTTAGAGTTCCATCATTTATTTAATATTATTTAGAGTGACTTCTAAGCTGGACTAATGTTAAACATGGATGTTACAGCTGAGCCAGATGGGAGTTCTTGGACCTCTCAACAAGGAGGGCATGTCTGCGCGGGAAAATGAACTGAGCGCGCTGTCACAACTGTTCAGCCAGGCGTGCCTCGTCGGGAAGTGGTCCCCTGACCCGGAGTTCAACCAAGTTCTTAGTAAGTATACATATTGAGTCTATTGTCATCAACGAATACCAGCAACTTCGCATAACAATTGCATTCATTCGACTATTTGTTTCGTAAGTTACTGTACGTCAGGTTACTGATACTTCAGTCTTCTAGTAAACAAGCAGCGACACGCTCTACCCCAACGTGGCCTCCAGATGTTTTGACTGGCCACTGATTACAGAGGCTATCATCTCGTTGCGCTGACTTTGCAGCTGAACTTGGAGTCAAGGTCGGCAAGTAACAGGCGCAATGTCCACCACAAGCCACAGCAACTTCTTAAATTCTCTCATTGTCGCTAATCTGTATACATCACAAATCATTAAATTCCAGATTAAAGTAATCGGAAAGTCTCTATATCAAAACTCGCTAACTGGCAACATTGACTTACGTAATCAGTTTGACTGGTGTGCCCTGTGGTCAACTGGGCAACACGTATTGCACTTGTCAACAAACTTCCAACATTTTATCTGCGACATGAACAAAAATAGGTCAATTCAACTAAATCGAACCTACTAAACACGAAAATGACAGTAAGGTTTTTATGTGACAGAGCTGGGGCGGATTCTTCCAAAAACAACAAAATATTTCCCTTTGTTAGACCGAACGGGACGGCTCAGGCGGTTTCGTCTGTGACCCGTATTCGGGGGGTTCCCGGGGCGCTAGGCAGATGCTGGGCATATCCCCCAAATTTCCTGTCCCTGCATTTCACATCATCTCTCATCTGGCGGTCTCTTTCAGGGTAGAAGTGTCGGCGGGTGTCTTGGCGATGTATGGCAGGATGATATGCTCTGAGGTAAACTACTTCCTCCTCCGGTAGGTGGGTTGCCGGTCTTCGCTCCTCTACTGGGACCATTTCGTGACCGCCAGCCAGGGACCATTAGGGCTCGGCTGCTGTACTCGTTGCCGTTCCGCTGTAGGGGAGCGTGTCTGTTCTCCTGGTCCTAGGGGAGGGGATCCGTCCCCTTCAGCTGCCGTGGTGCGGGCGCTGCGGACCCTTAGCACTCGTGGTACCTCTGACGTTACTAGAGGAACCTCGGGCCGAACATCTGAGCCCCTCCTTCGGGAGTTGTTCGGATTGTGATGGTCTCGAGGGGGCAGTGGTCCCGATACCCGTGGGAATCGGGTACGTCTCCGGACGGGGTTGAGGGAAGCCATTAATTCTCACGGGTACTAGCCTGCAGAGCTAGTAGAAGGTGTGCTAGATCACCAGGCGGCCCCACCGAGGTTTTCGGTAGTCTTCACCTTTGGTGTTCGCGCGCGTAAGTGGCGTATCCACTTCCATCCCGTCTTGAGTCCACAGGACCAGATGGGGGGCTTGTTAGGTATCCAGGTCTATTCAAGTAAACTGTATGGATCCTGCCATCTGTACTATCGTGGCTCCTTAGGTCGACCACCATCTCTGTCTCCTGTCGCCTCCCTGCAGAGTGGTTCCGTCCCCTTCAGCTGCTGTGGTGCGGGCGCTGCGGACCCCTAGCACTCGTGGTACCTCTGACGTTACTACTGGAACCTCGGGCCGAACTGCCGAGCCCCTCCCGAATGGGAGTTGTTCGGATTGGATTGGACTCGAGGGGGCAGTGGTTTTCGATACCCGTGGGAGATCGGGTACGTCTCCGGACGGGGTTAAGGGGAGCCATATATTCCTGGGTGCTAGCCTGTATAGCTAGTAGAAGGTGTGCTAGATCACCAAGTGGCCCCACCGAGGTTGTTCGGTAGCGTTCACTTTTGGGGTTGGCGCGCGTAAGTGGCGTTTCCACTTCCATCCCGTCTTGTGCTTTCGGACCAGACGGGAGGGGGGGCTTGTTAATCTATAGGTCTTGCCCTACTGGAAAGAGCCATGGAGGCGCCGGGCTCGGTAACTCCCTGGTACAAGAGGGAGGTCAGTGACGGCTGCCTGTGTAGATCTTACTCGTATGTCTCCTCTCGCCTCATCCTTCCTCCCGGGACATAGGAACAGTGGCCTACGTACCGAATCCCCTCCGTTCCTTAACTGTGATGCTGGATTTCAGTTCAACTCCTCTTGGTTATCTGGAAATCAGCACAGATGTATACAGCTTGATAATCAAGTTAAGTAGTTACGTTTCTTTGACCCAATTGATTTGCTATACTCACGCCATCTCCTGAAAACAGTCTTTTGTTCAGTAATGCGAATTTTGATAGTGTTTTGTCTTTGTTTATATCCAGTATTTCATTAGTGGTTATAATATTTCTTAAAATATGCTGATGATGGGAGAGACGTCGATTTCTAATCTTTGGCTTGTTGGCCGAGAATATCTCGAGCATATTCGTCGCTAGGAAAGCCTCAAGTCTTATTCTACTACCCATCCTGTACATAATATATTTTGGTTTTACATGGAAGATAGCACAAAGTAAACTAAAGTAACCCTTCTGCCACAACTGACCTACATTTCTAGTTTATAAAATAAAATTCTAATTTTTAAAAATAATTTAAATTTTAGAACTTGTTTTATCTAAGAAACCTGAAAAGAGGGCCAAAAACAAAGCAAAAGAGTATCAAAATTAAAACAGATAGCAATATTCTACCGATTGCTCCATCACCTCATCTCTCTCGTACTTTCAGTTCCGGCGTTGGGCTGATCACTCATCGCGGAATGACTCTGATCCTGAACCCGTTGCGTACAGGCCTCGAGGTTGCGCGGTTCAGAACGTCCTTTGTTTGCACCGTTTCTCCGATCGCTTGTTAATTTAGCGGTAACCTTAGGGTTTGTGGTTGATTCTTCTTAGGTCGTGTCCAGAGCTGCTCATCTGCATGGAGATCTCAGGGTAGTGTCACGAGAGACAATAACAATAAATGGTAGACTAATCACTGTTTATTCGAATTTACACCATTTATTACAGTGTCCCCGATAAAATGTATTCATTACTGATACATCATGAACTTCCTTATACGTTCGCCCACCTTGCATTTCGTACTGATACTGACCACCCTTTTACCTGCTTCCATCTCTTGAACCACCCCAAACCTTCGGTCCCGTTATCCACTGTTAAGCTAAACAGCATTCTTGCAGGTAGTGAAAACATTTGAATGGTGAAACTTTTTCCAACTCATATGTTACAATTCACATTTTACATTTATATATAGATATCGCTCTCGTCTTTCTCATTTATTATTTAGATTACACTTATATTAATGAGGTACTTATAAACAATGCCTCATGTTCCTCTTAAGAAAACACAGGAATTCATTCATTCGTTCGTTCGTTCCTTCGTTCATTCGTTCATTCATTCATTTAGTATGACCGGTGCCCACTCAGCATTGTGAGGAATTTGAGGACCTATGATAGGTAGGAAACACTGATCTAGAAAGCCAACTATCCCGTTGGAGATGCCACATCTACCCTTTTCGGTTGAATGATTGCCCAGCTCTGCTTTACATGACACCGAAAGTCGGGTTGACAGGCTCTGGCCCGCTTTGGGCTGAAGGCCGTGAGCTGAATTTATGTCATGCCGATAATGGATTACAGTCCGGCCGTTGTATCTCGGGCTCTGACGTTTTGCGATTGCAAGAGGTGATATTTATTACAACAAGATATTTATTACAACACTACTCTATTCGAATATTTCGTTCACAGCTTTCACACACACTAACTGCATCTGTTGGTAGTAGTGGGAGTCTGTACATCCGGTGTTGTGGTCAGGAAGTTAAAACTGTCTGCTAGCGCCAATCAGCATTGTCGCTGCTAGGTGTGTCTCCCAAATCCAACACCGTGTTGCCATGTTATATTTGTTAGAACCACTTGGCTTTAGTTGCTTGCGCTGGTGATCTTTCTTTGGTATATTTTTCGTGCGTGAATTCCGATTTTTAGTGTTCGTAAACCACATTATTATCGCTATTATTATAATATGTCTACTTGTTCGTGAAATATGCAAATACGTGAAATATTTAAAATACGCATTGTTACTCTGCTTGAAATTCTCGCTAAAGAACTGACAACAGCCTGCTCCCCCTCGCGAGAAATGTCAGAGCCGGACTGTACATCACTTCACTCCCAGAGAGAGAACGCTTCGAGTCGCTGTGTTGTCGGTACAAGACCTACACAGTAACAATTGAATTCGGGCACAGAAACTACGGATGCCGAATTATTTAACAATGTATTTCCTACAATTTATAATGTTAGCATTTCACAGAGTGCTGTATTCAACGCGTGTACAATCTTATTATGACACGCTAGCATAATAATTTACAAGGTTATCTATCTGTTCCATGAAATACAATTATGGATTATTTTCTAATTCTCAAACTTACCCATTTGAATTAATCTGTCCTGTACGAGATGCGTCCAACTTATAACATCCCCTATCACAAGAACAATGTGAAACTTCTGTCCCTTCTGTCCCTCTAGTCTTACGTATTTTTTATATCATCGACGCCATGATCGAACGCTTCTTTAAGAGTGTGTTCAACTCCTTCTGCAAGAGTTACGCGAGGAACTCCGGCATACCAACAGACGCCTACTACACATTGAGGAGAGTTTCGCCGCTACATCCTCACCCAGGACTTCTTCAGATGAGATACAGGACCTCCACTCGGTACTGAACATCAACACAGGCATAGGCAATCTGGTGACTGCCGTCAGCTCTAACCACGCCGCCGCCTCTGAAGCCTTAGAGACCGCAAGACTTGACAGGACAAAGTACTCACCGACATTCTCACTGACGTGCAAAGGATCTCAGCTACGGCAGCTGCCAACAAGAATGCCCTTCTCTCACTTCAACGGAAGGCTCAACACCTAGCAACACAGATTGCCGACATCAGAACTCACAGACCTACGTAACTTCATCAAGGAGCTTCACAAACACAGTATAAACGATAAACTAGATGAGATCCTGGAGAAACAAGTGCAGCTTCACCGGCGAATCACCGAGCTCCATCACGTCACCCACGCACCGCCGTCTGCGCACTACAACGCGACGACCTGAACTTCAAGGAACAAGCCGACTGCAACTTTCGCCTTTACTCCGAGTCCAGCTTGACTAACTACCCCCCGGAGCCCTCAGCCCGGACTTATGCCCCCTTACTGTCATCCCCTAAAGAGACTCTAAGTCGCACCCTACTCCCACGCGCCTCTATCAGAGCCTTCGTCATGATCGACGCCTGGCCATCATTCATTACCCGATTGCTGCCATTAGCAGCTCGCATTGCAACGTCACCTAGAACAATAGGAGTGCTTTTAGCGGGATCCCCCCAGGCTGTAATAAAGCCGCATCCACTTCCTTCCTATCTTCCCCTTCAGCTGCCGTGGTGCGGGCGCTGCGGACCCCTAGCACTCGTGGTACTTCTGACGTCACTGGAGGAACCTCGGGCCGAACATTCGAGTCCCTTCCTGATAGAGAGTTGTTCGGATTGGGTTGGACTCGAGGGGGCAGTGGTTCCCGATACACGTGGAAGATCGGGTACGTCTCCGAACGCGGTTGAGCGAAGCCATTAATATTCCCGCGTACTAGTCAGCATAGCTAGTAGAAGGTGTGCTAGATCACCAGGCGGCCCCACCGAGGTCATATTGATAGCCTTCCCTTTTTGGTATTGGCGCGCGTAATTGGCGTATCCACTTCCATCCCGTCTTGAGTCCACAGGACCAGATGGGGGGGGGGGCTTGTTAGTCTCTAGGTCTTGCCCCACTGAGGCGCCGGGCGTCCTTTTGGGACTCCCTGGTCGAAGGAGGACCGGGTCCTTGGTCCTACGGTCCAGGACTAATGGGAGTAGAACCTCTGGCATTAACTATCTTCACCTCTGTTAAATAAATAAATTGTTTTCTCGAAAAAAAAGGAGTGTGATTGACCACTGGAAAATCGCTGAGGTAATAGCGGCAGGACTAATGAATCTGCGACTAAGGAGAGTGACTTTCATCGTGGGAAACAGTCAAAAGTCGCTAGGAGACAGGTCAAGTGAGTGGGGAGCATGAGCAATCACTTCAAAGCTGTTGTCACGAAGAAATTCCTACGTCACGATCGTCCGATGCGCTGGTGCCTTGTTTTGATGAAAGATCACACGTCCAACCTTTTCCGCCCGTTTTTCACGCAATACTGAGAGGAGCTTATCGTTCAAAACATTTTGGTTAGGGTGCAGCTGTCACCGTAGTGTCCTTTGGAATGCAATGAGTAAGGATTACAGCACTGCTGTCCTAGAAGATGGCCATCATCATTTTGTCACCACTGACGCTCACCCGACAGCTTTTTGGTGGCGGTGAGTCTGTGTGCTTCCATTGAGCTGACTGGCGCTTCGTTTCAGTGTTGAAAACGGGCATTCACGTCTCATCCACTGCCACGATCAATTGAAAGAAAGTTCCGTTCATGCCGTCATCACACATCAACATCGCCTGACAATTTGCCACGCGCGCAGCCTTGTGATCATCCGTCAGCATTCGTGGCAACCACCTGGAAGACAATTTTCGTATTTTCAGATCTTCATGCAGGATTGTATACACAGATCCCATGGAAATGCCAATGTTGAAGGTGATGTCTGCAACTGTCTTGGTTTGTTGTCACACGATGTTCTGTCTTCATTGAACTGTTGCACCCAGGAACGTACATTACACACATCCATGGTACCATCATCATATGCCTTACTCAACTGTCTTGGTTTGTTGTCACACGATGTTCTGTCTTCATTGAACTGTTGCACCCAGGAACGTACATTACACACATCCATGGTACCATCATCATATGCCTTACTCAACTGTCTTGGTTTGTTGTCACACGATGTTCTGCCTTCATTGAACTGAACATTACACACATCCATGGTACAATCACCACATGCCTCACTTAACTGTCTTGGTTTGTTGTCACACGATGTTCTGCCTTCATTGAACTGAACATTACACACATCCATGGTACCATCACCACATGCCTCACTTAACTGTCTTGGTTTGTTGTCACACGATGTTCTGCCTTCATTGAACTGAACATTACACACATCCATGGTACCATCACCACATGCCTCACTTAACTGTCTTGGTTTGTTGTCACACGATGTTCTGCCTTCATTGAACTGTTGCACTCAGGAACGTACATTACACACATCCATGGTACCATCATCATATGCCTTACTCAACTGGCGAATGAATTTCAATAGGTGTCACACCACGAAAATGGAGAAAATGAATGATTACACGCTGTTCTTGCAATGAAAACGTTGCCATTTTAAGTATCAAAAACAGTCCTAGCTCTCGTCGCTGCCACTAGAGTTGTATGCACTGTACAGTGCTGCCATCTCTATCACGCATTCACAAAAAGTTCACCTGCGTTTTCAAAATATTGTGTTCGTTAAAGTAGTCATTCCCACATTCAGTTTTGTTTTTATCTATCCCTTTTCTGCTTTTCACTGATAACCATAAACATATGTTACGTTACAGAACAACGGTATTCGAACCTGTGTGCCCTTTGTGAGCATCCAGACCAGTGCGACTACCCGGACAAGTTCTCCGGATACGACGGTGCTCTCCGCTGTCTGGCAGAGAACGGCGGCGAGGTAGCATGGACCAAGGTCTATTTCGTCAAGAAACACTTTGGGGTGAGTAGCATATCTCTTCCATTGTTCTTCTTTGCATTCAGCCCTGTAGCTGATATATGGAACATAACCTATTAAATGAAATACAGCAAAGGGAACTGAGACATTTCAAACGTTTAATGAATTTAAAGGATTAACACAAAGTGGTAATAACATCATTGTAACCGTTATCAAACACATATAAAGTGATAATCAAACATTTATTGCTAAATACAGAAACCCTACATATAAATGTATAGTTATAAATAGGAATAAATATATAAAAACATATGAATGTCAAAAAGACGTGAAAACAAGAATTTATGAGTCTGCATTCATGGCATAGAGGTCGTTAAACATACCCTGAAGTCACATTCGGAGACGCTATATCGTTCACAAGAATTTCGACGTTCTCCGTAAAAAATAGAGACAGAATTTTGAAAGGTTCAGTTTCTACATATTTGCGCATAAATTAAATATTCACTGCAAATAGCAGATATGCACAAACCTGAAATGTAGTATATAACCAAAATAATGGAGCATACCACTAGGGCTCAGCAACGAAGTCATTCTCCTCCTTGCTTCAGCAGCACTTCCAAGCTTGGAAAGTTGTATGTACTGCAAAAGATGTAAATTGTGGTTATTCGTTGCAGCTGCCAATAGGAGATGGTCCAGCGACACCTAACGACCAGAATCCCGACAACTATGCCTACCTCTGTCCAGACGGTACGAAGAAACCTATCACTGGCCCGGCTTGTAGATGGGCTGCTCGACCCTGGCAAGGATATATCGCCGACAGTGAGGACCTTGGCGAGTAAGTAAAACAGCAGCTCTATGTATCCTGTACTCATTTGAACATCATTCCATTCATCGTCCGATATGACTTAACGTTGGAGGTTTTCTCTTATCCTGAAAGATGAATGTCTGGTAACTCTAAGCTCTATGTACCCTGTACTCGTTTGAACATCATTCCATTCATCGTCCGATATGACTTAACGTTGGAGGTTTTCTCTTATCCTGAAAGATGAATGTCTGATAACTCTAAGCTCTATGTATTCTGTAATCATTTGAACATCATTTCATTCATCGTCCGATATGACTTAACGTTGGAGGTTTTCTCTTATCCTGAAAGATGAATGTCTGGTAACTCTAAGCTCTCTGTACCCTGTACTCATTTGAACATCATTTCATTCATTCTCCGATATGACTTAACGTTGGAGGTTTTCTCTTATCCTGAAAGATGAATGTCTGACAACTCTAAGCTCTATGTACCCTGTACTCATTTGAACATCATTTCATTCATTGTCCGATATGACTTAACGTTGGAGGTTTTCTCTTATCCTGAAAGATGAATGTCTGGTAACTCTAAGCTCTATGTACCCTGTACTCGTTTGAACATCATTTCATTCATCGTCCGATATGACTTAACGTTGGAGGTTTTCTCTTATCCTGAAAGATGAATGTCTGGTAACTCTAAGCTCTATGTACCCTGTACTCATTTGAACATCATTTCATTCATCGTCCGATATGACTTAACGTTGGAGGTTTTCTCTTATCCTGAAAGATGAATGTCTGATAACTCTAAGCTCTATGTACCCTGTAATCATTTGAACATCATTTCATTCATCGTCCGATATGACTTAACGTTGGAGGTTTTCTCTTATCCTGAAAGATGAATGTCTGACAACTCTAAGCTCTATGTACCCTGTACTCATTTGAACATCATTTCATTCATTGTCCGATATGACTTAACGTTGGAGGTTTTCTCTTATCCTGAAAGATGAATGTCTGGTAACTCTAAGCTCTATGTACCCTGTACTCATTTGAAAATCATTTCACTCATCGTCTGATATAACTTAACGTTGGAGGTTTTCTCTTATCCTGAAAGATGAATGTCTGGTAACTCTAAGCTCTATGTACCCTGTACTCATTTGAAAATCATTTCATTCATTGTCCGATATGACTTAACGTTGGAGGTTTCCCCTTATCCTGAAAGATGAATGTCTGGTAGCTCTAAGCTCTATGTACCCTATACTCATTTGAAAATCATTTCATTCATCGTCCAATATGACTTAACGTTGGAGGTTTTCTCTTATCCTGAAAGATGAATATCTGGTAACTCTAAGCTCTATGTATCCTGTACTCATTTGTACATCATTTCATTCATCGTCCGATATGACTTAACGTTGGAGGTTTTCTCTTATCCTGAAAGATGAATGTCTGGTAACTCTAAGCTCTATGTACCCTGTACTCATTTGAACACCATTTCATTCATTGTCCGATATGACTTAACGTTGGAGGTTTTCTCTTATCCTGAAAGATGAATGTCTGGTAACTCTAAGCTCTATGTACCCTGTACTCATTTGAACATCATTTCATTCATCGTCCGATATGACTTAACGTTGGAGGTTTTCTCTTATCCTGAAAGATGAATGTCTGGTAACTCTAAGCTCTATGTACCCTGTACTCATTTGAACATCATTTCATTCATTGTCCGATATGACTTAACGTTGGAGGTTTTCTCTTATCCTGAAAGATGAATGTCTGGTAACTCTAAGCTCTATGTACTCTGTACTCATTTGAACATCATTCCATTCATTGTCCGATATGACTTAACGTTGGAGGTTTTCTCTTATCCTGAAAGATGAATGTCTGGTAACTCTAAGCTCTATGTACTCTGTACTCATTTGAACATCATTCCATTCATCGTCCGATATGACTTAACGTTGGAGGATTTCTCTTATCCTGAAAGATGAATGTCTGGTAACTCTAAGCTCTATAGACCGTGTATTCACTTGAATATAGTTTTTTGTTCTTTCAGAATAAGTGATAACCCTGCGAAACCGTTATCCAGTTAAATTACCCTGATCGAGAATTGAACTAGGGACCTCTTGAACGTGAGGCAGACACGCTACCATAATTCATACATGCATGGATGAAAGAATTTCCATCTTACATTTGACTATCCGAATTTTATGAAAGTTTAAGTTTCCCAAACTTTCTTTCATTTTGTAATGTTTGCCTTTAAGCTGAGGTATATGCGCGCGATATGAAGATCGATCGGGTTCCAAGTCCTCATTCGGTAAGTTTCGTTTAACTCCGTAAACATAGATGACAACTTTGACATTTGAAATGCGCTATACACTGACATCTAGTGGCTAATACGCTAAGCTTTATCGCGTCCTGCATATTTTGTTTTGATCAATTTCGAGGTTAATTAGCTAACCAGTTTACAACAATCGTATGTTATAGACTAATTTACTACAAGAAATGTCATAATATAAATATTACAGGTTTGTGAATGTACTATGCTCCCAGTGCTCATTTACATGGTTATAGTTCTAAAAATTCATTAACTGTATAAAATCAGTGTGCATGCAAAAATTTCTTAACCTTATTCTTAAAGTGTTTTAATGATGCAGCAATGAATTTGGAAGTTTATTATGTAACATTATCACTTTCTAGTTAAAGCTTCCTTCATAAAGGCTCGTTTGGTGCTCTCGAATTGCCAGTTTATCCTTGTTACGAGTGTACATCAGCATTTACTTGAAAATGATTTATATTTGTATGAAGATTTGTGGATGTTAAGACTCTCGAAAGGGGACATCTCCGTATAACTGTGATCTGAATGCAATTGAGCTTTCGTGGGCAAAACTAAGGAATGTTTTCAGAGGATGCAACGTTACTTGTAATATCTTCGCTTATCTTACACGCTATTTTGCTGAACTGTGTCTTTCAAGGTTGGCCACACTGCAGAAACAAAAGAGCTTTAGCTCTCGCTTCTTTCCCTCTGCCCGCACCACACGTAAATAATCCAGCGCTCAACTTATATATGTTCCTAGTTAGTATTTTGGAATACCTATTGTACTTCTCTGCAATATTATTTTAAAATTTCTCTTATCTCATTTTGTTTTTTCTGTGACCACATTTTCAAATAAAAAAGAAATATCCCTAAGATGTTGCACTTACTGTGTAAATAATGTCGTAGCATAAAACGATCGCTAACAATACTTGTATTAGAAATGTTATGGTATAGTAGCCTCTTTGGTTGGAGATGTTCTCAAGAGGAGCAAGTGTAGGGTGACATTAGTAATACTCTTGCTGTAATAAATTTAATGCTAATTAATTCATTTTCCAACTAGAGACGTTGCTGATCTTAAATCTCAGATCACTCTGGCAAACTTACAAGGGGAAGCGCATCACGCAGCTTGGCTCAGTAAAATATTCGACCTTAACAACAAGACCGTAGCTGTGGACAACCCTGCAGGTCCATTCTCTCCTCTGGATTATCTCAACAAGGGTAAGTAAGCTCACCAAACTCCAACTTTCCGACCATAATGAGGGATTTCTTGAACGCGAAGTGGGTTTTCAGAGACTATGAGGGAGGTCTGAAAAATTTCTGACCTAATAAAGATACAAGACACTTTTTTAAAAGTTTTATTATTTATTTCTTCATTATTTATCTGGTCAGTTCAAGCAGTTGAAACCTTAATTCGTGGATTTTCGCCATTGCAACCGCTGATGGGTGAGATGGTGCGCTGTCATGGTGAAATAGGATTTTCTTTTTCTACAAATGTGGCCGTTTTT
The DNA here is from genome assembly GCA_030765055.1 of Mantis religiosa. Taxonomy (NCBI): domain Eukaryota; kingdom Metazoa; phylum Arthropoda; class Insecta; order Mantodea; family Mantidae; genus Mantis; species Mantis religiosa. The sequence continues at coordinate 215,404,298 of CM060952.1, forward strand.
CCGCAAGTTCTGCCTACAGCTTGTCAAGTAATGATGCGTAGTATGCTCCTGTAATAGTTTTTCCTTTTGGAAGATAATCGATTAAAATAACTCCATGACTATCCCAAAAAAACAGTCGTCATTACTTTCCCAGCCGTAAAAAAACAGTTTTTGCTTTCTTGGAGCCGTTCCCCCTTTGCAGTTCACTGTTTGGACTCTATTTTTGTTTCGGGCGTATAAAGGTGTATCCAGGTTTCATCTAAAGTAATTAATCGGCGCCAAAACTCGGATTTATTGCACCTAAACTGCGCCAACAGAGCGTTGGAAATGTCCATTCGAACACAGTTTTGGTCTAACGTGAGCAAACGCGGCACCCAACACGCGGACAGCTTCCTCATGTCGAAATCTTGATTTAATATGTGACAAACACGTTCTTTTGATATGTTCATAGCCTCTGCTATCTCTCTCACTTTAATTCGGCGGTCGTCCAGCACCATTTGGTGAACGTTAGCGATTTTTTCTTCGATAGTTGCAGCTTTTGGACGTCCCGAACGTTCAACGTCTCCCAAGCTCTTACGGCCACGTTTAAATTCAGTTGGTAAATGATGGTGCAGAGTCCCCATACACAGAATCCAACTTATCTTTGATTTGCGTAGGCGTATTGCCTTTCAAAAACAAATATTTAATGACAGCTCGATACCCGATTTTGTCCATTTTCATAAAAACACTCACATCAACTCAAACGACTGTTACATAACAACTGAGCATCCAAAATGGCTGAAACATTGGTGAGTAACTGTGAACAGTTGAACAACGAAATTCACTTGCTTGTATTTACGAGTGCAGCCATTTTCATGTTGAGGTTGGAAACTTTTCAGAACACCCTAGTAATCATCGCCTACAAAACAAGACATGTGTTACCTCAATGAATTCATTAACAGAAGAGTGGATAAGAAGGCTTTGTCCATATAATTTAGATGTAGATTTTCATTTGTTCACATTTCAATTGATCATTTTTTCTTAATGTCCAATAAAATATGAAAACGCATTTCGGTTTTATTATTGCTGTTTACAGTTTTTTCAAGTACTGCTTGAAGTAATTCGCTAATCACGAGCTATAACTTATCAGATCTCGTATTCCCAATATGCATTGTCGACCTGCTAAATATCACTTACAGTTCCTACTACTCAATATACTATATGGTGTCAAACGTCCTGCAGTTTTGTATCATACTTTAATCTCAAAACATGGTGAACATTAATTTATGACGTGTTTAATGCAGTGCTAAACTGGATATTTATTGCAATATCCATTCTTGCTCACAGAATGGCTATACATTAATTTACACGAAAGCAATGTACTGAACAAACACGTCATGTTGCAGCCAACTACACGGATGTGATCGAACGAAACTCTGGAGTCCCAATGCGTCCAGTGCGCATTTGTGTTGTATCCGACGTGGAGCTACAGAAATGTCACGCCTTGAAGAAGTCAGCCTTCTCCAGAGACATTCGCCCACCATTTGACTGCGTCCAGGAGTCATCCCTACATGACTGTCTCAAGACCGTACGTGACGACGGCGCAGATATCATCACTCTAGACGGCGGAGAAGTGCTGATGGCACAAAGGTAACAAATATGTTTACCAAGTTTGGACTTCCGTGCCAAATACCCTACGTAGTGTAGTCCAGTCCATTCTCTCTGTCTCCTCTCATCTCATACTTCCTCCCGGGGATACCCCACTTGGGGACATAGGTACAATAGACCAAGTTTGGACTTCCGTGCCGAATACCCTCCGTAGTGCAGTCCAGTCCAGTCTCTCTGTCTCCTCTCACCTCATACTTCCTCCCGGGGATACCCCACTTGGGGACATAGGTACAATATACCAAGTTTGGACTTCTGTGCCGAATACCCTACGTAGCGTAGTCCAGTCCAGTCTCTCTGTCTCCTCTCTCCTCATCCCTCCTCCCGGGGATGCCCCACTTGGGGACATAGGTACAATAGACCAAGTTTGGACTTCTGTGCCGAATACCCTACGTAGCGTAGTCCAGTCCAGTCTCTCTGTCTCCTCTCTCCTCATCCCTCCTCCCGGGGATGCCCCACTTGGGGACATAGGTACAATAGATCAAGTTTGGACTTCCGTGCCGAATACCCTACGTAGCGTAGTCCAGTCCAGTCTCTCTGTCTCCTCTCTCCTCATCCCTCCTCCCGGGGATGCCCCACTTGGGGACATAGGTAAAATAGACCAAGTTTGGACTTCTGTGCCGAATACCCTACGTAGCGTAGTCCAGTCCAGTCTCTCTGTCTCCTCTCTCCTCATCCCTCCTCCCGGGGATGCCCCACTTGGGGACATAGGTACAATAGATCAAGTTTGGACTTCCGTGCCGAATACCCTACGTAGCGTAGTCCAGTCCAGTCTCTCTGTCTCCTCTCTCCTCATCCCTCCTCCCGGGGATGCCCCACTTGGGGACATAGGTACAATAGACCAAGTTTGGACTTCCGTGCCAAATACCCTACGTAGTGTAGTCCAGTCCATTCCCTCTGTCTCCTCTCATCTCATACTTCCTCCCGGGGATACCCCACTTGGGGACATAGGTACAATAGACCAAGTTTGGACTTACGTGCCGAATACCCTCCGTAGTGTAGTCCAGTCCATTCTCTCTGTCTCCTCTCATCTCATACTTCCTCCCGGGGATGCCCCACTTGGGGACATAGGTACAATAGACCAAGTTTGGACTTCTGTGCCGAATACCCTACGTAGCGTAGTCCAGTCCAGTCTCTCTGTCTCCTCTCTCCTCATCCCTCCTCCCGGGGATGCCCCACTTGGGGACATAGGTACAATAGATCAAGTTTGGACTTCCGTGCCGAATACCCTACGTAGCGTAGTCCAGTCCAGTCTCTCTGTCTCCTCTCTCCTCATCCCTCCTCCCGGGGATGCCCCACTTGGGGACATAGGTACAATAGATCAAGTTTGGACTTCCGTGCCGAATACCCTACGTAGCGTAGTCCAGTCCAGTCTCTCTGTCTCCTCTCTCCTCATCCCTCCTCCCGGGGATGCCCCACTTGGGGACATAGGTAAAATAGACCAAGTTTGGACTTCTGTGCCGAATACCCTACGTAGCGTAGTCCAGTCCAGTCTCTCTGTCTCCTCTCTCCTCATCCCTCCTCCCGGGGATGCCCCACTTGGGGACATAGGTACAATAGATCAAGTTTGGACTTCCGTGCCGAATACCCTACGTAGCGTAGTCCAGTCCAGTCTCTCTGTCTCCTCTCTCCTCATCCCTCCTCCCGGGGATGCCCCACTTGGGGACATAGGTACAATAGACCAAGTTTGGACTTCCGTGCCAAATACCCTACGTAGTGTAGTCCAGTCCATTCCCTCTGTCTCCTCTCATCTCATACTTCCTCCCGGGGATACCCCACTTGGGGACATAGGTACAATAGACCAAGTTTGGACTTACGTGCCGAATACCCTCCGTAGTGTAGTCCAGTCCATTCTCTCTGTCTCCTCTCATCTCATACTTCCTCCCGGGGATGCCCCACTTGGGGACATAGGTACAATAGACCAAGTTTGGACTTCTGTGCCGAATACCCTACGTAGCGTAGTCCAGTCCAGTCTCTCTGTCTCCTCTCTCCTCATCCCTCCTCCCGGGGATGCCCCACTTGGGGACATAGGTACAATAGATCAAGTTTGGACTTCCGTGCCGAATACCCTACGTAGCGTAGTCCAGTCCATTCTCTCTGTCTCCTCTCACCTCATCCCTCCTCCCGGGGATGCCCCACTTGGGGACATAGGTACAATAGACCAAGTTTGGACCTCCGTGCCGAATACCCTACGTAGCGTAGTCCAGTCCATTCTCTCTGTCTCCTCTCACCTCATCCCTCCTCCCGGGGATGCCCCACTTGGGGACATAGGTACAATAGACCAAGTTTGGACCTCCGTGCCGAATACCCTACGTAGCGTAGTCCAGTCCATTCTCTCTGTCTCCTCTCACCTCATCCCTCCTCCCGGGGATGCCCCACTTGGGGACATAGGTACAATAGACCAAGTTTGGACTTCCGTGCCGAATACCCTACGTAGCGTAGTCCAGTCCATTCTCTCTGTCTCCTCTCACCTCATCCCTCCTCCCGGGGATGCCCCACTTGGGGACATAGGTACAATAGATCAAGTTTGGACCTCCGTGTCGAATACCCTACGTAGCGTAGTCCAGTCCATTCTCTCTGTCTCCTCTCACCTCATCCCTCCTCCCGGGGATGCCCCACTTGGGGATACACGTATAATAGACCAAGTTTGGACCTTCGTGCCGAATACCCTACGTAGCGTAGTCCAGTCCATTCTCTCTGTCTCCTCTCACCTCATCCCTCCTCCCGGGGATGTTCCACTTGGGGACATAGGTACAATAGATCAAGTTTGGACTTCCGTGCCGAATACCCTACGTAGCGTAGTCCAGTCCATTCTCTCTGTCTCCTCTCACCTCATCCCTCCTCCCGGGGATGCCCCACTTGGGGACATAGGTACAATAGACCAAGTTTGGACCTCAGTGCCGAATACCCTCCGTAGTGTAGTCCAGTCCAGTCTCTCTGTCTCCTCTCACCTCATCCTTTCTCCCGGGGATGCCCCACTTGGGGACATAGATACAATAGACCAAGTTTGGACCTCAGTGCCGAATACCCTACGTAGTGTAGTCCAGTCCAGTCTCTCTGTCTCCTCTCACCTCATCCTTTCTCCCGGGGATGCCCCACTTGGGGACATAGGTACAATAGACCAAGTTTGGACCTCAGTGCCGAATACCCTACGTAGTGTAGTCCAGTCCAGTCTCTCTGTCTCCTCTCACCTCATCCTTTCTCCCGGGGATGCCCCACTTGGGGACATAGGTACAATAGACCAAGTTTGGACCTCAGTGCCGAATACCCTACGTAATGTAGTCCAGTCCAGTCTCTCTGTCTCCTCTCACCTCATCCTTTCTCCCGGGGATGCCCCACTTGGGAACATAGGTACAATAGACCAAGTTTGGACCTCCGTGTCGAATACCCTACGTAGTGTAGTCCAGTCCAGTCTCTCTGTCTCCTCTCACCTCATCCTTTCTCCCGGGGATGCCCCACTTGGGGACATAGATACAATAGACCAAGTTTGGACCTCAGTGCCGAATACCCTACGTAGTGTAGTCCAGTCCAGTCTCTCTGTCTCCTCTCACCTCATCCTTTCTCCCGGGGATGCCCCACTTGGGGACATAGGTACAATAGACCAAGTTTGGACCTCAGTGCCGAATACCCTACGTAGCGTAGTCCAGTCCAGTCGCTCTGTCTCCTCTCACCTCATCCTTTCTCCCGGGGATGCCCCACTTGGGGACATAGGTACAATAGATCAAGTTTGGACTTCCGTGCCGAATACCCTACGTAGCGTAGTCCAGTCCATTCTCTCTGTCTCCTCTCACCTCATCCCTCCTCCCGGGGATGCCCCACTTGGGGACATAGGTACAATAGACCAAGTTTGGATCTCAGTGCCGAATACCCTACGTAGTGTAGTCCAGTCCAGTCGCTCTGTCTCCTCTCACCTCATCCTTTCTCCCGGGGATGCCCCACTTGGGGACATAGGTACAATAGACCAAGTTTGGATCTCAGTGCCGAATACCCTACGTAGTGTAGTCCAGTCCAGTCTCTCTGTCTCCTCTCACCTCATCCTTTCTCCCGGGGATGCCCCACTTGGGGACATAGGTACAATAGATCAAGTTTGGACTTCCGTGCCGAATACCCTACGTAGCGTAGTCCAGTCCATTCTCTCTGTCTCCTCTCACCTCATCCCTCCTCCCGGGGATGCCCCACTTGGGGACATAGGTACAATAGACCAAGTTTGGATCTCAGTGCCGAATACCCTACGTAGTGTAGTCCAGTCCAGTCGCTCTGTCTCCTCTCACCTCATCCTTTCTCCCGGGGATGCCCCACTTGGGGACATAGATACAATAGACGAAGTTTGGACCTCCGTGCCGAATACCCTACGTAGCCTAGTCCAGTCCATTCTCTCTGTCTCCTCTCACCTCCTCCCTCCTCCCGGGGATGCCCCACTTGGGGACATAGGTACAATAGACCAAGTTTGGACCTCAGTGCCGAATACCCTACGTAGTGTAGTCCAGTTCAGAGTGTACAGGAAATGATTACCTGGTGTTTTGGCCTGTTGTCCAAGGGAAGCAGCAAGAGAATCCTCTGGCCATGGCACTGAAGATGTTCTATATAGCTTTGCACGAAACTTCTGGAAGAAGAGCATCCACTGAACCGCGGTCCATAAACCCAGATAATCATTTCCTATGTAATGAGACTAGAGGTGAATGTAGAACTATGTTCAAAGTGACAGAAAGTGTGTAAAGTTTACAAATAGCCTTAACAAGTTATAAATATTGGAGAAGTGCCATACTCGTGAATAGCTATGACTGTCATTTTTGTTTCAGGGAGTATAACCTGAAGCCCATTGTGGCTGAACAGTACGGAGAACATGGCAGTCTCTACTATGCAGTTGCCGTCGTCAAGAAGGATTCCAGCTATCAATCTTTGGAAGATTTGCGTGGAGCCAAGTCGTGCCACACAGGCTACGGCAGAACAGCTGGTGAGTGTTACTTCCATCAGTAGGTACCAAACTAATTGCAAACAATTCACCATTTACCTGCTTCGAGGTTTATTCATAAAGTAAGGTCCGTTATTTTATGTAAATTAAAGCATCATAAAAATTTGTAAAAAAATTTAATTGGATTCCTTAAAACTTTCTGTGTTTTTCGACAGAGTTGCCATATTTGTTTAGATATTTGTCATAACGTTGTACAAGCTTCAGTATACCGACGTCACACACGTCTGCCGCCTGTGAGGCTAGTCAGAGTAGCGCAGTAAGCGTCTGCATTGGTGGTTGTCCCTCGTTCCATAAACTCGACTAGTAACACTGCATGTCTATCCCAAAACATCACTTTCCGTGTTGAGATTGTCTGCTTGACCTTGACTGGTGATGTCGTGTGGCGCCATTCCATCGATTGACCTTTTGACTCAGGAATCATGTGAGAAACTCACGTCTCGTCTCCAGTGACAATGTGTTCCAATAGTTAATCTTCCTCATGATATCGGTTCAAAAAGTTCAGTGCACAAGCCATTCTTGTCTTTTTGTGTTCCCCAGTAAGCAGCCTTGGAAACCAAAGTGAACACAATTTGCGAAATTGCAAAGAGACAATTTTGTACAGAGTTGTTCTACCCACATCCGGAAATTCCATTGATAAAGTGGAAATTGTGAATCGCCGGTTTTCACAGATCATTGAAAGCTCGAACCTACTTACGCAGTTTCTTGTCACTTATCTTATTGGGGCCTTACACTTCACTGATCTGTCAATGAATGTCCGCTGCTGAAATGTTCCTTGTCGTCAAAAACCGAATCACAGTCGGCGGGCCACTCCATTGTTTGAAACAAAACACTGCACCACTACCAATGCGCAAAGCACGCCGGGAGTTGGTCCGCATGCGCGTTTCAATAACCCTCGTAGAATGAGAATACCTTTGATGTTATTTTATCGTGTTTTCAGGATGGAACGTTCCACTGTACACGCTTCTACAGAAGAACCTCATCAGTAAGGATAGCTGCCCCTACAGCGTAGCCCTAGCTCAGTACTTCAGCGGTGGTAGTTGCGTACCTGGTGCTTTGGACGCGGCCAATAACCCACACAATCAAAACCCTGAGAGCCTCTGCGCACTCTGTGCTGGCAAACAACCTGGTAAGTACTTCTCAAATATTCCCCATCTGTTTATATCTACCTAAACAAATGAATTACTCTTGCAGCAACTAAGAAAAATAACGTTAAGGTGAAAATGTACTACATATCTCAACAATGCTATTTCCATGATTTTTGGGTGCACATTACTAAGAAATTATTATTGACATGAACACGAAAATTTTCAGGCATGTTCTTAAAACCTTTATCTTTAATAATACCTATTATTATTTAAAAAATTTACTGATAATTTGTTATAATATTTTAGTTTTTGTAAAAAAAGCACTGATATTTCAGAAAATTTTATTTTTTAAATAAGTATTATGAATCTCAGAGAAAAATCCGTTCTTATTATTATTGTTATGAGTCCGCGTAATACACACAAAAAAATCATATGTTTTGGTTGATTAGTTTTTAAAAAGGTGTACCAGAACCTGAAAAAATGTGAAAGTGAGAAAAACAACTTTAAAGTTGATATGTTGATTACTGACTTCTCACATGAGTCAGAACATTCCTGCTACATAGTCTTGACCCTCTGTATTCTAATTTGTTCACTTCAAGTTGCTCTTCATTTGTCTTGCCTTCGTGGTCAGTTCTTCAATTATTTTATCTGCTCTCAGGACTCGCAGCTTATCAATTTCTGTATATGACTACTATCATGATCAGCACGTGTATTGTGTGAACTGGACCTACTAACCTCAATATTACATGTGCTTTCATTGTCTATTCTATTTATATTTTCTACATTAACTTTTGTGTGTTTAGTAAAACGACTGCCTGTAAATTTTCTCTTTCGAAATGTTTTTGGCTACTCATATCATATATTCACCAATAACTAGTACAAAATATTATTCAGAACAAATAACTGTTCACATTCACAGCCAAAGACAAAAGAAAAACTAGCATTATTGGAATTAGTGGTACCAACAGAAAGCTTGAAAGATCACTTACAAAGCAAGACTTACTTCAGAATTATCGGTTCAGTATTACAGAAGTTATGATCGATTTTCTGAAAGTTTATGAAAAGGGGCGTGGCAAAAACTTAAGACCCACTAATGTAATTAGCAAATTAGATATAAAATATTGCTACAATGAATTTCTTAGCTATATATTTGGAATCTAAAGGAATGACATTATAATAAACAGTAAAAATAAAAAGGAAGTGAATTTTAACCCCAAGTGCAGTACCTTCTCACCTTAAGTGAAGCTTTATTGTTATTTTAAACTATACTTATCTTAATATAAGCCCGTACGTGTATGAAAACCAATACGTTCACAAACATCCAGAACAGTTGCGAAGCGCGCAATTAAGCGCTGAAAGCTCCGGTTCCCGAAACATTTCAGGAGAAAAACAACAAATCACTAAATTCACGCCAAACAATATTTAATTTGCTCTGAATACTTTTTCAAAATTAATTCGTGAACTTCCGCGGTGCTGCAGACAATCAGCTGCTTGGATTCGAGTGACCAGTTTCCGAGTTCATTCAATACTGTATTGTTGCGTATATAGGCTGAGCGGGACTCACAAGTTACTATAACATTCATTTTCTGTGCCTTGAGTTTGGGCAAAGCTGTTTGTTCATGGTTAAGCTTAAATTTTACTGACTGGCAAAACATGTCATTTAAACTGGTGACTGATCAAGGGTGGCCAGTAACATGTCTCAACACGTTCTCAATTAGGTAAAGAGTGATTGCACAAGATGATTCAATATTTGGGAGGAAAATAATAGCTTGCGTGGGAATTGCTGAATTGGCTAGTAGCTGCCATTTTGGGCAGGACCACGTGGACTTTAGGCTGGGGGAAGTTGATACTGGGAGATTACTCAGTGAACTTGCATGAGAGTTTATTTTAAAGTGCTTGTCGAAGTTAGATCGACCGGTCCAAACATCGCTTGCGAGCTGGACAAAACTCCAACACATCACTCAAGGTATAGTTAGCATATGTCAATATGTATTTACTTATTTCTAAAGCATCCCTGATCTCTTGCCCTGTACACTACCAAAACTCTCAGAATACATTTACTATTCCGCTCACAAAAGTTAAAGACATATGAACGTTGCCCAATGTTCAAGCGCAGCGCTGTTGCCAAGTGTACGTACTTCTGTGTACATAAGAGCAGTTTTACCCGCCAGCAAATGTTTTGGCTACTCTTCCCGTAATTAAACAATACATGAAACATACCTTAAATATTAAGATCTTACCTTGACACACGTCACAGCAGTGGAACAGCAAGCACGGTGTACGCTCACTTCTTCTAAGGATGAAGCAGCTTCACTGCAAATCCGTGACACTGTGTTCACACTACCTACACCACAACGTTACAGAGTTAATTGAAAAATCTACAGTTCCCTATGTGCTGGATTGGAAAGCTTTCTTAAAAACTTGTTCATATTAAATATAATTGTTCTTCCCTGAGAATGAATCACTTCACGTTTGTTGATCAAAGAATCGAGGGACATCTTCACGCACTTGGATCACAAACACCAGGAAAGATATGTGTACAATAATAATTTAATGTAATATTAACAATATTTCAGCTCGAGCTCAACACATGATTTAACGATGCCATTCACTGTAACATAATGACAACTGTACTCTGAAAACGAACTGAAAATTAACTCTGTTTCAAACTGTGTGACTTCTGTTTTAATGGTTGGTACATTATGTATTTATGCTTCAGATAAATGTTATGAGGAAAGAATGGTGTTGTTTTTCAGTCTTATCTGTGTTAAATGGATGGATGTTGGGTAACTATAACCATGTGAAAGATAAAACGTACATCGTTCGTGTTCTAAGTATCGTACAGACAGTGGCCGCGCCGTGGCTCAGTGGTTAGACAGCTTGGCTCTCACCAAGGCGGCCCGGGTTCGATCCCAGGCAACCGAGTGGACAACACGGCGCTGGGGCGGGTTTTCTCCGGGATCTCCGGTTTCCCCCACCATCTCATTCCACCAGTGCTCCTTCATCTCATGTATCATCAGTCATCACCTGCGGTGCCGTATGTAGTAAAAGCGGGCGTTAAACACTACACATTTCACTTCATTCGTACAGACAGGATTTTTGTATGGTCATGATCAGAAAATAAAATTCTTTCTTATTATAAGATTGACATCAGTAATATTCAAGTATTTATCCGTAACATTTAACCATAACCATGTGAAGATAAAACGTACATCGCTCGTGTTCTAAGTATCGTAGAGACAGGATTTTTGTACTGTCATGATCAGAACATTAAATTCGTTCTTATTATAAGATTGGTATCTGTTATTTCTCAAACATATAAGCGAGCGTAATTAATATAATGTCCTAAGTTGAGGCGCGCGAGATGCGTGTACTACATTCGGCAGCGCTGCTAGGCGTGGCAAGGTTAGGATTGGCCTGAGTCTTCTACCCCCGTTTTCATGTAGCTCTAGCAATTTCCTTGCCCCGTAGTTACGCTCCCTGTTGCGATATAGGGATGTCAGTAAAACCCCTTTCTTTTACCCCTTACAACTCTGTATGTAACATTATTTACGCATTCGTAACCTTGAATACTATGCTTCGTAGATGTCGTTGTTGTAGCTCCACTGCTGTGAAGTAGTATTTGCCTGCGAGTTTTTCGGATTAAATTTGCACAGGATTTGACCCTTAACCTATGTGCCCATGTATCTATTCCAAAAATTATATTGTATATCCTTGTTACTGTGGAAGGACTTTTGTAAAATTGACGCTAATTACATAACGACATTTACTGCCATTTCTTTTATATACCTAATGCGTTTAGAAGTAATTGTCCATCTAATGCTATGCCTAAATACTTAAACGTTTTGTGTATTTTTATATTTACGTCATAAATTTTTATAGTGGCGCCTCTTTTGACTTCTCCCTTAAGAATCACATTTGGCGATTTATGTAGGGCCAATTTTAATTTGGTTCTGACACACCACTGTTCAAGAGCGTCAGGTATCTGTTCTAATTCTAATCTCTTCTTAGCTTCTACCATAATGATATCTTCGGCGTAAGCCACTATCTCATATACGTCTTGCATATTCCTAACTTCCTGTAGCATTACTTCTTGTAACGGCAGTATCAGGCAGCGATTAGGAGGCGCCGAATTAATCCAAGTCAGATAATTAAAAGAAATGCTTTGCTAAACTAATATAACAATTTCGTTATAATAATATGAAATTAGAATGGATAAAATAGCAGTTGACTTCAAGAATAAGAAGGGAAGAATATAATTTAATATAACATATATACAAGCATCCGGGCAAGAAAGAGAAACTATTCTTGTAAAAATCTGTACACGACGGAGAGACAGAAAAGAAGGACCGTTACCTTCTTTGTGTTAGTAAAAGTTCAATGTCTGAAAATTATTGTATTCTTTCAGCCAGGAATGTTTTGGGACAAAGGACTTTCAAAATGAAGTTGAGCACGAATGCTAAAGAGATTTACTTCGCTGATTTGATAACGATGTATACCGTTACAAACAACTGAGGGTAGGCGTTTCCAAACTCAGGGCAGGCTGAAAGTCAGTGAGTCATATGAGTTTTGCAAACCAATGCGAAAATTCGGAGTAAAATGAGAAACCAATAATAATGTAACATTTGAGAAGCGTGAGCTAGTTTGGTCATGTGATAAAGTTAGAGAAGGGAGCAGAATAAGGTTCGAACTGAATGGTGAAGTGAGAAAACGTTTACTACGACAGGAAGGACGTGTTCATGTGAATTAAGAATAGAAGCGAAGATTTCGAAGTCTGAAATGTTAGGAATTTTACTAACAGGTGGTGACCGATCCAAGTCGATAAACAAACATAGATTCAAGAATTAAACCAAATAATTCTACAACAAACAAAGGGTTGTTAATACGACTGAGAAGCCAATAATCACCAAAATCCATTTCCTACAACCATTCACCTGAGGATAACAGAAGTCATAGCTACAATTAAGCTCCGATTAGAACCCAATTAAATTTAACAATGGTATGCGGGTTTGCCGCATTCTGTAATTATATCCCAAAATAAAGGCACTAAAATGATAACGGCGATCTAGCGATCCTACAGAAAGTCAGACTGATATTGCAGAATGTGTACAGATTGATTGACAACACAAATTGATGTGAATTTGTTTCAACAGGTGAAGGAACATCTGAACATCGCTGCTCTGCCAGTCCTGATGAGGCTTACTTTGGTTACACCGGAGCTTTCCGTTGTCTTGCATCCGGCAGCGGAGATGTGGCCTTCGTACAACACACAACCGTCCCTGAGAATACAGGTAAGTTCGCTAGTTACAATTGTCGAGCCTGGGACGTTCCTCTCTGTGCTACGTGTTCGACTTCTTGGCCCCAGATTTCCTGGAGGGTGCGTTGGGTTTGGGGAGGGGATTGGGTATGCTGGGCCCATTGTTCCTATGCCCCAAGTGGGGCACCCTGGGAGGAAGGATGAGGCGAAGGAGACAGAGGGCGGCCGACCCAAGGAGCGACGACAGTACAGAGGGCAGGGTCCCTACAGTTTACTTGGATAGAGTCTTCCCCCGACAAGCCAGGACAACGGACACGCTCCCCTACAAGCTACGACAGTACAGTGGGCAGGGTCCCTAGTTTACTTGCATAGAGACTTCCCCCGAATGGCCAGGACAACGAACTCGTTCCCCTACAAGTCACGACAGTACAGAGGGCAGGGTCCCCACAGTTTACTTGGATAGAGACTTCCCCCGACAGGCCAGGACAACGAACTCGTTCCCCTACAAGTCACGACGGTACAGAGGACAGGGTCCCTACAGTTTACTTGGATAGAGACTTCCCCCGACAGGCCAGGACAACGAACACGTTCCCCTACAAGTCACGACAGTACAAAGGGCAGGGTCCCTACAGTTTTCTTGGATATAGACTTCCCCGACAGGCCAGGACAACGTACACGTTCCCCTACAAGCCACAACAGTACAAAGGGCAGGGTCCCTACAGTTTACTTGGATATAGACTTCCCCGACAGGCCAGGACAACGTACACGTTCCCCTACAAGTCACGACAGTACAGAGGACAGGGTCCCTAGAGTTTACTTGGATATAGACTTCCCCGACAGGCCAGGACAACGATCACGTTCCCCTACAAGCCAGAACAGTACATAGGGCAGGGTCCCTAGAGTTTACTTGGATAGAGACTTCCCCCGACAAGCCAGGACAACGGACACGCTCCCCTACAAGCTACGACAGTACAGAGGGCAGGGTCCCTAGTTTACTTGGATAGAGTCATCCCCCGACAGGCCAGGACAACGTACACATTCCCCTACAAGTCACGACAGTACAGAGGACAGGGTCCCTACAGTTTACTTAGAGACTTCCCCCGACAGGCCAGGACAACGAACACGTTCCCCTACAAGCCACGACAGTACAAAGGGCAGGGTCCCTACAGTTTACTTGGATAGAGACTTCCCCGACAGGCCAGGACAACGAACACGTTCCCCTACAAGCCACGACAGTACAGAGGGCAGGGTCCCTACAGTTTACTTGGATAGAGACTTCCACCGACAGGGCAGGACAACGGACACGTTCCCCTACAAGCCATTACAGTACAGAGGGCAGGGTCCCTACAGTTTACTTGGATACGTTCCCCTACAAGCCACGACAGTACAGAGGCCAGGGTCCCTACAGTTTACTTGGATACGTTCCCGTACAAGCCACGACAGTACAGAGGGCAGAGTCCCTACAGTTTACTTGGATAGAGACTTCCACCGACAGGGCAGGACAACGGACACGTTCCCCTACAAGCCACGACAGTACAGAGGGCAGGGTCCCTACAGTTTACTTGGATACGTTCCCCTACAAGCCACGACAGTACAAAGGGCAGGGTCCCTACAGTTTACTTGTATAGGTACGTTCCTCTACAAGCCACGACAGTACAGAGGGCAGGGTCCCTACAGTTTACTTGGATACGTTCCCCTACAAGCTACGACAGTACAGAGAGCAGGGTACCTACTCTTTACTTAGATAGAGACTTCCCCCGACAGGCCAGGACAACGGACACGTTCCCCTACAAGCCACGACAGTACAGAGGGCAGGGTCCCTACAGTTTACTTGGATACGTTCCCCTACAAGCCACGACAGTACAGAGGCCAGGGTCCCTACAGTTTACTTGGATACGTTCCCTACAAGCCACGACAGTAGAGAGGGCAGGGTCCCTATAGTTTACTTGGATACGTTCCCCTACAAGCCACGGCAGTACAGAGGGCAGGGTACCTACAGTTTACTTGGATACGTTCCCCTACAAGCCACGACAGTACAGAGGGCAGGGTCTCTACAGTTTACTTGGATACGTTCCCGTACAAGCCACGACAGTACCGAGGGCAGGGTCCCTACAGTTTACTTGGATACGTTCCTCTACAAGCCACGACAGTACAGAGGGCAGGGTCCCTACAATTTACTTGGATAGAGACTTCCCCCGACAGGCCAGGACAACGAACATGCTCCCCTACAGCGGGACGGCAACGAGTCGAGCAGCCGAGCCCCAAAGGTCCCTGACTGACGTTCTCGAAAGAGGAGCGGAGACTTGCAATTGACCTACCGGAGGAGGAAGTATTTACCAGGAGCATATCATCCTGCCATGCACCACCGAGACATCCGCCGACACTTCTACCCTGAAAGAGACTACCAGAGGAGAGATGATGTTAAATGATAATGGAGATATAATGGAGAGACAGGAAATTCGGGGATGTAATTAACCTACACAGCATTCGCCTAGCGACCCGGGAAAACCCCAGAAAAAACCCATGGATTAGGTAGGTCAGCCATGGGCATCGAATCCGGGCCTCCCGAATATGGGGCACAGACGAAACCACGTTAGCCACCCTACTCGGCCTGGAGGGTGGGTTGTGTCTCAGCTGATAGTACCTGCAGGCTAACTTGGGGTTCGAAGTCCGTTCATGGCATATCTTCTGGTCCAGATGACTATCTCGGTAGCGTTACCCTGACTAGGAATATCTCACTACAGAGATAAGGATGTTGCTTATTTAGGAAAGCGGTTACGTGATCCCAGGTCGAGGAGGTAAACAACCGACACTCGCCAATATCCTCTTACTGTATTTCTGTATCCACTTGCAGATGAAAATATTCCTGCCAAGTCCGTCAAATGTTTACTGAATTTGAAAATATACTACTTTGTATCAGCGGCGTGTCGGAACTTAGCTAGAGTGGTCACCAAAAACGTCTGTGAACTCTTTTAAACAGAGCCCAAACGATGCAGATGTGGAAGAATAGAAACGTACAAGAATCCAGTTTTATATATGCCATAGGATTGCTTTTTAATTTATTTCTTATAATTATCCAGAAAAAATGTTTAAAGTATTATGTTCAAATTTTAAGCAAAAAATAGCAATATACGTGGGTCACTCAAAAATTAGTGGCAACGCCATCAGTGGTGAATCATGTAAGCTGATTACAATGAAAAATAAGAGCATCTAATAGAGTTATCATGAAAAATTCAATGCCAAGGCCGATATTTGAACCATAGATCTCCTGGTTTCCGTCCAGTCGCTCTTAAGCACTGAGCTATCATGGCCAACGTGCCCTCCTGACATTAAATTCTCCATTTGGCTGGTATATTTCCCCGGTAGACCACTAGGGGCTCTCGCAATTAATGTCAGGACGGCACGTTGGCCATGGTTGCTCAATGGGTTAGAGTGACTGGACGGAAACCAGGAGATTGGTGGTTCAAATTCCGGCCATGGCATTGAACTTTTTATGTTGACTCTATCCATCAAATATCTTAGCCTATATATGGCTAGCGTAAAGAAATGATTAATTTCCATCAATTAACTAAAATAATAAGAGCAAATAACGTTTGTTACCTGTGAATTTGAAGACAATAATTTTATTTAATAAGACATTTTAGTAAGTTTAATTGCAGGCTGTTATCTTTTGAGAACTAAATATGTTTAGTAAATAGGAACAAATATGCTTAATTAAAATTCATGTTACAAGAGATATCAATGCTCGACAATGCCATACAGAATTATTGGAAGCTTGTGGTAGACATATCGTACCGTGGCTAAGTGGGCGGAAGGGAAGACCGCAATCAGCAAGTGATGATGTACATGTGAATGTTGTTAGAGCACTGCTGGAAGAACATCGTTGTTGGACTTGTACTGAACTAGCAGGAAATTGGAATTGCTCCTACACATACTTAAGCAGAAGTTAAAGATGAGGAAAATCTGTACTCGGTAGCTTCCACACAATGTTACAGAGGAAACAATGTGACAGAGGACGGAAACAGCGAGATTTACTTCGAACGTGAAGACGAGCGTTTTCCTCGACGTATCCTAACAGATGAAACCTGAGTTCGATGCTACCAACCTGAATTAAGGAGACAATCAAATGAGTAGGCACATTGATTCACCACGGACAAACAGGATCCACTTAAAGTCATGTTCGTTGTTACTTATGATGATGTCTCATCCAGTTCCTCAAGTAAATCGTGTGAATGGTACATATTACAGTCACTTTATAGAATACCATTTACAACGTCCAAATCTCCTGAATTCTCATCCCATTGTGTTACATGATGGTTCGTGCTCGCTCTCATACGTCTGTCCCTGTTGTTAATTTACTTCGCAGACGGAACTGGGAAATTTAGGAGCATCCTCCATACTCTCCAGATATGAGCCCGTGAGATTTCGACCTTCGCTTTAGAACCAGACAAGCAAGACGATGTCGGCTCCCTGACCTGTGGAGGCGAGTTCTTCATGTTGGAGCAGATTGTTGTTGATTCAAATGTTGCCACTAGTTATTAGTTCAATATAAGAATATTTATACGTAATTATGTTGCTCTTGGAATTTGACGCCTTTAATATCACCGGAAGCATCTGAATGGCAACAGCACTCTTAAAAATCAAAAGTCAGTTCAAAATTTAAAACGATACGAGATAATATCTAAAATGGATGATGCAACAAAAGTGTATTTGGAGTAAATACAGTGTTCAAGAGATTGTTGTACTTTTTGTGCTTTATTAAGTTAAATATGTGACACCTTAACTCAAGTCATACGGTAATAATTAAGTGCGCAGTCACTTCCTTCAACTTAAATACCAAGTTCAGTGTAGGTCCGATATTTTGGATGTTTTTCTAATATAATGTGTGTTAAAATCACGTGATTCATTGTCTACAATTTTACAAACCATTCTTCATTGTACTTCAGTTTAATAAGGATAAATCTTTCAATAGTAAACTGTGAGATAGCTCACATTTAATTAATACTGATGAGTCACGTTTACAGGAAATGGCCGATTTTTATGAACCTTCAAAAAACTATTTTGTTAAATTATTCACAGTGGAATAGTGTGGAAAGTGCGTCTAATGGTTAATTTACCTAAGCGTCTATGTAGGTTTAACCTAACCTCCGGTGAATCACAACACTAAGCGTATGGAAGTAAGAATCGTTAGGAAATGCAAGTTCACTTCCCTCACCTAACTATTTGATATCACACTTGCACGTTCAGCTCTACACTGACGCCGTCTGCACAGCTGTTTCATGAAGGTCTCTACTAACACCATCTAGCGTGAGAACCCTGCACTACGTGTACGAGTGGCAGCGCCCTCGGAGTCCGGTTTCTTTTAGGCCCCCCCCTCGTATATTATTGTACTCTTTGATATATTTCATCTTGTTTAAAGATACATTAACCAAGCTGTAAGTTAAACTGTTGATAACAACATTCTTGTATTGTCTTGGGTTATATCCATCTGATTTTATAAAATTATCTGGATATGTTTCTTTCCTATATATACCAAATTCTAGTCTTGTATGTTTCTTGATTAGTTTCAGTTCTAAGAAAAGGATTTCGTTGTTTTTTCCTTTTAGTATGGAAAATGTTATTGCGAAATTCTGCGAACAAAGTAGTCTTAACGCATTATCCAACTGTTTCTCATTTAAAATCGCCGAGATGTCATCCACGTATCTCCACTTCATCTGTTTTCATCCTCTCCTGCTTATAAGTCAGCACAAGGTGCTTAACGTCTTCTTCTGAAGTCGACAATGGCCTGTTCGATGATACAGTATCTTCAGTTGTCGTTCAGCTCATTGCAGACTTATAAAGCTAGCAATACTTCTGATACAGAACAGAAATGACACAGAGTACAGTTGGTTAAATGGTCGTCTGTTATTTTGGTGCGGTTCCGAGCGTTCAAGGTGAAAGATGGTTGAGGCGGTCCTTGCCCGTTAAGTACCTCGTTGAGCCCTCCCGGCACTCAACACCTCATAAGATAGGATATGTGATGGGTGAGGACTACGGATGGGAGGTTTCCAACAGGTCGGGGGTTTTCTCAGGGTAGATCTGCATAAATTCTCTCTTTTGAGTTTCAGGGAGTGGTTGCGTCCTGACAGTGTGTGGGTATTATCACATAGAAGACACCACGACCTTTGAATGTCAAGTTTATTGTTACAATTAGTCCTCTCTACTCGCCACTGTTGACGATGTTATTCGCACATTAGGCGCGAGATTTGAGATTTTCCCGTTGCTGTGCGCATGACAGGACTTATATGTATCTGTGTACGCGTTGTTCCTGAACGTCGGTAGTGAGTTACTTCGCAAAACATGGTATTTCCGGAGCATTATTAAACAAAAACGGAGTTTGGTGAAATCTTAATGATGTAATGTGTGCAGTTTCTCTCATTCGCTAAAACAGGGTGTTCGATAACCACCTAATGTGTGTTACTCCGTCCATCCGCGAACACGGACTTTCATGAACTTTCAGTACTTGTTGCCCCCTTCACTCGCCGAAACAGTGTTTTTCCTAGCAAACATGGAACGTCGCCATTGCACAAATTTCCCCTTCCTTTCGCTGAATTTTGGACACGCTAAGGGTCATGTGACCTGTTGCTTGTTCCTTATAGGTTGTGTTTCATCCCTACTCTTAAATCTAATAGCAATTTCTAGTGTCTGAAACGTGTATTCTATGCAATTTTCACCTTCCCACAGTCCAGCTAATTAATGCATAAGCATGTTTGAAAATGTGTATCTTAAATCCCAGTGTCTATTCTCTCATCACGTATCATGTGCAGGCCAAGACATGGGCTGGCGACGAGGGTCTATCCTTGGACAATGCCACCTTTGTCGGCAAGAAACACAAAGAACCTACCTGTCAGGGAAAGTGTTCATTTTACTCTCTCCCTTAACACGTTGGGTATATATCCGCCCGTAATTATTCATTTAATAAGACTTTCGCGGTTATTATGACAATGCTATGCCTAAGAGGGACGGTATCATGATCCTTGTCAGTGACACCAGCTCTTAGAAGATGTAATAATATCTTAAGGCTACTGTATCATCGTAATCATCAGTGTTATTTTTATTATTTTACCTTGAAGTGTTATTGTTAACTATTGATTATATTTCAGATGGACATAATTCCGCTAGTTGGGCTGCCAACCTGCGATCTGAGGACTTCGAGCTTTTGTGTCCTAACGGAGGAAGAGTTCCAGTTGATCAGTATACAAATTGTCATTTGGCACAAGTTCCCCCACACATGGTGAGTACTCTTGTCAAACTGCACCTCTTCAATTACGTTTTAGCCAGGTACGTCATTGAGAACGTGTCACATTTTAATAAATTCAGATGGAACCATGTTTTTGCATCTCTAGCTTTGGCAAGTTGTGTACGCCACTGGATGTACAGTAAAACTTCGTTAACTCGGCTCTCTTTAACCCGAAACAGTTTTGAAAAAAGAAACATATATTGTTTACAGAATAAACACTAGACAAAAGTATAATATCCATTACCCCAGTGCTAAACTTTCTTGCTTCCAGAAAGGCGTGCATTATGTAACTATCAAAATATTTGGCGCACTTCCTAATGTTCTTAAAGAAAACATTGATAACTTCGGTGTTTTTAAAAATGCTGTTAGAGAGTACCTTTGCTCAAAATCTTTTTATTCTGTACAAGATTATCTGAATGACAAACTATCCTGATAATGCTTCTGTAGCTCTATAAGTAGTATCTAACTGTTCCAATGACAAATCTTTACTAATAAATCTTTGATGCATGTTGAAAGTTTATTTTTAATGTATATGTATTTAAGAAATAACAAGAATGGTATCCATTGCAAAAAGGTTGAGACGTACTGACACAAGTCAAGTGAAAGCTGATTTAAAAAGTGTTTGATTTTGTATCATATATAATTATCGCTGTTTTGTTTTCCATATTGTTGTTCATATTGCCTGTATGTGTCTTATGTTAACTTTTCAAGTACATAAATATACTATTAAACTTTATACCTCTGGACATGTTCAATGTTCACGGCCTTTTCTGGCTACAAGTGAACCTAATAAATAAAAACTTGTTTTACAGACGATAAATTGTTATTCTCACTATTTAATTAATTGTTGCGAATTTAAAACTGCACAATCTATTCTTTGTATCATCGGTACATTGGAACTTGTTAATACACAATAATTTTAGTTAATTGATGGAAATTATTAATTTCTTCACACTAGTTGTACATAGGCCAAAGAACTGGATTGATAGAGTCGACATGCCACGGCCAGGATTCTCGGATACGAGAGCCCCTAGTGGTTTACCGGGAAATATACGAGTCAATTGGAGAATTTAATGTCAGGACGGCACGTTGGCCATGGTAGCTCAATGGGTAAGAGCGACTGGACGGAAACCAGTAGATCCGTGGTTCAAATCCTGGCCGGTTTTTTTTTTATTTACGTCCTCCAACGTTAAATCATATTGGACGATGAATGAAATGGATGAAATGCTACTTAAATGAGTCCAGGGTCCATGGAGCTTAGAGCTACCCGACATTAGTCTATCAGGATAAGGAAAACCCCCGGAAAAACCTTATACAGGTAACTCACCCTGACCGAGATTCGAACTCGTGACCTCTTGAACCTGAGACAGACACGCTACCATCTACGCTACCGAGGCGAGCAAATCCAGGCCGTGGCATTGAATTGTTCATGACGACTCTATCACTACAACACTTTCCTTTGTGACGTCACTTAACTGGGGTAGGAATCACTCTACCCTTGCGGGACAGTTATTACTTTTGGGCGAATGACGTGGAGTTTACTGAATGACTGTTTCGAGGTCAGACTGAGCGAAAGACTAACTTTGATGAGATCTCGAAGCTTGCTTGTTCAGGAAGTCTACTTCGAGCCGAAGTTCAATGCCCTTTTTCCCTATTTGCTATACCTTCCCGCTTTTGAAAGCGTATGTCTGCAGTGATATCATTTGTTTTACTCCTACACCACATGACTACCATTATCACGTGACACGGGATCTTCCCTCACTATCCGATACTTCTACTACACCTCCTCCATGTCACGTACAAGAGGACAGTAGTTGTTGACCTACTGGTGTAATCATCTTGTCTTATCGCTTCCAAAGACACTTCTAAACTTTCTTAAAGCACGTATCCAGGAACGTTTACACATAGGAGAGTAGTTTCTACGTGTAAAATTCATACATTATTGCAGTTTGAGATAATTACACATGAGTATGATCATACACCTTACATAGATGAAATACGATCTCAGATTTTGGTATATACACTGTCTACCAAACAGTACTGGTCTGAAAGGTTTGTGTAGCTATTGTTGCCCCTTCAGAACCTCGTGGTTAGCTGGTATAAAGGCAGCCAATACTCTTCACTAGTTTGTATTAGACTTCCATGGGGATGTCGTCGCCATACCTCCTGCAACATGTCAGTCAGTTGGCCATATCTCCCGAGACCTCACTTGTCGGTCCAAAGATGTTCAATGGGATTGAGGCCAGGACTCTGTGCAGGCCAGTCCACCGTTGAACATTATTGTCTGCATTTCACAGTACAGTAGCCGCCGAAGCATTGCCATCCTGTAAGCTTCAATGGCTCATTGCATTAAAACGTCACACTGTAGGGAGAATTTCGTTATCCAGAATTGTACATTGTGCCTCTCAGTTTACGTGTCATGAACATTAAAGCGGAGAGGATCTACCCAAGACCCTGGCCTCCTTCTACCCGTGAGAGATGGATAAAAAATTGGTTAATAGTATTACAATAAAAGAAATTATTAAAATAATAATTGATATTAAACCCTTTCCATAGGGCAAAACTTGGTTTCCTTAAAAGCTCCCATCGACAACAACGTCAAGACGGGTGGAAGTGGATACGCCACTTACGCGTGTCAACCCCGCAGGTAAGACTACCGAATAACCTCGGTGGGGCCACCTGGTGATCTAGCGCACCTGCTACTACCTCTGTAGGCTAGCATCCAGACTTTTTAGACAACCCTCTACCCTCTCCGGGCGGTCCAGGCCTGGCCGGTGGTACCCAATTTCCCGCGGGTGTCGGGAACACACTGCCCCCTCGAGTCCAACCCAATCCGAACAACTCCCCGACGGAAGGGGCTCGGCAGTTCGGCCCGAGGTTCCTCTAGTAACGTCAGAGGCACCACGAGTGCTAAGGGTCCGCAGCGCCCGCACCTCGGCAGCTGAAGGAGACAGACCCCCTCCCTACGGGAACGTGTCATGAACAAGCTGCAGTAGTACGAGAAACACCCTCATAACATCACTCCACCATCAAATGTCCTGTTCCCCGGGTAGCTGCCACAATCATACACGTCAACAGACTGAGATAGATGAATCTAGACTCGTCACTATATAGAACCGACTTCCACTGCTCCAGTGTCCAGCTGCAATAGTCCAAACACCCTACAGTCTGTCAGCTTTATTCGTCTTTGTGATATGTGGCTTATGTGCTCCTGTTAACAATGATCCAATGGAAACAGACACGTTTGTCACTGCTTGAAACTCCTCTCTGAGGTCGTGCTCTGTCACGTTTTAGAAGTCTGCAATCTCTGTTGATCACGATTTTCTACCACTTACGCAGGACGAACGCTACTGTTGATCTGGACCTATTGCCCTACTAGACAGCCCACTGAGGTGGCGTTTGCCCTTATCAAAGACTGTTAGCTGTCCACGACGCGCCATGTCGTTCTCAACTGTTTCTCTTGCTTATTGCCACGACAGTCAAATGACTTTCTAAATTAACTACAACCATGGATGCTCACTTAATATTTGGTAAATAACCAAAAGATGTTATGGCTCTAATATCAGACTGTGTCTCAGTAATAAACATCTATGTTTAATGTATGACTCTTGTTTTATTTCAGGTAGTAACTTCTAATGACAAGCCCCAGAATGCCCTGGACGAGATTCGCTCGGCGGTCCTTGCTGCCGGAGACTTGTACAGCAGAAGACCTGACCTCTTCAAGTTGTTTGGCGACTTCCATGGTACCAAGGATCTCATATTTAAGGTAAAGCTTACATGTTGACACATAATACAGATAAAGCGAAACTCTTCCTCAAGATTGCTGACGTATTCAAATTAGTAGTAACTGTAATAATTGTGAAATGCGCAAATTATTTGTAGAGGTACGTTTTTGTAGTTTGAAATAACATTGAAGGACCTTAACTGTTGCTTACTGAGAGGAATATCTCATTTCCTTTGTGGCCCACATTCGGGAGGCCCAGGCCACGTACCTGACACATTTTCTGGGGTTTTGCCAGGCCGCCAGACAAATCTTGGGTACGTTAATTACATCGCCCGAATTTAAGAGGGATGTCCCTACATTTCATCTCCATTATCATTTAACATCATCATCTCTCATCTGGTGGTCTCTTTCAGGGTAGAAGTGTCGGCGGGAGTCTCGGCGGTGCATTTTTTTGTAATTTTGTAATATTACGTCCTCCAACATTAAGTCATATCGCACGATGAATGAAATGGGTGAAATGATGCTCAAATGAGTCCGAGGTCCACGCAGCTTAGATGACCCGACATTCACCTTTCAGGATAAGGGAAAACCTCGGAAAAATCTTATCCAGGTAACTCACCCTGACCGAGATTCGAACTCGGGACCTCTTGAACGTGAGGCAGACATGCCAGCATTACGCTACCGAGGCGGGCTATTAACGGGGGTGACACAAGGTGTGACTCATTCCCATTGTTTTGTCTACACGCTTTTATTCCTAGTATGGCATCGCAGTGTAGTCCAATCACCGCAAGAGGAGGAGGGGGACAATACAGAGTCACAATTGGTATGCCTGTACCGACGCCATGGTTTATGTATTAGGCGATGTAAACAAAGCGGGAATATATATTACTCTGCCAGCTGCTGTGATTGG
Source organism: Mantis religiosa (assembly GCA_030765055.1). NCBI lineage: Eukaryota > Metazoa > Arthropoda > Insecta > Mantodea > Mantidae > Mantis > Mantis religiosa. Next base: position 215,429,148 of record CM060952.1, read on the forward strand.
AGGGAATAGCCGAGCAATTATGTCCACCAGGTAGCGAACACGTGCGCTATCAACGAAATTGTATGAAATGTTTGTGCCCTTCTTGCCTACAGTTTGCTAATTTCTACGCTACGATAAAAAAATATTTTCACGATCAACAATTATATTCTTCTGTTTCGTTCACAAATTCAAAACCTATGTCGTAACGAATGGTGCGGAAACTCGTTATTGAAAGCGCGGCTAAAAGAGATCATTGTTTACTGCTTGAAGCACTCTTCTAATTTCGGTGGCTCGTTTCTTTCAAGGAAGCTATGAACCTTACGACAATAACACTTTTAACAAATTCATCACATCTCACCCGTTTACATAACCTCACTTCGAGCGGCATTGATACTTGGCGCTGAAACAAAACACGATTAATTCTGCTGACAAATTAACAACGTACTCAATTACTAAGGTTGACACAACTTACAGAACACGTTCAGTGTAATTTGATTTCGCCACTTTTTAAAGCTTTCTCTTTGTGATATTTTACATATTCTACGGAAGCCGCCATGATTAAACTGTTTGTCTTCACACTTACTTTTAAGTTGCGCAAGCGCAGTGTGCCCTCTCATTAATATATACAGATTACACTTACATTTACCAGATAAATTATGGTTTGACTGTTGTATTTGTAATTATGTGCTGTTGCTTATATATTTTGTATTAAATGTGAAGTCAAATGTTATGCAAATTAAATTGTTCATCCGCAAAGAGTTGCAGGGCTAAACACGTGCTTTTGTTTTACATAATGGCGCTGGCAGTACTAGGCATACTTGTACGTCTCACATTTGGTACATTGTTGCAGAACTCGGCGACTGGCTTGTTGTCCACGGATACCAACTCTCCAGTGATGCAGCGGTACGCAGAGATGTTGGAGACAATCAAGACCTGCGAGAACCAACCGACCAGAGACTAAAGCAAATAAGTAACATTCCACGAAGCACATCACTTACATTTTGTGAAGCCTTCTCACTCTTCCTACATGATCAACAGTATATGTAAAGAAACGTTTTCTGAAATAAACATTACCAAAATAATCACGTGTCTTCATTTACAACAATACACTGTTTTCCTTTCAGACATCTCACGTAATAATAAACATAAGATGAACATATATAACATTATAAAATGCTAGTAATAGTGCTCGTCAAAATTAGCATTTCTCCTCTCAGAAACTGGCCAAAAATGGAAATCTATCGACTTAAGGAGCACAGAGCTATACATAAAGTGATCATAAAGTTAAGTAGTTACGTTTCTTTGACCCAATTAATTTTCTATACTCACGCCATCTCCTGATCTGGCATTTAATTTACTGAAAACAGTCTTTTGTTCAATGATGTCAATATTGGTAGTGTTTTTTATTTGTTTATATTTTGTTATGTCTATTTTGTGGTTATAACCTTTATTAAAATATCCTGATAATGGGAGAGATGTACACTCCCATTCCTTAATGGAAATTAATTGTTCTGGCCGTGGGTAGGCTAAAGTATGGAAAGATTGAGTCTGACTAAGAATTCAATGCCAAAGCCGGGACTTGAACCACGGATCTTTTAGTCTCCGTCCAGCCGCTATAACTATTGAGCTACTATGGCCAATGTGCCAACGAGTCAGTTGGAGAATTTAATGTCATGTTGCCACGTTCAGTCTGACTCTATCTTTCCATATTATTCCCCAGTTATTTATGTAATCAGTTTCTAAATATTGAAGTTTTCCCTGACAGGTTGAAATTCTCAATTGTTGAATCTCTTTTATAGAGCCATATCTCTCAATGTTCAACAGACCTTGAATATAACAACATACTCGTCAGTGATGAGTTTGGTTTCAGAAAGGGAATAAGGGAATATCGATAAATAACGCAACTTGTAAACTTACACATGAAGTATTTGCTGTCTTAAACCAATAAAGACATGTAGGTGGAAGTTTCTGTAGGCTGTGTTAATCATGACATTCTTATAGCAAAATTCCAATTCTGTGGTCTATAAACTGAACATTTAAGTTGGTTAGTATCATATCTAAATGAAAGAAAACAGAGTGTCGAAGTAGACAGTGAAATTGGTTATGAAAAACAAACTTCGATTTGGAAAGCAGTAACTCATGGAGTACCCCAAGGTTCTGTGTTAGGGCCTTTACTATTTCTGATCTGTATAAACGACCTCTCACTTTATATAAAGGACATTGCAAGTACAGTTCTTTTTGCTGATGACACTAGTGACCACTACAAATTTAAATTACTGTATAATTAAATTATATTTTGAACTGTATGTCATGTTGGTTTAAAATAAACAAATTATCTGTAAATCTAGACAAAACAAAAGTTGTTAAATGAATAACTTGTCATATGTCACATACTCAGAAATTAGGATTAATGATGTGTCAGTAGCAGAAACTGACAGCATAAAATATCCAAAACTGGTAAACCAAAACAAACAACATTGGAGAAAATCGAAATATGGAAAAGTAAGTGTAAAGATGCAGTAAGACGGCGTACAAATATGGTGGCTCTGACGTCATAACTCGAGCGCTGCTAACGTCCACAGCTTGCTATCGCTGAAAATACCAACATTACGTGAGCAAACTAGCGAAACTGTAATATACAAGCAAACTGACGTAAAGAACTATGGCATTGACAGTGGATCTTCTTATCATCACCATCATCATCATTGTTGTTATTTATCATCATCACTGCCCACCTTGTCAATAATTAAGCTTACTGCGCACTCTTCCCATTAGAGTATCGCTTGTTGATAATAAGAAAAAGAAAATGTGTTGGCAACATTTCTCTGTATTCACGTATAGCACAGCTCTGCAGTTGACAACAACTTGTTTCTGTGACGTCATTTCATACCAACAGAACTGTACGCTGTCATAATGCATCTTACCAAAATAAGGACCAAATCCCACCAGTAGATAATTCGATAAATAAGTTCATAGTTTCACCACCAGAGAGAAGAGAACAGAAGACAGTCAGACTTTCAAGATTGAAAATGAATGCAACAGCTTCTGTAGTCCTTCAATAATATAAAAATGTAAGTAACGAAATGTTAAAAACCAACTACAAAAAGCTATTTGAATTAATTTTGTCATTACTGTTTAGTGAATTCCTCCAGTCAAGCATAATTCCCAATGTATTTGCAAAAAAATAAAACTGGCTAAACGCACAACTTTCTTATTGTAAACCTAAAGGTATTAGAAAAATATTGTGCACACTATATGAAGGGATGTAACATGTACTAAACATAAAAACATATGTTACTACTGAGTGAAGTGAACCCTCATTAGTCTTTCTTATGAGTAAGGACCATGATACGAGTTGAGTGAAGTATAAAATTAATATAATTTATAGTTGAAGTAGTAATTGATACTCCATAAATTGGTATTGTTTACCTAGAACATATTTCATTAGGACGAGCATTGGTTTAGATATGTGAATTAAATTTGGGCGATAGTAAATGAAAAACACATGGATGATGCCCTAAAGACTAATTAACTTACAAAATCCTGCAATAACATCTTCCATAGAAAAAGAGACAAACAATGAAATCCCTTTCTTAGATTTGAAACTAACCAGAAAACATAATAAATTTGAATTTTGCATACATAGGAAGGAAACACACAGAAAATTTCATAAAGTCAGATGGATATAACCCAAGACAACACAAGCATGCTGTTATCAACAGTTTAACGTACAGCCTGATTAATATACCTTTAAACAAGATGCAATATATCAAAGAGTACAATAATATAATTCACATTGCAGAATTCAGTGCTGAAATGGTCAAAAAGAAAATTGATAAATTCAAAAGACAACAAAGATTCAATCAAGCAACTACTCTTTCCCTAATCAGCAATGAAAGTTCATAGAGAAAATTTACATATCATCCCAGAGCTACACACCTTTTCCAAAATGACTTCGAAATATGAAACATTACTTTGGCCCAACAGAACAAATTCAGTGGACGAAACCTTTTGAAGTCTTATAATACAAAAGAGAAACCCACAGACAAAAGCTCAGATGTGTACCTCATAAATTGCAAAGGCTGTAACAACTTTTACATGGGTAACACTGAAAGAATTTGAGCATTAAGCTTAAAGAACATTTTAGGAACAAAGAAATAGACAAATCAGCAGTAGTGTTCCATTTTTGGAATGAGAATCACGATATAGAATGAGAAATCCATTTATTAAAAAGTGTTCAGGGTCCAACTGAATTAAGTACATGGGAAAATATATTTATAAATAAGCATGAAGGAAAGCTGTTTGATTTCGTCACTATCTCACCCTTGAAGAGTACCCAAACTTCAATTCCATCAAGACACCAACAGAAATCCCCCTTTGCTCTCCAAGGGGTTCACCAAACCAATACGCAATAGTCGACATTAGCAGAGAATGTGCGTTCTTGGTAAACAATAGCAATATATGGAGCATGGTGACTAGTTTGAGTCAAATTATATATAAGTCTTTCCTACTTCCTAAAAATACATTGTTTTGCATTTAACTGATCTTCCTCAGAATCTACGGTCTCACGAAAACTACTTTCTGACTTTTGATAGGCTGGCTGACAAGATCTAAGTTCAGGGTTTGAATTAAAGGGAAGGATGGTAGGGACTTCCGCCTTTAATTAAATAAATTATCTCAGTCACCAAAGAAGAATTCCTTTTTGACAAGAAAGAATTTTTCTGTTTATTATAACTGTTATTATTGCTGTATTTGAAATGATAGGAAGGTGGAATACTTTTGATGTATGGTAAAGATAATTGCAGCTTGCAGTATTCAGTTGAGTTTGTTGTGACAGTATTCTATTGTTGGTCAGCATGGATGAATTTGAGAAAAGAAGAAAGCATAAAGTTACAAGAAGTAATTCTAGTTCAAATTTAAACTTCAATTTCAAATAATATTATTAGTTTTTGGTTGAAAGCCACAGCACTGGAAGTGACATCTATTAGTGAAAACAACAGTTAAGTACATCACACTAATCAGGGATGTATAGGCAAAGAGATTTGAAAAATGGGGAACATACTGTCCCACAACTTTCATAAAACAATCGAGTAGAGTCATACGCCTCTACTGCTCAGAAATACAAAATCTTATATTCAAGAATGAATGAAAAAAATTAAAGGATAAAATTAGTGAACATGGCAGGAGAAAAGTTTACTTAAGGTGGGAATCTATTTTGAACGAAAAGAAAAACAAAGTAATTAAAAAATCCCTCACTGAAAGTTTTAGAAAGTAGGGTAAAAAGAATTTAGAGAAATTAAGTGACTGTGTATGATTTTATAAGTGGGCACCTCTAATGCAACAAATTATACACATTAGTTTTGTAAGCTTTATTTGAAAATTAAACATTCTTTCTCTAATCACAAAAACTATTTGTAGTTGTTAAATTTTAGATGAGTCGTATTTCTTACACTCTTAAATCTCGATATATTTGTAGTTGGTTTATTAATACTCGTCACTTACTTGTTTATATTAATGAGACTAGTTTCAAAGGCATTCACCTCCATTTTCAATCTCCTTCCAACTGGTATCTGTTGTTGTCTGCTCTCTCTCTCTGGTGGTGGAACTATCAACTTCTTTTGTCAAATTATCTACTGGTGGGATTTCAAAGATCATTACTCTGTCCTTATTTTTCCATATGACTATGTTCTCCCATGTTGTCAGTGTATTTTGGTTTATCACTACTTTTAGTAATTTTGGATTTGGATCAATGTCATGATTTTCATTCCAAAAGTGAAATGCTACTGCTGACTTATCTTCTTGTTTCAATCTGATGTTTCTAAAGTGCTCTTTGACTCTGGTTTTTTGATTTCTTTTAGTTTGACCTATGTAGCATTTTTCACAATTCTTACAACTTATCTGGTATATTCCGGATCTGTTAACTGATAGGATTTCATCTTTTGTTTTTGAATTTAGAAATTTTAAAATTGAGTGTGTATTAGTAGGTGCCAAGGTGATATTTTGTTCCTTGAAGATCTTTTTAAATTTATTAAATGTTTTTGGGTGATATGTGAATGAACTGAATATGCTGTTGCTTTCTTTTTCTTTTGTAAATGTGGTTACTTCCTTAATGGTTTCATTTAGTTTAGCTTTTCTAATTTTCTTCAAAACCAAACTTTTGTTGTATCCATTTTCTTCTGCTGTGTGTAGTATGGCTTTTTGTTCTTTGACGTATTCTTCTTTTTCCATGGGTATGTTGATTATGTTTGAATATGTTTGCTATTGACAATGAAGCCATTCGCTCTCTTGCGCTCCAATATTTTGATGTTATATTGGTACATTGACTAAAGGTTGGGCAGTGGAGTCGGTGGTTTCCATCTATATCTTCTTTAAGTGTACAGAAAGAAGATCTCACTATAACAATCCTGAATAAATGTCTATTGAGACAGTCATGGCCTGTTACAAGTCTAAAAGTTGCTACAGAGCATTTTCTTGGTAGTGTATCTATTCTAGTCACACTGTTACATACATTTTCTCATAGTTTTCCTTTTATATATATATGTGTATGGAGGAATTTAGTAACAGTGACATCAAAATTAATCTCAAAAACTATTTGTAGTTGGTTTATTGATACTCGTCACTTACTTTTTTATATTAATGAGAGACTGTTTCAAAGGCATTCACCTCCATTTTCAATCTCTTTCCAACTGGCATCTGTTTTTGTCTGCCCTCTCTCCCACCAGAAATCCCACCAGTAGATAATTTGACAAAGAAGTTCATAGTTCCACCACCAGAGGGAGAGCAGACAACAACAGATGCCAGTTGGTAAGAGAGTTGCCTCTGAAACTAGTCTCTCATTAATATAAAAAAGTAAGTGACGAGTATTAATAAACCAACAACAAATAATTTTTGAGATTACTTTTCCTTTTGTTTGTAATATGTTAACTTCTTTAATTGTTTGTATGTTGATATAATTATTCTTTTGATAGAATGATAACTTAGTGACCCAAATAAGTTTGACCTAATTTTATTGCCTTTTTTGGTTAGAAAGTCAGCTGTTGTTTCATTACCATGTACTTCACAATGTGCTAGTATTTGTTGGAGTATTAATTGAAACAAAAGATTAATACTGAAATTATTGGACACAAGGTAACAATGAAATGCAGCACATAAGGACGAGACTGGCAATCCATGGTTTTCAGCACAACATGTGTTGTGTATTGTACCTGGAGTTTTGTGATTGATACCATATCACTAAGTGTAAGAATAGAAGCAAACAGCAAAGACAAGTAATGTGCTTTCCTTCCTCTTGCATGGTGTCTGTGCATTTCAACTATAACAAACTCTCAATGTGGCAGAAAATCTTAATATGGAAATACAAAGACTGATTAATAAATGCCATTAGTTGACAATTTACTAAAGAAGTTCATTGTTGTACTACCAGAGAGAGGACCACAGAAAATTACAACCAACAATCTTTGAGGTTGAAAATAGAAACATTTGTTCCTGAAGCTAGTCCCTCAGGAATTAAAAAACAGGTGTTTACACAAAGTTTATTTATTAAAAACATTACCTTGGAATAAAGCTTTGTTCAGATGTTTTGTGCACCAGATTGTAATGTCTCTGTAGCTTCTTTCCTTGAACCACAGAGTTTGGTTAGGTTGCTCATTCATATTGTGATGATGACAAATGAAGAGACAAAGTTGTACCAAACTTACCTTATTGTCTCACAACTCTGTATCGTACTTCAGTCCTTGTAGACTGATTCATGGCTACCTGAGGCTGGCTTTTGTAATAAGATGGGAAAAAAAGAAAGGATGTGATTTCGTAAGATGTAATATTATTACACAAATATAACAATTTGTAACAAAAACTTCACAGTTGCTGCAAAGTTGTGAAGGAAGAAGTCCTGAAGAAGCCCTACATAGTTGGGATGAAACGTCGACCAGAGGAACAACCAAGACGCGGTTCTACCCGGAAGACCTAGTTACAAAAACTTCACTTATCTTAAGAAATTGGTGTTAATTCTTCTTTCTAATGGAGATCGATTTCACAAACAGATTACTTGCATCTTCAGTCCATCAACACACTTCGTTGATGTTATTATGTTTGTTCCAGCATTACCAAAATCTGAAAATGAAACAATCCTAAAAACAGAATCTACTGCTGGTATTTCAAAATTCATTACGTGAAGTTTATTTTTTAAAATAAATATATTTTCCCAAACCATTAAATCTATCGGGACATTTAATTGTTTTAATAATTTAACTTCTGGATTTATTTCATAGTTAAATGACCAAAATGATCTGCTACAACCGATTTATCTTTTCGTTTATACTTAATGTTACGAAAAAGTTCTTTTGTTCTGGTTTCTAAATTACATTTCGTCTTTACAATATACACTTTATCACAATCAAAAAAATTAAATTGTTAAATACCAGATTTTTTATTATTAGGAATTTTATCTTTTTAGAGAAATGTAGTAAATTTTTAATACTATATTTATTTTGAGGAACTAAGGTTATACCAAACTCTTTAAAAAAATTTTGAAAATGTTTATGAACGCAAGGATGGTAAGTAAATTTGTTAAAATTATAATTGTCTTTTATTTTTTTAAGGGTAGAAATATCATTAACAGTTTTTTTATATTTAAATCTTCCAATCTTTTTATGAATAGTCTTTATTAAAACCATCAATTAAAGCTGTATTAATAATATGTTTATATTCTTTATTAAATTCCTCTTTATTCAGGGGTATATTTATTAATCTATAACTCAAACTATTAAAAACAGGAAATTTATGTGAGCAAGGATTAAAACTTTTAGTTTTTATGTAATTATCAATACGAGTAGACTTCCTATAAATACCAAATTCTAATTTATTATTATTTCTTATTATCTTTAGATCTAGAAAAGGAAGAAATCCATTAATTTCAGTTTCTAATGTGAATTTTATAGCTTTATCTTGTAAATTTAGTAATTTTAAGCATTGTTAATTTGTTTATCAGGAACAGTAGCAAAAATATCAGCATATCTATACCATGTTTTAAAAATCAAAGGGAATGCTTGTATTTCTTGTATACAGCAATTTACCATTCAATAATTTAAAGACTGTTAATGTGCAATGAAAGAAATGCCATTGATTTGCATTCTGCAGTAATATAGAAATCATAACAAAAATGATTTCATGTCATATACAAAGAATATACAAAATTAGTTTATGTGAAGTATTGTATAGAAAATTAACTCATGTATTGAAAAAGAATCTTAAATGCATTAGTAAAAGCAAAACCGTTTATTACAATAAAGAAAGCATTAACTTAGGTGTGACAAAGTTAAGTAAAATATCTCATACACTGTCGTCAGTTGAAGTCAATTTAACAAACACTTGTTGCTTGTTCATTATATAAATTATATCTTTTTTTAACAATTAACTTGTGTAGTTAGTAAAACGTTCTATAGTTAATAAAGTGTTCAGGGTCCAACTGCATTAACCTCATGAGAAAAGATATTCATAAAGAAATATCAAGAAAACTGTTCAATTTCGACATCACCTTTGAAAAGAACCCAAACTTCAAGTTCATCAGGATGGCGACAGAGACCAAATCAACATTCAGTATTAAATTATAGATGAGTCATATTTATTACACATCAGCTTCACTGATGACATGTTTCGCGAACCATAGTTCGCATCGTCGGCTCTTATGCGACTAAAGCTTCATCCAGTGGTGTGGGTAATACTGGAGTTACTGCTGCCATCTGTTGATTATGCGATGAATTTAAATGTGGGATTCTCTTCTGGCGGGATTTCAAAGTTCATTAGTTCGTTTTTATGTTTTTCTATGTATATTCTCTCCCATATGACGAGTTAACTATGTTTTTGTACGTATTTTAGAAATGAGCTGCTATTGCAGACTTATCAATATTTTTGTATCGTAAGTGCCTGAAGTGTTCTTTCTTTCTAGTGCCTTTGTCCTCCCTATGTAAATTTTTTCACAGTCTTTGCACTTAATCTTGTAAATGCCTGACTTTTCCTCTGGTTTTATCTTATTAGTATTATTAGTGTTAAATAGGTTTTCTAATGTTGTAATTGTTTTTTGGTGCCAATGTTATATTATATTTCTTGAATATTTTTTGGAACTTTTTTGTGGTCCATGAGTGGTAAGTAAATTTAGCAAATCTAATTTCTTATTTTATTGGTGAAAAAGCTGTAATCTTTTTTAATCTTTTTTGAAGTTTGAATGATTTTAGTTGTTTATCTACAAGGCTTTTTCCTATCCACTTTTAAGATTTCAAGATTTGATGGTCAACATTCAATAGTTGACATCAGCTGAAGATGTTAGGAAGATCCTAACAAAACATGTTCCAGGTAAATACTAGCAATAAATGGAGCATTGAGTATTAGTTTAATTTAAAATTATATTAACTTTGTGCTTCACTGTATTATAGCCTTACTCATAGGAATTAACTTGTAATTAAGAAGGCAAATTGAAATTAACAGTGTGAAGTAATGTACTAATTAAAATTATACAATGATTCAACTGAGACGCTGTACTTTACATACCAAAAATTTTCTTCCAACACATTTTGCCTTCACTTGAAGTCATTATCAAGAAATTGTTAGGTAGCTGATCATGGTTCTCCAGAGACGAGACATCTGATGGCAATTTAATGAGGTTAAGTAAAATAGTTTCTCCCAATGCAATGTTAAAATTCATTAAATATATACAAATATAATAATTTGTAACATAAAACCTCACTTATCTTATAATGATGGAAGTTTTCTAATTAATTGATTAGGATTGTCATTTTGTGAAAAAATGTCTCACATCATCAGCTAACAATTAAACACAATTGTTAAAATTGGTTAACATTAAACAATCTGCAGTTGATTAGCTGATGATTTGAGAGATTCTTTCATGAAATCACAATCCTAATCAATTAATAAGAAAATGTCCATCATTTCTTATAAGATAAGTGAAGTTTTATGTTATAAATTATTATGTTGGTATATATTTCTTTACTTCACTGTTAATAGCTTCATATTTTATGTATTCATTAAACACGTTTCCAATTTCAAAGTATAAACTTGGACGAAGCGTAGGGACAGTGAAGCACAAATTAGTACAAAATTGAATCGAGAATATATTGACACATTGCTTCACTCACACTGTTTATTCACAGGACATGTTTCAAGAGCTCTTGCTCCTATCCTCAGCTGATACTCGATTAGTGCAAGTTGTAGTGGTTTCTTCTTTCTCCGTATTGTCAATAGATGGCCTGATGTACTTGTCAAAGATGTCCGGTGGTGGAGTTTCAAAATTCATGACTCTATGACGATTTTTGTTAATGAAGATTATTTCCCATACTGAAAGGTCTATGGGGTGATTAACGTATTTTATTAGAGATGTTTCCAAATTGATGTCATGTCTAGTATTCAAAAAATGAAAAGCCACTGCTGATTTTTCTGTTTCACCATTTTTAATGTTTCTCATATGTTCTTTAGTTCTGATGTTAATATTTCTTTTTGTTTTTCCTATATAAATTTTAGGGCAAGTTTCACATTTGATCTCATAGATTCCTGGTTTTTCTTTGGTAGTGATTGAATTTTTGGGAGGGCCTTTTAACAAATTTCTGATATTAAACCTATTTTGAGGTGCAAGAGTTATGTTGTGTTTTGAGAAGATTTTTTGGAATTTGTTATAGGCTGATGGGTGGAAGGTGAATTTTTTAAAAAAAATTTTCTCTTTTTCTCCTGTAGGTTCTAGGGTGGTGGTTTCTTTTATTTTTTTAGCTTTGTTGAGTCTGTTAACTGTTTTGTCTACTAAATTTGGGTTGAAACCGTTGGATATAGCTACTTTTTTTATGTGTAGGTATTCTTCTTGATAATCTTCTCTGTTTAGTGGAAAGTTGATCATCCGAAAGATTAAACTGTTGAAAATGGCATGTTGGTGTTGTTTTGGGTTGAAACTGTTGTTCTTAATGTAATTATCTGTGTGTGTCGGTTTCCTGTAAATACCAAAGGAGAGTTTGTTGTTCATTTTTTTGATCTTGATGTCCAAAAAGGGGAGCACACCATCCTCTTCTGTTTCCAATGTAAATTTTATAGCTGGATTTTGTATATTCAAAAGTTTAAGACCATCTTGTATGAGTTTTTTAGGTACTATTGCAAAAATGTCGTCAACATAGCGATACCACACTTTGAAATAATTTGGAAAAGCTTTTGTGATATGTGTTTCAAAAGCACTAATGAATAAATCTGCCAAGAAGGGAGACAATGGGTTGCCCATAGCTAGGCCCGTTTTTTGTTTATAGATTTGTACATTAAAGCTGAAAAAATTTTGATTGATACAAATTTCTGTAAGTTGTGAAAGTTCTTCTATTTCTTCAGGTGTTATTTGTATTGATTCCAGCCATTTTTTGAGAAGTGGAATAAGCTCATTGGTAGGTATACTTGGATATAAAGAAATGACGTCAAAGGAAACTAAAGCATCTGTAGAGTTGATCTTTGTGTCCTTCAGGAGATTTAACAATTCAAACGAGTTTTTGATACTTAAATTTTCAAATTTTGTGAAGGATCTGAAGATTTGAACCAGCCATTTTGATAGTTGGTAAGTGGGTGCATCAATGTTATTAATTATTGGTCTGAGGGTAATTTCAGGTTTATGTATTTTGGGTAAACCATATATGTATGGTGTTTTTGGACTGTCTATTTTATTGTTCAAATAAATTTGTGCAAATAAATTGAACAACAAAATAGAGAGTCCAAAAACACCATACATATATGGTTTACCCAAAATACATAAACCTGAAATTACCCTCAGACCAATAATTAATAACATTGATGCACCCACCTACCAACTATCAAAATGGCTGGTTCAAATCTTCAGATCCTTCACAAAATTTGAAAATTTAAGTATCAAAAACTCGTTTGAATTGTTAAATCTCCTGAAGGACACAAAGATCAACTCTACAGATGCTTTAGTTTCCTTTGACGTCATTTCTTTATATCCAAGTATACCTACCAATGAGCTTATTCCACTTCTCAAAAAATGGCTGGAATCAATACAAATAACACCTGAAGAAATAGAAGAACTTTCACAACTTACAGAAATTTGTATCAATCAAAATTTTTTCAGTTTTAATGGACAGATCTATAAACAAAAAACGGGCCTAGCTATGGGCAACCCATTGTCTCCCTTCTTGGCAGATTTATTCATGAGTGCTTTTGAAACACATATCACAAAAGCTTTTCCAAATTATTTCAAAGTGTGGTATCGCTATGTTGACGACATTTTTGCAATAGTACCTAAAAAACTCATACAAGATGGTCTTAAACTTTTGAATATACAAAATCCAGCTATAAAATTTACATTGGAAACAGAAGAGGATGGTGTGCTCCCCTTTTTGGACATCAAGATCAAAAAAATGAACAACAAACTCTCCTTTGGTATTTACAGGAAACCGACACACACAGATAATTACATTAAGAACAACAGTTTCAACCCAAAACAACACCAACATGCCATTTTCAACAGTTTAATCTTTCGGATGATCAACTTTCCACTAAACAGAGAAGATTATCAAGAAGAATACCTACACATAAAAAAAGTAGCTATATCCAACGGTTTCAACCCAAATTTAGTAGACAAAACAGTTAACAGACTCAACAAAGCTAAAAAAATAAAAAAAACCACCACCCTAGAACCTACAGGAGAAAAAGAGAAAAATTTTTTTAAAAAATTCACCTTCCACCCATCAGCCTATAACAAATTCCAAAAAATCTTCTCAAAACACAACATAACTCTTGCACCTCAAAATAGGTTTAATATCAGAAATTTGTTAAAAGGCCCTCCCAAAAATTCAATCACTACCAAAGAAAAACCAGGAATCTATGAGATCAAATGTGAAACTTGCCCTAAAATTTATATAGGAAAAACAAAAAGAAATATTAACATCAGAACTAAAGAACATATGAGAAACATTAAAAATGGTGAAACAGAAAAATCAGCAGTGGCTTTTCATTTTTTGAATACTAGACATGACATCAATTTGGAAATATCTCTAATAAAATACGTTAATCACCCCATAGACTTTTCAGTATGGGAAAAAATCTTCATTAACAAAAATCGTCATAGAGTCATGAATTTTGAAACTCCACCACTGGACATCTTTGACAAGTACATCACGCCATCTATTGACAATACGGAGAAAGAAGAAACCACTACAACTTGCACTAGTCGAGTATCAGCTGATGATAGGAGCAAGAGCTCTTGAAACATGTCCTGTGAATAAACAGTGTGAGTGAAGCAATGTGTCAATATATTCTCGATTCAATTTTGTACATGTTTCCAATTTCTTTATGTAAATGTTTTCCCATATGTTTAATTCTTGACTCAAGTGAACTGAGTTTGATAGTTGGGTTATATGTTCTATATTGAGGTTAGTATCCTAGAAATGTGCATCTACTGTTTCTTTTTGCTTGATGTTCCTAAAGTGTTCCTTTAATCTGATTCCAATGTTATCTTTTGTCTTCCAAATGTTATCTTATTGCAATTAATTCTATAAATACCAGACTTCCTTACCAGAGGAATTTTGTCTGTTTTTGTTTTTTTATGAGGTTTCTGAAATTGAATTTGTTTACTGGTGCCAGGGTGATGTTACATTCACTGAAAATCTTCCAAATTTTCTGGTTTCTCATTGGTGATTTGTATATATATATTTTGTCCATAAAAGTTGTTAAGATGGTTATGTCATTCAACTGTTTTTCTCTACAGAATCTTTGTTTCTTCCTGTCTACTCTACTCTGTGAAGTACAGAATGTCTCAGTTGACTTACAGTATAATTTTAATTAACTTGTAATTTGTTATTGCTCCCCTTTGGGATTTTATTTGGAATATCAATTGCAGTCTACTGCCAAAACGTTTAAAATAAAAGCCTGACGCAGGAACTTCTTATTTCATTATTTTAAGTAGGAAAAAGTTTCAAAATCTTTTAATGTTATTTACTATGGTAGTAAATATATAAAAATATTACTTTATCACAGCTTAAATATAGGATATAGACAGAATAAAAAAAAGGAAAAGTAAAACATTTTCATTTTTATGAGTAAGAACTAATTACACAGTGAAGCACAAATTTAATATAATTTTGAGTTGAACTAGTACTCAATGCTTCATTGTTTACCTAGAACAAGAACCTTCCTAACATCGTCACCTAATATTAATTTGGTGAACTCATTCGAGGTGACAGGTGCGTCCCTCTTGGTATCTTGATGAACTTGAAGTTTGGTTCTCTTCAAAGGTTGTGTCGAAGTTATACATTTTTCTTTCATATTTCTTTATGAATATCTTTTCCCTCATAGTTAATGTAGTTGGACCCTGAACACTTTTTAACAAATGGACTTCTTGTCCTATATCATGATTCTCCTTCCAAGAATGGTGCACTACCGCTGATTTATCTATTTCTTTGTTCCTAATGTTCCTAAATGCTCTTTAAGCCTAATGTTCAAGTTACTTTTTTGTTTTTCCAATATAAAAGTTGTCACAGCCTTTCCAGTTTATCCGGTACACACCTGATTTTTTGTGTGGGTATCTCCTTTGTATTATCTGATTTCAAAATGTCTTGTACACTAAATTTGTTCTGTGGGGCCAAAGTAATATTGTGCTCTTTTAAGACTTTTCGGAAAAAGGTGTGTAGCTCTGGGATGATATGTAAATTTTCTGTATAATGATAATGATAATGATAATAATAATGATAATAATAATGATAATAATAATACTTTATTATCACCTTATGTTTTACAAGCATTGTTGAAAACAGGCAAGTCGTCAATTATAATTGTATAATGTCTTGTACACCTAATACAATGTCTAGGTTTTAGTCATAAGTATTGTAAAATAAGAAACTAGCACTCAAACAATAAATTCTGAAGTTGTAGTCTTAGTTTAGAAATTCATCAAGTGAATAAAAAACATTATTAATTAAATATGATTTCAAGAAAAATTTGAATTTTGTTAAGTTACTAGACACTTTAACTTCTGCTGGGAGTTTGTTAAATAGCTTGGCTCCCATGTAACTAGGCAACTTGTCACACAGGTGGAGTCTATACATCATAGTAGCAAAATTATTCTTGTTTCTTGTGTTGTGGTTATGAATATCCGAATTTGTTTGCAATGGGATGTATTTTATCATATATAAAATTGTTTTTTAGATGTACAGGCTTGTCAGCGTCATTATTTTTTGCTGACGAAAGGCTTCCCTACATGATTCTTTAGTTTTTAAATTAGATATATATCTAATTGCTCTTTTCTGTAAAGTAAAAATTTTGTGTAAATTTAATTTCGAAGTATTGCCCCAGATCTCCAGACCATATGAGATGTGTGACTGAATGAGGGAGAAGTTTTATTACTGATTGGGAAAAGAGTATTTACCTGTCTACATCTCTGTTGTGTTTGGAATTTATCAATTTTATTTTTGACCAATTCAGCACTGAATCCATTGTATTCTGCAATGTGAATGATATTATTGTACTCTTTGTTATATTCTCTCTTGTTTAAAGGTAGGTATATTAACCAGGCTGTAAGTTAAACTGTTGATGACAACATGCTTGTGTTGTCTTGGGTTATATCCATCTGATTTTATGAAATTTTTTGTGTATTTCTATCCTATATATGCCAAATTCTAGTTTTGTATGTTTTCTGATTAGTTGAGGAGGTTAGGAAGGTCCCAAAGAAAGGCATTCTGGGTAAACACTAGCAATATATGGAGCACTGAGTACCAGTTCGACTCAAAATTATATTATAACACTTTCAGTTTTACTTTTTAATCAAGAATATTGATTTTAAAATGTATTGGAACCAAATAACTGTTTTTTAGTAGTTCCAAACATGAGAGCAAACCTTTCTGAGCACAACATTAGACATGGCTTCCTCTGTTTTGTGTGCAGTTTTAATTTCTTTATGTTTATAATACATAACTGTTCCTTCCTTCGACAGCAGCAGTTAAAATATTTTATTAAAGCATAGCAAAAGGCTACCAAACCACAAAAGAAACGGTAAATTGTAGTGTGTCATGACTTAATATCATCTTACTATTTGCATCAATTGTCATTATAATTGTAGTAGTTTCGTGAAATTCCAATAGTGTAGTACATATTTAATTCAAAAACATTATTCATTTTTATTTTAAAAATGTTTAATAGGATTGATAAGGTGGTTATTTTATGAATGGAAAAACGAATTTTATGCTCGTGTCAGGTCCTCGTGTTAATGTGAATGGGTATTTACTGTTATATCTCTGTGGCGAATGTGCAGCAGTAGTTCTAGCACTATTTACCCACAGTACTATGTTTCATGACAACAAGACAGACATAAGCCTCCGTCCACCCCTGAGAGGCCTAAAGCGTTCGTTACGATATCTTTCACCGTTCCCAAATGTTCGTTCTAGTTTCAGACAGATTATGGAGTTCCATATTTCATCGCCTCTCTGTACGCTGATTTATGACTTGCACTTTATTGTTGGAAACAAAGGAAAGATGCACAGACCGTGTAAGCTTTTGTGCAGCGACAAGAATCGCTGTGCCGCTTCAGTTAATATGCCCATTGCATTTCTTTATATAGTTTTACGAAACCTCAGAAATAGAACCATAGAAATAAAAACACTTTATGCAACGTAACACTGATAAATATTTCGTGTTACCTTTTTCAAAATTTGTAGTGTTGCAAAACTCTACTCGCATTCAACAGAAATAACAATAGCAGCTCGCCTGACCAGGATTTCTGGGTGAAATACTGAAACATCGTACGAACGCAACGAATGAAAGAAAAAAGAAAAAAAAACGTCAAAATGGCATTTAAAATCAAGAGAAAGGAAAAGAAATCTGACGTTATCAACATTTGTGAAGCACGTAATCCTAACCAGTGATGAAGCGCTGTAACCGTCGGTTCCCCAAACATTTCAGGAGAAAGAGAAGAAAAAGAAGTAAATAATGCCAAACAATATTTCATTCGCTCTGGATACATTTTTCAAAATTTATTCGCGGACATCCGCGGTGCTGCAGACAATTTGACAGCTGCTTAGATCAGAGTGACCAGTTCCGCGAGCTCATTCAATATTGTATTTACGCATTCGTAACCTTGAATACCCTGCTTCGTAGGTTTCCGGGATCAATCACGACTCTTCGACAGATTTTTGTCACGTGAAGTCTCACAACTGTAAGTATATTTCAATAATATTGACAATAATTCTTTACGTAGACCGGTATTTAGTGGTGACAAATAGGACATTCTTGTGAAGTTTTAAGTTATTAGCAAGAGTGTGTGATCTGCATACTTTCTCCATTTTAGACTAACAGTTCACGCGTTGTGGGCCAGGGAAGGTCTGAGTGGAGAGGGGAACCAAATAAAAGTGTGAGCAGGGGCTACGTGTGACTGTAAAATAGAAAGAGTACTAAAGGGTAACCTTAGTTCTTCGAGTCATTATTCTCTCTTATTTTAATTAAAATTATTATTTGGAACTTCCCTTGCTTTGAGAGCTACACCTCGACACTGGATCTACGTGTGACTGTACAATAGAAAGAGTACTAAAGAGTAGCCTTAGTTCTTTGAGTCATTATTCTCACTTATTTTAATTAAAATTATTATTTGGAACTTCCCTTGCTTTGAGAGTTACACCTCGACACTGGATCTACGTATGACTGTACAATAGAAAGAGTACTAAAGAGTAGCCTTAGTTCTTTGAGTCATTATTCTCACTTATTTTAATTAAAATTATTATTTGGAACTTCCCTTGCTGTGAGAGCTACACCTCGACACTGGATCTACATGTGACTGTACAATAGAAAGAGTACTAAAGAGTAGCCTTAGTTCTTTGAGTCATTATTCTTACTTATTTTAATTAAAATTATTATTTGGAACTTCCCTTGCTTTGAGAGCTACACCTCGACACTGGATCTACGTGTGACTGTACAATAGAAAGAGTACTAAAGAGTAGCCTTAGTTCTTTGAGTCATTATTCTCACTTATTTTAATTAAAATTATTATTTGGAACTTCCCTTGCTTTGAGAGTTACACCTCGACACTGGATCTACGTATGACTGTACAATAGAAAGAGTACTAAAGAGTAGCCTTAGTTCTTTGAGTCATTATTCTCACTTATTTTAATTAAAATTATTATTTGGAACTTCCCTTGCTTTGAGAGCTACACCTCGACACTGGATCTACATGTGACTGTACAATAGAAAGAGTACTAAAGAGTAGCCTTAGTTCTTTGAGTCATTATTCTCACTTATTTTAATTAAAATTATTATTTGGAACTTCCCTTGCTTTGAGAGTTACACCTCGACACTGGATCTACGTGTGACTGTACAATAGAAAGAGTACTAAAGAGTAGCCTTAGTTCTGTGAGTCATTATTCTCACTTATTTTAATTAAAATTATTATTTGGAACTTCCCTTGCTTTGAGAGTTACACCTCGACACTGGATCTACGTGTGACTGTACAATAGAAAGAGTACTAAAGAGTAGCCTTAGTTCTTTGAGTCATTATTCTCTCTTATTCTAATGAAAATTATTATTTGGGGCTTCTCTCGCTTTGAAAGTCACGCTTTGGAACTACTGGAGACGTTTTTATACTTGTCTACGTTGTGTTGTGCCACTAGCAGAGAGAGAGAGAGAGAGAGAGAGAGAGAGAGAGAGAGAGAGAGAGAGAGAGAGAGAGAGAGAGAGAGAGAGAGAGAGAGGAGAGAGAGAGAGAGAGAGAGAGAGAGAGAGAGAGAGAGAGAGAGAGAGAGAGAGAGAGAGAGAGAGAGAGAGAGAGAGAGAGAGAGAGAGAGAGAGAGAGAGAGAGAGAGAGAGAGAGAGAGAGAGAGAGAGAGAGAGAGAGAGAGAGAGAGAGAGAGAGAGAGAGAGAGAGAGGAGGGGGCAGGAGGTAATGCAGGTGGGCTAGGTAAGTATTTTACGCAAGATTTTGCGTCAGTGTTGGTAATGATTACGGTACTGGTTGTCCTCTACATGTGCTTCTGGTGCCGGGTGCCGCCGCTTGCGAGTTCGTCAAGTGACGGGGTCCCAGATGCAAGAGGTCATATAGGATGAGGCGTGGTCAGGTTTCTACTTCATGTTTTCTGACAGAACGGCGCAGTCACCATCCAGAGGTGACCAAGCGCTATGCCGAATGAAGGGAGGGCTGGAGGGAGGGAGTGGCAGACCTTACCTACCACTGTTCCGACACCGGGGAAGCCAATACTTGTATTGACCGAGGGTGTTTACCAGCTGATTGGGGTGTGGAGTCACCTCGGCATACGCGAGGTATGACGGACTGGGTACGTAGGATGTATGAAGCAAACCTACGGTTCGCATTCTACGTGCCCTGTTCTGTACGGACTGCGGTCTGCGGGTGGTTGAACGAGTCACCGAGCCACAGATGTCGCATTAGAGGCGGGAGTAGTCTGAGGTGTAAAGACCTGAGGCCGACCTTGGAGTGAAGGTGAGGCTGTATCCAGTTGGATCCCCAGGTACTTGGAGGAGTTAACCCAAAGGACTATCCTCTACCGCAACCTCAAGGAACCTTCTAGTAGCCAGCGGCGGACCTTTGCCATCAGAAGGACGAGCTGTTGTGTGGTCTGATGGTCATCGTCCTCCGCATGTGTCACCAAGGTGTAAAAAAAAACTCCCCTACCAACATTTGTCTCCTACTGTTCCCTTAATCATTTCTCTCAAGTGTCTTACGTGTCTATTTCCCTGAAAACGCTCTCTCGAAATCTGAGTTCCTTTCACTTCCCCAACTTAACCAATCATTACATGAACGGAACAGTTACCCGTGATGAATACAGGACGTTAATTACGTAATTCCACTGATCTTCATGTCTAGATAAACAAATCTCATTCACTTATCTTTACACAACAAATTTATGTAATGTTAAGCATTTATATCTATTCTAATTCTTAGTTTCTGTATCAATTCTTTAACCTTTTGCATAATAACGCGATTACAACGGATTACTTTGTACGAAATGGGTTACAAAAAGTGCAACAGTTTTGAGGGCGGCTGTACTTGCATCGAGTAGTCATAAACTGTAATCCTTCTAGGAAAAAACAAAACAAACCATTAGCTCTCTCAACACACAGTGTGAGGGTACAACTGTTTTGTAACGTGTTCATTCTCAGTTTAGTTGTTGCAAGTGATCAAGTACGAGTAGAAGAAAACTGTAAATATTGGTGATTTTTAAAAACATAGTTTTTGAATTGAAATTATGTAAAATGAATTCTAAACATAATATATTATCACTGGAGGAAAAAATTATGGGGAATGAACAAACGTCCAGCTGAAGAACCAATTGTGTTGTTTAAAGTGGCGAAAACTCAGATTTATGAGATTTTGACAAAATAAAAGTTAAAGACGAGAAAGGAGCAGTAGAGCAATCACAAAATGTACAAAGTATGATCGTGCTGTGTTCGAGTGGTTTGTTATTGCTCGTGCTTCACACTCAAGCTTTGGAGACAGCAAAGATAATTTCAGAACTTCCAATGGATGACTGGATGACATTGTTTTGGTGAAGCAAATGATGTTGACATGCAGACAGTTGAAGATTGGAAACACAGAGAAGCTACAATAAATTGAAAGTATAGTACATAATACATGTCAGTCTGCTCAAGTTGTTCTCGGGAAGCAAGCCAGGTGAGAAGACGATTAGAAATCGACGTTTCGGGAGTTTGCATCTCTGCCATCATCAGGATATTTATTAAATGTTATAATCCAAAGTGTATAACTGGATATAACACAAATATAAACAAAGACAAAACACTATCAAAATTCGCATTACTGAACTAAAGATTGTTTTCAGTAACTTAAATGCCAGGTCAGGAGATGGCGTTAGTGTACAAAATTAATTGGGTCAAATTGAAATCCAGCATTACGACTAAGCGTGCTCCTCTCGGAGGAGATGGCCAAAGCCTCCTTAATTCTCCGCTCCCAGTAACTGTTGCATATTAAAGTCCGTTTACTCAACGCATGTGCAGTTCCGAGTCAAAGGAATCTGAGCCGCCCGCCCACTAATGACCGTCATAAATCTATCTCCACACTTCAGAAATGGAACACTGTCGTTGAGGACCAATAGCAACCCTGATTTTCTCGAAGTGACAGTCGCATGTCTACTCCACGTGGAGTCTCAGTTGCCAAAGTTCCAACTTCTAGTTGATCTGTTACATTACGTGCAGAAATTCGTTGTGTCACGATGTGGAGACCGTAGGAGGAAAATGCAGTGGTAAATGCAAATGAAGTAGAGATAAATAATCAAAGTGAAGACAGCGTGAATAACTGGGCCGAATTATTTTACTGGAAAAACCTAAAAAATAACAAAGTTATAACGGGAACTGTTTCTAAGCAAATTCAAGCGCTTGTTTTGAACACATATAAATATGTGCTGAGAAATAAACTTGGTAAGGGGTCATGCAATGAACCTGATAAGTTCTGGATATTCACAGAAGTACAGTGAGAAATATTGTGACGAAAGGAATATCAAAGACGCCGATCAAGTGTGAAAACAAAAGGAAACGTTTCTCTAAAGTAGAAAATTTCATGTGCTATTTAATTCGTCGAGAAATTTATAGATTCTATGCAAAAGGGAGAGTACCCACCTTAGACGAATTGGTTGCACATTTGCAAGAAATTTGTGATTTTCCTTATGGGCGCTTCACTTTGCGCGGTCTCCTAAAGGAGCTGAGTTTCAAATACCGCACTTTGAATAAGATAAGGGTTATTATGGAATCCAGTAGACTTGTGTGTGTGTGTGTGTGTGTGTGTGTGTGTGTGTGTGTGTGTGTGTGTGTGTGTGTGTGTGTGTGTGTGTGTGTGTGTGTGTGTGTGTGTGTATATATATATATATTTGTCAAAACTAAGGAAGTTTTGCAGTAATGGACATAAGATTATTTATTTAGACGAAACTTTGTACGATACTCATGACGTACCGAGAAAGGTGGCAACCTTGCAGAACTGTCTGGGAGAAGGAGGGTCGGGGGTTGTAAAACGATTATAAGGGTTCGTCAAAGGCAGAAGCCGACGTGCACATGCTTTAACTAAACAGACTTTACCAAGATGGTCGTCTCCCGAAAGTTGGCTCTATACCTTGCTAGTCCAGACTTCTCAGGTTGAGTTAAAGGAATGCTCCGTTCATGTTCGTTTATTCCGGTAGCGATGGCCCTTCCGGTTTGTCCTATATACGGGTCCTACATTCACAGGAAATGCGGTATACTCCCAGTTTGTCTTTCACTGGTCTCAACAGATATCTAATCTTCGGAGGTGGCTTGTGGATGGTCCTGAAGTTGTATATGTGAGAGATGCACACTCCCAAAAGGTCGATTTCTAATCGTCTTTTCACCTGGCTTGCTTCCCGAGAACAACTTGAGCATATTCGTCGCCAGGAAAACTTCAAGTCTTATTTTACATATCAGTCTATTACTATTTACATTTTATATTACTGTTTCACTGTAAACCTTGCGACTATTTCGTAATTTCTTTGTATTAAACACAACGGGAACCTGTGTAAACGGAAAATAATGCGGGAACGATCGCGTTCTGTTTTATAGAGGTTTTACTGTAATAACAGTGATGATAAGTTATAACATTGGCACTGTAAGGTGTAATGAGTGCAGCAGGAACTTGTTTTGCTGGTACATTTCCGGAGAATGACTGAAGCATATCACGGTGACCTTGCAGTATCAACGACGTCAGCAGGTAATGGTCACGCTTCGTAATCGGCCTTCATCCATCCTGGCTCTGCGGCATTTTCACAAGATGAGACTTCAGTGATCCGCTTGAAAACAGTTGAAGTACCTATCTCTTTCACCAATATTTGAATTAAGTCGATACTAGTTTTATCGATACTCGACACTAATGTTGGTAGAACTGTAATGACAATTAAATTAACTAGGTGTATATGAAATAGAACTTAAAACCGTCAGCGTTCTTATTTTTAAGCTCTTAATTAGACACTTAAAAGCAAAACGGTCTACTTTTATAAGTTTTTGTTCATAAATACTAGCACTTGTTCTCTTTTGGCGTCAACTTTTACATATGAGTCCCGCTGTGCTAAATAATCTTTTAGAGGAATATACAAACATTTAGCGGCTAATTCTGTAGTTTACTTTTGGTAGTTTCGAATTTGTTTTCCAGTAATCCAGTGTCCTAGTGACAAATCATTGTAGAGATATGTGGTGACACCTTCTTGGGAAGTGTTAACAGACAGTTGACACACGATTATTTTGTTAATCTTACTGTAGAGCTACCACATTCCTGGCAATTTCCCGAGCTTTGTAATGTTCTACTTGATTTTAAAAGAGAGTAAAAATTGCAGAATTACACCGAAGGATCGATAAAGTACAGAACGAATTTTGTGAATTATTTTTGGATGTGAATACCAAGCAAATATCTTGATGGACAGAAGAATGATAATTGGAGATAGTAGGAAAATGGGTTATTTCCTATATTCCGTAATTTGTGTACGAATTTAACGTCATAGCCAAAGATATCTGGAACTACGTGTTCCTTATAGTCATTTTTTTAATTTACGTCCTCCAACGTTAAGTCATATCGGACGGTGAATGAAATGGTTGTAATATGGCTCAAATATGCCCAGGGTCCATGGAGCTTAGAGTTATCCAACATTCGTCTTTAAGGATAAGGGAAAACCCTGGAAAAACCTTATCCATGTAACTCACCCTCACCGAGATTCGAACTCGGGACCTCTTGAACGTTTATAGTCATTCGTATAATGCAATTCCTAAATTAGAGGTCTTTGATTATCTTGAAAAAGGAAAAAACCATTGCAGGAGCATACTACTGCCTTAATAATACGTGCAATAAGGTTACTGTTGCCGTTTCATAGGCTGTCAAACGTTCGCATCATTACTGGACAAGTGAAGGCAGAACTTGCGAAAAACGGACACGTTTGTAGATGAAGAAAATACAGTTTTGCCAAGAATCACACCTCGGCGGTTGCAATGGCGAAAGTCCACAAATTACGGTTTGAGCTGCTTCAACTCACCAGATCTAGCCCCAAGCGACTTCTTTTTGTTACCTCATCTGAAAATTGCGCTCGGAGGAGAGAGATTTTTGTCAAATGAAGAGACAATCACCTTCTTGAACAATTATTTTGTAGAGAAAAACGTCGAGTACTATTTGGACGCGTTACAGAGATGAGAGCATCGCTGGGAGAAGTTGTGTACAGTTACGAGACTATGATGAAAACAATTTCTGGAAAAAAAAAAAATGTCTTGTATCTTTATTAGGTTGGAAACTTTTCAGATCACCTTCGTATTTTGGACTTGGACAAATTCTCATATCACATGAGAGAAGGTTGTTCAAATTCTTTTCTCAAATACTAAACCTGGTAAGAATATCTCTTTAAAAAAAACTCTGTCTTATTAATTCATATACGGTTAAAACAAAGTTAGATGAAGGAGTTATTAACAGTATTTGTTATAAGTAAAGAGATCTCCAATTTATTTTATTTTATATTGTATAAAACCAACAGAATGTTTCACAGCCGGTGTTATCTTATTGTTGTTCTAATACAGTTAAGTAAATCATTTAACATTTTCTTTGGTGTTCTTTCAAATTTACTGGTAAAACAGATTGTTTGTCGAAACACACTGATGTAACCAGAGCCTGTACTTGGTGCTCTTGTTGTGTTTTTTCAAATGGAATGCCTTGAAGATGACTTCCCTTAACTCCACGAAGCTTGAGCCCACAGGAACCTCACAGCAGTATGAGCGAAGCTCGGCACGTTCAAGTAAGCCAAGAGCACGCGTGTCATATGATAGCTCACACCAAATGAGGTTGTACAACTAAGTACGTGAACATATGACTCTCACACTAAGTTTGGATGTTCGAGAATGGAACCCACACTACACGTGCTACTCTTCTTCTGGTTCTTTGTTGGAATGCCTTGAGGATAGCCGTTTACCCTGCCACTACTTGGAGTCCTGGACGCAGTACCCTTGCTGCCTGCTAAGACACAGTCTTGGTCGAGATCGTTGTTGGATTTGCTGAAGCCGCCAGTCTTTCCGGCTATCGCCACTTCACCATTACTGCTGCCACCTCCAAACCACATCCGCTTGAAGCATCTGCGGAAGTTCTCAGAGAGTATGCCGTAGAGCACAGGGTTCACCACTGTGTTCAGCATCGCCACGAGCAGACACCACAGGAAATGACAAGACCTAAGGAAGAAGTCTGTGTCCTCGTTTGGCCTTCTACCGTCCACATAAATAAGAAACATGACCACGGTAATGGGCAACCACATAAGTAACACTACAATAACATTCAAAAGTAAAACTCTAACCACACGTATATGTTTGTTCAGTCTAATTTCTTCATGTTGAGACATAGAGCCGTTCCTTGTACTCCCGGAAGACGTGAACTGTTGACTCGTAGCTGACACTTTCCTGCTCCAGGGCATCATGAGGCTACTGACGAAGCTCAACTCGCTGTCCCGACGTAAGGGAGAACTGCCGTTTGAGGGAGTATTGCCTTGGTTAAGGACAACACACGGCACTGCCCAGCGGTTACGTGTTGACAGTAACTTCTGGAAGATGCGCTGATAATGGTACACTAACAGCAACATTGGCAGTATACAAGCTAACAGTATTACAGGTATAGTGAAGCACAACGACAAATTGACAGTTTCTGAACGTGGGAACACGAGAGTGCAGATGAGACCTGCATCAGTATCCTGCTCGTGGAACCAGAAGGCGACGGGCAGAAACAGGACCGCAGCAATGATCCAGGTAACCACAGTAAGAAGTGCTGCCAGTCGAGGAGTCAGCTGGGACCGGTAGGGTGGCACCACGATGCAACGGTATCGGTCCATGGAGATGAGTGTCAGGGTCCACAGTAGCACGAACCCACACACAAACTGTAACAAAAACATTAGACGATTAGGGTACAAGACAACAACCAGCTGCATTCACTTGTTATCTATTTATTATTGAAATGTAATAAATAGATAACAAGATAACCATAACAGTTGGTGGTCAGAATAGGAAAGAACAGTATCGAAGATAGACATGGGAAATCTACGGAGAGCAGAGGAGACAAATCACAGTGGCTTTTGGAAGGAAGTGAGAAACAGAATACAAGACATAGATAGGCAGGAGATTTGGGGAAAGTAGAGAAGAAAACAAATACTTGAAACTCTATAAGCAATAAAAGACAGAATGTGGTAGGGAAAAATATATTGTTGCCGACCGCATTTGTTGCGAGGGGTGCGGCCGAGGCGCACAAACAGGCAGATTGTGCAGCGCGGAGATAAAAGCTTGCCGAAACAGATAAAGTTAGATGAGTAGAAGGTTGTGTTTCATCTGGTAATTTCTTGAACAGTGATAAAGAACATTCCACAATCGTCTGAAGTCATGAATGGTCGTAAGCCGCGGTTAGTTGAGGAGACAGAGTCGAATTGGAAGTTGAAAATCGTCCGCGCACAGCTGTGTTTTGAAAGTGAACCCTTTTGTTTGTGATCAACGACCTTGAGCATTGTAACTGTGTATGTTACCTAATTCTGCTACTGTAAGGGTTGGCCAAAGTGTATTTATACGGAAATAAAGAACATTTTGGAATTTCTGCAACTGAACTTTTAATTCTACGAACCCACAAAGTCACAATATAGATCAATGTGACAAAATTGGAGAGAGGGCATAGAATGGATAAGAGTAGGCATAATATATCTAAAAGAGTTGAGAAGTAACGAGGTAGGAATATGTGAATTTTGTGGAGATGAAAAGAACACTGTTCATTACCTGATAGAATGTAAGGAGTTAACAAATTACAGGAGAAAAATATGGGATAAGAAATGGGACAGCGTGAGCAAAGAGGTAGTGGCGTTACGTATGTAAATGGGGACAAGTTTATAGGAGAATTCTGATATAAGTTAAGAGAAAACTGGATTAGTATAAAAGAAGTGAAGATCAGGAAGAAATGACTACAAGCTGCTCAGAAAAACCAAAGACTTATAGCCAGGGGACCTGAGTCAGCGAGTAAATCTTACGTCAGCAATTGATATATAATAGAGCATGTACAATGTTAAAGTCATTGTAGTGAAAGTGGTCAAATAAATATATGTAAATATCTATTTATTAACCCAACCCACGAGATAACTTGCAATCCGACTGCCGGCCTCACGCCGACATACGCAAGGCGGAGCTGATTCGTCAATTTTATTGTTTATTTCTTCAACCATACACTTTAGAGGAAAATAGTGTAAGAACTTATGTTTCTGCTTAACGTCAGGAAGTTGCTGCACACTCATAACTTTAAAACATTGTATATTTATTTATTTTTCAATTAAATTCATTGTTAATCTCATTTATATGAAACCCCCAACATTACATTCCGAATAAAGTCTATTTATGCTTCCGAGCAGTTCATTTTCCCCTTAAAATTTTCGGAAATAGTTTAATGTCTCGGCTATATATGGTGAGAAGAGAAAATATTACGTTCTATCTGAAACTTTAATGTTAAAGTCTCGCTACATATAATATATTGTCACCGATTGCATTGTTGTGTTGGAGCCGCCGTAGAGCCAGAGCTGTGCGCGTGGGCAGGAAAGAAATACAGTTAAGCGCAGAGGATCTACCCAAAAGACCGCAGACCCGGGAGCGATGGAGAACTTCGGGGCTCTTTACTAGGGCAATACCTGGTTTTCTAAATAGCCCCCATCAACAACAACGTCAAGACGGGATGGAAGTGTATACGCCACTTACGCGCGTCAACTCTGCAGATAAGACTACTGAAAACCTCGGTGGGGCCGCCTGGTGATCTAGCACACCTTCTGCTAGCTCTGTAGGCTAGTACCCGGGACTAAGCCCCCCATCAACAACAACGTCAAGGCGGGGTGGAAGTGTATACGCCACTTACGCGCGTCAACTCAGCAGGTAAGACTACTGAAAACCTCGGTGGGGCCACCTGGTGATCTAGCACACCTTCTGCTAGCTCTGTAGGCTAGTACCCGGGACTAAGCTCCCCATCAACAACAACGTCAAGACGGCATGGAAGTGTATACGCCACTTACGCGCGTCAACCCTGCAAGTAAGACTACTGAAAACCTCGGTGGGGCCACCTGGTGATCTAGCACACCTTCTGCTAGCTCTGTAGGCTAGTACCCGGGACTAAGCCCCCCATCAACAACAACGTCAAGACGGGGTGTAAGTGTATACGCCACTTACGCGCGTCAACCCCGCAGGTAAGACTACTGAAAACCTCGGTGGGGCCACCTGGTGATCTAGCACACCTTCTACTAGCTCTGTAGGCTAGTACCCGGGACTAAGCCCCCCATCGACAACGTCAAGACGGCATGGAAGTGGATACGCCACTTAGGCGCGTCGACCCCGCAGGTAAGACTACTGAAAACCTCGGTGGGGCCACCTGGTGATCTAGCACACCTTCTGCTAGCTCTGTAGGCTAGTACCCGGGGCTAAGCCCCCCATCAACAACAACGTCAAGACGGGGTGTAAGTGTATACGCCACTTACGCGCGTCAACCCCGCAGGTAAGACTACTGAAAACCTCGGTGGGGCCACCTGGTGATCTAGCACACCTTCTGCTAGCTTTGTAGGCTAGTACCCGGGACTAAGCCCCCCATCAACAACAACGTCAAGACGGGGTGTAAGTGTATACGCCACTTACGCGCGTCAACCCTGCAGGTAAGACTACTGAAAACCTCGGTGGGGCCACCTGGTGATCTAGCACACCTTCTGCTAGCTCTGTAGGCTAGTACCCGGGACTAAGCTCCCCATCAACAACAACGTCAAGGCGGGGTGTAAGTGTATACGCCACTTACGCGCGTCAACCCTGCAGGTAAGACTACTGAAAACCTCGGTGGGGCCACCTGGTGATCTAGCACACCTTCTGCTAGCTCTGTAGGCTAGTACCCGGGACTAAGCCCCCCATCGACAACGTCAAGACGGCATGGAAGTGGATACGCCACTTAGGCGCGTCGACCCCGCAGGTAAGACTACTGAAAACCTCGGTGGGGCCACCTGGTGATCTAGCACACCTTCTGCTAGCTCTGTAGGCTAGTACCCGGGACTAAGCTCCCCATCAACAACAACGTCAAGACGGGGTGTAAGTGGATACATCACTTACGCGCGTCAACCCTGCAGGTAAGACTACTGAAAACCTCGGTGGGGCCACCTGGTGATCTAGCACACCTTCTGCTAGCTCTGTAGGCTAGTACCCGGGACTAAGCTCCCCATCAACAACAACGTCAAGACGGATGGAAGTGGATACATCACTTACGCGCGTCAACCCTGCAGGTAAGACTACTGAAAACCTCGGTGGGGCCACCTGGTGATCTAGCACACCTTCTACTAGCTTTGTAGGCTAGTACCCGGGACTAAGCTCCCCATCAACAACAACGTCAAGACGGATGGAAGTGGATACATCACTTACGCGCGTCAACCCTGCAGGTAGGACTACTGAAAACCTCGGTGGGGCTGCCTGGTGATCTAGCACACCTTCTGCTAGCTCTGTAGGCTAGTACCCGGGACTAAGCTCCCCATCAACAACAACGTCAAGGCGGGGTGGAAGTGGATACATCACTTACGCGCGTCAACCCTGCAGGTAAGACTACTGAAAACCTCGGTGGGGCCACCTGGTGATCTAGCACACCTTCTACTAGCTCTGTAGGCTAGTACCCGGGACTAAGCCCCCCATCAACAACAACGTCAAGACGGATGGAAGTGTATACGCCACTTACGCGCGTCAACCCCGCAGGTAAGACTACTGAAAACCTCGGTGGGGCCACCTGGTGATCTAGCACACCTTCTACTAGCTCTGTAGGCTAGTACCCGGGACTAAGCTCCCCATCAACAACAACGTCAAGACGGATGGAAGTGTATACGCCACTTACGCGCGTCAACCCTGCAGGTAAGACTACTGAAAACCTCGGTGGGGCCACCTGGTGATCTAGCACACCTTCTGCTAGTTCTGTAGGCTAGTACCCGGGACTAAGCTCCCCATGAACAACAACGTCAAGACGGATGGAAGTGTATACGCCACTTACGCGCGTCAACCCCGCAGGTAAGACTACTGAAAACCTCGGTGGGGCCACCTGGTGATCTAGCACACCTTCTACTAGCTCTGTAGGCTAGTACCCGGGACTAAGCTCCCCATCAACAACAACGTCAAGACGGATGGAAGTGTATACGCCACTTACGCGCGTCAACCCTGCAGGTAAGACTACTGAAAACCTCGGTGGGGCCACCTGGTGATCTAGCACACCTTCTGCTAGTTCTGTAGGCTAGTACCCGGGACTAAGCTCCCCATCAACAACAACGTCAAGACGGATGGAAGTGTATACGCCACTTACGCGCGTCAACCCTGCAGGTAAGACTACTGAAAACCTCGGTGGGGCCACCTGGTGATCTAGCACACCTTCTGCTAGCTCTGTAGGCTAGTACCCGGGACTAAGCTCCCCATCAACAACAACGTCAAGACGGATGGAAGTGGATACATCACTTACGCGCGTCAACCCTGCAGGTAAGACTACTGAAAACCTCGGTGGGGCCACCTGGTGATCTAGCACACCTTCTGCTAGCTCTGTAGGCTAGTACCCGGGACTAAGCTCCCCATCAACAACAACGTCAAGACGGATGGAAGTGGATACATCACTTACGCGCGTCAACCCTGCAGGTAAGACTACTGAAAACCTCGGTGGGGCCACCTGGTGATCTAGCACACCTTCTGCTAGCTCTGTAGGCTAGTACCCGGGACTAAGCCCCCCATCAAAAACAACGTCAAGACGGATGGAAGTGGATACATCACTTACGCGCGTCAACCCTGCAGGTAAGACTACTGAAAACCTCGGTGGGGCCACCTGGTGATCTAGCACACCTTCTACTAGCTCTGTAGGCTAGTACCCGGGACTAAGCTCCCCATCAACAACAACGTCAAGACGGGGTGTAAGTGTATACGCCACTTACGCGCGTCAACCCCGCAGGTAAGACTACTGAAAACCTCGGTGGGGCCACCTGGTGATCTAGCACACCTTCTACTAGCTCTGTAGGCTAGTACCCGGGACTAAGCTCCCCATCAACAACAACGTCAAGACGGGGTGTAAGTGTATACGCCACTTACGCGCGTCAACCCCGCAGGTAAGACTACTGAAAACCTCGGTGGGGCTGCCTGGTGATCTAGCACACCTTCTGCTAGCTCTGCAGGCTAGTACCCGGGACTTATAAGGCTACCCTCTACCCCCCCCCCCTCCGGGTGGCCGAAGCCTAACCGGTGGTACCCAATTCCCGCGGGTGTCGGGTACAAACTGCCCCCTCGAGTCCAAGCCAATCCGAACAACTCCCCGACAGGAGGAGCTCCGCAGTTCGGCCCGAAGTTCCTCTAGTAACGTCAGAGGTACCACGAGTGCTAAGGGTCCGCAGCGAACGCACCTCGGCAGCTGTAGGGACGGATCCTCTCCCTACAGAGAGTAGCGCGCCGAGCTGGACGCTTGCTGAGAGAGAGAGAGGCTGTGGAATGTTCCGTCTTTCTGTTGCCGCCGCGATTGTTCTCTGGAGGTCTACTACATTCTAGAGCAATGACTGCGAGGTATAAATAACGGCAGTCAGTTGTAACGAGACGACGAGACGATCTAGAAGACTGCACGTCTTTTTGTTGCTGCAAGGGTTGTACAAAGCTTATGTTTTCTGCAATAAAGAGTGTTTTTACATTTCTGCTAACAAGTTTTTTGATTGTACGAACCCTTGAAGTCACAATATTTTATAGAGAAAGATCTGTGCGTGTCTCAATGTGTGCAATGACTTTCATTAAAAAGCCAGACGTTTAAGATATTTTTATGACAAATGAAGCGTATGTATTAAACTCTCGCTAATCCTGCCCACATCCCATCTCTTTGTAGCTTTCGTAATATTACAGTCCGGCCGCTCTATCTCCGGCTCTGACATTTCTCGAGAGGGGGGGGGGGGAGTAGGTTGTTGTCAGTTCTTTAGCGAGAATTTGAAGCAGAAGGACAATGCGTATTTTAAATATTTCACGCATTTGCATATTTCACGAACCAGTAGCCATATTATTATAATAGCAATAATAATGTGGTTTACGAACACTAAAAATCGGAATTCACGCACAAAAAGAGGAAGTTCACCAGCGCAAGCAGCTAAAGCCACGTGGCTCAAACAAATTTAAGTTGGCAACACGGTTTTGGGTTCGGGAGACACACCTAGCAGCGACAATGCTGATTGGCGCTAGCAGACCGTTTTAACTTCCTGAACACAACACCGGATATACAGACTCCCAGTACTACCAACAGATGCAGTTAGTGTGTGTGAACGAAATATTCAAATAGAGTGGCGTTGTAATAAATATCTTGCATCAAAATGAAATTGGAAGTTGCAGTGCAGTGTTTTAAAGCTAATATAGTACTATATTTTCATTGTAAAGATAATTTTCAGAATATCTTTCCAATTGCTCATTAGTGTATGTTGGTACTATTTTCTCCCTCCACCTCTTGAAGCCGCAAAACGTCAGAGACGGAGATACAACGGCCGGACTGTAACAACAAACGACGCGCAACAATGTGTCAAAGATTTTATTGTTATTGTGTACTACTGCTGTTCGTTATTGAGTTTACAGTTGAGTAGATACAATGGCTTCTAAAAGGAAGCACGTTACACACACAAACTCGACATTTTGATAAGCTGAACGAGCAAGCCATGGCTACTGAGTGCTGGACGAGCAGTTGTGTATGACATCAGAAACAACTGGACAGTACACAAACGAGTGGGGAAGACGGTAACGACGTAAAGGGTCGACGGATACTCTATGTGCACTCCAAATGTACAAGTTTTGTATCAACGTTAATGTCTAGCCAAACGTTATCAAGTCAATAATCCGGCGCCCTCTACAAGGATTAGCAAGAGTTACGTCCTAATAAACGACTTTTACATAACTGCAAACCGTAACAAATAGACAAAATGTTACTACACAAAATTTGTAGATATTTATGTCGTAATACTTTTATATTTGTTCACATGTTTACTTGCAAGATTATTAATATTCTATGTTTGTACACAGATCAAGGACAGTTGCAGCTGACCTCACAGCTCCGTATGGAAGAAAGTAGAGGAAGAACAGCAAAAAAGGTAAAGGAATGTTAAGGTTGTTAAAGCTGTAACCACCTGTCATTTAAATGTTGTTATTACATTTTCCACCAATACAGGAAAGAAATATCTGTTTTGATGTGTCTAGCAAATATTTGTTCTATCCTAGAATGATGTCAGTATTTCCTTTCTTTCAACTGTAACAGTACTTTCGAGTTATATTTAGAAAAGGCATGAAACATTTATAAATTTATAAAAAAAAGATTATGTAAATCTATTTAGTAATTTAGATAAGTAAAAATATATGTAATTTTGTGATTGGCCGTAGTAATCATTGTATGACGTAATGTTGTGACGTGGCATTAAATCGGCTAATCACAAAATTAAGATAGGAGTAACAATAGTTACGGATTGTTCGGTAATCGTGAGTGGTACAGGATCAAGAACTTTTATGCAATAGTTGGAACTGTTTAAATATAACAAAGTAAGAATTTGTCGATAGACAGGAGGTAACCTGCAACTGACTAGGAAAGGAAGTTCAAGTAAAATGTAATCCAGATAATACAATTAAATAGTTACAAACTTTGAATTCTCCGAAACTTTATTCCAAACCACGCCTGAAAATTAGATGTCTCATGACTCTTATTTAATCAAACACAATCATGAAGAAACAACTCAAAATACAAGCAATTAACTCTGTTATATCTGGCTTCTTGACGTGGGTCTTCAAAAAGTCAACGTGCATCCCATCTCAAACATAGAAATCCCGCATCAAATGTCGCCCGAACGTGTGGCTGATGAAGACGGAGAGAAATTAACTAGGGATAAAAATTCCCGCACTACAACAAAGCAGTGATTCTGAAATTGTAAGAATATAGTTTGGTTATCTTTACACGAGAGGTGATGACTTGCCTATAACTCGCAAAAGTATAAGACATAGACCTCCTACCGTAGATCTCATAAAGTCATACCGAGTGATGAGTCAGCTAACTTATTAGTATTGTCGTGAGGCATTGTTTTGCGGCGGGCCACAGCCGGCGCGTGCGAAACAGACAAATAGTGCGGCGCGGAGCTAAACGTTAGAAAGAGACAGATAGATGTCTGGAAGTTTCCTGTAACATAGGCCGCGATATTCCTTAATACTGACGAACCATTCCTACACTACTTCATTTAAGTCCTGGTTTTGAGGTTTCTTTACTTCTCTCTTTATTTTTCCATTAGGAGAGTTTTCAGAATTTCCGTTTTGTTCTTTAGAATCTCATAAACTCGAGTTTTGTCTACGTGGAACACTTATACGCTCAATTTATATGTTTCTCTGGCATAAATTACTGTGACTGTCGTGTTAGGATCTAGTGCAAGGCATGGTTACTATATAACGTTTGTTTAAGTTTAGAGATGTGCTGCTTTGATAGGAAACCCTCTTCTAGATAAGTCAGATACAGAAATATGGTTATGTATCAACTGAAACATCACAGACAATGCACATATTAACTGGGTGCCTAAAGTCTGCATTTTCGAACTGGAAATGTTCGGTTAAAGTGTATAAAAAAGTTAACCACTGGCGCAACAGCCCTAAGAGTGGCAAGGCCTACCAACCCGACTGCCGGCCTCATGCCCACTTGCACAATCATCCAACTGATACAGGGAGGAGATGTGGCCCCAGCCGGAAAGTTGGTTTTCATGACCAGAGCCGCTTACCTAGCGTAAGCTCTTCACTTTCCTCACGATGCTGAGTGGGCATTGGTCCTATACCCGGGACCTAAACTCCCCACCACATGGGTGGGATCGAACCCTGGACGCTTTCCTTGGCCAGGGACCAAGGTAGGCCACGGCGCAGGCCGGTTAAAGTGTATACTTTGATTTCTTTGTCAGCGTAAGATAGTTTCCGTTTAATAAAGGGTATTTAGAAAGTATTTCACACTTAAATTAATGGAAACATGATATATTTCCGCTCAACCAGGTTTCCGCTGAAAGCAGGTTTTACTAGCAATATTTAGTTTTATGCTATAATGAAAATGTTGTCCAAACAAGCAACACGCTTTTAACTTTAACTTTACATTTTCCTGGAGTACAACTATTGATGAAATTCCTACAGCGTGACAACACTCCAGGAAACCAACCGTCACATTTATTTCTGACAACGCTTGATGACGTTAGATAAACAAATGACTATTCCAAGTTGTTACTGAGAACGCGGCAACGTGATGTAAGTCAACCAAGGAAAACTATAATGTAATATTGACACAAGAGGATTAGAGCTGTACGGGCTCCTTGGAACGTCACAGTTATAACATCTTTACTCAACTCAAATTTACCATAAGTACATTCTACAGATTGTTTCATTGTTGTATTTACCAAGAATGTCATGCACTGTAGAGACTCCTGCCGACACTTCTACGCTGAAAGAGACTACCAGATGAGAGATGATGTGAAATGATAATGGAGATGAAATGGAGGGATAGCAAATTCGAAGAATGTAATTAACCTACCCAGCATTCGCCTGACGATCCGGGAAAACCCCCGAAAAAACAATGGGTCAAGTAGGGGGCTACTGGAATCGAACCTGGAGCACCGGAAAGCAGACCTGAACAATCCCGCTAGATGTTTTTGGGTGGAATACAAGACTGTACCTAGTAGTAGTAGAGAGAGCTTTGGGGTCTCTAGTTTGAAGGGGTTACGGCCATTAACAAAATATTTTGGTAGCGATTTGAAGGCTTTAACTTAGACGTCGCTTGTCTTCAGGTCGTTAACGTTTTTACAGCTCCTCCTTAGAATAGACCTCTAAACCCAAACTCGGCGTGATGAAAGTTGCGAGACGTGAACCACTACGCCGTTACTAGCGGCTACTTATTTAGCAAAGTGTTAACTAAACGCTTAGTCCCTCTCACTAGAGCCTTAAACCCAAAACATCAAAAATATACCAAACAATAGCAAAGTGGCAGTAAAGTACATACAAATATTAGGAATTTAAATTAATTTAATATTGTAGTGAAAACCGTGTTAGCCTAATGATATTTGTATATAAGCTAAAAGAAAGACAACCTAAAGTTTCACAATTATACGATATAATTCAGGATTTCATTCAGTTTGTGCTAAAACAGGCCGAAAACTAAAAACTGAAAACACTTATACTGCACTGAACAGGCAACGTACTGTTGTGTGCAGAAGTTCTTATAAATGAGAATCACCAAGCAGTGTTCGTGACAAACAAAAGACGAAAGCGCAAATGCCCCGTGTTAACAGAGGAAAAGTTAGATACCATTTGAACGTTCAGCAAACAAATCCATCCGTAAATTAGCACAACAGATGCAAATTTCAGAGTCTCCTCCATTTGGGGCAACTAAATTATTAAGACTAAAATGATATAAGGGTCCAAGTGCCCAACAAAGTGACCCAGTATCACGAATGATGTCTTTCTTCAGTTTATGACGGTTTGATTGACTCACAGCTTCTGTTCCTTTCCAATGAGGCGTAGTTTCAACACTCATAAATAGAGCGCGGAAATGCTTATAAATGCCCATTTTTTTGCTGAAGTACAGGGTTTCCTTACTTATTTTATGCTTTTTAATTAAAATAACTTACTTTATCCAAATCATGTAAATTTAAAAATAAATGTTTACTGCTAACCGTCATATTCAGAAGTTTATAACGTCTCGCTGAAACAGTAAGCATTCTATATAAAGACGTGGATGTTCTTCTCTAGCCTAAACAAAGTGTACTGTCGCCGATTAGAGTTCAAACATTTCATGAACTTCTTCCAAATTTGTCTTTAGCACTTCAGCCAGTTTTAACCCGATGGGTTTATTGGTTAAACCTGTGTAAATAGATATAATAATATAAATAAATATATAACGGCTGTTTACCCCAGGGTAGACATCTTCTATAAGGTAAGAGTCCAGAGGATGTCCTAGTCGGGCGGTGCTTTCCCCGTCCGAGTGTCTTTTGCCGCAGTACCTAGCCGCTTTGCCGCTTAACCTGCGAGATGAGTTAGTCTGGTTGAAGTTACGTTCTGCTGGGGGTAGGTTGTAGGTAAGTTGTGAGTGGTTTCGGATATTTGGATTGGAAGACCCTTGAAAACCTTAGAAGGCAACTGCTTTATAGCGTCCCCCCGATTTGGTTACGGGTTGCATATTGCTTGAACCAACAGGCGTAGTGTGATTGTTTAAGCATCACTGTACATATTATCTTTAATTGTTTTTGATATATTCTCTTGTATTTCTAATGTTAATCTTGACGAGTCATCTGTTTACTGGGCTCTTGCCCAACCAGTGTAAATGTTTATGACGAATAAATTATTATTATTATTATTATTATTATTATTATTATTATTATTATTATTATTATTATTATTATTATTATTATTATTATTATTATTATTATTATTATTATTATTATTATTATTATTATTATTATTATTATTATTATTATTATTATTATTATTATTATTATTATTATTATTATTATTATTATTATTATTATTATTATTATTATTATTATTATTATTATTATTATTATTATTATTATTATTATTATTATTATTATTATTATTATTATTATTATTATTATTATTATTATTATTATTATTATTATTATTATTATTATTATTATTATTATTATTATTATTATTATTATTATTATTATTATTATTATTATTATTATTATTATTATTATTATTATTACAGATATGTGGGGATGCTTGGGTTAACCCATGACATCTTTTGGGAGTTTGTAAGATGCCAAACGTCTTGGCTCCCTCTGGTCGTATCTGCCCAAGGGGTATACATGGAGTTTATGTAGGACCAAAGCTGGCTGTACCACACCCAATGGCCATGCGGCAGATAGCTTTTAAATTACGAACGCTGTATCATTAAATATTCAGTATTTTTGTACATAAAAGAAATTATTCATGGAAAGATAGAGTCAGACTGAAAATTTCAATGCCATAGCCGGGATTTGAACCACCGTCCAGCTGCTCTAACCCTTGAGCTACTATGGCCAACATGCCGACATGACATTAAATTCTCGAACTGACTCGTGTTTTTCCCGGTAAACCTCTAGGAGTTCTTATAAACACACGAGACAACTACCTTAATGACGACTTACTATGCTGTAAGTACTTTAAGGCCCGGGCTTTATAGTTAACCACTAGGAGTTCTCATAAACACATGAGACAACTACCTTAATGACGACTTACTATGCTGTAAGTACTTTAAGACCCGGGCTTTATAGTTAACCACTAGGAGTTCTCATAAACATATGAGACAACTACCTTAATGACGACTTACTATGCTGTAACTACTTTAAGGCCCGGGCTTTATAGTAAACCACTAGGAGTTCTCATAAACACATGAGACAACTACCTTAATGACGACTTACTATGCTGTAACTACTTTAAGACCCGGGCTTTATAGTTAACCACTAGGAGTTCTCATAAACATATGAGACAACTACCTTAATGACGACTTACTATGCTGTAACTACTTTAAGGCCCGGGCTTTATAGTAAACCACTAGGAGTTCTCATAAACACATGAGACAACTACCTTAATGACGACTTACTATGCTGTAACTACTTTAAGGCCCGGGCTTTATAGTAAACCACTAGGAGTTCTCATAAACACATGAGACAACTACCTTAATGACGACTTACTATGCTGTAAGTACTTTAAGACCCGGGCTTTATAGTAAACCACTAGGAGTTCCCATAAACACATGAGACAACTACCTTAATGACGACTTACTATGCTGTAAGTACTTTAAGACCCGGGCTTTATAGTAAACCACTAGGAGTTCTCATAAACACATGAGACAACTAGCTTAATAACGACTTACTATGCTGTAAGTACTTTAAGACCCGGGCTTTATAGTAAACCACTAGGAGTTCCCATAAACACATGAGACAACTAC
Organism: Mantis religiosa; assembly: GCA_030765055.1. Classification (NCBI taxonomy): domain Eukaryota; kingdom Metazoa; phylum Arthropoda; class Insecta; order Mantodea; family Mantidae; genus Mantis; species Mantis religiosa. The sequence continues at coordinate 215,469,106 of CM060952.1, forward strand.
CTTAATGACGACTTACTATGCTGTAAGTACTTTAAGACCCGGGCTTTATAGTAAACCACTAGGAGTTCCCATAAACACATGAGACAACTACCTTAATGACGACTTACTATGCTGTAAGTACTTTAAGACCCGGGCTTTATAGTAAACCACTAGGAGTTCTCATAAACACATGAGACAACTAGCTTAATAACGACTTACTATGCTGTAAGTACTTTAAGACCCGGGCTTTATAGTAAACCACTAGGAGTTCTCATAAACACATGAGACAACTAGCTTAATAACGACTTACTATGCTGTAAGTACTTTAAGACCCGGGCTTTATAGTAAACCACTAGGAGTTCCCATAAACACATGAGACAACTACCTTAATGACGACTTACTATGCTGTAAGTACTTTAAGGCCCGGGCTTTATAGTAAACCACTAGGAGTTCTCATAAACACATGAGACAACTAGCTTAATAACGACTTACTATGCTGTAAGTACTTTAAGACCCGGGCTTTATAGTAAACCACTAGGAGTTCCCATAAACACATGAGACAACTACCTTAATGACGACTTACTATGCTGTAAGTACTTTAAGACCCGGACTTTATAGTTAACCACTAGGAGTTCTCATAAACACATGAGACAACTAGCTTAATAACGACTTACTATGCTGTAAGTACTTTAAGACCCGGGCTTTATAGTAAACCACTAGGAGTTCCCATAAACACATGAGACAACTACCTTAATGACGACTTACTATGCTGTAAGTACTTTAAGACCCGGGCTTTATAGTAAACCACTAGGAGTTCTCATAAACACATGAGACAACTACCTTAATGACGACTTACTATGCTGTAAGTACTTTAAGACCCGGGCTTTATAGTAAACCACTAGGAGTTCTCATAAACACATGAGACAACTAGCTTAATGACGACTTACTATGCTGTAAGTACTTTAAGACCCGGGCTTTATAGTAAACCACTAGGAGTTCTCATAAACACATGAGACAACTACCTTAATGACGACTTACTATGCTGTAAGTACTTTAAGACCCGGGCTTTATAGTAAACCACTAGGAGTTCCCATAAACACATGAGACAACTAGCTTAATGACGACTTACTATGCTGTAAGTACTTTAAGGCCCGGGCTTTATAGTTAACCACTAGGAGTTCTCATAAACACATGAGACAACTACCTTAATGACGACTTACTATGCTGTAAGTACTTTAAGACCCGGGCTTTATAGTTAACCACTAGGAGTTCTCATAAACGCATGAGACAACTACCTTAATGACGACTTACTATGCTGTAAGTACTTTAAGGCCCGGACTTTATAGTAAACCACTAGGAGTTCTCATAAACACATGAGACAACTACCTTAATGACGACTTACTATGCTGTAAGTACTTTAAGGCCCGGGCTTTATAGTTAACCACTAGGAGTTCTCATAAACACATGAGACAACTACCTTAATGACGACTTACTATGCTGTAACTACTTTAAGGCCCGGGCTTTATAGTAAACCACTAGGAGTTCTCATAAACACATGAGACAACTACCTTAATGACGACTTACTATGCTGTAAGTACTTTAAGACCCGGGCTTTATAGTTAACCACTAGGAGTTCTCATAAACATATGAGACAACTACCTTAATGACGACTTACTATGCTGTAAGTACTTTAAGACCCAGGCTTTATAGTAAACCACTAGGAGTTCTCATAAACACATGAGACAACTACCTTAATGACGACTTACTATGCTGTAACTACTTTAAGGCCCGGGCTTTATAGTAAACCACTAGGAGTTCACATAAACACACGAGACAATTACCTTAATGACGACTTACTATGCTGTAACTACTTTAAGGCCCGGGCTTTATAGTAAACCACTAGGAGTTCTTATAAACACATGAGACAACTACCTTAATGACGACTTACTATGCTGTAACTACTTTAAGGCCCGGGCTTTATAGTAAACCACTAGGAGTTCTTATAAACACATGAGACAACTACCTTAATGACGACTTACTATGCTGTAACTACTTTAAGGCCCGGGCTTTATAGTAAACCACTAGGAGTTCTCATAAACACATGAGACAACTACCTTAATGACGACTTACTATGCTGTAACTACTTTAAGGCCCGGGCTTTATAGTAAACCACTAGGAGTTCTTATAAACACATGAGACAACTACCTTAATGACGACTTACTATGCTGTAACTACTTTAAGGCCCGGGCTTTATAGTAAACCACTAGGAGTTCTTATAAACACATGAGACAACTACCTTAATGACGACTTACTATGCTGTAACTACTTTAAGGCCCGGGCTTTATAGTAAACCACTAGGAGTTCTTATAAACACATGAGACAACTACCTTAATGACGACTTACTATGCTGTAAGTACTTTAAGGCCCGGGCTTTATAGTAAACCACTAGGAGTTCTCATAAACACATGAGACAACTACCTTAATGACGACTTACTATGCTGTAAGTACTTTAAGGCCCGGGCTTTATAGTAAACCACTAGGAGTTCTTATAAACACACGAGACAACTACCTTAATGACGACTTACTATGCTGTAAGTACTTTAAGACCCGGGCTTTATAGTAAACCATTAGGAGTTCTCATAAACACATGAGACAACTACCTTAATGACGACTTACTATGCTGTAAGTACTTTAAGGCCCGGGCTTTATAGTAAACCACTAGGAGTTCTTATAAACACATGAGACAACTACCTTAATGACGACTTACTATGCTGTAACTACTTTAAGGCCCGGGCTTTATAGTAAACCACTAGGAGTTCTTATAAACACATGAGACAACTACCTTAATGACGACTTACTATGCTGTAAGTACTTTAAGGCCCGGGCTTTATAGTAAACCACTAGGAGTTCTCATAAACACATGAGACAACTACCTTAATGACGACTTACTATGCTGTAAGTACTTTAAGGCCCGGGCTTTATAGTAAACCACTAGGAGTTCTTATAAACACACGAGACAACTACCTTAATGACGACTTACTATGCTGTAACTACTTTAAGGCCCGGGCTTTATAGTAAACCACTAGGAGTTCTCATAAACACATGAGACAACTACCTTAATGACGACTTACTATGCTGTAAGTACTTTAAGGCCCGGGCTTTATAGTAAACCACTAGGAGTTCTTATAAACACACGAGACAACTACCTTAATGACGACTTACTATGCTGTAAGTACTTTAAGGCCCGGGCTTTATAGTAAACCACTAGGAGTTCTTATAAACACACGAGACAACTACCTTAATGACGACTTACTATGCTGTAACTACTTTAAGGCCCGGGCTTTATAGTAAACCACTAGGAGTTCTTATAAACACACGAGACAACTACCTTAATGACGACTTACTATGCTGTAACTACTTTAAGGCCCGGGCTTTATAGTAAACCACTAGGAGTTCTCATAAACACATGAGACAACTACCTTAATGACGACTTACTATGCTGTAAGTACTTTAAGGCCCGGGCTTTATAGTAAACCACTAGGAGTTCTCATAAACACATGAGACAACTACCTTAATGACGACTTACTATGCTGTAAGTACTTTAAGGCCCGGGCTTTATAGTAAACCACTAGGAGTTCTTATAAACACATGAGACAACTACCTTAATGACGACTTACTATGCTGTAAGTACTTTAAGACCCGGGCTTTATAGTTAACCACTAGGAGTTCTCATAAACACATGAGACAACTACCTTAATGACGACTTACTATGCTGTAACTACTTTAAGGCCCGGGCTTTATAGTAAACCACTAGGAGTTCTTATAAACACACGAGACAACTACCTTAATGACGACTTACTATGTTGTAAGTACTTTAAGGCCCGGGCTTTATAGTTAACCACTAGGAGTTCTCATAAACACATGAGACAACTACCTTAATGATGACTTACTATGCTGTAAGTACTTTAAGACCCGGGCTTTATAGTAAACCACTAGGAGTTCTTATAAACACACGAGACAACTACCTTAATGATGACTTACTATGCTGTAAGTACTTTAAGACCCGGGCTTTATAGTAAACCACTAGGAGTTCTCATAAACACATGAGACAACTACCTTAATGAGGACTTACTATGCTGTAAGTACCTTAAGACCCGGGCTTTATAGTAAACCACTAGGAATTCTCATAAACACATGAGACAACTACCTTAATGACGACTTACTATGCTGTAAGTACTTTAAGACCCGGGCTTTATAGTAAACCACTAGGAGTTCTTATAAACACACGAGACAACTACCTTAATGATGACTTACTATGCTGTAAGTACTTTAAGACCCGGGCTTTATAGTAAACCACTAGGAGTTCTCATAAACACATGAGACAACTACCTTAATGATGACTTACTATGCTGTAAGTACTTTAAGACCCGGGCTTTATAGTAAACCACTAGGAGTTCTTATAAACACACGAGACAACTACCTTAATGATGACTTACTATGCTGTAAGTACTTTAAGACCCGGGCTTTATAGTAAACCACTAGGAGTTCTCATAAACACATGAGACAACTACCTTAATGATGACTTACTATGCTGTAAGTACTTTAAGACCCGGGCTTTATAGTAAACCACTAGGAGTTCTTATAAACACACGAGACAACTACCTTAATGATGACTTACTATGCTGTAACTACTTTAAGGCCCGGGCTTTATAGTAAACCACTAGGAGTTCTTATAAACACACGAGACAACTACCTTAATGACGACTTACTATGTTGTAAGTACTTTAAGGCCCGGGCTTTATAGTTAACCACTAGGAGTTCTCATAAACACATGAGACAACTACCTTAATGATGACTTACTATGCTGTAAGTACTTTAAGACCCGGGCTTTATAGTTAACCACTAGGAGTTCTCATAAACACACGAGACAACTACCTAAATGACGACTTACTATGCTGTAAGTACTTTAAGACCCGGGCTTTATAGTAAACCACTAGGAGTTCTTATAAACACATGAGACAACTACCTTAATGGCGATTTACTATTTTGTAAGTACTTTAAGACCCGGGCTTTATAGTAAACCACTAGGAGTTCTTATAAACACACGAGACAACTACCTTAATGGCGATTTACTATTTTGTAAGTACTTTAAGGCCCGGGCTTTATAGTTAACCACTAGGAGTTCTCATAAACACATGAGACAACTACCTTAATGACGACTTACTATGCTGTAAGTACTTTAAAGTCCGGGCTTTATAGTAAACCACTAGGAGTTCTCATAAACACATGAGACAACTACCTTAATGACGACTTACTATGCTGTAAGTACTTTAAGACCCGGGCTTTATAGTAAACCACTAGGAGTTCTCATAAACACATGAGACAACTACCTTAATGACGACTTACTATGCTGTAAGTACTTTAAGGCCCGGGCTTTATAGTTAACCACTAGGAGTTCTCATAAACACATGAGACAACTACCTTAATGAGGACTTACTATGCTGTAAGTACTTTAAGACCCGGGCTTTATAGTAAACCACTAGGAGTTCTCATAAACACATGAGACAACTACCTTAATGACGACTTACTATGCTGTAAGTACTTTAAGACCCGGGCTTTATAGTAAACCACTAGGAGTTCTCATAAACACATGAGACTACTACCTTAATGACGACTTACTATGCTGTAAGTACTTTAAGACCCGGGCTTTATAGTAAACCACTAGGAGTTCTCATAAACACATGAGACAACTACCTTAATGACGACTTACTATGCTGTAAGTACTTTAAGACCCGGGCTTTATAGTAAACCACTAGGAGTTCTCATAAACACATGAGACAACTACCTTAATGACGACTTACTATGCTGTAAGTACTTTAAGACCCGGGCTTTATAGTAAACCACTAGGAGTTCTCATAAACACACGAGACAACTACCTTAATGGCGATTTACTATTTTGTAAGTACTTTAAGGCCCGGTCTTTATAGTTAACCACTAGGAGTTCTTATAAACACACGAGACAACTACCTTAATGGCGACTTACTATGCTGTAAGTACTTTAAGGCCCGGGCTTTATAGTAAACCACTAGGAGTTCTCATAAACACATCAGACAACTAGCTTAATGACGACTTACTATGCTGTAAGTACTTTAAGGCCCGGGCTTTATAGTAAGCCACTAGGAGTTCTCATAAACACATCAGACAACTACCTTAATGGCGACTTACTATGCTGTAAGTACTTTAAGGCCCGGGCTTTATAGTAAACCACTAGGAGTTCTCATAAACACATCAGACAACTACCTTAATGACGACTTACTATGCTGTAAGTACTTTAAGGCCCGGGCTTTATAGTAAACCACTAGGAGTTCACATAAACACATGAGACAACTACCTTAATGGCGACTTACTATGCTGTAAGTACTTTAAGGCCCGGGCTTTATAGTAAGCCACTAGGAGTTCTCATAAACACATGAGACAACTACCTTAATGACGACTTACTGTGCTGTAAGTACTTTAAGACCCGGGCTTTATAGTAAACCACTAGGAGTTCTCATAAACACACGAGACAACTACCTTAATGGCGACTTACTATTTTGTAAGTACTTTAAGACCCGGGCTTTATAGTAAACCACTAGGAGTTCTTATAAACACACGAGACAACTACCTTAATGGCGATTTACTATTTTGTAAGTACTTTAAGACCCGGGCTTTATAGTTAACCACTAGGAGTTCTCATAAATACATGAGACAACTACCTTAATGACGACTTACTATGCTGTAAGTACTTTAAGACCCAGGCTTTATAGTAAACCACTAGGAGTTCTCATAAACACACGAGACAACTACCTTAATGGCGATTTACTATTTTGTAAGTACTTTAAGGACCGGTCTTTATAGTTAACCACTAGGAGTTCTTATAAACACACGAGACAACTACCTTAATGGCGATTTACTATGCTGTAAGTACTTTAAGACCCGGGCTTTATAGTAAACCACTAGGAGTTCTCATAAACACATGAGACAACTACCTTAATGACGACTTACTATGTTGTAAATACTTTAAGACCCAGGCTTTATAGTAAACCACTAGGAGTTCTCATAAACACACGAGACAACTACCTTAATGGCGACTTACTATTTTGTAAGTACTTTAAGACCCGGGCTTTATAGTAAACCACTAGGAGTTCTCATAAACACATGAGACAACTACCTTAATGACGACTTACTATGCTGTAAGTACTTTAAGACCCGGACTTTATAGTAAACCACTAGGAGTTCTCATAAACACATGAGACAACTACCTTAATGACGACTTACTATGCTGTAAGTACTTTAAGACCCAGGCTTTATAGTAAACCACTAGGAGTTCTCATAAACACACGAGACAACTACCTTAATGGCGACTTACTATTTTGTAAGTACTTTAAGACCCGGGCTTTATAGTAAACCACTAGGAGTTCTTATAAACACACGAGACAACTACCTTAATGGCGATTTACTATTTTGTAAGTACTTTAAGACCCGGGCTTTATAGTTAACCACTAGGAGTTCTCATAAATACATGAGACAACTACCTTAATGACGACTTACTATGCTGTAAGTACTTTAAGACCCAGGCTTTATAGTAAACCACTAGGAGTTCTCATAAACACACGAGACAACTACCTTAATGGCGATTTACTATTTTGTAAGTACTTTAAGGACCGGTCTTTATAGTTAACCACTAGGAGTTCTTATAAACACACGAGACAACTACCTTAATGGCGATTTACTATGCTGTAAGTACTTTAAGACCCGGGCTTTATAGTAAACCACTAGGAGTTCTCATAAACACATGAGACAACTACCTTAATGACGACTTACTATGCTGTAAGTACTTTAAGACCCGGACTTTATAGTAAACCACTAGGAGTTCTCATAAACACATGAGACAACTACCTTAATGACGACTTACTATGCTGTAAGTACTTTAAGACCCGGGCTTTATAGTAAACCACTAGGAGTTCTCATAAACACATGAGACAACTACCTTAATGACGACTTACTATGCTGTAAGTACTTTAAGGCCCGGGCTTTATAGTTAACCACTAGGAGTTCTTATAAACACACGAGACAACTACCTTAATGGCGATTTACTATTTTGTAAGTACTTTAAGGCCCGGGCTTTATAGTTAACCACTATTAGGTCAATTAATGGAAATTATTTGTTGTTTCACACTAGCCATGTGTAGGCTTACCGGGAAAAACACGAGTCAGTTGGAGAATTTAAGGTGATATCGGCACGCTGGCAATAGTAGCTCAATGATTTAGAGCAGCTGGACGGCAACCAGAAGATCCGTGGTTCAAATCCCGGCTAGGGCATTGAATTTTTCAGTCTGACTCCATCTTTCCATACTTTAGCCTACACACGGCCAGTGTGAAAGAACAATTAATTTCCAGAAATTGTTCATGTTTAACCAACAAAATAGCGCAGTTTCACGCAGTAAGGTTTGCTGATGCCGAGTTAAAAAGGAAATAATTTCCGGTGATATGGAAACCACAATAAAGTGTACGAAGACGCAGTATTATGTGTTTATCTGCGGTAAAGGAAGTGTTCGACCTCAACATTTTCAAGAAAACGTAGTTCGTATTTCCGTACTAGGGCGCGTGGATAACTGTGTCATGCAAAAACTTTGCTTAAATAATATATATATAGACGAAGCTTGTCAAGGAATGTATTTCACAGCAGTCAGTTTATCATATAGAAAGCAGTTCGCTATGTCGCATTTCCCCAAAGGCTGCGGTGGTAGTTCTGCTTGAAATATCATGTATACAACATTACCGTGACAAATGAAGTGTGTAGTTTTAATTTTCTGTAAACAGTGATGTCATAGTTATTCTCTGAACGGCATGTAAGCGCTGTTATTACATTTATTCCCGATTTCACTAACAAATGTTAAGACTTAACACGGGTTACAACAATAGCTATAACAAAAATTACATTTCACCAACATGTGTTAGCTTAACACTCGTGTTAAATTTCTAGTTAAACTAATAAGCCAAATTTCTGTTGTTAAGTCCTTAAAAATTGTAAATAGTCAAGATGGCGGGCGTGAACGCAGCTGTTGATTTGATATATTTAAGATCGTCTAAATGACATTCGTAATAGAGTACGACCTATGAGGAGAAATTATTTAGAGGAGCTATCAGACGGAGGTAGAGACCGTCGAAACAAGTTGCTATGAAGGTTACTGCGGAAGTACAAGAGAGGTTAGAACATGCATCGAAAGGAATATGCCGATCTCTCCTTTGCTTCAAGTTTTAATAACTTTGCGATTTTATAATTCACTGAATTATGTGTCCACCTCCCGTCTTGAATCGTTCAAGTCACTTGCCCTTCGCACCTCGTTTTAAATTTACGCAATACTGACGAAGATGTTTGGTGCATGTAGTAGTGACATATGCATTTGAATTAAATTCGTTTCCAATATTTTCCCACGTGACATCTTTCTCTTTTACATTCACGACGTCCGTCCTCTCGTTTTCCATGATATCCTTACACTTCGTCACCAATTCAATTAACAATTTATTCTTTCTCCATCGATGAGAAATTTGTCTCATGACTTTTGTTTACGATTTTGTTCACCCGCCATTTTTTCAGCTGTGTGTAGACGAAAATGAAAACAAAAGCACATCGCAGTACGTTCAGAAAATAATACGACGCCTCCATAGCCCTCTATAGCTGTAATATTTAAAAATTTTTAGCGTTAACACGTGTTTGTTAACATTTCCAGAAAACGAGTTGGTGAAATGCAAGAAATTTAACAGTAGTGTTAGCGTCGTAACAATTGTTACGTTACATTTGTTAACCTGGATTTTAACATCTGTTGGTAAACTCGGGCATTAGAACAGCATTCTCGCTCTCCGAGGAAACTGTTCCCGCGTTAACTGCGATGTCTTTGAAGTATGCGTGGGTGGTCAGAGTAAACAAGACGAGTTAAATTAACTGATAAATTTAATGGGCACCAATAATGATCTGTTTGGAGTAAGTTACAACTGTACGGAGCACGATGGCTCAGAGCCACATCGGGAGCTCTCGGTTCGATTCCTGTGGTGGGTATACCTAACCCATGGGGTTTTTCGGAGGGTTTTCCAGGTCGCCAAGTGAATGCTGGGTGGTTAATAACATTTCCCGATTTTCCTGTCCCTCCATTATCATTTCACATCTTCTCTCCTCTGGTTACCGAAGGAGCATATCCTCGTACCGTGCACCGCCGAGACTCCCGCCGACATTTCTACCCTCACAGAGATGATGAACCTACCAACATTCGCCTTGCGACCCAGGAAACCCCCGGGTGACAGACGAACCCGCTTGGGCCATCCTGCTGGGTTATATCTTAAAATGCACGAGATTTAACTTGGTCCCTGATTAGTAGAAAGAGAGAGAAATATGTACTGACCATCTGTTTCTAACCCGCCCCTCTTTTATGTCCAGTCAGGCAAGGCAGACACACATCAGCGGCGGAGGATCCTTCTTCGTCCTCCAAATTTGATCCCTGTTCCCCTTCTTCATTGTCAGAAATTTCTAAATGTTCCTCATGTTCACAATTTGAATAATCTTCTAAATTAATTATGAAGCTATCTCTAATTTAATCTGTTAACCCATCTTTGTCCCAATAAAACTGTTCAATCTTTTCAACATGTTGACAAGCTCCCCGCGGGATTTGTTCGGACATCTTACCCACTACACTATCAAAAATACTTTTACGTCACTAAGCTTAAATGATATGTTACGTTTTGGGACATCATTTTTTATCTGTTCCCATATATCGCATTAAGGAGTGATAATACGGATGTAGTCATATTACAGTGTGGCCGTTCTGTCAGTAATTTTCCTCAACGAGAGTTCTTTACAAATCTAAATTTCATTATGCTCTACACAAATACAGTTGACTCTGAATTTTAGGGCCTCACATTCGTCTACAAAAATTTTATGAACATTGATCACAGTTATTCCTGTCATCTGATCTTATAGCTCTTCCCTTTCTTCCTACGCCTCCTATATCTAACACAGACACTAGCACTATTTCCAACATTATGTTTAAAATAATGACATAATTGTCAAATTGTCAAAACACGTTAACAACCGATACTTCACTTGCAACAGCAATAATGTCTGCTTGTTCTTACTCTCATACCACAGAAGGTAATTAGGGGATACAATAACGACTGACCATTTCAAGGAAAGAAACCCAGCGCCCTTGCTAGACAAGGATAGCGCAAAAAGTGCCAAGTTAGATCTCGTGCATTATAGCTTAATAGATTCATTTGCAGAATGATATGTTCTGAAGGCAGCCTGAGGCGAAAGGATAATTGTTTTGTACAGAGGGGAGAGCCTGAGAGGCTTACAGGAAGCAATCCGGGGAATTAATTACCTAAGGTCCCATCCTTCTCCCTTGTGATGCATGTTGAGGGACTTCTCATTAAATGAACTGGTCAACCTGATGAGTTTAATGACTCAATCTGCTATTGTCCCTTTTCCTTACCAGATTCCCTCCTCAAGTCTTGTTATTTTCAACCCTGATGCTACTACAGTTTGCGAGGACTAGGGGATCACTTACTATCCTTTCTGTATCCTGTTATCTGACGACATGAATACAATTCTGGCTCGTCACAGTGCTGAAGATAGATAAAAAATTTTAATCGATTAATCGTGTTATTTCAACCGATTAATCTATCGATTAATCGATAAATTATCTCTTCAAAACTTATGTAAGGACTTTAATTCTCTGTACATTTCATTATTTATGAAACTTTTAAGTATTTAGATTCAAAATTTGTGTTTGCATCAAGTGCACCTGCTTTATATATTTATTGAATTAAATCTACAATATTTTTGTAAGCAATTATTTAGTAACGTATTATATCAATGTCTACTAAGATTTGTGAGACTGACATGCAGTTGTTTTTGTATAACATTTTTCCTTATTTTAACTTTTTTAACACAAAATTTTCACTGGCTGTCACGAACTCAAAAAGGTTACTGGTTTACTGGGGTTTACAGTAAAGTTACCCCACCGTCAGTCCTGAGAAGAGAGATCAACTACGTAAGCGAAGTGTTCGGTTCAAGGTTGTACAGCTCAGTTTATGCTAGCAAGCGATAATCAGTTGTGTACGATATGTCACACAGAAGCTGTAAGGAAGTAAACCTCTCTGTCAGCATCTATATGTAGTTATGTGCATCTTAGAATATTTCATAACAGAAGTGTTATTTAGACTCTCTCCGTGTTCAAAGTAATTTGTTTTAGCTATCAGGAGTTATATTATCTCAAAGTTGAAGGAACATTACGTGTCCAGTGAGAGCTTGATGCGTTGGAAAGGCTGGTTAGGTTGGAAGCAGTACATCAAAACAAAGAGGGAAAACTTTGGCTAAAAGAGTTTTGATTAATATTTATTGTAATTGATTAATTTTAATCGTCTCGATTAATCGATTAAAAATTTTAATCTTTAATCTAAAATAAAGAATCAATCGATTAATCGTTAATCGATTTAATCACGCAGCACTAATTATAACGTATCACAATTACTAATATATTGTATTATTTCCTAGTTTTATCGTATTTAGTTAAATAATTTTGTCTCTTTTAGAAGGGACATTACTTTACTAATTAAATTCCCCTTAGAAATATCTTCTGGTTTAACTACGAGGAAGGTCTGAAAATTTCTCGTCAGCCTCATAACGAAAAACAATTCGTGCTTTCAAAGTAGTTTTACTGTTAAACACAATCTCCTCTAATATCAATATATTTAGTCCAGCGGTGTTCCAGTACCATTATCCTCTCCGTGTAGTGTTCGTCTGGAAGTGCCGCTATTGCTTCTTCACTGGACGAAACGCGCATATCAGCGAGGAATTTCTTCAGTTTTGGAAACAGATGAAGTCCGAGAGAGCCAAATCTGGGGAACAAGAGCAGCACTTGCAGCACTTCATAGTGCAGATCTCTCAATTTCCCTCTTGTAGGCAGGTAGGTATATTGTCCTGATGGGAAACATTTCTTTCTTTTTTAACCCGGGTCTGTTTTCACGAATGCTTCTATTCAGTTTCCTTACAAGTTGAGGGTATAAAGGGTGTTCATAAAGAAACGAGCCGAAGACTGGTGTGTGCAAACCGGTGACAGGATGGTAATATCGTGACGTGTGAAACGAAGTGTTGTTTCGAACACAACCCGAACACAACTAGAGGGCATGCGTGCATGTCACGTGACCCAGCTGTTGCAATTCTATGAATTGATATTTTTAGAAAAACTATAAGATATCAACTTGCCCCCACGTTATTAGGATTACAAATACTTTTTTTTTTTTAATGGAAACATTTCTTTATTCTGCACTCCGTCAATCCTCAAATCTCAGAACAAACAAACAACACTTTCAAGCTACAATTTAAACTTCTTACCACCTTACTGCATGTGTATTGAGCAAAGGAAAACTACTTCGAATTGACTAGGTTTTGAGTTAAACAATACAGTAGGCTACTTCAGTGTGTATAGTACAGACAAAAGCTAAACTAATAAGGACAACAATTATTACTTTATTACAAAATCTTCCTGTAGGTAATTAGTCATGACACGACTTACAGAAAGACCTGAACCCCTAGGACTTTCTCTTGTGGGGATATTTGAAGTGGAGGGTTTACCAAGAGATGTTGAAGAGTTAAAGCGAAGAATTGGCCACGAAATGCAGCTGATCAGGCGAGCAGTTCTGTTGGAAGCATTAACTAGACCTTGGCATTGTTTGACAGTAAATGGAGGACATTTTGAGCAACTTTTCAAGTGAATTCATCATTGTTATAACACAGTACCACTAATTTGCTTGTGAATGTCTTTTCTTGGTTTAAATTCTATGTGCTGTAATACGAGGGTGGCAAAACCACTTTCCGACATCAACATGAAGATAGCAGCACTCGTAAATAAATGCTGGACAGTTTCGTTGTTCATCTGTTGACAGTTACTCAGCAAATGTTCAGCCATTTTCGACGCTCAGTTGTTATGTAACAGTCGTTTGACTGAGTTGCTGTGAGTGTTTTTATGAAAATGAACAAAATCGAGTATCGAGCTGTCATTAAATATTTGTTTTTGAAAGGAAATACGCCTACACAAATCAAAGATGTGTTGGATTCTGTGTATGGGGACTCTGCAACATCATTTACCACAGTGAAGTTTTGACAGCTGAATTTAAACGTGGCCGTAAGAGCATGAGAGACGATGAACGTTCAGGACGTCCAAAAACTGCAACTAACGACGAAAACATTGCCAAAGTTCAACAAATGGTGTCAGACGACCGCCGAATTAAAGTGACAGAGATAACAGAGGCTATGAATATGTCAAAAGAACGTGTTTGTCACATACTAAATCAACATTTAGTCATGAGAAAGTTGTCCGCGCTTTGGGTGCCGCATTTGCTCACGTTAGACCAAAAACGTATTCAAATGGACATTTTCAACGCTCGGTTGCCGCAGTTTAGGCGCAATAAAACCGAGTTTTGGCGCCGACTAATCACTGTAGATGAAACTTGGATACACCATTATACGCCCCGAAACAAAAATACAGTCCAAACAGTAGACTGAAAAGGGAGAACCGGCTCCAAGAAAAGCAAAAACTGTTTTTTTCGGCTGGGAAAGTGATGGCAACTTTTCCTTTTTTTTTTCTTTTTTTTTTTTTCTTTTTTTGGATAATCATGGAGCTATCTTAATCTATTATCTTCAAAAAGAAAAGCCCGTTACAGGAGCATATTACGCATCATGACTTGACAAGCTGAAGGCAGAACTTGCGGGAAAACGGCCACATTTGCAGAAAAAGAAAATCCTGTTTCACCAAGACAACGCACCGTCTCACACCTCAGCAGTTGCAATGGCAAAAATCCACGAATTACGGTTTGGACTATTTGACTCACCAGATCCAACCCTAAGCTACTTCTTTTTGTTACCTCATCTGAAAATTGCGCTTGGAGGACAGAGACTTTCGTCAAATGAAGAGACAAACACCTTCCTGAACAATTATTTTGTAGAGAAAAACGCCGAGTACTATTTGGACGGGTTACAGAGATCGGAGCATCGCTGGGATAAGTGTGTAGAGTTACAAGGAGACTATGTTGAAAAACGCCGAGTACTATTTGGACGGGTTACAGAGATGAGAGCATCGCTGGGATAAGTGTGTAGAGTTACAAGGAGACTATGTTGAAAAACGCCGAGTACTATTTGGACGGGTTACAGAGATCGGAGCATCGCTGGGATAAGTGTGTAGAGTTACAAGGAGACTATGTTGAAAAACGCCGAGTACTATTTGGACGGGTTACAGAGATGAGAGCATCGCTGGGATAAGTGTGTAGAGTTACAAGGAGACTATGTTGAAAAACGCCGAGTACTATTTGGACGGGTTACAGAGATCGGAGCATCGCTGGGATAAGTGTGTAGAGTTACAAGGAGACTATGTTGAAAAACGCCGAGTACTATTTGGACGGGTTACAGAGATGAGAGCATCGCTAGGAGAAGTGTGTAGAGTTACAAGGAGACTATGTTGAAAAACACCGAGTGCTATTTCGACGGGTTACAGAGATGAGAACATCGCTGGGAGAAGTGTGTAGAGTTACAAGGAGACTATGTTGAAAAACGCCGAGTGCTATTTCGACGGGTTACAGAGATGAGAACATCGCTGGGAGAAGTTTGTAGAGTTACAAGGAGACTATGTTGAAAAACGCCGAGTACTACTTGGACGGGTTACAGAGATGAGAGCATCGCTGGGAGAAGTGTATAGAGTTACAAAGAGACTATGTTGAAAAACGCCGAGTACTATTTGGACGGGTTACAGAGATGGGAGCATCGCTAGGAGAAGTGTGTAGAGTTACAAGGAGACTATGTTGAAAAACGCCGAGTACTATTTGGACGGGTTACAGAGATGGGAACATCGCTGGGAGAAGTGTGTAGAGTTACAAGGAGACTATGTTGAAAAACGCCGAGTACTATTTGGACGGGTTACAGAGATGGGCGCATCACTGGGAGAAGTGTGCAGAGTTACAAGGAGACTATGTTGAAAAACGCCGAGTACTATTTGGACGGGTTACAGAGATGGGAACATCGCTGGGAGAAGTGTGTAGAGTTACAAGGAGACTATGTTGAAAAACGCCGAGTACTATTTGGACTACAGAGATGGGAGCATCGCTGGGAGAAGTGTGTAGAGTTACAAGGAGACTATGTTGAAAAACGCCAAGTACTATTTGGACGGGTTACAGAGATGGGAGCATCGCTGGGAGAAGTGTGTTGAGTTACAAGGAGACTATGTTAAAAAACGCCAAGTACTATTTGGACGGGTTACAGAGATGGGAGCATCGCTGGGAGAAGTGTGTAGAGTAACAAGCAGACTATGTTAAAAAACGCCAAGTACTATTTGGACAGGTTACAGAGTTGGGAGCATCGCTGGGAGAAGTGTGTAGAGTTACAAGGAGACTATGTTGAAAAACGCCGAGTACTATTTGGACGGGTTACAGAGATGGGAGCATCGCTGGAAGAAGTGTGTAGAGTTACAAGGAGACTATGTTGAAAAACGCCAAGTACTATTTGGACGGGTTACAGAGATGGGAGCATCGCTGGGAGAAGTGTGTAGAGTTACAAGGAGACTATGTTGAAAAACGCAGAGTACTATTTGGACGGGTTACAGAGATGGGAGCATCGCTGGAAGAAGTGTGTAGAGTTACAAGGAGACTATGTTGAAAAACGCCGAGATCTATTTGGACGGGTTACAGAGATGGGAGCATCGCTGGGAGAAGTGTGTAGAGTTACAAGGAGACTATGTTGAAAAACGCCAAGTACTATTTGGACGGGTTACAGAGATGGGAGCATCGCTGGGAGAAGTGTGTAGAGTTACAAGGAGACTATGTTGAAAAACGCCGAGTACTATTTGGACGGGTTACAGAGATGGGAGCATCGCTGGGAGAAGTGTGTAGAGTTACAAGGAGACTATGTTGAAAAACGCCGAGTACTATTTGGACGGGTTACAGAGATGGGAGCATCGCTGGAAGAAGTGTGTAGAGTTACAAGGAGACTATGTTGAAAAACGCCGAGTACTATTTGGACGGGTTACAGAGATCGGAGCATCGCTGGGAGAAGTGTGTAGAGTTACAAGGAGACTATGTTGAAAAACGCCGAGTACTACTTGGACGGGTTACAGAGATGAGAGCATCGCTGGGAGAAGTGTGTAGAGTTACAAGGAGACTATGTTGAAAAACGCCGAGTACTATTTGGATGGGTTACAGAGATGAGAGCATCGCTGGGAGAAGTGTGTAGAGTTACAAGGAGACTATGTTGAAAAACGCCCAGTACTATTGGGACAGGTTACAGAGATGAGAACATCGCTGGGAGAAGTGTGTAGAGTTACAAGGAGACTATGTTGAGAAACGCCAAGTACTATTTGGACGGGTTACAGAGATGGGAGCATCGCTGGGAGAAGTGTGTAGAGTTACAAGGAGACTATTTTGAAAAACGTCGAGTACTATTTGGACGGGTTACAGAGATGGGAGCATCGCTGGGAGAAGTGTGTAGAGTTACAAGGAGACTATTTTGAAAAACGCCAAGTACTATTTGGATGGGTTACAGAGATGAGAGTATCGCTGGGAGAAGTGTGTAGAGTTACAAGGAGACTATGTTGAAAAACGCCAAGTACTATTTGGATGGGTTACAGAGATGAGAGCATCGCTGGGAGAAGTGTGTAGAGTTACAAGGAGACTATGTTGAAAAACGCCGAGTACTGTTTGGACGGGTTACAGAGATGAGAACATCGCTGGGAGAAGTGTGTAGAGTTACAAGGAGACTATTTTGAAAAACGCCAAGTACTCTTTGGATGGGTTACAGAGATGAGAGCATCGCTGGGAGAAGTGTGTAGAGTTACAAGGAGACTATGTTGAAAAACGCCGAGTACTATTTGGACGGGTTACAGAGATGAGAACATCGCTGGGAGAAGTGTGTAGAGTTACAAGGAGACTATGTTGAGAAACGCCAAGTACTATTTGGACGGGTTACAGAGATGAGAACATCGCTGGGAGAAGTGTGTAGAGTTACAAGGAGACTATGTTGAAAAACGCCAAGTACTACATGGATGGGTTACAGAGATGAGAACATCGCTGGGAGAAGTGTGTAGAGTTACAAGGAGACTATGTTGAGAAACGCCAAGTACTATTTGGACGGGTTACAGAGATGAGAACATCGCTGGGAGAAGTGTGTAGAGTTACAAGGAGACTATGTTGAAAAACGCCCAGTACTATTTGGACAGGTTACAGAGATGAGAACATCGCTGGGAGAAGTGTGTAGAGTTACAAGGAGACTATGTTGAGAAACGCCAAGTACTATTTGGACGGGTTACAGAGATGAGAACATCGCTGGGAGAAGTGTGTAGAGTTACAAGGAGACTATGTTGAGAAACGCCAAGTACTATTTGGACGGGTTACAGAGATAAGAACATCGCTGGGAGAAGTGTGTAGAGTTACAAGGAGACTATGTTGAAAAACGCCAAGTACTATTTGGACGGGTTACAGAGATGGGAGCATCGCTGGGAGAAGTGTGTAGAGTTACAAGGAGACTATGTTGAAAAACGCAGAGTACTATTTGGACGGGTTACAGAGATGGGAGCATCGCTGGAAGAAGTGTGTAGAGTTACAAGGAGACTATGTTGAAAAACGCCGAGATCTATTTGGACGGGTTACAGAGATGGGAGCATCGCTGGGAGAAGTGTGTAGAGTTACAAGGAGACTATGTTGAAAAACGCCAAGTACTATTTGGACGGGTTACAGAGATGGGAGCATCGCTGGGAGAAGTGTGTAGAGTTACAAGGAGACTATGTTGAAAAACGCCGAGTACTATTTGGACGGGTTACAGAGATGGGAGCATCGCTGGGAGAAGTGTGTAGAGTTACAAGGAGACTATGTTGAAAAACGCCGAGTACTATTTGGACGGGTTACAGAGATGGGAGCATCGCTGGAAGAAGTGTGTAGAGTTACAAGGAGACTATGTTGAAAAACGCCGAGTACTATTTGGACGGGTTACAGAGATCGGAGCATCGCTGGGAGAAGTGTGTAGAGTTACAAGGAGACTATGTTGAAAAACGCCGAGTACTACTTGGACGGGTTACAGAGATGAGAGCATCGCTGGGAGAAGTGTGTAGAGTTACAAGGAGACTATGTTGAAAAACGCCGAGTACTATTTGGATGGGTTACAGAGATGAGAGCATCGCTGGGAGAAGTGTGTAGAGTTACAAGGAGACTATGTTGAAAAACGCCCAGTACTATTTGGACAGGTTACAGAGATGAGAACATCGCTGGGAGAAGTGTGTAGAGTTACAAGGAGACTATGTTGAGAAACGCCAAGTACTATTTGGACGGGTTACAGAGATGGGAGCATCGCTGGGAGAAGTGTGTAGAGTTACAAGGAGACTATTTTGAAAAACGTCGAGTACTATTTGGACGGGTTACAGAGATGGGAGCATCGCTGGGAGAAGTGTGTAGAGTTACAAGGAGACTATTTTGAAAAACGCCAAGTACTATTTGGATGGGTTACAGAGATGAGAGCATCGCTGGGAGAAGTGTGTAGAGTTACAAGGAGACTATGTTGAAAAACGCCAAGTACTATTTGGATGGGTTACAGAGATGAGAGCATCGCTGGGAGAAGTGTGTAGAGTTACAAGGAGACTATGTTGAAAAACGCCGAGTACTGTTTGGACGGGTTACAGAGATGAGAACATCGCTGGGAGAAGTGTGTAGAGTTACAAGGAGACTATTTTGAAAAACGCCAAGTACTCTTTGAATGGGTTACAGAGATGAGAGCATCGCTGGGAGAAGTGTGTAGAGTTACAAGGAGACTATGTTGAAAAACGCCGAGTACTATTTGGACGGGTTACAGAGATGAGAACATCGCTGGGAGAAGTGTGTAGAGTTACAAGGAGACTATGTTGAGAAACGCCAAGTACTATTTGGACGGGTTACAGAGATGAGAACATCGCTGGGAGAAGTGTGTAGAGTTACAAGGAGACTATGTTGAAAAACGCCAAGTACTACATGGATGGGTTACAGAGATGAGAACATCGCTGGGAGAAGTGTGTAGAGTTACAAGGAGACTATGTTGAGAAACGCCAAGTACTATTTGGACGGGTTACAGAGATGAGAACATCGCTGGGAGAAGTGTGTAGAGTTACAAGGAGACTATGTTGAAAAACGCCCAGTACTATTTGGACAGGTTACAGAGATGAGAACATCGCTGGGAGAAGTGTGTAGAGTTACAAGGAGACTATGTTGAGAAACGCCAAGTACTATTTGGACGGGTTACAGAGATGAGAACATCGCTGGGAGAAGTGTGTAGAGTTACAAGGAGACTATGTTGAGAAACGCCAAGTACTATTTGGACGGGTTACAGAGATAAGAACATCGCTGGGAGAAGTGTGTAGAGTTACAAGGAGACTATGTTGGAAAACGACAAGTACTATTTGGACGGGTTACAGAGATGAGAACATCGCTGGGAGAAGTGTGTAGAGTTACAAGGAGACTATGTTGAGAAACGCCAAGTACTATTTGGACGGGTTACAGAGATGAGAACATCGCTGGGAGAAGTGTGTAGAGTTACAAGGAGACTATGTTGAGAAACGCCGAGTACTATTTGGACGGGTTACAGAGATGGGAGCATCGCTGGGAGAAGTGTGTAGAGTTACAAGGAGACTATGTTGAGAAACGCCGAGTACTATTTGGACGGGTTACAGAGATGGGAGCATCGCTGGGAGAAGTGTGTAGAGTTACAAGGAGACTATGTTGAGAAACGCCGAGTACTATTTGGACGGGTTACAGAGATGGGAGCATCGCTGGGAGAAGTGTGTAGAGTTACAAGGAGACTATGTTGAGAAACGCCGAGTACTATTTGGACGGGTTACAGAGATGGGAGCATCGCTGGGAGAAGTGTGTAGAGTTACAAGGAGACTATGTTGAAAAATAAAATAAAAATAAAAAATCAGAAAAGAAAAGATCTTTAGTAGATCGGAAACTTTTAACACCCCTTATGTACGTTATGTATTTAAATTACAGTTAAAAAAAGATGTACCTGAATGTTCCGAGATCTAAGGAGTGAAAAAGAAAGAAAAAAAAAGTGTTGCCATTTACAAAAAGTCACGCCCTATTTTCAATTATAGCAATATGTTGACCTATTAGGTTTTCTTAACTATATCACTTCACAAAACTATAACAACAAAGTTATAGGCATTGTTGCATATCTGTTACTCACCCCATATTTCAATTTGTAGCATTACCACCACATTTTAATTCTTCTCTGAATTCTAACTAATATTTCTGAAATTTAACAGATAACTTCGGCCCGTGGTAATCCATAAATAACGGTTTCAACTTTGAATTTAACGAAATGTATGTTAAGACAGTGTTTCTGCACAGGCTAATCAGTCCGAACGTAGAGTCAGAATGGAGGGCGCCCGCCGCAGTGAATTGGCCTGAGTCGTGCTGCGTTTTAATTCATTCTTTATTGTCACCCTTCACTCAAGGAAATGTCTTGTTAGTTATCATGTTAAATTCTTGTTCCCCAGCGATTCATTAAAAGAGCATCGCAATCTATGTTGGCTGTGCACATCACCACTAAACCCCATTCACATAGAAAACTCAACGCGAACCTAAAGTTTGTTGCCAAGCCATTCACAATGATGCTTTCATGTTCGCGTTTGGCCATTAAACAAAAGAGAGAGGGGAAAACACTATCACAGTGCATAGGAACAGAAAAGATATGGAATCATCTGACGAAAAATCGATTATTTTATTTCAAAATCATCGTTGTCTTTATGACAAAAAGTATAAATCCTACATAAATAATTTACTGAAGGAGAATATTTGTAAGCAAATTGTGGATGAAGTAAAATATGAAGGTAGGCAGAAGTTGGTTACATTAATTACTATGTTATCTGTCGACTTTGTAAGGTTAGGTAGGTTATAAAATATATTGCTTTATATATGGAAAATCATGATATACTAATTATTAATTGTTATTACTAGTTTATTGTTTGCAACAATTGCCATAGTAGTTGGTAAAATACGTCTATATGAATATTTCTAACTGCTAGATTATTATGAAGGTTTCGAAAAGGAATAATTTCGTGAAATGTTAATTCAGTAGTACAAATTTAATTCAAAAACATCCCACTAACAATATTGTTAAAATGTTTAATAAGATTGATAGGGTAGTTATGACTTTATTTTGATGTTGACGTAATGTTATTGTGAACGACAAAGGGAATTTTATGTTCATGTCGTACGATCACGTGTTGGCATTAATGTTGCTATGTGAATGGGACTTATAGTAAAGCGCAAACATATTCGTTTCCCTTTTTAACCTTTTCCAGCTCGTATAGCAGGTAGGGGAGGTAGCGCGAGCGTGTGTGAAGCGTATACATAAAAATGAAAGGACATTTAAATGCCAAAGATGGTATTCGACAGAACTCCACCACCACAAAACATGGATAGTTTTAAACATTTTTGTTTTCTCGAAAATGTCTTTAAAAACATTTTATTGCTCGTAAAATACTATATGCTCAACATATTTTTTTAAAAGATGAATTGCATATCACAAATATTCTCGGACTGTCCAAAGAGAGACGGTAAAACATTTGTACCTAGAGACCCAAAAACATCCTAACCGGCTGTGAGCATTTTGTCTGTCATTTCACAACGTGAAAAGTGTCAGCAGTCCTTAGATTAAGACAATATGGTTTGTATAAAAAGGTAAAGATTACATTTTTAAAGTATTCTGCTCACGATTTTCAGTGTAAACCTTGTAAATCTTAGATCTAAAAGTTCAAATTATTTTACTTTAAAACATGGTAACACTGAATATGACTTTTCACTTACATAAAAATCAACAAGGTTTACTTAAACTTGCAGTGAGCCCCATATACTATGACAGTTAAAACTATCCTAATAACACTGATACATTCAAATGAGTTTTAAAAAAAGTTAATATTAGAATTAAAACTAAAAGCATTGATATAAAGATAAGCACGAGCGACTCGATTAGTTTTACAAAATCTGCTCTCTAGGTGACGATAGTGTATTGTTTTGTTGGTAGGAAAAATTTAACTACCTGAGACAGTTGACTGTGTAATACGATTGTGTTTCTTCTGTCTAAGTAACAAATCGAGCTTCTTTTACGAAAACCAGGAATGTCATTGCTCTATTTACGGCATTTGTTATTTTTAACTTCGTTTAACACAGATTTATAACTAATGTGTATTGAAATCACATATCGGACGATGAAGTGATGCTCAAATGTTACCACGAAATCTGTGTGTGCTGGCGCAATTCATATACAAGTGTAGAAATGTGTTCTTTTGTTCTCATCATTACATTATGTACTCAAATTGAATGTTCCATTCCGATTGGTCCGCTATGACAATCCTATTGCGGCCGATTAGGATTAGTTTCCGCAAAAGCTTTCATATTTACGTGATAAATAGTCCTCGTGTGATAGATTTTCAAAATACTGTACCGAAACACTGGCGGTTACCTTATAGCGGAGAGTATGTTAGTATGGTTAAGAAGTTACCTGTGAGTATGGAAGTATCCTACAGGCGATGTCTCCCAGAGTCCACACCTGGCTGATACGGGTAACGGCCACAGCGGGGATACCCAGAGCAAACACAAGATCTGCCGCCGCTAAGTTCAGGAGGAAACAGTTGGTGACCGTGCGTAGTTCCCTGTACCTCAAAACGGCTGCAGCAATGCCAACATTAGCAGCAACAGAGACGACAAATGTGAGGACGAGGATGGCGAGTTCTCCGCTTGCCTCTGCAGCTCTGTCTTCGCCGAACTCGCTGTAGAAGGTGAAGAAGAAACGGGGACCCCAGCCACCCCAAGTGTCGTTCCCAAACACATAGGAGGTATTCGCCCCCGCAGACATGGAGCTGTAGTCCATCCTTGCAGCTTCTTCCTGTAGCACGCCTTCTGTAATGTTCTCCTCTTCCATATTTATATCACTAAGGACTCATGATACAGACAAAAAGAACAATTAAGCCGCACTAAGTTCCGTCTTTTATCGCTCACTGTTGTGTCATTTCTCCTGAAAGACGGCGTTGGTAACGAAATGTCTTTGTGCCACAAATGTTGTCATTTAGAAGCTCTAACACGTTTCTAAGAAGTCAGGCGTGTTAATACCGGAACTCATCTGTATTTGGCAGTCCCCTTCTGAGCAGAACAATGGACAATCAATAGCATTTGGAAGGAGCTCTCCCCTCACTGACGAAGTGACGACGTGGTGTTGAATCCGGACACAATGTAAGTGAAGACACCTACAAGCAAAAACAAAAATAAGTTAGCAATTCGAATTTCACTTAAAACTGATACAAAATATGGTAAAATATAACTTGCTACTCAGTAGCGGTCTATCCTGAAAATTGCACAGGCATGAAACATAGAAATTATATACCAGGCATGTCCGTAAAATAAAGCCTCCAGTTTTATTTAATATAGTAAAACACATTTATTGTCAATGGATGTTACATTGATAGAAACGCGGGACTTACAGCTATTACTCAACGAAATCACCATTGCGATCGATGTTTTTTTGCAGACGTTGGCGGATGTCCGTAAATCCGGACAAAAGCCACGCCATTCTTTTTACGAAGCGCCACACCCCCGCTGACCGCCCCAACTTCCACTTCAGGGGCCGAAGGATAGAGTGGACTAATTCCATCAAGTACCTGGGCGTTCAAATTGATAGAGGCCTAACTTTCCACGGAGGACACATCAGGGAACTATCGGCACGGGTACAGGGGGTTATTGCCTCTCTGTACCCAATGCTGGGTTCGCGCTCGATGCCAGTCCGCTTAAAGCTACACCTCTTTCGAGCGCTGATAATCCCACTCATGTTGTACGCCGGTGAAATCTGGGGCATGGCTGCAGATAGCTGGATAGCATACCTTCAGCGTGCACAGAATAGAGGACTCCGATCCATCTATTCTGTGGGCCGTTCTTTTCCCGTGAGGTTACTTCACGAAGCTTCCCTTCTCCCATACGTGGAGGACGAAATTAGACGCCGGGCAACAAAATTTTACGATAAAATTCCTGCTCATAGAAGCGCCCTGGTTCGGTCTCTAGGAGACTACGACGCTGCGAGACGCCGCTTCAGGCGTTACCGGGTACCCCGTATGGCTTGCGGGCATCCGAGGTAACAAAGGAGTTAATCCTTACAGCAGCATAAGCTAAATTACAAAACTCCAAAAGAGCTGTTTGGCTACAAAATTTACCCCATTTTAGAATAATAAAACACCAGGGTGTAAACAAAAAAGCGGTTTGGCATCCTGTACAAAATTAAAGAGGAGCAGAAAGCCACCTCAACAAAAATTTTCTTCAACAAAAAAAATATCACATCATCCTACAAATATCAAAATTAACAACCTGCGGTCAGACCCAAAACCTGGGTGGGTACGCAGCAAAAACCTTCTGGCTGTTAACAGCCTGTCAGTACACGACTTGGACTTGGACTTGTTTTTTTGCATGCGTTGTGGTAGTTTTTGTATATCCTTGTCATAGCACTCTCCCGCCAAGTTGCGCAGGTAGCGCTCAACCTCGTCATTCTGGAAATGTGTTCCACCCAGGTGTGACTTCAACTCAGGAAACAAATGATAATCACTAGGTGCTAAGTCTGGACTGTCCCATCCGAACTGTGTCAGGATATGAGCCGTTGCACGTGCAGTGTGGGGACGAGTGTTGTCGTGATCAAAAATCACTCCCCTCGTCAGCATTCCCCTCCTTCGATTTTGAATGGCACGTCGCAATTTTTTTAAAGTCTCACAGTAGCTAGCGGCGTTTATTGTTGTTCCGGTAGGCATAAACTCGCACAACAATGCACCTTTTCTATCTCAGAATACACTGGTCATCACTTTGCCGGCAGAAAATGTCTGTTTGAACTTTCGCGGCTTCGGTGAATTCGAATGCCGCCGCTGGCGAGAACGTTCTTTAGTTTCTGGTGCTGTGTAGTGCACCCAGGTTTCATCGCCAGTGGCAATTGAATCCAACAATTCCTCGCCCTGTTGTGCATAGCGCTCCATGAATCGGTGGACCGTTTCAACACTTTGCCGTTTATGGTCTTCGGTGAGCATTTTGGGGACCCACCTCGCACACACCTTACGATAATGTAAATGTTCGGTCAAAATCTTGTCAGTCGTAGTCTTACTGACTTCAGGGATAAGTTCACACAGCTCGTCAACTGTCACACGCCGAACTTTAAGCATTTCTTGCTCCACTTTTACAATTGTTTCGGCTGAAACCGAAGGCCGATCAGAACGCTGTTCGTCATGGACGTCTAGACGTCCGTATTTGAACTCTCTGACCCACTTTCGCAGGTTTTTGACGTCCATACACTGTGACCCATAGACTTCTCATAACTGACGATGAATTTCAGTGGGGGTAATGCCCTTGGCACTCAAAAAACAGATCACTGCACGCAACTCGCTCTTGGCGGCGGAAGTGATAGGAAGCTCCATCGCAAACGACTGCCCAGCCAAGACTAATGGTGTAACGGGTTCGTTGAGGTGGGGATTTGAAGGGGTGAAACCAAGCTACACGCCAGTGTTGCCGGATCTCGCGTAATAGCGTTCCTGATGGCTCCAGCGCCTTGGAGACTTTATTTTACGGACACGCCTCATACATTATACAGTGTGATCCATATAAACCTGAACTATTTCAATGGGCCATAACACACACGCAATACTTTGGGAGAATATAATACACAATTAAAAGATTACGTTACACTATTTACATCTCAGAGAAAATGTTGGAAGTGTCCTCCACCAGCATCTATACATCTTTGTACTCGTCTCATCATATTCTCTGAAGTTTTACAGAGATTATCCTCGCCAATGTTACTTATTTCAGTCTGAATGATTTTTTTTTAGAACATCAGTTGTCCGTTGCCTGTTCTTGTACACTCTATTTTAGATAACCCCACAAGAAAAAATCCTGTGAGGTTAGGTCAGGGGATCTGGAGGACCACACACCTTTTGAGATTATTCGATTATCAAAAAAAATGGTTACAAGTTCCATGATGTCATTAGGTGTATGGCAGGTTGCTCCATCTTGTTGGAAATAACTTTCTCTCAATTCGATATCATAAAGCTGCTCCACAAATGTCTTGAAGATATCCATATAAACCTCCGTCCAACGATCTATAGATAAGTGGAGCCGTAGTGGAAAATATTTATATTTGTGTAATATTTATTGCCTCACTGTAGCTAGCTTCATTTTCTACGTAACCCCCAATAAGTTGAAGATCTCCTCGGGAAACAAGCCAGGTGAAAAGACGATTAGAAATCAACATTCCCATCATCAGGACATATTAATAAATCTTATAACCACAAAATAGATATAACACAAATATCAACAAAGACAAAAACACTACCAAAACGCGCATCATTAACAAAAGACTGTTTTCAGTAAATTAAATGTCAGGCCAGGAGATGGCGTGAGTATAGAAAATGAATTAGGTCAAAGAAACGTGATTGCTTGACAATCAAGCTGTATAGATCTGTGCTGATTTCCAGTTTTAAGGCCGATTTTCAAGAGGAGCTCAACTAAAATCCAGCACACGATTGAGCGTGCCCCTCTCGGAGGAGCATAATCCCGGATAATTTTCATGAGAGATCAATGTGACTTATTTAGTTCTACTTATGTCTCTGCATACGAGTGTAATTATATACTATCAAATATTTGTTAGGCGACAGTAAGTATTCCAGAGGATTGAAAAAGAACAGTAACAAAACCGATATTTAAGAGAGGAGATAGAAATGACGTAAACTGAACAACTGGCATTTGGAAGAGGCAGGTCGCGTTCGGACTATTTTTAAAATACGACAATTATTCAAAAAAGAAGAAAGTTCAATGCAGAATCCAATTTAATTAATTGATGGAATTTAATCATTTCTTCATAACAGCCGTATATAGGCTAAGGTTTTGGATAGATTGAATCAGACTGAAAAACTCAATGCCATGGCCGGGATCTCCTGGTTTCCGTCCAGTCGCTCTAACCCATTGAGCTACCATGGCCAACGTGCCGTCCTGACATTAAATTCTCCAATTGATTCATATGTATTTTCCCAGTAAACCACTAGAGGCTCTCGTATCCGAGATACACTGTTTGTGGCGACTTACTATCGACTTGTAGCAAGATTCTTCCGTTGTTGTGGGTTTCGATGCCCCAAAGTTGCGGCAACATTCGTTCGTGCTGATATCTCGTTTCCTGTCGTTGGTCTTACTTCGTCCAAAATATTATGACTTGATGAAGAAGATGTTGCCCGAAGTTATCAGGAAAATCCTTAATTAAGCCCCGGCTAGCTTTTAATATTCTTCTGTTATATTCTTACTTACGAGCAATGAAAACTCTAAGTTACAAGGTTGGTAACGAGTGAAGAAATCATTAAGATTTTTAATTTGAATTTCTATAAGAAATCAATCTTTTGTTTGTTTTAACACCAAATCCATTACAATTATTATCATAAAACTTATGCTGTGATCGGAATCAATCTAATAATTCAAGTTGAACTAACACTTAAATATTTTCGAGCAATTTAAAAAGCGTCCGATCTCTTCGGCGTTCCAGAAATAAAGACGAATTTTCTTTCGGTTTCTGTATCAAGATTATTTAATCCTTAGTTACTATCGCTACTCATACATTACTTTTATATGATTGGCCGATTTACTACTACGTCACTACACAATTATTACTACAGCCAATCACAAAATTACATATATTTTTACACAATTTTGTTTGATTTTCTTTTATAAATTTTCAAACCCTTTTAAATATAAATCAAAACAACTATTATATGCTTCATCATTTAACTCTTATTATTTTAAGTTAAATGATGGAAATTTATCATTTCTTCGCACTAGCCGTATATAGGCTAAGACTTTTGATAGAGTCAACATGAAAAATTCAATGTAATGGCCGGGATTTGAACCACGGATCTCCTGGTTTCCGTCCAGTCGCTCTTACCCATTGAGCTACCATGATCAACTTGCCGTCCCGACATTCTCCAATTGACTCAGATGTATATTTCCCGGTAAACCACTAGGGGCTCTCGTATCGTAGAATCCAATTATTCTCTTTGTAGGTTATATAAAAGTATTAGACAAGTATTAAGGTTCGGCACCGAAACGTGTAGTCTTTTGTACCTAAGTCTCAAGTGGGGCATTCCCGGGAGGAAGGATGAGGCGAGAGGAGACACGGCAGTCGTCCCAAGGAGCCTGGAACGGGATTTGTTCGTTGTAGAGGTGTTTGCAAAGTTGGGAAGTCATATGTAGCATGACGGAATGGTCTGTCACCTCCTTTGCTGTTCGAGCGTCCAAGGATATCGTCGACTTATTCCACAACTAATGTTAATTCTTCTATTGTATCTGCTTAAATGTGAGTCATAAGATCTCTTCTTTTCAACGGTGATTACGAGTGAAACAAATAAAATTTGAATAAGTTAAATTTCGTAATATTAATTTAAGTTTATTTTCCACAACTTCGATGTCTCCAAATGCAATCTAAATTAATTTTCCACCAGTTTTAATAAAATGATACTTCACAATACAGTAGGAATCCTTTAACCAGTACTAATCTCAAATATAAATTAAATCTTTAAAGGATTATGGATTAAAGAAAATAACGTCTGCTCACTCCTGAGTACGTTGATCGAAAGATGATTTCTCCCCAAGCTTCTTCAGCAAGATTATTGATTTTTTGCTTCCGTTACCATTGGTCAATTTCACATATTATGTCATTACATGACGCACTAAATTTCCTTAATTTTTCCATCCTTTTTCCATATAATTTACGAGGGCTGTTCAATAAAGAATGATCACATTTTTTTTTTTTTGACAATGTACCTTTACTCATCCTCATAATTTTGATGGTCCTCAAAGTAGTCTCTCCTGAATGCGATGCATTTGTCCCAGCGTTTCTGATGTTTTCATCCGTAAGAGCAGTAACTGGAGCACCGGGTCCACCTTGCTTTGAAATTGAGTGTCTCTCCTCTTTAAATATTTTAAACCACCTTCGAGCTGTGCTGTAGGGAAGAACAGACTCTCCATAGGCCTCCTGTAACATTGTATAGACCTCAACTGAAGATTTGTTGAGACGAAAGCAGAATTGTTCCTTGCGTGTTACATCCATTGTAGCGGTAGGCGATGCTGAACATGTCTGAACTTGCCCGGTTCTCACAGGCGGGAACCAGGAGTACCAACAATGAAACTACTATGGCGTGTTTGTTTCACATTAAGCTAACAGAATATAATAAGACTGAATTTTAGTGCGAAAAGTTATGGCCGTAAAAAATTATGATCATTCTTTATTGAACAGCCGTCGTACATTATTTTAATCAAATCCCCAAATTTCCAAACTAATTTCGAAACAATTTTATATTTTTTAGGGTTAAAGTCTAAACAACTGTTGCAAGCTACGGCAGTGCAGAGGGCAGGGTCCTGAAATTGACCAGTTGGAAACTCTCCGGCAGGCCAGTACTGCCGGTATATGTTCTGAAACAGTCCACTATGTCTGCCCAGAGACTGTCGTAATGCAGGAGGAAGTGTTAACCAAGAATATGCCATCCTGCCATGCAGCGTTGAGGCCCACCGACACTTCTACACTAAAAGACACCGCCAGATGAGAGATGACATGTAGAGACAGGAAATTCGGAAGATGTAATTAGCATACCTGCATTCGTCTGGCCACCCGGGAAACTCCCGAAGAAAGCATGAGTCAGGTATGGCGGCCTGAACTCGGACCTCCGGAATGCGAAACCGCCTAAGCCATTGCACTAGGTATTCTATGCTAAACTTTCATTTTGTATCTTTAATTTACTAATATCAACAATATTTATTACTCCATGTCGCTTTCGAAACACTCTGAGATTGTACCGTGTTCTGGAAGTTATACTTTCCTTCGTGTGACCGAACACACGTCAAGAATGACTTGTTCATTGTTCAAGGACATGTGACGCTAAGGAATATTTACCAGTGTAGGCATTTCCTGACCAGATACATGATTCATATTACATTGTGGTCATTAGTCATTTTGTCCTCAGCGATCCTTTGTGTCCGATAGATGCTTCTGGTAACGGCCTTTTCAGCCACTTCTCTCAATTACACCTGACATCAGCTGATGACAGTAAGACACTTAGGTGATTTAGTTACTATGCGGTCCCGAAAATGTTTCAAATCGTCAATATAATCCACTGAAGAAAGGACGTGACAGAGCAGAGCTAGCGCGGTCGTGGCGTCGGCGAGATGTTGGTTAACCTGCTCTGAGGCAAATGTCGCTTTTTTAGCTTAGATATACCTACGCGGGAAAGAAGGTACACTTTTGGAGATAAGGCATACCTTACTGTACAAGTTATTACAACTCTTGTGGATAATTCACCAAAACCCAAACTTGCCAATCAGAGCATGTACGTATGGTAGCCATTTTTACTTGCATTTATAAATGTACCTACTTCATTTTACTTCAGAAAACTCTTAAATTCACGTAGTAATCATAAAAATATAGATATACTTACTGAATCGCTAAATTAATTACTTAAATTTTCAAAGTAAATACATGTAACACTGGTGAAATGGCAAATGCATTTAAATACGTACGTACTCGTGTATTACGTACTAAGAGTTGTAAGTGATATATGTGAGGTCGAGAATGCATATTGGGAATATGAGATCCACAGGACCGAGGTCTGGTAAGTTACTTACAGTTCGTGGCTAGTCAATTGCCTTTTACAGTACTTGATAAAACCATAAAAAGTATTAATAAATCTAAATTGCCTTTCGGTATTTTACTAGACATTAAGAAAAGTGAACAAACGAAAATCTACATGTAAACTATGTGGGCAGAGCCTTCTTATCCAATATTTTGTTAGTGAATTAAAGTAACACATGTCTTGGTTGTTAGGTTATTGGTTTATATAGCCGAATTGACGATGTTTGATGTTTATTATAAAGTAGTAAAATGTTATAAAAACGAGCGACATTGCTATTCAAGAAACTGCGGTATTTTGTGATGGCCATAAATAAATCGCAAGGGCAGTCGTTGGAATCAACTTGGCGTTTCCCTGCTTCACTCGCGTGTTCGCGCGTCGGAAAACCATCATCTTTATATATAAGCATTACAAAGAAAATATATTGTTTTTCTGAAAGGGTTAAATTAACTTAATTGTAGCTGTGTTGTATTTAAACTACACCACCAATTGCAGAATAAATAACTAATCCAAATTTGTTTTATTTATTTATTTATTTATTTAAATAAGCCTAGGTAACCTTTATTGTCGGTACCAAGTTCGCCTGGTGCGTAGTATATATAAAACAATAGAAGAAAATTTGGGTTAAATAAGATACCAATGTTGACTTACACCTAGGAGTTTTGAATTCTAATGCAAAAAAAAAAAAAAAGAGGAAAGGAATACTGAAATAGTGAAAATCAGATATCTGTGGTGAGATGTCTTACTTGACTAGATGAAATTACTGAAAGTATATGAAGGGAATTAAACATCTTTTAACATACAAAACAACACTTCAAGGGAATGAACGTCAACCATGTATAAAAAGTGATTATGAACTACAACTAAGGGTAGAGCAAATGATGGTGTAATGTATAGTGAAAGCTATCTTCAGGGGAATCCTACGGGACTCTCGAAAATGTTCATTAAACACACATTTCCGTTTAACAAAGGAGTCCTTGCTTGGACAACTTCCTCCCGAGTATTTGTCATCTTTCAAACATGATGACTTATTCGGTAACGCAGGGAAGAATCCCGTCTCGTTGCCGTTTGCTGTGTATTCAGGTTTGTACCCTTCGATTATTGTTGAAGGTAATTTAGTAATCCAATCAGGATGGTTTCGGTGTTTACATCATTCGATTTACCACAAAGTTTGTTGTCTTTTGCGGAATTTCTCCAGCCATCCATTAGATACTTTTAATTCAGTCTAGCCTAGGCTTTCAGCTGTCTTAGCGTATTCTTGTAATACGGACAACGATATGCCCTAACCCTAACGAGCCACTCCTATACTATTTCATTAAAGTCCTGGTTTTCAGTTTTCTTAAGTTATCTGTTTATTTTCCCATTAGCACTAGTTTCAGAATTTCCATTTTCTTCTTTAGAACTTCATAAACTTGAGTTTTGTCTACGTTGAACACTTTTACATTCAATTTATCTGTTTCACTGGCAAAAATCACTTTGAATCTCGTGTTAGGATCTAGTACGAGGTTATGAAAGGTTTCTCAGCATTCGATCCCTTCCATCTCTTCTAGATAAGTCAGATAGCAACAATATAGTTATGTTTCAACTGAAACATCACAGACAATGTACATTTTAATTGGGTGCCTGAAAATTGTCTGAACTCTGCATTCCAGAACTGGAAATTTTCTATTAAAATGCATACTTTGGTTTCCGTTGTCCACCTTACACAGTTTCCGTTGAATAAAGAGAGTTTACCTTGTATTTCACCCCTAAAATCATTTGATCATGATATATTTCTGTATAAGACAGATTTTCGGGTGACTAGGGATCCGTCGAAGACAGGGTTTACTGTACCTGTTCCGTTAACGTATCTCTGTCTCTATTTCTCGCTCCCTATATGTTTAAAACTAGATAGTACTGGCTTAACAGTGTTGTTAAAAATAAATGTGATTGGGGAAAGCCTCATGAAGTTTATGTATGACCAGATATACACAAAATGTTAAAGATGAATACGGCATTGCACAAACAAATGACGAATGCTGTGTCCCAACACATACTAAGGCAAGAACCCGGCGAAACTGTATGAAAGACGGAACAACTTCAAACATTGAATTCCATGGCGTACTTCTATGTGGTATCTTTGATTTACTAATATCGATAATTATCATTCCATAAACACTCCTGACCACAGCAAAGTAGTGCACATTATAATTTCAAAATGTCGCTTTTCTTAACTTTCTCCCAAGTACTTTTCATTGCTTAAAATGCTAATAGTAGAAATAATAATACTTTAATAATATTAATAATTAATTTAATAATAAATATTAATTTAGTTTTATACATTTCCTAGTGTTAATGGTTGGTAGTGTTAGTTTTGTGTAAGTGATGTTGGCATGAATGAAATGTTATTGTATGTTTTTATTTAAATTGATTAAAATAACTGTTTATTATTATTATTATTATTATTATTATTATTATTATTATTATTATTATTATTATTATTATTATTATTATTATTATTATTATTATTATTATTATTATTATTATTATTATTATTATTATTATTATTATTATTATTATTATTATTATTATTATTATTATTATTATTATTATTATTATTATTATTATTATTATTATTATTATTATTATTATTATTATTATTATTATTATTATTATTATTATTATTATTATTATTATTATTATTATTATTATTATTATTATTATTATTATTATTATTATTATTATTATTATTATTATTATATTTGTTTATAAATGTTACGTAATAGTTGTAATTTTTATTTTTATTTTTATAAGTATGTATTTATCTGTAAATTATGTTTTTGTGTATGAATATAGCGTCAATAAAAGTTAAAAATCTGTCACATTAGCCCTGGTTTAAGACGTTAGATGCCAGGTTATTATACAGATTTTTATTTATTACCTAAAATGCTCCACGTGTGAAAGTGCTTGACCGAATTACTTTTAATGTTCAACAAAACTTCATGATTGGTTTGTCATAAGTCATTACACCTACATATCCATTTGTTAAACTTTATAATTTCATTATTCTTTATTAAATATCTTTATGTCCTAATATTTATAAAATCGAGAAGTGCAAAGGACTTATCCCTCTCTTATAGCATAGGTTCATTTGAAGTTTAAAATATTCCGATATGGGGATCGTCAGCTTGGTCTTTTAAAGGAGAAATAAAATTATTGGTCGGATGTGAATGAAAAAAGAAAGAAAACATGAAAGAAATCTTTACACGTAAAGGATTTTTAATCAACACGATTCAATCAGTTAAATTCAAAGATAAATATGAATATTTTAAAGCAATGCAGATCCTACGGGTTCTCACAGAAATATTCCGTTATATAAGACTTTCCTGCATAATGGAGAGTCAATTGAAGTTATTAAGTGTTATTAACTTCGACCAAATACTTTTATGATTACCTGTATTTGATTAACATACTTAGGTAATCTTTATACTACATTATTATACTCAAAACTGTCACGTCTGGAAGTCCTAACAAAACACTGTTGAAACCGCTCGTGTAGATTGCGGTACAGACACGATACGCTTTTGTTTAACAAGGTAATACTGCAACATCAAAGACAAAAGAAGAGAGATGTACGTACCAGTCGGTAATATTTCCAGTCAGTCACACGTGTGTTTCACGCACTGCCACTCACTCACAACGTCCTCCCGACACCGACATCGCACCGACAATGCAACAACCGGCCTGCCCGGCTTGTAGCCCCTCTGAGTCAGCTCTGACGTCACTCCCCTCACCTCCGAGACAAGAAACCTCTCCCTCATGAGTAATAATAAGTGATTTCATGGACAATTTGAAACTATCCTCTGTTTTCTCCGAGTGTGGAAACATATCTTCGCTAGAGTTTACCTACGCTGGCCCCTTTATCCTTACAGCATTTATCACTGATATACCTATACAAAGAGTCCTTAAAATTGCCTCCAACCAAATATTTTCCAATCTTCTTCTATTGAGGCAGTTAACGAGTGAAGTAGCTAAGCTGTTTCGTGTGTGGTCCGGGTTCGATTACCGTGGCCGATCTACCTGACCCATGGGTTTTTTCGGGGGATTCCCGGGTCGTCATGCAATGTTGGGTAGGTTAATTACATTTCCCGAATTTCCTGTCCCTCCATTTCATCTCCAGTATCATTTCACATCGTCTCTCCTCTGGTGGTCTCTTTCAGTGTATAACTGTCGGCGGGAGTCTCGGCGCTGCATGGCAGGATGACACACTCCTGGTAAACAGTTTCTCCTCCGGTGTCCAGTCTCCGAGCCAGCCTACCGGGTCGTTTCAGGACCACGGTGGGTGGATGCCAGTTGTATGTCCTGCCGGAGAGTTTCCAATTGGTAAAGTGTAGAGAACTTGCCCTTTGCACTATGTGGCAAACGCGGCTCTGGGCGAATTGATTGACTAACCTAAATTCGTAAAAAGAGATTTTATACTGAAATAGTGGTTTTGAATTTGGATGGTGCTTCCCTCTGTATATGAATCCAAACGTTCCTTAAAATTACCTTTATTTAAAGAGACCTAGCTTTCATTATGTCCACGAAATGTAATTTCTTGTTTACTTTTCTAATGGGGAAAAAAACATGAAAAGTAGAATCGTATTGCGAGCAACTTAGATGCACTGTATTCCCATTCTGTCACATGGAAAATAAAACGTTTATCTTCATTAACATAGATTAGATAAAGGAACTGTTTAAAGAATAATTTGTACGAAAGTCTTGTAAGTGCACATGTTTACCAGTAAAATGAATGACAGCTTCAAGGCGTTGCTATCACGCTAAGTGTTTGAGGGTGCCAACTGGTACGCGGGTCGAAGGGTTGAGTTGTTGAACAGGATCTAAAGGTAAAGGGGTCTGCACTAGTCCCAAGTATAACACAGGGTGGGCCATACTAATTGGATACATTAGACTATTGCTAGGCAAGATAGAAATATGTATATTTATTAAGCACTAGGTTTAACAGAGTTTTAGAGTTTAACACTACGTTCACTTTTTTATCACATCCCTTAGGTCGTTTCCACCATTACAAGAACATTCTTAGTCTACTTTGCGTAGACTTTCTCCCGGAGTGACCTCTATCTACCTTCGGATGATTTCCTTCAGCTTATAAATTTATTGTATGCGGTCCAGTCCTTTAGGTAACGCCATAGGAACTATTCGCTGGGGTTGAATCTGGCATATCTCCAGTTCCAGGGAATTATATCATGTAGCGCACTCTAGTGGTCAAATAGTCATTGGTTCGGTTCCTGTCATGAAGTTTTCTTCTTGGTCTTTTCAATACGCAAATTCTAATAAGAAATAAGTACGTCGCAGCTAAGGTGTTCAGGGCATTCAAGAGAAACCAGTTCCTATCACGTCATTTACTCCACGTAGGGTAGATGCTTTAATGTATCTTTTGGCTAAAGTCACATATGAAATGATTTCTATTGGATCGAACCGGAGTAGAGACGAACTCTACTTCAAACAATGAGGGATACGATTATATCATATTGTGACTTTGTGGGTTCGTGAAATGAAAAGTCCAATTACACAAATTCAACAATGTTCTTTATTTCCACCGACTTACAGTTGAACACTTGCCGATTACACAGAATTACGTAATGCACACAATTACAATTCACCAGTTCGTCCGTTGCAGTTCCACTGTACGCTCACGATTACGTAAATTCTTCCGTTGCACGCACACAGTCTCCTCGTCCGTTCACTAACACGGCGCTACTTCGCTGCTTGCCAAGCACTGACTGACTGACTGACTCATTTCACTCACTGCAGCCCTTTTTATAGGGATATCACTGTTTTCTAGAAGTCTCTGGTTTCAGTGAATTACCTCGAAGATTCCAGAGGACAGGGGAAGGGGAAAGAGGCGGCCAGCGACAAGTGACACTCCCCTAATCAACCCCTCAGTTAGTGACTGAGATTAATGGGAGGGTGTGGCTCGGCTGCCTCTGGTCCCTTCTCAGCTGTCGTTGGTTCTGCTTTCCGCTAATTGGGTGACAATATGTAACAGCCAATTAGAGATTACATAATAAATCATGTGATAGGAAGTGATTTTATTTTGTTGCAGTCAACACCTTAATTCCATGTTAGTTTAATTATAAAATGGACGAAGATAAGCACGGGCGATTCGGATTAGTTTTACAAAATGTGCTCCCTGAAGGACGGTAGTGTATTGTTATGTTGGAACTATCTGAGACAGTTGACGGAGTAATACGATTGTGTTTTGTCAGTGTAAGTGACAAATCGAACTTCTTTTACGGAAACGAGGTACGCCAATACTCCATTTGTGGTTATTTTGTTATTTTATAACATCGTTTAAGATAGATTTATAAGAAATGTGCATTGAAACTACTCCAGCAACTTGTAAGGACAATAAGAAAATACAGACTTTGTTACATCCATAATCGTCCTTGTTGTTATGATAGTTACTTAATCAGTGCTGCCAACGGACAAAAATAAATCCCGCTACAAGAGCGGACGAAGCGGATTAAGGTAAGTCATATCGGACGATGAAGTGATGCCCAAATGTTACCACGAAATCTGTGTGGGCTGACGCAATTCATATACAAGTGTAGAAATGTGTTCTTTTGTTCTCATCATTACATCATGTACTCAAATTGAATGTTCCATTCCGATTGGTCCGCTATGCCAATCCTATTGCGGGCGATTAGTATTAGTTTCCGCTCGGAATTAAAATAAAAACGGAAGTTTATAGAAAATTCTTAACATTTAACTAATCTAGAATATCCGGGCTTCAATATAAGGTAAAAGCTTTCATATGTACGTGACAAATAGGACTTTTGTGAACAATTTTCAAAATGTCCGATTTCACCAACAGATGTTAAGACTTAACACGGCTGTTAGTCTCTAGCAATAGTTATAATAGAAATTGCAGGTGTTAGCTTAACACTCGTGTTAAATCTGTTGTCAAATTAACTAGCTATATTTCTGTTAATAAGTTGCTAACAATTGTGGAATTGTCAAGATGGCGGGCGTGAACGCAGCTGTTGATGTCAATTTGCTATATTTAAGATCGTCTAAATGACATTCGTAATAGAGTACGACCTATGAGGAGAAATTATTTAGAGGAGTTATCAGACGGAGGTAGAGACCGTCGAAACAAGTTGCTATGAAGGTTACTGCGGAAGTACAAGAGAGGTTAGAACAAGCATCGAAAGGAATATGGCAATCTCGCCTTTACTTCAAGTATTAATAACTTTGTTATTTTATAATTCACTGAATTATGTGTCCACCTCCCGTCTTGAAACGTTCAAGTCGCTCGTCACTTGTCCTTCGCTCCTCGTTTTAAATTTATGTAATATTAACGAAGCTGCTTCGTAGTCCTGGTTGTGACATTTGCATTCGAATTAAACTCATTTCTAATCTCTTCCCACGACACATCTTTCTCTTTCACTCCGGATCCGTCCCCTTATTTTCGACAATATGCTTATATTTTCACTAATTCAACTAACAATTCATTCTCGATTGATGAGAAATTTGTCTACGCTTCTCTTCCGATTTTGTTCACCCACCATTTTTTCAGCTATGTGCAGATGACAATAAAAACAAAAGCGCATCCCAGTACGTTCAGAAAATAATGCTATTCATATACAGCCTTCTATATATGTAATATTTACAAGTTTCTCGACGTTATTGCGTCTTTGTTAACATTTTCAGAAAACAAGTTGGTGAAATGCAACAATTTTAAAACTTTTGTTAACACTGTAACAATTGTTACGTTACATTTGTTAACGTCGACTTTAACATCTGTTGGTGAAATCAGGCATTAGCAGCGTAGGAACATGAATAACATCAACTGCCAAAGAAATGCGAATAATGTAAAAGGGTTTGGTTCGATAAATTAACAGTCCGTGAAGTTGCAGACATCTGCTCGCTGTAGCTGTAAATGAAATGACAGCACACGAGGGTAAAAAGGGGGTTGGGACTTTTATACAGGGATATAATCACCCTGACAAAGAAATGCAAAATCACGACAGCTGCTGTAGTAAACGAGGAATCTGCCGTGGGGACTGCACTAGTACTAGTATTGCATTTATTAAGTTACGGAAGTAAAAATCTTAGGGTTTGGTGTTTGCCCTCATTAGTTTAGTTTATTCCGGCGTTCCTCAAGGATCTATTTTACACCAAGTATTAGTTCTGGTGTTTATTAACGATATATCGTCTATTATTACATATTCTAATATATGACCTTTCGTGGATGATATAAAAGTCTATTGTCCTACAAAAACTATTTGCAATTCTGTTAAACTTCGAAATGATCTGAAGCCTTAAATACATGCAGTAAAGACAACACCCAGCCTTTTAATAAATCAAAATGTCAGGTAATGGTCTTCTCTAGACTCAACATTTTAGATCAAATCAATTTAGAAACTAGAAACGAAAACTAATTTAAGAGCTATTTTTAGTAAGAATAGAATAGGATAGATCATTGTGGAGGGAATTCGTCATTGCGACCAAACTTGATCTATTGTACCTATGTCCCAAGTGAGAGACACTGGAAGGAAGGATGAGGTGAGAGGAGACAAGACAAAATGTCAATAGTACGGACGCTGTCCTCTACACTCTCGTGACTCCTTAGGACTGCCGCCCTCAGTCTCCTCTGTCATCCTTCCTCCTGGGAAGGTCCCATTTGAGGTCATAGATAAAAGTGGGGTACCCTCACTAGGAAGGAGGAGGCAAGAGCAGATTGAGGGCGACAGTCCCAAGGAGTCACGAGAGTTTAGAGGAAGGGTCTGTACAATTGGCCACTTGGAAACTCCCCGGCAGGCGAGCGCAGCCAGCATGGCGCTGCGGACTCCTAGCACTCGTGGTACCTCTGACGTTAGCTGTTGGAAGTTGTTTGGCTTGGGTTGGACTCGAGGGGGCAGTGGTTCCCGATACCCGTGGGAGATCGGAGACGTCTGTTCTCAGACGAGGTTGAAGGAAGCCTTTAGTTCCCGGGTGCTAGCCTGCAGAGCTAGTAGTCGATGTGCTAGATCACCGGGTGCCCCGACCGAGGTAACCGGTACTCTTCCCTACAGTGTTGACGCGCTAAGTGACGTATCCATTCTTTGCGATGGGGCAGGGGGCTTCTTGCCCCAGTGGAAGGAGCCCCGGAGTGCGCCCGGCCCCCCTTTGGAGACAGCTTGGTAGCTCCCGGGTCAGGAGTGAGGGCGGTTTACCGTAGATACTCTCTTAATCCCAGCCATAGTGATCCGTAAACGGCCGGCCATATCGGTCGGGAGACCGGAGACTGTCCGTCCAGAGGAGAAAGTGTTTACCAGGAGCATATCATCCTGCCATGCAACGCCGAGACAACTGGCGACACTTTTACCCTGAAAGAGAATTATGAAATGAGGAAAGGTTAGCAGAAGTTGAAGAATACGAAACTGAAGCCATGTACAGTACTTGGGCTTATCTTATAACAATAGCAGAACTACAGGCAGCTAAGAAAGGCTTTCGGATATGTAGCATGATTAAATGTCAACTGAGAATATTACATGAGTTAAATAACAAAGTAAATGATAATAAACAAATTTGAAAGAATGGACAATACAGTATTGCCACAGATCACATATAACTACAAGTCTAGAGGAAAGAGGAGCATTGGACGACCTAGGAAGAGCTGGGACTAACCGTTTGAGGACGGAATAGCCAGATCCTTGGATGTAAGTAGAAGAGACAGCTTCCTCAGCGGTGAGTGTGAGACACGTCACGTTACTTTCACCTGCCGCAGCACCCATTAGCAGTTGTATGACGCATCGTCTGTCTCACATACTAGAGGAAACTGGACAACGGAACATTAATAAATACAGAGCTTCATTATTAAGTTAGGAAAAGAATGGACTTACACAAACCCAGTGCTAGTTTGACTTGTTTCCTGAAAAGAGTATATTACGAATGTGTCAGAATATTCCGTGCCCTTCCAAAATACTAAAGTTACTATCTTCAGGGAAAATTGGTTAAGTATATGTCTGCTCTATTCAGAAAGGCCTATATCTCGGTACAGGAATTTAAGGATGATTGTTAGAGTTTCCTGTACTGTGCTGGATCACTGTATTGGTTTAATGTATCGA
The DNA here is from genome assembly GCA_030765055.1 of Mantis religiosa. Lineage (NCBI taxonomy): Eukaryota > Metazoa > Arthropoda > Insecta > Mantodea > Mantidae > Mantis > Mantis religiosa. Next base: position 215,510,960 of record CM060952.1, read on the forward strand.
TAAACAAATAGTTAGTTACTAACACTCCCCACATGGCAACCTTGGCCTTCAGGGTAACCTCACCCCACCAAGTGATGACCGGACCCATTTCTCAGGTGGAGGCACCCAGAGGGCGGTGTCCATTACCTCCGATGATAGGGTGATAGTGAAGATGGCGGTGAGGTGAGAGGACCTACAGTTTTTACCGTGGACTCCGAACCACGTTGGGCATAGGGGATACTTCACGTGTGCTAGACAGAGGTGAAGGCGTGGATAGGGCCGACTTAAAATCGCCAACCCCAGAGCCGGGAATCGAACTCGGGACCCTTAGAACGGGAGCCGCGAACGAAACCACCGCGCTACCCCGGCGCCCTTCGATAAACAAATTGTTGTAACATTTCTTGGATGAGTAATTGTATAATATTTTGTGTAGCACTAGTTGTTCTTAAAAATGTTTCCCTCTTTCAGTCAAATGTTACAGATGTTATATCTTAGCCGGAAGTGCTGATTAAAACTCATAATAACAAATAAAATTTAAAAAAGTAGTTTTGAAACATGATGAGCGTAATTAAAATGATTTGTGTTGAAGAGCTCTGGCAGCAAGCCAGGTGAAAAGACGATTAAAATCAACGTTTTGGGGAGTGTAGGGGAAAGTAGCCTAATATGGGGTGGTGCGTAATTTGGGGTACCGTCGTATCTCAGCGGCATAGTGCTGAACCTTGCTACTAATGTGATGGACTAAGAGAGTTTTGGCGACTAAGCATCCTGCGGTTACGTCATGGTATTCCTGCTTGAGATCGCGTCATGGTGAGATGACAAAGGAAGTTTGCTACTTGAAGTTATTTGCTTCTGCTGACAGCTGTGTATACAAATATAATAAGTTATTTATTGTTTTAAACAGACCTTTGCTGAAGTTGTAGTATTAAGATCAAACTATCGTTCTATGTCAAATTCTTTGCATTAATTCAATTACAAAAGGAGCTGGAAGAACTAATAAAAAAAAAATTGCAAGTTGTCTATTATGGGGTACCATGGAGAGCTTAATTAGGGTTACCCCATATTGGGATCTACTATTACACTTTCATAATTAACATGCTGGGAACTGAACTTCTACTGCCAGGAAATCGAAACATAGCTGAAAAGAATCATATTGGTGGAACGGTTACAGTTTAACAGATAAGTAATCTCTTTGGAAAAGCCTATCTACTGCAGAAACAGCGTGTAGTGGGTTCCGCAAAACGGGAACATATCCATTCAACCCACAAGAGTTTACAATCCATGAAAATGACACGTGCAATGAACACGATGAAGCTTCTGAATCTAAAATTGTGCCCAGGTGACAGATCTACCTACTTCCCAGAGGAGATTGATCGTGCCGACAGACATCAGCTCAATCCCAACACTGAAGCAGAAGACAAGTTCATCGGAATAAGACAGTTCATCTCGAGCTGGGACAAGCTCGTCATATAAAGCTCAGCTCACTGAAAAGAAGTCAAAGAAGGCGGACAAGACTCCGCCAAAAGCCAGATGGACCTTAGCATTGCAAACCAAAGCGCCAAAGACAACCAGAAAAAGAAGGAAATGCAACTACTGAAACTCCGTCCTCCGAAGACTAAGATTCTCTGTGCCTCTGGTTTCGGAAGAGTGGGGAAACGAGAGTAACGATGACGACGACTATGATGATCATGATGAAGATGCGCAGTGCTTGTATTATGCAGGTTTTTTTTTTTTTTTTTTTTTTTTAAGGACCGAGATGGAGAAACATGGATAAGGTGCTGCAAATGTTTCAACTGGGCACACAGGGTTTGTGCACGTGATAGTTCCAATAGGTTCTGTTGTGTGAGAAAAGGAAGTGAATAAAAAAAGATCTGTCTAGTAATTAACTTTCACTTCGGGTATAAAAAAATCATATTTAATGCAGACATTAAGCAGTGTGAACTTTTGTACTTATAATGCTCACCAGAAAATGTATCCCATATAAGGAACTTCTACCACCCCATATTAGGAATCACTTTTTTGTATTTTAGAGAGTTGGATTTAAGTGTATTTAAGCTCGAGTGCCCGCCTCGGTAGCGTAGATGGTAGTGAGTCTGCCTTACGTTCAAGAGGTCCCAAGTTCGAATCTCGGTCAGGGTGAGTTACCTGGATAGGGTTTTTTTTCGGGAGCTTCTCTTATTCTGAAAGACGAATGTCGGGTAACTCTAAGATCTATGGACCCTGGGATCATTTGAACATCATTTCATTCATCGTCCGATATGACTTAACGATTGTGGACGTAAATTGCAACAATAAGCTCGAGTATTGCATTCTATAAGAGAAGTAAAGAGTTGGAGTATAAGCATTAACCTGTATTATTATTGGTCATACAACAAAAAGAAGAAATGTACCCTCTATTAGGCAACTTTCCCGTACATGTCTCCCATTAGCAGGATATTTTAATAAACGATATAACCACAAAATAGATATAACACAAATATCAACAAAGACAAAACACTACCAACAGTCGCATTACTGAACAAAAGACTGTAGTAAATTAAATGCCAGGTCTGGAGATGGCGTGAGTGTAACATATTCGTCACCAGGAAATCTTTAGTTCTTATTTTAAAATGATTTATGTTGATTGTGGTGAGGGTTGTCCTCTGTATGACGTGTTCAGTGTCCTAGAGCACTGCTCAGTGATGTCACCAAACAAACAAACAATCTTTATTTGTAAGAACAGTTCGCACATGGAGTCTGACTGTGAGGAGAAGCGGGCAAGGGTGGGAGTATATATATCATTAACCCATCCCAGCTGGGTGCCCCGACTAATTGAAACAATTTACAGCTTATTAAGCTGTCCTTTCTTACAGCGTCTAACACAAATTGTCTCATGAAACAGATACGGGGTTCCTTACACTGCAAGTAAGTACCAAATATAAGGGCAACACTAATACCACTTTCAAAAAATAAAACAAATTTGTTCATACTTTCTAATCTTTAGTGTGTTTGATCTGCTATTGTTTTAGTTGTTAATTATCACCACTTAAATAGTTTTGCAATACTTGACTTGTAGTTAATTATTATCACGCATTTGCTTGTGTAAGCTAAAACAATTAATTTGTCAATTGTCATGGCAACAAGAATAGAATAGGTCATTAATACTTAAAGTTCCAGTAGGAAGTGACGTAACACCACCACAGAGTAACCTAAAAATAAATCTTTAGCAAAATATACACAAGTATGAATTATATATTGACTGAAATATCAGTGGCGAAGGGTGGACTCATGCGCTGGAAGCCCCACTTACCCAAGAATTTCAGGAAAAACAAAAGAAAAACACAAAATGCATGCCAAACAATATTTTATTTGTTCTTGATACATTTTCAAAATTAATTCGCGAACATCCGTGGTCCTGCGGACAATTTGACCGATGCTTAGATACGAGTTACCAGTTCCGTGAGCTCATTCAATACTGCATTTTCGCATTGATAACCTTGAATACCATGCTTCGTAGTTTTCCGGAAGCAATCGTGACTCTTCGGTAGTTAGGAAGCGCTGATAGATTTTGTCGCGTAAAGTCTTTGTAGCGTGTGAGGAAAAGTTTATTATTTCTTTTATGTGGAGCTTTTAAATACAAATGAAGTATATTTTAATAGCATTTGCAATAGCACTTTACATAGATTGGTATTTAGTGGTGACAAATAGGACATTTTCGTCAAGCTTTAAGTTATCAAAAAAAGTGTGTGAGTTGCATACTTTCTCTATTGTCGCGAACCCATTATCTACGATAGCATGGCTTGTGTACACAAAGAGCCGGCAAATAAAGATGGCGGAGACTTGCCGGCACAGATTAAGTTACGCTTCTGGAAGGTTCGGGTTTCGTCTAGTGACAGAACATTCAATGTCTTGTTTATTCCAGAAATATCTAGTGATTGTTACACAGCAGTCTCGAATTATCAATGAGATATTTAAGGAAGCTACGACTTGCCAAGAGTCAGTCGTGAACATAACTGTTGTAACGTGAGTTGATGTCGTAAACAGATGTAATCAGAACGATATTTGTTGTTGTGGTCATCGACCTTGGTAGATTGTGATTGTGTATGTGACGTAATTCTGTTACGTAAGTGTTGACCAAAGCGTATTTCTACGGAAATAAGGAACATTTAGAATTTCTGCAAATTAGATTTTTAATTCTACAAACCCACAAAGTATATACACTATATTAGACTAACATGATATCGAATTGAGAGAAGGTTATTTCCAGCAATGTGGAGCAACTTGCCATACATCTAATGACACCATGGAACTTGTAACCAGTTTCTTTGATAAGCGAATAATCTCAAAAGGTCTGTGGCCCCCAGATCCGCTGACCTAACCTCACCGGATTTTTTCCTGTGGGGGTATCTAAAAGATAGAGCATACACGAACAGACTACGGACAATTGATGTTGTCAAGGAATCCATTCGAACCGAAATAAGTAACATTGGCGAGGATACTCTCCGTAAAACTTCAGAGAATATGGTAAGACGAGTACAAACATGTATAGATGCTGGTGGAGGACACTTCCAACATTTTCTCTGAAATGTAAATAAGGTAATGTAATCTCCCAATTGTGTACTATACTCTCCCAAAGTTACACGTGTGTCCTACGAGGGCTGTCCAATAAAGAATGATCATAATTATTTTACGATCATAATTTTTCACACTAAAATTCAATCTTATTATATTGTCACCCGAGCGTCGGAACACCCTATAGACTGGGCAAGCAGCAGACGGGTCGGTGTTCGCCCCGCCCCCTCGTTTGTCTTATAGCGTTAAGAAGGGATGGCTGGGACAAAAAACATCACGGCGCCGTCTCTTTCTGTTCCACCTGTGTTCTCGAACTTACAGGATATTTCCTCTAATCTGGAACCTTCCGATCGACCCGCTGGCCCTATATAAGCAGCACGTCGGGCAAGTTAGTCAGTTAGTTCTTGGTGTAAGAATGCAGTGCTAGTGTACGACGAGAAGACTGCGTAAGAGCATCGGAAGATTGTACGTAATTACGAGAGCAAGTGAAATTGTGACGGACGAACTGGTGAATCGTAATTGTGTGCATTACGTAATTCTGTGTAATTGGCAAGAGTTTAACTGTAAGTCGGTGGAAATAAAGAACATTTTTGAGTGGTGCAAGTGGACTTTTCATTTCACGAACCCACAAAGTCACGATATTCTGGTACCTTAATGTGAAACAAAAACGCCGTAATAGTTTCATTGTTGGTGCTCCTGGATCCCGCCTGTGAGAACCAGTCAAGTTTAGACATGTTCAGTATCGCCTACCGCTGCAATGGAGTTAACACGCGAGGAACAATATGCGGCTTTGAAATTCCGCTTTCGTCTCAACAAAGCTTCAGTTGAGGCCTATACAATGTTACAGGAGGTCTATGGAGAGTCTGTTCTTCCCTACAGCACAGCTCGAAGGTGGTTTAAAATGTTTAAAGAGGGGAGATAATAAATTTCAAAGGAAGGTGGACCCGGTGCTCCAGTTACTGCTCTTACGGAAGAAAACATCAACACTGCTGCTATCATTTTGAGAGAGGATCGACGAATTACCTTAACATCACTTTCTGAAATACTGAACATTTCATTGGGTGACACCCACACGTTGGTGACAGAAACATTACACATGAGACGTGTTTGTGCGCGATGGGTTCCAAGATTGTTGATTCCCGAGCAAAAGGACATTCACATGCAGGTCTGCTTGCAGTTAAAGTTGATGTTAGAGGAGGATTCGGAGTTTCTTTCAAACGTAATCACTGCTGATGAAACTTGACTACATCATTTTGATCCTGAGAGCAAACAGCAAAGCTCAGTGTGGAAATCTCCTTCATCACCAACCTCCAGAAAAGCAAAAGTGATTGCTTCTGCTGGGAAAGTTATGGTAATCTCATTCTTTGATATTCATGAAATGGTTTATCAGATTGTTGTACCTGCACACACATCAGTAACTGGACAATAATACAGGGATGTCCTGAAAACACTGCAAGTTCATATCAGGCTCAAAAGACCACATTTCCGTGAAGCAGGCTGGGTGCTGCACCACAATAATGCGCGGCCGCATATTGCCAATGTAGTTGCTGAATATCTTGCAAAAATCAACGTGAAGTGCATCCCTCACCCTCCCTATAGTCCGGTTTTAGCCTCATATAACTTTTTTCTATTCCCTAACTTGAAGAAAGGCCTTCGTGGGAGACATTTTCAATCATCAGAGGCAGTAGTGAAGGCTGCGGAGGAGATTTCGAAGGATCTCTCAAAATGGTTTCCAGCATGTCTTTGAAGACTGGCAGAAACGCTGGGACAAGTGCATCGCATTCAGGGGACACTAATTTGAGAAGGATCATCAAAATTATGAGGATGAGTAAAGGTACGTTTTCAAAAAAAAATTGTGGTCGTTCTTTATTGAACAGCTCTCGTATTATTGGTTTAAAAGTTATGGCCTATTGAAATGGTTCAGGTATACATGGATCGCACGATATTTCTGTGTTGGTATGATGACTGGGCATTCGGAGCTGTTTGACAATGTGCTATGTTCAGATGACACTGTTTCACTGTTACTACGTTATTATACTGAAAAGGCGCAGATATAGACTACGACGTCACGACTGGTTTCATGGCCATTTCGCAGGTCAATTGACTGGCAGATGTGGTCCACACGAATGATCTCCTCGCATCTTACACCTTAGAATGTCTTCCTCTTTGCATGCACAATGGAAGAGCTTTACCAAAAGTATGAATTTGAAGCAACACTTAGCATGAACGCCCGCGTGAATTTTGATAATGAAGTTTGTAAACATACCGGATCGTCTACGAGAAGTTGCTGTCAGTACAGGAATTTTTGTAACCATTGGCAAACAGAACAATTACTGTACATTCAAAGTCTTTAAATTCGCATAATTTAGAAGAGAATTACAATCTTCGAACATAAAATGACTTATTAAACACCCTGTATAAGGATTGTTAATGATCACATCAGGTACATATGTACTGCAAATTCGAACCGTACAACACGAATGTTCGTTGTGAGCTCATCTGATAATATCTGTGCATTAATGGTATTACTCTGCATTAGGGTAATTAATAGTCAACTCCTCACTAGAGTTCCTCTCATTGTTTGGTGTTTAGCATATCGATTCTCAAAACCAGCGTTTCTGGGTTCGATTACCCGCTGGCGGATGAGGGATTTTGTTTATGACGAAAATTCCAAATCCTGAAATAATAACGCTAGCTTTTTAAGATATATACCACAGATGTAACTTAGTGCAAATATGATACAGCCCAAATTTTGTCAATTTCACTTTGATAGTTTGGAAATTATAGTCAAATTTATTTATTTTTGGTTACGTCACCTAGAACGTCCCTTGCGACAAAATAACCTCAATTTTGGTCTAACATTTTAACAATAGCTTGCGCCCGCCTCGGTAGCGTGGTGGTAGCGTGTCTGCCTCACGTTCAAGAGGACCCGAGTTCGAATCTCGCTCAGGGTGAGTTATCTGGATTAGATATTTTCCGGGCTTTTCCCTTATCCTGAAAGATAAATGAGCATCATTTCACCCATTTCATTCATCGTCCGATATGACTTAACGTTGGAGGTTTTCTCTTATTTTGAAAGATGAACGTTTGGTAGCTCTAAGCTCTATGTACCCTGTACTCATTTGAACATCATTGCATTCATCGTCCGATAAGACTTAACGTTGGAAGTTTTCCCTTATCCTGAAAGACAAATGCCGGGTAACTCTAAGCTCTATGTACCCTGGGCTCATTTGAGCAACATCTTACTCATTCCATTCATCGCCGATATGATTTAACGTTGGAGGACGTAAATTAAAAAAAAAAGCTTCCGAATACATCCATTTTTTAAATTTCGGCTCCAGAACATTTTCAAACAATGAATATGGCTGGAAAGATAGACTCAGACTGAAAAATTCAATGCCATAGCCGGGATTTGAACCGCGGATCTACTGGTTGCCGTCCAGCCGCTCTAACCCTTGAGCTAATATGACCAACGTGCCGACATAACATTAAATTCTCCAACTGACTCGTGTTTTTCCCGGTAAACCACTAGGAGTTCTCATAAACAAATGAGACAACTACCTTAATGACGACTTACTATGCTGTAAGTACTGTGACTTTGTGGGTTCGTGAAATGAAAAGTCCAATTACACACACTCAACAATGTTCTTTATTTCCACCGACTTACAGTTGAACACTTGCCAATTACACAGAATTACGTAATGCACACAATTATGATTCACCAGTTCGTCCGTTACCGTTCTGATGCATGTACACAGTCTTCTCGTCCGTTCGCTAGCACGTCAAGCACTGACTGACTTTCCTCCAGCCCGACGTGTTGCTTATATAGAGTCAGCTGGCCAATCTAGAAGGTTCCGGGTTAGATGAAACATCCCGTAAGTTCGAGAACTCAGGTGGAACAGAAAGAGACGGCGCAGTGATGTTTTTTTTCCAGCCACCCCTCGTTACCGCTATAAGACAAACGAGTGGGCGTGGCGAACGCCGACCGTTTCCTGCTGCTGCTGCCGGTTCTATAGGGAGTTCCGACGTTCGGGTGACAGTACTTTAAGGCCCGGGCTTTATGGTTAACCACTATGAGGTACAATAAATGGAAATTAATTGTTCTTTCACACTAGCCATGTGTAGGCTAATGTGAAAGAACAATTAATTTCCAATGAATATGGCTTTTTTACCCAACATTTGAATTTTTATGTGGCTTAAAGTAAAGAAAGTGTGTTTAAACGTATCTCACAGTAACACCCAGGGCAATTTCTACTCACTGTGTCTCTATGAACGTATGTAGCAAGCTTCATTAGTCTAACACTAAAACTGCGACGTCAGAAACATCTGAAATTATGTTCTAGACGTTCTCGGGCTTCGAGCCCGAACATCCTGAAGATGGGAGAGATGTACGCTCCCGAAACGTCGATGTCTCAGCATCTGCTTACCTGGCTCGAAGCCCGAGAACGTCTAGAACATATACGCCGCCAGGAAAGATTCAGCTCATCATCTGAAATGATGATTTGCTGAAATGTTCAATAGCGAGAAAACAAGAATAAAGAATTAGAATTCATATCTAACACTAGCATTCACGTAACTTTCAAATTAGATTAGAGCATTCGGATCCTATTTAAGCATTTTCCCCCTTGTTCCAATTATACCCCGCCCCGCCTTTAACTACAATGTTCAGATCGGCGGCCGTTCTCCTTTGGAACATATCGAAGGTGTTAACTCGTATTCGTTGGGTTTTAATGATTAGATCACGCACACATTCACACTTCCAGACGCTGGGGAAGATGGGGAAGATGGGGAATTATCTTGGTCGGAGAAAAATCCCCACCCTCCAACGCCGGGAATCGAACCCGGGACCCCTAGCACGGCAGGCAGGTGCTCTACCTTATGCATGTTTTGGATTTAGGAAGGCTTACACTATTTTACAGACTAAAAAGAGAAAAAGGTGATTTTTTGAAAATGTTCGGGATATTTCAGTCATACGTATCTTTAACCAGGGTTATTTGTAATCCTGCCCGGAGTCTCGAAATTAATCTTTTTTTATTTTTGTAAAATTATTGTCTTAGTTCGAACATTTCCCAGTACGCAAAATTTAGAACAAAAAGTAGTACTTACACAAAAATGAGCGATGCGTTCAATTCCTTCTGTAGAATTAATACAGCTTACTCAACTGCATACAAGTAATTTTGTAGCGGAAGTTAAACTCGTTATGCATAAGAGGAAATGAAACCCTAAATGCAACATTGTGTCCCACATGCATACGATTAGATTTTAATCTTTTCATTAAACTGAGAGGAAATTTATTAGATGTAACGCTTACCACACCCCTGTAACCATTAGACGTTATCGTAATTAATTCTGAAAGGTCATCTTCTGTTACAATCCGCATGGGGCCTGACATTTGACTGTTTGTTCCATACGTACATCACAACTGTTCCCTATTTAACTCAATGCAACTCTGAGCAGTAAAATCTCCACACTTTCATTTCGGGTGACTCAATTGTACCTATAGTCATGGAAATAACTATTCATACAGTACTGTAACCGAAATTGTTCACTGATATTTCCATATTAAGTTAAATATGAGCGACACGATTAAATAAACAGTGTCATGGTAACAAGGACTTCAAAAGTACCTCAAGGAAATAAACAATACTTCACTTCTGGCGGTATTTGACTGGGAAAAAGGTATTCATGCAACAATAGAAACTACCAACGAACCCAAAGCCTTCATTGGCAAGCTACACCTCCTGCTTGTTGGTTCTGATATGTAGTGAACGTCGTGTGACAGAAAAATGGGCCGCAAACATAACGAAACTACTCCAGAGAAAAGACAGTTATCTCCCAATATAAAAAGAGAAAATCACTCTCAAACATTGCTGATGTTATTGGGAGTAGCCGTGTAACTGTGCAGCCCATAATAACACGATATAGAGAGAGAAATTCTACCATTAACAGCGAAAGATGAGGACCACCACAGAATCCAGTGGAAATGGAAAAGAATAGTCATTTGGGTTACTTTTGATGTGTTCAAATAAAGATTTGAGTAACTATCCAATCTGTTTTATTTAAAGTTGTTCTTATATAGAACATAACATAAGCGGTATCAATACAAAAGAAAGAACATAGAGAAAAATAAAATAAAAGTTTAGGATAGCCAACATAACTCCATTTTTTGCAGCCTTACTAGCTACAAATATGTTAATATAAATGGTAGGAAAAGTTCCTAAATTGGCAGCCTCTACATTGTCTGATTATGTTAACGATCAATTCGGAAAGGAAATAACTCCAAGGGCTGTTCGTTATGTTCTAAATAGAGCAGACTATGGAGTTAGGGTACCTAAAAGAAACTATAAATCAGCAAGTAGAACAAGAAAGTGACACTTGAATTTGCTCCAGAGCATCTAAGCAACATAGCACGGACGAGAGTAGGAATAATATATATAAACGGTTTGAGGGATATGTGAATTTTGTAGAGATGAAGAGAGCACTGTTCATTACCTGGTAGAGAGTAAGGAGTTAACAAATTGTAGGAGAAAAATATGGGATAAGAAATGGGACGGCAGACTTTTGGTGTGGAGAAGGCCAAATACTGGGTTTGAACCTAAGCATCTTCAAGCCACAGAGGAAGAACTATGGTATGGGGATATATGGCAATATTTGGTGTTGGGGAACTATTTTTATTGAAGGTTAACATGGATAGATTTCATTATTTAAATATACTAAATAATAATCTGAAAAAGAGTGTTGATAAGTCGAGTTTAGGCACAAATTACTACTTTCAACAAGACAATGACCCTAAGATAAAGCGGAAATTGTTTGTTTGTGGTTGTTGTACCAAACTCCCCACATTCTCAAGTTTCCAGAACTTAATCCAATTGAACATCTTTGGAATACCCTTGAAAGAATGGTCCGAAAGTATGACATACAAAGTAAGGCGGCTCTGAAACAATGTCTTCAACAAGAATGGCAAAATATTACCTCAGAGATTACACAAAAACATGTTTATTCCATGCCAAACAGGTAACAGAAGTAATACGTAGAAGAGGAATGCATACAAAGTATTAATTTTGTCATTGTTTGTATTTAAAATGCCATTTTATTTTAGTGTATGAATACTTTTTTCATTGTTATGAGAATCCAGCTGGTACAAACGTTTTATTTACTTTTTTAAGAGGAGTAATTTAGGTAATGCTTTTATATGTATAGATTGAGGAGGAAATACCATACTCTTAGTTTACCACATAGCCTCTCTGGATGTTAACTTTAGTTCTAATAAATTACGTTTTTCTACATAAACACTGATATATGAATACCTTTCTCCAGACTGTACCTACCCTGTTCGGCTCAAAAGTTCCAAACAACCAAATTTTTATCGGAAATACAAGTGGTGAGACTGCTTCAATAAGAACAACAACAACAACAATATACACTTATTTATGTTCAGTAATCAGCATACTAAAACTACTAAGAAAGTCGAAACGAAAGAAAGACATTTACTTATTTACTCTATGATCCATGTCAGAGAGATCAGTCAATATCTGAACTCGCTGCTCCTTTGTTATTTTTGTGAGGCCTTGAAAAAATGAGTAATTATCGTTATATTTGCAATGTTTTAGCTATTATGATCATGGTTGACAGATATTTAGATGATCTTGTTAAGTTTTGAAGGCATTACGTTAGATCAAATAATAATTTGAGAAACGGTCATCAAATTTCCAATTGTAAACTGAACAGTAAGCTTTGCCTTGTGTCAGAGGTTATGTGAGACCAGATTGATCGAAATCGTGAGTTAACAGACACATAGATGATGGTGGTGGGTATCTGTAGATCCTCTTTTGAGATTAGACCAATAGTCTAACTCAAGGATAAAGATCATGTGAAAGTTATATAGATATTTACAAAATGATGGACTGTAACAATATACCATGATGTGTCTACTGTACAGTATTTGTGTTTGTCAGTACCTTAGCTATTACAAGTATTCTTTGTCTGAATGAAGTCGTCCTCTGTATGAGTAATAAGTTGTCCTAAACTGGTCCTTTATTCAAGTTGCAAGTGTAGTATACCCTCTTTTGGAATGAGGGTCAGTGCAGCTAATCCCTTTACTGCAAATATCAGCAGTTGTAGTGAATTTCTCTGGGTTATCTACTACAAGTGACAATAGAGCAAGTGTATACTCGTAAGCTAAGAGGTTTACAGTGAGTCGATACAAAACATGCAGAGCTGAGATTGGGTAAGAAAGGATGTGAGAAAGTGGTCTATAGGAATGTTTGTGTTACTCACTCCTTACACTCTCCTTTACCTTGTGTTCTGTTATATGACTCACCACCATGAGTCGTGGTTCCGCATCATTGTCTCAGTCACGGATGTACATGGACCAATGTTTTTGTTCTTCTTTCCTTTTAATTCCTGTATCGATTGTTTATAGCAGCTATACTAATTATTACATTCTCCCTAAAGAGAGAGCTGACGCCGTAGTAGGTTAGGTTACAATAGAATTCTACCGACATCTCTCTTACTGTGGCCCCGAAATAGTCCACTAGGCCGATTCTGAGACCGTAGACTGTCCCAGCAGAGGAGGAAGTGTTTACCAAGATATCATCCTGACATGCAACACCGGGACTCCCATAGACACTTCTACCCTGAAACAGACAACCAGATGATGTAAAGTGATAATGGAAATGAAATGGAGAGACTTGGGGGATGTAATTAAGCTATCCATCATTCGTCTGGCAACCCGGGAAAACCCCTCAAAAATCCATGGGTCAGGTAGGCTGGCCACGGGTTATTGGCGGGCGACTCGGATTAGTTTTACAAATGTGTTCCCTAGAGGACGCTACTGTATTGTTGTGTTAACTACCTGAGACAGTTGACTGTGTAATACGATTGTGTTTTGTTCTGTCTAAGTGACAAATCGAGCTTCTTTTACGGAAACAGGTATGTGATTGCTACATTTCTGGCATTTTGTTATTTTTTAACTTCGTTTAAGATAAATTTATAATGAATGTGAATTGAAATTGCTGCAGAAACTTGTACAGTAAGAAAATACAGACTTTGTTACATCCATAATCCTCCTTGTTGTTATGATAGTTACTTAATCAGTGCTGCCAACGGACAAAAATAAATCCCGCTACAAGAGCGGACGAAGCGGATTAAGGTAAGTCATATCGGACGATGAAGTGATGCTCAAATGTTACCACGAAATCTGTGTGGGCTGGCGCAATTCATATACAAGTGTAGAAATGTGTTCTTTTGATCTCATCATTACATTATGTACTCAAATTGAATGTTCCATTCCGATTGGTCCGCTATGACAATCCTATTGCGGGCGATTAGGATTAGTTTCCGCTCGCAATAAAGATGAGAACGGAAGTATACAAAAAATACTTAACATTTAACATAATCTAGAATGTCCAGGCTTCAATATAAGGTAAAAGCTTTCATATTTACGTGACAAATAGGACCTTAGTGAAAGATTTTCAAAATTTTGATCGATTCGCCCGGGCTTAGCTTACGTGAACCGGTTGTGGGTCGTCAAAAATGTATAGGAGAAGCGAGCAAGGTTCGCATTTGTGAATCATTTCGCGTAAACAGGATACGTCGTTGCTGCAGGAAACCGCCAAGTCCGGCAGAATGAGATAGCTGTGATATCACTCTCGTTAATTAGATCACATTATCAGGAAGTGGCTACGCGTTACACTTCTCAGTAACATGTGGAGGTTACAGTTTACACTAAAGGTGGCGCACACTACTCTCTGTCAAATTCCATATAAACCTAAGAAAAGTGTGGAAGTTAATGCACTTGCCCGTTCAGTAGGCGCATTTCCCCGCGCAATCTTTATCTCTCTGTTTGAAACTCTTGTTGTAATGCACATTGCAATTTAAAATGTAGTTTTAATAATAATAATAATAATAATAATAATAATAATAATAATAATAATAATAATAATAATAATAATAATAATAATAATAATAATAATAATAATAATAATAATAATAATAATAATAATAATAATAATAATAATAATAATAATAATAATAATAATAATAATAATAATAATAATAATAATAATAATAATAATAATAATAATAATAATAATAATAATAATAATAATAATAATAATAATAATAATAATAATAATAATAATAATAATAATAATAATAATAATAATAATAATAATAATAATAATAATAATAATAATAATAATAATAATAATAATAATAATAATAATAATAATAATAATAATAATAATAATAATAATAATAATAATAATAATAATAATAATAATAATAATAATAATAATAATAATAATAATAATAATAATAATAATAAAAAAATCCTCAGAATATAGCTTTTGAGATTGTTCAATTATGAGAAAGAAGGAAAGAAAGAAAGAAAGAAAGAAAGAAAGAAAGAAAGAAAGAAAGAAAGAAAGAAAGAAAGAAAGAAAGAAAGAGAAAGACAGAGAGAGAGAAAGAAAGAGAGAGAGAAAGAGAGAAAGAAAGAAAAAAGAAAGAGTTCAGCTTTAGCTGCTGGATTATGTCGGTGCCCGAAGCCATGCGGGGTGTCCGGAACGTCTTGCGTTTCATATTCTCCCAAAGATCTAACTAGGGCGCTCTCTTGTGATGGTAAAGTAGTGTGACATTTAGATGCCTGACGGAGACCCGAGACTTCGTGAAGCAATCTGGTACGATGGTCTGGACCAGTGTCTCGGCGGTGCATGGCAGGATGATATGACCCTGGTAAACACTACCTGCTGCGGTAGAACGGTCTCCGGGGCGGTCTGGTGGGGCCGTTTCAGGAACACGGTGTACTGGCGTTCCGGGGAGTTTCCAAATAGGCAATAGGCACTGCTGTGACTACTTGGGTGGCCGGCTCTCTGTCTCCTCTCGCCTCATCCTTCCTTCCAGGTACACCCCACTTGGGACACAGTGGCGAATTCCCTCCGTAGTCCAGTCCAGTCTCTGACCTCTGTAAACAGAGCGGAACTGCATCCATGCCCCAGACGGGTAACACTTTACTATCGCTAACATGCTAACACGTGTTCCTTTGTTTACACTTTCCTTTTGTCTGAATGGCTGCAGTGTGAGCACTTTACCGTCTCGGCCTTGTATATCTTCAAGTGTGACCATTGTTTGGGCAAGTATCGCTAATGAAGCGCTAGCACTTCAACAACCAACTGTGCATTTTTGGCTACTGACTTATTTTTAAGAGAAACTCTGTGATTCTGTTTTCATTAAAAGAGAAACAAAGAACCAGTAACCTGCGTTTCTCATAAAATTCTTTATAATTGTGACACAACACAAAATTGAACATAACCAACTTGTATTAGCCTATGACATAGTAAGTGCAAGCGTTATTAAGCACTAGACATCACACACATTGTTTTGTTAAGACTTTCTCAATTTTACAAATTTCTCTTAGAAACTCAGTTTGTGTCTTGTTTCTGTTTATGTTACCGCTTTAACTCCTTGACGTTATTCAACATTTAAATCTTTATTTACACTGCAGTACCTACATAAGAATAACTTTTACAAGCAACAAAAAATCTCTGCATCAGTTCTTATATTGTCTCTTGTCTTTTGTTTTACGTATTTATTTGTTCAATGCGTACTGCATACTCCTACAACTTCAAGCGTGCACGATTTATTTGAGAGTTGGTGGATTGGAACCTCTCAGCTGTATTTCACGTTGACTACAACAAAATGTCAAAAACAACTGCCAACTACAGCAATTGGGAATAAAACATAAACATCTGTGGATCTAGTGACAAGGAATAGAAACTCCAGATCATTGTGCTTAATTTGGTGCTAAAATTGGTTCATTGGATAAATTTCCAAAGGAATAATTAAAGAAAAAATGCGTCAATTCTACATAAATCACTCTATATTAACAAAATTACAAATGCTGTAGTAACTTAAGAGAAAGTGAATTATTTTAGTAAATTTTAAGTGTAGTGAGCATTTTAGGAGAAATGAAAGATCAATGTACACCTATAAAATTAATTTTAAGTATATTTCAGATGAAAGTGGAGGTTTTTTTATTAATATAAATATATCTAAAGAAGATAGAAATGGATCTATCATTACAACTTACTATGGAAAATAAAATGAACCTTCGGGCCCCAAGTCCTCATTCGCTTAATTCTTTAAACACAGATGACAACTTTGAAACATGAAATGCGCTATACACTCTAACTTTCACACGTGCGTCATTTCTTTTTGAGCAATTTTGAGGTTAATGATTAAGCAGTTTACAACAAATCTAAGACCAAGACATGTGTTGTGGATGTTGAAAGGGCCACACCATTATTCGTGTACCTCCGCAAAGCCCGCTGTGGCACAGTGGTGTACCTAACGTCACAGCGGTGCCTTTTACAAGGGAAGCCAGTCACGCGCTGCAATACGTCCGTGCTAACAGCTGCCCTTTGCCAGGACAGATGTGAGGGCAGGAAATAATCCCTCTCTTTATTCATTCACCTTTTGGCTTCAATACATAACGATATAACAACAGGCAAACATTTCAAACGATAAGCGACAACCCCAACGCTCAGCTCTGACGTGAGCTAATAACATGGCAAATTACAAATATCCGAGATATATTCTATAACCGGATCATAACTAGGGCTAGGAACTTGGGGAAAAGTCCTTCTGTTACCCCTAGTGACTGAAGATGACGCTCAATATAATATATCTGAATTACAGACCAGAAAATGGAACATTTTATTGAACCTTTTTTTTTTTTTTTTGGAATTTTAGCTATTTTTTATTTAAACGGCTTTTATTTTATTTCATTATACAACTTTTTTTCAACTTCAACTTTTCAACTTAGCAGCAGAAGAGAACCTAGTAATAAACCCTCTCTAAATATCACATTATTTATAAGCAGCGTCGTGACAATGACCTTGATTGTGGTTAGGTTGGTTACACTGCAGTTTCACAGTTTATGAAAGTAACCGTGACGTAAGCATGCCAAAACCTAAGTCTCTAACAGATATTTACGTAGCTTTTTCCATCGTTAGCTTCCTTTTAGGATATTTCTAAAGATCTGTTTACAGTCCTCATTCATAAGCTATTACTAAAACTGTGTACTCTTTTATCTGCATCTTCATATTAAACGTTGTGCTACAGGAATGTTCTTCTGATATGTTTTATAGGGAGAAAGTGGGTAGATGAATACATGACTCTGTGGATAAAAATAAACATACTGAAACATTAAAATAAATAGGCAACAGCAAAGACAATTTAATTCACTCAAATTTGGCTCTAAAGATTTTGATATTTAAACTCATTAAATGTCTGCAATATTCAACACAAGGACGGTTTGACTTTGATAATGTTAAGTGTGACAGTTCTACAAAACAGAGGTTACACTAATTGTTTAGTAACAATTAACAAGGGTAGGCAACATGCAGCTGGCATCACACACGTCTCAAAAGGACTGGTTGTACTTCATTCAATTGTATCTCCCCCTTAACGCTGCGCAGATGTTCTCTTTGAGGTTTCCATTGATGAAATCATTAGACCATACCTCAGTGGACGTTCTTGCGAAACTGCTTCATTAATATATCTGGAACTGCATATATAGATTGTAGCGGTTTGTTGTGGATGAAGGTGGTGATGATGGTAACGTTCTCGCAGAGAAGTCTTGAAGTTCTCCACGGCTACCCTCGAGCGATCATCTCTGTACCCAGGGTTGAGGTGTCGGAACGGAGAAATATTCAGTTCTGCTACTGATTGATTCAATTTTCAATCAAATTTTCCCAAAGAAGAATACTTTATTCCACATATACAATTTGATGCTTGGTCTTACAAAATCTGAAGATTATCGATAATTGCCTTTTCCCCTGCTACTAATGATACAAAATAATAATTATAAATATAATAAGACACTGGCTATTGATACGTCGATTATACATCACACAGAGCCATTCATTTGTAATTCTTTTTCTGCGCACTTGCAGAGTAAAACTGATGTACGTCTATCTTCTACGAATGTTCCTTCAGAAGAAATTTTGTGTTACACTGCTGCTCATTAGTTTAGCATAGCAAGAAGTATAGCATAGCAAGTCTCTGCTAGTCGTTTGTTTAAAAGAAAGTCAATGCAAGCAATAGTATTTTATAAGAGCTCCTTATGTAGCCTGTCAGGTAACTGTTTTACTCTATGGATGTCTTGAATGTTGCATCCAAACCATCACGCCTAAACACAGGCTAGCAGATGCCACAAGAACAACATAAAATATCTGCTAAAGGATTGAACAAACATTCGCGGATGCTGCAGCGATTTTAAATTGGATGTGTTTACCCGGACTTCAAACAATACGTTATAGTTCTTGAAATCGAGCCGCATGGCTCAAGTGGTTTCGTCTATGGCTAAAATTCAGAAAATCCCGGTTCGATTCCCCTGTATGGTGGGGTCGTTTCAGGACCAAGTTAAAGTGGGATGCCGGTTGCACTGGCCTGCCTGAAGGTTTTAAGCTGGTATACTGTACCTAACCTGCCCTCTACACTGTCATGACTTCTTAGTTCGGCCGCTCTTTCTGTCCTCTCACCTCATCCTTCCTCCCGGAGATGCTTCACTTGGGGACATAGGTATCAAAGACCAAGTTTGGACCTCCGTACCGAATACCCCCCGTAGTGTAGTCCAGTCCAGTCTCTCTGTCTCCTCTCGCCTCATCCTTCCTCCCGGGAATGTTCCACTTGGGGACATAGGTACAATAGACCAAGTTTGGACCTCCGTGTCGAATACCCTCCGTAGTGTAGTCCAGTCCAGTCTCTCTGTCTCCTCTCACCTCATCCTTCCTCCCGGGAATGTTCCACTTGGGGACATAGGTACAATAGACCAAGTTTGGACCTCCGTGTCGAATACCCTCCGTAGTGTAGTCCAGTCCAGTCTCTCTGTCTCCTCTCACCTCATCCTTCCTCCCGGGGATGTTCCACTTGGGGACATAGGTACAATAGACCAAGTTTGGACCTCCGTGCCCAATACCCTCCGTAGTGTAGTCCAGTCCAGTCTCTCTGTCTCCTCTCACCTCATCCTTCCTCCCGGGGATGTTCCACTTGGGGACATAGGTACAATAGACCAAGTTTGGTCCTCCGTACCGAATACCCTCCGTAGTGTAGTCCAGTCCAGTCTCTCTGTCTCCTCTCACCTCATCCTTCCTCCCGGGGATGTCCTACTTGGGGACATAGGTACAATAGACCAAGTTTGGACCTCCGTGCCCAATACCCTCCGTAGTGTAGTCCAGTCCCTCTGTCTCCTCTCACCTCATCCTTCCTCCCAGAGATGTTCCACTTGGGGACATAGGTACAATAGACCAAGTTTGGACCTCCGTTGCCCAATACCCTCCGTAGTGTAGTCCAGTCCAGTCTCTCTGTCTCCTCTCACCTCATCCTTCCTCCCGGGGATGTCCTACTTGGGGACATAGGTACAATAGACCAAGTTTGGTCCTCCGTACCGAATACCCTCCGTAGTGTAGTCCAGTCTCTCTGTCTCCTCTCACCTCATCCTTCCTCCCGGGGATGTCCTACTTGGGGACATAGGTACAATAGACCAAGTTTGGACCTCCGTGCCAAATACCCTCCGTAGTGTAGTCCAGTCCAGTCTCTCTGTCTCCTCTCACCTCATCCTTCCTCCCGGGGATGTCCTACTTGGGGACATAGGTACAATAGACCAAGTTTGGTCCTCCGTACCGAATACCCTCCGTAGTGTAGTCCAGTCTCTCTGTCTCCTTTCACCTCATCCTTCCTCCCGGGGATGTCCCACTTGGGGACATAGGTACAATAGACCAAGTATGGACCTCCGTTGCCCAATACCCTCCGTAGTGTAGTCCAGTCCAGTCTCTCTGTCTCCTCTCACCTCATCCTTCCTCCCGGGGATGTCCTACTTGGGGACATAGGTACAATAGACCAAGTTTGGACCTCCGTTGCCCAATACCCTCCGTAGTGTAGTCCAGTCCAGTCTCTCTGTCTCCTCACACCTCATCCTTCCTCCCGGGGATGTCCTACTTGGGGACATAGGTACAATAGACCAAGTTTGGACCTCCGTTGCCCAATACCCTCCGTAGTGTAGTCCAGTCCCTCTGTCTCCTCTCTCCTCATCCTTCCTCCCGGGGATGTCCTACTTGGGGACAAAGGTACAATAGACCAAGTTTGGACCTCCGTTGCCCAATACCCTCCGTAGTGTAGTCCAGTCCAGTCTCTCTGTCTCCTCTCACCTCATCCTTCCTCCCGGGGATGTCCTACTTGGGGACATAGGTACAATAGACCAAGTTTGGACCTCCGTTGCCCAATACCCTCCGTAGTGTAGTCCAGTCCCTCTGTCTCCTCTCTCCTCATCCTTCCTCCCGGGGATGTCCCACTTGGGGACATAGGTACAATAGACCAAGTTTGGACCTCCGTTGCCCAATACCCTCCGTAGTGTAGTCCAGTCTCTCTGTCTCCTCTCACCTCATCCTTCCTCCCGAGAATGTCCCACTTGGGGACATAGGTACAATAGACCAAGTTTGGACCTCCGTTGCCCAATACCCTCCGTAGTGTAGTCCAGTCCCTCTGTCTCCTCTCACCTCATCCTTCCTCCCGGGGATGTCCCACTTGGGGACATAGGTACAATAGACCAAGTTTGGACCTCCGTTGCCCAATACCCTCCGTAGTGTAGTCCAGTCCCTCTGTCTCCTCTCTCCTCATCCTTCCTCCCGGGGAAGTCCCACTTGTCGACATAGGTACAACAGACCAAGTTTGGACCTCCGTGCCCAATACCCTCCGTAGTGTAGTCCAGTCCCTCTGTCTCCTCTCTCCTCATCCTTCCTCCCGGGGAAGTCCCACTTGTCGACATAGGTACAATAGACCAAGTTTGGACCTCCGTTGCCCAATACCCTCCGTAGTGTAGTCCAGTCCCTCTGTCTCCTCTCTCCTCATCCTTCCTCCCGGGGAAGTCCCACTTGTCGACATAGGTACAATAGACCAAGTTTGGACCTCCGTGCCCAATACCCTCCGTAGTGTAGTCCAGTCTCTCTGTCTCCTCTCTCCTCATCCTTCCTCCCGGGGAAGTCCCACTTGTCGACATAGGTACAACAGACCAAGTTTGGACCTCCGTGCCCAATACCCTCCGTAGTGTAGTCCAGTCCCTCTGTCTCCTCTCTCCTCATCCTTCCTCCCGGAGAAGTCCCACTTGTCGACATAGGTACAATAGACCAAGTTTGGTCCTCCGTACCGAATACCCTCCGTAGTGTAGTCCAGTCCCTCTGTCTCCTCTCTCCTCATCCTTCCTCCCGGGGAAGTCCCATTTGTCGACATAGGTACAATAGACCAAGTTTGGAACTCCGTACCGAATACCCTCCGTAGTGTAGTCCAGTCTCTCTGTCTCCTCTCACCTCATCCTTCCTCCCGGGGAAGTCCCACTTGTCGACATAGGTACAATAGACCAAGTTTGGAACTCCGTACCGAATACCCTCCGTAGTGTAGTCCAGTCCCTCTGTCTCCTCTCTCCTCATCCTTCCTCCCGGGGAAGTCCCATTTGTCGACATAGGTACAATAGACCAAGTTTGGTCCTCCGTACCGAATACCCTCCGTAGTGTAGTCCAGTCCCTCTGTCTCCTCTCTCCTCATCCTTCCTCCCGGGGAAGTCCCATTTGTCGACATAGGTACAATAGACCAAGTTTGGAACTCCGTACCGAATACCCTCCGTAGTGTAGTCCAGTCCCTCTGTCTCCTCTCACCTCATCCTTCCTCCCGGGGAAGTCCCACTTGGGGACATAGGTACAATAGACCAAGTTTGGAACTCCGTACCGAATACCCTCCGTAGTGTAGTCCAGTCCCTCTGTCTCCTCTCTCCTCATCCTTCCTCCCGGGGAAGTCCCATTTGTCGACATAGGTACAATAGACCAAGTTTGGTCCTCCGTACCGAATACCCTCCGTAGTGTAGTCCAGTCCCTCTGTCTCCTCTCTCCTCATCCTTCCTCCCGGGGAAGTCCCACTTGTCGACATAGGTACAATAGACCAAGTTTGGAACTCCGTACCGAATACCCTCCGTAGTGTAGTCCAGTCCCTCTGTCTCCTCTCTCCTCATCCTTCCTCCCGGGGAAGTCCCACTTGGGGACCTAGGTACAATAGACCAAGTTTGGACCTCCGTGTCGAATACCCTCCGTAGTGCAGTCCAGTCCAGTCTCTCTGTCTCCTCTCACCTCATACTTCCTCCCGGGGATGTCACACTTGGGGACATAGGTACAATAGACCAAGTTTGGACCTCCGTGTCGAATACCCTCCGTAGTGCAGTCCAGTCCAGTCTCTCTGTCTCCTCTCTCCTCATCCTTCCTCCCGAGGATATCTCACTTGGGGACATAGGTACAATAGACCAAGTTTGGACCTCCGTGCCGAATACCCTCCGTAGTGCAGTCCAGTCCAGTCCCTCTGTCTCCTCTCACCTCATACTTCCTCCCGGGGATGTCCCACTTGGGGACATAGGTACAATAGACCAAGTTTGGACCTCCGTGTCGAATACCCTCCGTAGTGCAGTCCAGTCCAGTCCCTCTGTCTCCTCTCACCTCATACTTCCTCCCGGGGATGTCCCACTTGGGGACATAGGTACAATAGACCAAGTTTGGACTTCCGTGCCGAATACCCTCCGTAGTGCAGTCCAGTGCAGTCTCTCTGTCTCCTCTCTCCTCATCCTTCCTCCCGGGGATGTCCCACTTGGGGACATAGGTACAATAGACCAAGTTTGGACCTCCGTGTCGAATACCCTCCGTAGTGCAGTCCAGTCCAGTCCCTCTGTCTCCTCTCTCCTCATCCTTCCTCCCGGAGATGCTCCACTTGGGGACATAGGTACAATAGACCAAGTTTGGACCTCCGTGTCGAATACCCTCCGTAGTGCAGTCCAGTGCAGTCTCTCTGTCTCCTCTCTCCTCATCCTTCCTCCCGGGGATGTCCCACTTGGTGACATAGGTACAATAGACCAAGTTTGGACCTCCGTGCCGAATACCCTCCGTAGTGAAGTTCAGTCCAGTCTCTCTGTCTCCTCTCACCTCATCCTTCCTCCCGGAGATGCTCCACTTGGGGATATAGGTACAATAGACCAAGTTTGGACCTCCGTGCCGAATACCCTCCGTAGTGTAGTCCAGTCCAGTCTCTCTGTTTCCTCTCACCTCATCCTTCCTCCCGGGGATGCCCCACTTGGGGACTTAGGTACAATAGACCAAGTTTGAACCTCCGTGTCGAATACCCTCCGTAGTGTAGTCCAGTCCAATATGATAGCTGGAACCATAGGGTAACTGTACTGTATCATGTATGAATGTGGCTTAGATGCTAACGTGTGTGCCTCACGTTCAAGGGTTCCAGAGTTCGAGTTTCGGTCAGGGTGAGTTAGCATGGTAAGTTTTCTTTCCTGGGGTTTTGCTTTATCCTGAAAGATTAATGTTGGATAACTGTAAGCTTTATGGACACTGGGCTCATTTTAGCATCATTTCATGCATTTCATTAATTAAAAAGGTATAATGTACGAACGAAATCCTCATTTAAAAATGAAAAGTGTGATATGACAATGCTAAAACCGTAAAAAAAGTAAAGAAAACAAAACATAAGCGATATTAACCATGTCCCAGTACGCAATAAGGACCTATGCGTTTAGCAGGACGCAGTTCGATAACAAGACATTTAAGGACATACAGTACTGATAAGGAAACGCTCAAACATAACCCTGAATCACGCCATAAAACTGTTGGTATATTTGTGGAACTGTGAGGTGGTATTCAGCCTTGTGTCTAACAAATGAGTTTTATCTCATTGACGTAAACATTTTCTTGTTTGGAAACAGAAGTACTCTGATCTAGTCAAAGAACGGTATGCTTCTTGTAAACTGTTTGAGTAGTGTAGCAGGTTTCAGACGTATTACATAAATCTTCAGTCCATCATGGAACAAATGTTTCCCATCTGACAACAAAACCACGAAGCCACCCAAGTCTCGTCTAGAACGTTGGCTTTCGTATTCCGTACGTAGAGTGAGCTTATGTCCCGTTTTGTAGAAGTAGTGACGTTTGTCAGGAACTTTGTTATTTTTAGATCTTGTCCCTATTTTTAACAGAAAGAATCAAAAGCGAGTTAGTAATGATAAATAAAGGAAGCTAATGGAATACACCAAAAGCCAACTGTTACATATTTTCCTCATAATACTGTTCCAGTTAGTTTTGGTGACATTCATTCCATTCAGTTGACATTCCTGTAACTGGACTTGGATATAAATGCAGTTGTTATGTTGGCGACATGAGTGCCATGGCACAGGTACGTAAAGAATCCTTAAAATAAGACCAGAATTTTCCTGGCGACCAATATGTTCGAGATTTTCTAGGGAAACAAGTCAGATGAAGAGACGATTCCATCTCTCCCATCATCAGGATATTTTAAGAAATGTTATATCCACAGATGTATACCTGGATATAACACAAATATAAACAAAGACAAAACACTATCAAAATTCGCATCGCTGAACAAAAGACTGTTTACAGTAAATTAAATGTCAGGTCAGGAGTTGGAGTGAGTATAGAACATTATTTGTGTCAAAGAAGCATAACTACTTAACTTGATTATGAAGCTGTATTGATCTGTGCTTCTTAAGTCGTGGGATTTCCATTTCTAAGGCCGGTTTCCAGGAGCAGCTGAACTGAAATCCAGCATCACGATTAAGCGTGCCTCTATCGGAGGAAATGGCCAAAGCCTCCTTAGTACTCCGCTCCCAGTAACTGTTGCACATTGCCAAAATGGTCGTCTCCCGAATGTTGGCTTTATGGTTGTTAACAAAACAATGCTCTGCCAGGCCAGACTTCTCAGGTTACATTAAACGAATATTCCGTTCAGAATAGCAGCATCCCCTCCTCCACTACACTTAAGTAACATTTCCGTTACATGTATGTGGTGAAACAAATGATGTTGATATGCAGACAGTTGCAGATTGGAAAGGGAAAATTGAAAACAGACAAACTGGGAGATAAACTACAATTATTGTATATAAGTTAAAAATGTAGTAACTAATACATATCAGCGTATTATTATTTACACTTCATTCAATTGTACTCCTTCACTGTAAACCTGTACGACTATTTCGTAATTTCTTTGTGTTCAAACACAATCCTCTGTCAGACGGGAAGTTGTGTAAACGGAAAATAAATGCCGGAACGACGCCGTCCGTTTTAGAAAGGTTTTACTGTATTAAATTATATCCATAGTAATAAAATATAAACATTTCTCAAATTTGCTAGCCGTGCTAGGAAATCGGAGCGTGGTGTCGTGTCCGGAATTATGCTGCTCACATAATTCTCCCAATCCTTCCCATCTTTTTTGCTGCGTTTTCTTCACACTAGGTTAAGGAGCTAACTGACCCCATGACGTCATGTCAGTTCTAATTTAAGAGTTAATTGTTATCGCTGGTTGAAACAGAAGTGGAGGTTGGGAGATGTTTACTGCAGCGTAAAGTCTATTTTGACAATCCTCAGACGCTGCCGCTCTGTGCCATATAAAATAGTTGGCTTGTACAGCGATGTGGCAAGTATATACACTACTAGGTGCAGCAGTTAGGGTAATTATTGTGTTCCAGCGAAAAATTCGACACCAAACCTAGGGGTTGAACCTCCATTCACCCGTAAAAAATAATTAAATAAGGGTATGCATCGGGTGGTGCACATCCAAGGATATAACTCAAACATTTGCAACAAAAACCCAGCCCAAAGTACCTCTTACGTCCCATTCAGACAGAAAAGTTATCAGAAATCAATGCGAACGCTAAAGCTTGTTAATACATTATTTTTGTTAACATGGGCGTGAACATTATAGCCAAACCTTACGAACTCCAAGCTTTTGTTTTTGCGTTTGGCAATTAAACAAAAGAAAGAGAGAGAGGAAAAAAAAACACTATCGCACTGCACAAGAACAGAAATTAGAGATATGGAGTCATTTGACAGTAATTGATTATTTTATTACAAAAACATCGTTGTCTTTATGACAAAAAGCATAAATCATATAAAGATAATTTGCTGAAAGAAAGTATTTGGTAGCAAACTGTGAATAAAGTGAAATATGAAGCTAGGCAGGAGTTGTTTATATTATTTACTATGTTATCTGTCGATTTTGTAAGGTTAGGTAACTTATAAAATATTTAGTTTTCTTTATATATGGAAAACCATAACATAATAGTAAATAATTGTTATTATTAGCAAATTATTTGCATCTATTGTCATTATAGTTTGGAAAGTACTGTCATATGTGAATATTTTTAAGTGCTAAATTACTCTGAAGGTTTCAAAAAAGAGTGGTTTCGTGAAATGTTAAAAGCAAAGTAGAAATTTAATTCAAAAACATGCCAGTACCAATATTTTAAAACTGTTTATAAGATTTATAACGTAGTTATTATTTTATGTTGATGCTGACGTTATAATGCCATTGTGAATTTCATAGCTAAGGAAATATTCTAGAAATAACCTCAAAAGTCTTCTCCGTTTTGGATGACTTTGTTATTTATTAAAACGTAACAGATTATAAAATCTTACCTCAGAATAAATGTAGTTCTCCTTTTGTTGCGACAAGCATTATTCAGACATTTCGCGCTATTGATTTATATTTTACAATCCTAAAGCAGGATATCGTTATTCAATAGAACATCACATAGCACCAACAGTTTAGAATATTCTCATGTCGTTTAGGCTCATTTTATTCTATTCTCATTTTACCTCTAAAGAAACAAGCTAAGCCCAAGTGAATCGCATCAGTATTTTGAAAACCTTTCACAAAAGTCATATTTGTAAGGTAAATATGATAGCTTTCACCTTATATTGAAGTCTGGACATTTTAGATTATGTTAAATGATAAGAGTTTTCTGTACACTTCCGTTTTCATTTTGATTCCGAACGGAAACTAATCCTAATTGCCCGCAATAGAATCCCCCGTTATCCGTTACCTAAGAAAAAATCGACTTGAATTATGAATTATAAAAATATTAAAAGCTGTTTACAAAAGATTTACAATCGATATTTTTACTACAGTTCGGCCGTTCTATCTCCGGCTCTGACATTTCTCGAGAGGGGGAAGCAGGCAGTTACCAGTTCTTTAGCGGGAATTTCAAGCAGAGGAACAATGCGTATTTTAAATATTTCATGTATTTGCATATTTCACGAACCAGTAGTCATATTATTATAATAGCGATAATAATAGGACTTACGAACACTAAACATCGGAATTCACGCACGAAATATATACCAAAGAAAGTTCACCAGCGCAAGCCGCTATAAGGCCACGTGGCTCAAACAAATTTAAGTTGGCAACACGGTGTTGGGTTCGGGAGCCACGCCTACCAGCGACAATGCTGATTGGCACTAGCAGACAGTTTTAACTTCCTGACCACGACACCGGATGTAGAGACTCCTAGTACTACCAACAGATGCAGTTAGTGTGTGTGAAAGGTGTGAATGAAATATTCGAAAAGAGTGGTGTTGTAATAAATATCTTGCATTATGATGAAATTGTAAATTGTATTTCAGTGTTTTAAAACTAATGTAGTCCTATATTTTCATTCTAAAGATAATTTTGAGGATATGTTTTCAATTGCTCATTACTGTATGTTGGTACTATTAGCTCTCCCCTTCCACCTTTTACAGTCGCAAAACGTCAGAGCCGGAGATACAACGGCCGGACTGTATGTGTAAGATGATATTGGAGACTTTGAATAGCGAACAATCGTAACTAAGGGATACAAAAATAACAAATGGTAAACTCTATGTCAAAATGAGTGATTCAGACGATGAAAGTTTTATATCTGAAGAAATTTGAGAAGAAGCTAATCTTACTTTGCTGCCACAGAAGTTTCATGTTTTTCAGATAACTAAAGAAAAATTGAACATCGCACTAAGCCGTCTACGAGGTAATCGATAGTCAAATGTCTTGGACACTATATTCCTGAAGAATGATGTGCTTTTGTCTCGCAAATGTTAACTTTATTCTTCTGTTGACCTGCTATATTGTCTCTGGTAGAGATAATTGGACTCTTCTTTTTTAAAATTTATTCAATCATCGATCAGCATTATATGCTTTATAGATCCTTGTTAACTAATTTAATATTTATGAAATATATAAGAACATGTAAGGAAAACCAAGTTGGCTCCCGTTATCTACAAAACACTCAGAAAGGAGAATGACACATGAGGGAGAGAGAGAGAGAGAGAGAGAGAGAGAGAGAGAGAGAGAGAGAGAGAGAGAGAGAGAGAGAGAGAGAGAGAGAGAGAGAGAGAGAGACTGAACCAAAAACAAAAAAACAAAAACAAAAACAAAGAGAAAACATGAACAATATTCATAATATTTGACTTTTTACAGAGATTAACAGTAAAAGGCCTACTTTCCAGTAACAAAAGTATCGCGTAATGATATGTGTTTTTTCCTATAGTGACAGATAAAAGTTTTTTGTTTGGTTGGTAGGAATACGAAAGCTGCCTGGGCTTGTTGTACCAAGCTCGTATAGAATGAAGTGATCAGGAAACCACATATTTGCACTGAAGGGTGTGGCATGTGTTCTGAGTGTATCGGGCTAATTGCAGCACATCCTAAAACATTTCATTCACTATTGTACCGTTACTTTCGCCTGCACATTCTTGTACAAAAAAGAAACCATTATTTATTATTAATTTATGAATTAATATCAAATATCTACAATTTTGCTTCCAGTGTTTGTAAAAATATTCCAATAGAAACCCCTAGAAATCTATACAAAATGATAAGACTTATTGCAAATTAACCAGTTGTGATGGTTCAGGCGGTTTCGTCTGTGGCCTACATTCGGGAGGGGTGCGGGTTCGATTCCCATGCTCGACCTACCTAACCCATTGGTTTTATCGGGGGTTTCCGGGGTGGCCAGGTTAATTACAACGCCTGAATATACTGCCCCTCCATTTCACGTCATCGCGGTGTCTCGGCGCTGCAAGGCAGGATGATATGCTCCTAGTGAACACCTTCATCCTACGGTAAGAGAGTCTCCAGCTCGGGTCGGTCTAGTGGACTGTTTCGAGGCCACGGAAGGAGGGATGCCAGTTGTATTGGACGGCCGGGGAGTTTCAAACTTGTAAATGGTAGGCATGATGCCCTCGGTTCCGCCGCGACTTCTTAGGACCGCTCTGTCCCCTTTCGCGTCATCCTTTCTCCCAATGAAGCCCCACTTAGGACATATGTACCAAAGATTACTCTGGTGGAGGTGCCCAATTCTCTCCTATCAATAAACAGCCGGGTTAGCTAGGAAATGCTACAAGTGTTCGATTTACAAATAACGGAACAACCTTTGCTACAAAACAACTTAATTCACTCACAAAACTATAACAAAAGTCTAAAAATAGACATAACCCTATTCTAGTACATTGTTGAGAATTCATTTCTCTTTTTATAAAAGGTTTGTTTATAACGTAATCCTTCTCCTTCACTATTTTTCTAACTTATCGTTATCCCTATGAAACGTCTGAGGGAGATTGAAGACCCCCACGCCATCTCTAGTCTTTAAACACTACAGTCTTTTGTCTCCTAGAGGGATTAGAAGATTGGCAGTCTTTTGTTGTTATTCTATGCCGATTGTTGACTTGTAAAATAAAGTGTGTAGTTTACGTTTAACAGGAGTTGTCTTTCCTTACTCCAATACTAATTGTCCAAATTACACCTTTTATTGTACCTAACGTTGACTGAAACAATTTATGAAACTTTTCATGTAATGATATTCATTTGAATCTTCACCTATCTCCTTGGACATTCTCGCTCTTCTCAACTATTCCATCAACCATTACTTTAACTAGTTATCATATATTTATTGGAATGTTACTATATTATTAACTTTGGAATAAACTTCCGTAAAAGGGAAACACTGGGGCGCAATGTACCATGAGTTACATGATTTGTTATTGTATAGATAGCATAAGTAGAGATAATGAACACAAATTAATATGCAGGTAAAAGAAGGAAGGGGGGGAGGAGAGAGGGAAGGAAGAGAGGAAGGGAGGAAAGGACGGGAGAAGGAAGGGAAGGAGGAGGGGAGGAATGGAGAAAGGGAGGAAAGGAGGAAGGAAGGGAGGAAGGAAAGAAGGTAGGAAAAGGGAATGGAGGAAGGGAGGAGAGGGGGAATGCATGGGAGAAAGGAAGGAATGGAGGAAGGGAGGAATGGAGGAAGGGAAGAAGAGAGGAAAGCAGGAAGGGAGGAAGGTAGGAAGGGAGGAATGGAGGAACGGAAGAAGGAAAGAAGGGAAGAAGGGAGGAGAGGGGAATGGAGGGAGGGAGAAGAGAAGGAAGGAAGGTGGGAAAGGAGGAAGAAAGGAAGGGAGGAAGGCAGGGAGGAATGGAGGAAGGGAGGAGAGAGGGAAGGAAGGAAATGAGGAAGGAAGAAGGGAAGGGAGGAATGGAGGATGGGAGGAAGAAAAGAAGGGCGGAAATGAGGAAGGGAAGAAGGAAGGACGGGAGGAATGGAGGAAGGGAGGAATGGAGGAAGGGAGGAGAGAGGGAAGGAAGGGAGGAAAGGAGGCAGAAAGGAAGGGAGGAAAGGAGGAACCAAAGAAGGAAGGAATGTAGGAAGGGAGGAAGGAAAGAAGAGAAGAAGGGAGGAAAGCGGAATGTAGGAAGGGAGGAAAGAGGGAAGGAAGGGGCAAAGAAGGAAGGGAGGGAGGAAGGGGAATGGAGCAAGGAGGGAAGGAGGAAGGAGCGAAGGGCCCGCCTCAGAAGCGTAGATGGTAGCGTGTCTGCCTCAGGTTCAAAAGGTCCCGAGTTCGAAACTCGGTCACGCTGAATTAGCTGGATAAGGGTTTTTCCGGGGTTTTTCCTTATCCTTAAAGACGAATGTCGGGTAACTCTAAGCTCCATGGACCCTGGACACATTTTAACATCATTTCAACCATTTCATTCATCATCCGATATGACTTAAGGTTGGAGCACGTAAAATTAGAAAAGAAAGGAGAGAAGGAGTAAGGAGGACAGAAGGGAGGGAAGGAATCGAGGAAGGGAGGAAGGGAAAACAGGAGGGAAATCATTTTTTTTTCAGACAATGAAGCGCAACAATGCCATTGATTTAAGATCGAAGCGACAAAGTTTAGCTGAGAGATTTAAGGTCTAAAGGTAGCCGAAGGATGCCCTTATAAGTAGTTTCCTGGAACGCTTGTTATAAATCACATTACAAAGAAAGTGAATTCTGTGTAAGCTTATGATTATCTATACTCCGTATAGTTTACATTTGTTCTTTTCTATTTGATAAACAGATTCTCAGACATTCACTTTACAGCTACACCGTCGCCAACACCCTTACTCTCAAGTCGTAATAAAGGTGACGTCACCAAAACAAAACAAACAGCGCTTTCTCACTCCTTTTGTTTCCATCACGGGCTGATTTCCCAGCATTACAAATTGCGACACGTCGCATGCATAACTAGATCATTAAAGGTACCGCCGCGTCGTAATAACTCTTGCAGCACGACATGGTATCGCATGCATAAATAGAGCCGCACATACACAGATAACCCGCCTCTGTAAAGTAGATTGCTTCGTATTCGGGTCTCGGGCAGGGTAGTTGTCTGAATATAGTTCCTCTTACAGGGGTTTTCCCTTATCTTAAAAGATCAATGTCGCGTAGTGGAGAAGACTGCAATGAAGCAAGTTTCCCCAAGAATTTCGCTAGAAAAGGGGGAAAGAATAAGAATAAGAAAAAGACACAAGAAAATTTTAACCAAAAATATTTTATTACCTCTGGATAGATTCTTAAAATCTATTCCCAAACATCCGGAAAGCTGCTTATATTCGAGTGACCACTTCCAAGAGCTCATTCAGTACTGTATTTACGCATTCCTAACCTTGAATACCATGCCCCATAGATTTCCGGAAACTAAGGTCACTCTTCGGCAATTAGGAAGCGCTGACAGATTTTCTTACGTGAAGTCTTTGAAGCGTGTCAAGAAAAGTTTATCTTTTGTTTTATGTGGCACTTTTAAATACAACTCTACGTATATTTCAATAGCATTAGTAATAGTCCTTTATGAAGATTGGCATTTAGTAGCTACAAATAGGAAACTCTTGTGAAGTTTTAAGTTATTAGTAAAACTGTGTGATCTCCATGTTAGCTAAGAGTTCACGCGGTGTGGGCCAGGGAACGTCTGAGTAGAGAGGGGAAGCTTGTAGTGTGAGCAGAACCTACGTGTGACTGTACAATAGAAAGAGTACTAAAGAGTAGCCTTAGTTCTTTGAGTTGTTATTCTCTCTTATTTTGATGAAAATTATTATTTGAAGCTTCCCTCACTTTGAAAGTCACACCTCGCTACTGGACCTACATGTGACTGTACAATAGAAAGAGTACTAAAGAGTAGTCTTAGTTCTTTGAGTCATTATTCTCTTATTTTAATGAAAATTATTATTTGGAGCTTCCCTCGCTTTGAAAGTCACACCTCGCTACTGGACCTACATGTGACTGTACAATAGAAAGAGTACTAAAGAGTAGCCTTAGTTGTTTGAGTCATTATTCTCTTATTTTAATGAAAATTATTATTTGAAGCTTCCCTCGCTTTGGAAGTCACACCTCGCTACTGGACCTACATGTGACTGTACAGTAGAAAGAGTACTAAAGAGTAGACTTAGTTCTTTGAGTCATTATTTTCTCTTATTTTAATGAAAATTATTATTTGGAGCTTCCCTCGCTTTGAAAGTCACACCTCGCTACTGGACCTACATGTGACTGTACAATAGAAAGAGTACTAAAGAGTAGACTTAGTTCTTTGAGTCATTATTCTCTCTTATTTTAATGAAAATTATTATTTGAAGCTTCCCTCACTTTGAAAGTCACACCTCGCTACTGGACCTACATGTGACTGTACAATAGAAAGAGTACTAAAGAGTAGACTTAGTTCTTTGAGTCATTATTCTCTCTTATTTTAATGAAAATTATTATTTGGAGCTTCCCTCGCTTTGGAAGTCACACCTCGCTACTGGACCTACATGTGACTGTACAGTAGAAAGAGTACTAAAGAGTCGACTTAGTTCTTTGAGTCATTATTTTCTCTTATTTTAATGAAAATTATTATTTGGAGCTTCCCTCGCTTTGAAAGTCACACCTCGCTACTGGACCTACATGTGACTGTACAATAGAAAGAGTACTAAAGAGTAGACTTAGTTCTTTGAGTCATTATTCTCTCTTATTTTAATGAAAATTATTATTTGAAGCTTCCCTCACTTTGAAAGTCACACCTCGCTACTGGACCTACATGTGACTGTACAATAGAAAGAGTACTAAAGAGTAGCCTTAGTTCTTTGAGTCATTATTCTCTCTTATTTTAATGAAAATTATTATTTGAAGCTTCCATCACTTTGAAAGTCACACCTTGCTACTGGACCTACGTGTGACTGTACAATAGAAAGAGTACTAAAGAGTAGACTTAGTTCTTTGAGTCATTATTCTCTCTTATTTTAATGAAAATTATTATTTGGACCTTCCCTCACTTTGAATGTTTCGCCTCGCTACTGGACCTACGTGTGACTGTACAATAGAAAGAGTACTAAAGAGTAGACTTAGTTCTTTGAGTCATTATTCTCTCTTATTTTAATGAAAATTATTATTTGGACCTTCCCTCACTTTGAATCTTTCGCCTCGCTACTGGACCTACGTGTGACTGTACAATAGAAAGAGTACTAAAGAGTAGACTTAGTTCTTTGAGTCATTATTCTCTCTTATTTTAATGACAATTATTATTTGGACCTTCCCTCACTTTGAATGTTTCGCCTCGCTACTGGACCTACGTATGACTGTACAATAGAAAGAGTACTAAAGAGTAGACTTAGTTCTTTGAGTCATTATTCTCTCTTATTTTAATGAAAATTATTATTTGGACCTTCCCTCACTTTGAATCTTTCGCCTCGCTACTGGACCTACGTGTGACTGTACAATAGAAAAAGTACTAAAGAGTAGACTTAGTTCTTTGAGTCATTATTCTCTCTTATTTTAATGACAATTATTATTTGGAGCTTCCCTTACTTTGAATGTTTCGCCTCGCTACTGGACCTACGTGTGACTGTACAATAGAAAGAGTACTAAAGAGTAGACTTAGTTCTTTGAGTCATTATTCTCTCTTATTTTAATGAAAATTATTATTTGGACCTTCCCTCACTTTGAATGTTTCGCCTCGCTACTGGACCTACGTGTGACTGTACAATAGAAAGAGTACTAAAGAGTAGACTTAGTTCTTTGAGTCATTATTCTCTCTTATTTTAATGAAAATTATTATTTGGACCTTCCCTCACTTTGAATCTTTCGCCTCGCTACTGGACCTACGTGTGACTGTACAATAGAAAGAGTACTAAAGAGTAGACTTAGTTCTTTGAGTCATTATTCTCTCTTATTTTAATGACAATTATTATTTGGAGCTTCCCTTACTTTGAATGTTTCGCCTCGCTACTGGACCTACGTGTGACTGTACAATAGAAAGAGTACTAAAGAGTAGCCTTAGTTCTTTGAGTTATTATTCTCTCTTATTTTAATGAAAATTATTATTTGGAGCTTCCCTCGCTTTGAAAGTCACGTCTCGCTACAGGACCTACGCGTGACTGTGCAACAGAAAGAGTACTAAAGAGTAGCCTTAGTTCTTTGAGTTATTATTCTCTCTTATTTTAATGAAAAGTATTATTTGGAGCTTCCCTCGCTTTGAAAGTCACACCTTGACACTGGACCTACGTGTGACTGTATAATAGAAAGTGTACTAAAGAGTAGCCTTAGTTCTTTGAGTCATTATTCTCTCTTATTTTAATGAAAAGTATTATTTGGAGCTTCCCTCACTTTGAAAGTCACACCTTGACGCTGGACCTACGTGTGACTGTATAATAGAAAGTGTACTAAAGAGTAGAGGTCTCGCCTGGTCAGTGA
Organism: Mantis religiosa; assembly: GCA_030765055.1. NCBI lineage: Eukaryota > Metazoa > Arthropoda > Insecta > Mantodea > Mantidae > Mantis > Mantis religiosa. Next base: position 215,546,373 of record CM060952.1, read on the forward strand.
TTTCAGGGTCATTTGAGCACCACATTTCAGCATTGAGGAATCCAGTCAAACATTTTTTTTATACGCCCGTCAACAATTCTGCCCTGAAAGAGTCCAGTGGATGAGAAATGATGTGAAATGGTAATGGAGATGAAATGGAGGGATAGGAATTTCGGGGGATGTAATTAATCCACCCAATATTTGCCTGGTGAACTGGAAAACTCCTAAAAACCGGTGAGTCAGGAAAACCGGACTGAGGAATCAAACCCGGGTCCACCGAATGCGGACCAGAGACAAAACGGTCTGAGTTATCTCCCTGGGTAGGTAGCAAGACGAATGTCAGTTAGCTCTAAGCTCCATGAGCATCATTTCACCCATTCCATTCTTCGTCCGATATGACTTGACGTTGGAGGATGTAAATACAAAAAAAAAAAAAAAAAAAAAAAAAAAAAAAAAAAAAAAAAAAAAAAACTCCCTGGGTAGAAGAAGGGTATGGGAAGTATGTCTGTAAGTTTTGTTTTTATGGTAGAATTATTGTACATTTATTTTACTGTTTTATTGTGTTTTTTAATATCTGTAGAAATATTTTGTAAAAAAGTATAAAAAGTAAAATACATGTAAAGTTTAGAGTATTTGTACCTTGTCTTAAGATATTAGGTGTCTGGGTATGATATTGCAGATTTTTATTTATTTTATGTCCGTATGTTGGTATATATTATTCTTTTCCAGATTTTCTTCGTTGCTATTCTTTTCGTGCCTTTACTGTTTTGTTTTCTCTTGTTTTACATATATACACAATACACATGAAAGTTTAGTCCAAATCTGGTCTCAAACCCACGACGCAACGTTAGAGGCATTTGCTCTGGCGACCACGCCTACAAGGGTAGGCAAAAACACACTTTGCGGTACCGGGAATCGAACTCGAGCCTCCTGGGTGAGAGGCAGGTATCCTAAGCATTCGACCATACCTGAGTCGGAATGGTTTCTCGCCCTCTATGTATTCATCTTTCAGCCTGTCAATTGGCGCATTCTACCGGTGAACTATTTCACTAGTGGCTGCCGATCTCGACAGGTCCGCGAATGTCAGATGCTGTAAGGCGTTCATGCTTATCTACTTGTTCAACATTGCTTTGGTCACTGCCTTTTTGTTTCTGTACACAACTGTTTTACTTCACTTGTTCCTTTTTGTTTTACACGGTGAAAAGTCATTGATATTTACATGATAAATGAGCACCAGATGGACAAAATTCCGGCACAAATAACAGGCTGACATGATCTGGCAGCTTGATATCTTAAACAACTTAATTTGAGATTGCAGACTTACGGCTTGTTGGTTCATATGTGGAAGTTACGGCTATAAGTTTACAAAGTGAGGTAACAGATGTTTCATACACCAGAGAGTTGATGTGAATCCAGAAAAAAAAAGGTAATTGCTTTGAGATCGGGAGAACGTGCTGGCCAAGTTACAGTTAGACTCCCCTTGTATTGGCCAATCAGGTTCACGTTCTTAGCTACGAATCACTATTGGAATTTGCGTATTAAACAGAAAAGAAGAAAATTAACTACACCATAGGAAACGAACCAATGACCTTTGCAACACAATTTTCGGCGCCACCGATTGGGTCACCAGAAGTGATACAGAAACAGCACAGAGTAGTAGGAGTTAATTGCTGTTCAGTGTTGTACTGGTAGGCGATTAGTTCGAGATCTGAGAGATCTTTGAGGCATTAAATCTTGAGAACGCCATTAACGAGTTACTAAGAATCGATAATTCTAAACTCGGGAAGCAATTTTAAAGACATTCTAATCCAATAATTTCACCAATCGTGTTTAAATACCAACTTATCAGCATCTGATGTAAATTAGGTTTAACACAGCTAACTGTGCCATGTTAAGGCAGAGACCATGCATTGTGTATGTTAATTTGTTTATATTAGTCACGTCTACAATCGCTGAAAACATTTCAGTATACTTCACTAACACCCTGCATATAAATTTATCACAATCGATAGCATTTGTCAGTCTGACATGCGAAGTATTTCCTTTTGTACTAAGAAAATTTCTTTTATATGGTTCCTACTTCCCCAGAGCAAGATGCCATTAGCTATTATGCTGTGAAAGTATGCTAAATATGCTCAGCATACATATTTACTTGGTACAAAACACTTTGCAATTCTAATAAGATATATTACAAGGCATGTCTGTAAAATAAGGCCTCCAATTTTATTTAATATAGAAAACTTGTGTATTGTCAATGAATGTTACATTGATGGAAAGGGGAAACTTACAGCTATTTTTCAACGTAATCAACATTCTGATCGATGTACTTTTGCATGCGCTGTGGCACTTTTTGTATACCCTTGTCATTGTGCTCTCCCGCCAAGTTGCGCAGGTAGCGCTCAACCTCGTTTTTCAAATCATTGTCGGTCTGGAAATGAGTTCCACCCAGGTGTGACTTCAACTCAGGAAACAAATGATAATCACTAGGTGCTAACTCTGAACTGCAGGGGGGATGTGTGAGGATATCCCATTCGAACTGGGTCATGAGACACACATCTCACACATCTTGCGATAATGCAAATGTTTGGTCAAAGTCTTGTCAATCGTAGTCTTACTGACTTCAGGGATAAGTTCGCACAGCTCGTCAACTGTCACACGCCGATCTTTAAGCATTTCTTGCTCCACTTTTGCAATTGTTTCGGCTGAAACTGAAGTCCGACCAGAACACTGTTCGTCATGGACGTCTGTACGTCCGTTTTTGAACTCTCTGAGCCACTTTCGCACGTTGTTGGCGTTCATACACTGTGGCCCATAGACTTGGCATAACTGACGATGAATTTCAGTGAGGGTAGTGCCCTTGGCACTCAAAAAACGGATCACTGTACGCACCTCGCACTTGGCGGCGGAAGTGATAGGAAGCTCCATCACAAACGGCTGCCCAGACAGGACTAATGGTTGCAACGGGTTCCTTGTGGTGGGGTTTGAAGGGGTGAAACCAAGCTACACGCCATTGTTGCCGGATCTTACGGCTCCAGCGCTTTGGAGACATTATTTTACGGACATGTCTCGTACCTTCGAAAGACATGCCTTAATGCCTTTGATATGCTCGACTATGCCAAGAAATGTAATGTTTTCTGAGCTTTCAAAGTAGATAGTATGACATTGTTGGGGTTTTGACCTGATAAGGGAATTGCAGTTTACAGGAACTTGTATTTTTTATGTTTTAGGGACACTTTCCTATGCAACCATTTAAGCTACATGGATGACATTTTAAAGACGTACTTACTCCATCAAAAATTATTTTTCAAAATGTTGATCATAATTTATTAAGAGCTTTATATTGTCTCGCAAAAGCTCGCGAACGGTTGAACTGATTTGCCTAATTGTGGTTTTGAAATATTTGTATGACTCCAAGGTAGCTGAAGTGATGATGCAGCAAGTAATTAGATATAAAGGTACACACAAACTTTTACGGAACACATTTTATTTTTGACAACCAAACGCATTCCAAAGTAGAAAGATATTCCACTCCTTGCCAAAGTCATCAAAGATATTTCACTTATCACTTTATTAAATAGCGTTTATCGTTTGTTATCAAGACTGGGTTTTTATGTAGCATAATGATATATCTTTCGAAGATTAGACACAAAATTAATTTCTGAAGGCAGTACAGCACTATAAATATTTGATCACAGACAATTGTCAAATATTGGTGAATCCTTGGATACTGTCACCCGAGCGTCGGAACATCCTGTAGACTGGGCAAGCAGCAGACGGGTCGGTGTTCGCCCCGCCCCCTCGTTTGTCTTATAGCGTTAAGAAGGGATGGTTGGGACAAAAAACATCACGGCGCCGTCTATTTCTGTTCCACCTGTGTTCTCGAACTTACAGGATATTTCCTCTAATCTAGAACCTTCCGATCGACCCGCTGGCCCTATATAAGCAGCACGTCGGGCAAGTTAGTCAGGTAGTCAGTGTTTGACGTGCTAGCGAAGGAGCGCCGTGTTAATGAACGAGAAAACCGTGCAACGGAAGAATTTACGTAATTGTGTACGTGCATCGGAACGATAACGGACGAACTGGTGAATCGTAATTGTGTGCATTACGTAATTTTGTGTAATTGGCAAGTGTTCAACTGTAAGTCGGTGGAAATAAAGAACATTTTTGAGTGGTGAAATTGGACTTTTCATTTCACGAACCCACAAAGTCACACTGGTGTCAGGAAGCGGGAAGACAACAGCACCGAACATTATAGCCATGGACGCGGCATTGGAAAAGATTTTGGAGAAGATGATGGAAATGAAGGCGGCCAACGGCAACATCACCGTGAAGATGGAAGAAATGAAGGCCGAATTAACAACAAAAACGGAAGCGGCAAATAACAGCCTGGCCGCGAAGCTGGAGACTACAAATAACAACCTGGCCGTAGAACTGAAACTAATGAAGACGGCTAACGACAACATCACCGAGAAGATGGAAGAAATGAAGGCCGAGTTAACCACAGAAATGAGAGCAACGAACGACCGTCTGGCCACGGAAATGAAGGTGGCGAACGAGGCTCTCGCCGCCAAATTTGAGGAACGATTGGCCGGCGTGAGGGATGACGTCACGAATCTGGGCAAGCGGATGGGTCAAGTAGACGACCGCCTTAATGATTTAGAGGAAAAGGCCGACAACATCGCCAAACCCCTCACCCGCCTGACAGAGGAACACCGACCTTATGTGTGGACGGAGGACACCGAAGACGCTTTCCAGCACCTAAAGGAGACCCTGTGCAGTGCTCCAATTTTGGGTTTCCCACAACAGGGTGGCGCCTTCATTGTGGACACCGACGCTAGCGACCATTGCATTGGAGGTGTCCTATCGCAGATCCAGGACGGCCATGAGCGGGTGATAGCCTACTACAGCAAGACGCTATCCAAGGCAGAGAAGAACTACTGCGTCACCCGACGAGAATTACTGGCGGTAGTAAGGACATTGGAGCACTTCCACAAGTACCTGTACGGTCAGCCATTCCACCTGAGAACTGACCATTCCGCCCTAACCTGGCTATTGAGCTTTAAGAACCTGGAAGGCCAGACAGCACGTTGGGTCCAGAACATCGTAGAGGGAAGAGCCACGGTAACGCTGACGCCATGTCCCAAAGATCCTGTCCAGAAGAGTGCGGCCAGTGCACAAGAGTGGAAGAGAAGGAGCGTGCCGCAGCAGTCCGAGTAGTTGTGGCAGTGCCTGCTGAAGGCTGGGATAGCGCAGGCCTGAGGAGGGAGCAGCTGGCGGACGCAGACTTTGGGCCACTCTTGAGGGAAGTGGAGGCAGAGACAAGACCAACCTGGGAGGACATCGCACCAAGGGGCGCCACCTACAAGTCGTACTGGGCCCAATGGGACTCGTTGAAGACCAGAGATGGCGCGCTGTTCCGGGTATGGGAATCACCCGATGGGAAGACGCAGAGAGAACAGTTGGCACTTCCCCGGAGTAAGGTACCGGAAGTCTTGGAAGAAGTGCACGCTGGTACTTCAGGAGGACACCTGGGAGCGAACCGAACGATTGACAAACTTCGGCAGCGCTACTTCTGGCTGAGACTCAGAGTAGATGCTGGTGGTACACCTGGACCGCCTGGCACGCTACGATGGTGCTGTTCGGGACGACCAGCTTTGAGGAGGGAGCAGTATCACCCGAGCATCAGAAGATTGTACGTAATTACGAGTGCAAGTGAAATTGTAACGGACGAACTGGTGAATCGTAATTGTATGCATTACGTAATTCTGTGTAATTGGCAAGAGTTCAACTGTAAGTCGGTGGAAATAAAGAACATTTTTGAGTGGTGCAATTGGACTTTTCATTTCACGAACCCACAAAGTCACAATACTTTCTTTGTAATTCGTGAATGTGAAATGAATTGGCACAAGTTTATTTGAATTCCTTTGTTATTCCGATGATTCCAATGGATTTGCCTTTTGATTTTAAGTGTCTACAATTGCCCGTACGTTTGATCTTTGCGATGACCATAAATAAATCCCAAGGGCAGTCGTTGGAAGTTTGCATAATCAGGCTGGAGTTTCTCTGTTTCTCTCATACGTTGCGTGTTCGCGCGTCGGAAAATCATCATTTTTATATATTTACGCGCCACAAAAAGACAAACAATGTCCATGACAAGAAAGTCTTAAATTTATTAAGTTAACTGGAACTGTGTTGTATTTAAGCTTCACTCCCAAATGCTGGATAAATAACTAACAAATCCGAACTATTTTATTTGTATAGATAAGTTGAGACAACTTTTATTGGCGGTACGAGGTTTGCCGGGTCAGCTAATATGTAAGAGATAGGTAGTACATTGGCTATCGATATCACAGATGACCGTGAGTAGTCCTAAGAGAATTAAAGGTAGGTTATCAAATCATGGAGCTGGATTGTGTGCAGCCCTTAATGCTGCTTCTAGCATCGGCACCAGCGCTTTATTTTGTCGTTTCTTTGTGGATAAGAAGCGTTTATGTGGCATTTATAGTAGGACGAGCTCGTTAAATGGTTCTGTCTCAAATTGGCGTCCCTGGTCTGTGGTTAATCTTGCTGGTGTACCATATCGGCTTATCCAGTGCTGAATGAATTTATTGGATATGTGACAGCGTCGATCTGTTGAGAGAAATACGAGGCATGTTTTTTAAGTCAGTACCGTTTTGGAATTAAAAAAAGACGTGCATAGATATCGCAATAATTTTATTTTTACATGAAAGCCTGTACATAAATTTACTTTTCTACATAGTTTCCGTGCATATTGAGGCACTTTTCATAACGTGGCACCAGTTTTTGAATACCCTCCTCATAAAATTCTGCCGCCTGTCGTGTTGACCACTGTATTACAACTGTTTTGACTTCGTTATCGTCTTGAAGACGCTGACCGCCCAGATGTTTCTTCAAGTGCAGGAACAAATGGTAGTCGCTGGGTGACAGATCAGGGCTGTATGGAGGATGATCTAGAGTTTCTCATTGAAAAGATTTGATGAGATCTTTGGTCCGATTAGCCACATGTGGACGGGAATTGTCATGCAGCAAAACAATACCCTTACTCAACTTGCCACCTCTTTTGTTCTGCATTTCACGGCACAGATTGTTTAATGTCTCACAATAAGACGCTGCATTGATTGTCTCATTACGAGGCAGAAACTCCACTAGCAATACTCCTTTTCTGTCCCAAACAAAACTGTGCACATGATTTTCCGGGCAGAAATTGTTTGCTTAAACTTCACTTTTGTGGGTGATGATGAATGTCGCCATTCCATGGATTGTTGTTTCGATTCTGGTGTGACGTAGGTCACCCATGTTTCGTCACCAGTAACAATTTGGTGTAAAAAATCTTCACCTTCATTGTGGTACCGTTCAAGGAAAGTCAATGCACTGCCTAAACGTTGGGTTTTGTGCAAATCCGTCAACATTATCGGAACCCAACGAGAACACAATTTCCGGTACTTCGAGTTCTGGGTCACAATGTGATACAAAACACTACGAGAATATTGAGGAAAATAGTTGCACAATGGTGAAATTGCAAAGCGTCTGTTTTCTCTCACCTTTTCGTCCACTTTCGGCACCAAATCTTCAGTAACGACCGAAGGACGCCCACTCCGTTCATCATGCACATTTGTGCGGCCATCTTTAAATGCTCTCACCCATTTCCTTACCATTCCATCACACATAATGTTTTGTCCGTAAACTTCACAGATCTCACGATGAATATCTATCGGTTTTACGTCTTTAGCACTAAGAAATCGTATAACAGCCCGTACTTCACAATCGGCGGGACTAACGATTGTCGGAGGCATCTTAAACACTCAGTAACCAATGACGAATCAGACTGTAATGGCGTCAGTGCGTACACAAGAGATGTAGGTAACCAGCGCGCAGGCGCGTAACGCCGACCGTAGCGCTGCGGCGACGGAATTGCAAAACGGTACTGACTTAAAAAACATGCCTCGTACATTCTGACCACGAGGTTGACCTATCGATCATAGTTAAACAGAGTGTGCGTGTTTTTTGGAGGTGGTGGAGGGCCGATGTGCGTGTTCTTGTAATGTTGCCTTTGTGAGGCGGTATAGCTTTTGTTATTTGATACTGGTGGCAGGCTTTAGCCCATGTCTTATTTCTGCCCTTGTGGATGGGCAAGAATATCTGGTAGCGATAAGTTTGCTCATGCCATGCAGTTTCTGAAAGATCGTCATTCTGTATTGCCTGGGGACGAAAGGTATTACAGATTATGACAATACCGGTATCTGGTATATGAACCTGTTGGATGTTGTCGTATGCTAGGAACTCTGTGTCTGTTTGGGCGATGCAGTCGAGTGACCGTGCGTCTGCTGTCGCGTTTTTTAAAACTGTGTATTCAGAATGATACACATTTTGTCAGGACAGATTTTTTTCAAACGTGGGAAGCAAACTTAGTTGGAAATTCTCAACTAGTACAAATATTAAAGCAGATAAAGTTCAGTTGAAAGTAATTAGAGGAAGGCGTATCAGAATAATCGCACAACACTTTGTATTCAGTGACAAACTGTCACTTCAGAATGTTAAACAGTTGTGAGAAACTTAAAATTAAAGTAGGCAATAAAATATCATTCAGTTACCCAGTGTCATTGCTAAATATCAGGTGTTTGGTTTTGGTTTCACTCAGTAGAAAGTCAGATATCTGCTTCGGACTCATTAATTACTTTAAGAAGAGCCGGAACATCCTATCTCACCAATGTTTTGTGTTGCGCTTAGCTCAAGAACATCTGAACGCATCAATTTCAAACTTTTAATTGTTATTTTACAATATTTCCACGATTCATTAAAGATAATAGATCTTATTTTGGGGTTTTAATAAAGTATATGTGATTTTTTAAATAACTGTCTTGAATTTACTTCTAAAAGTATTCAAGATTAATGTTTCTAAAATTCAAATTTTCACATGTCTTTCTACAAGTCTTTAAAAGCAGTTTAAGTATTGCTTTAATTCCAGAGGAAATGCGGTCTTATAGTTGCAGTCATTTTATAAATGAGCGCGCCCAAATTTAAAAAGAAAAAATAAAACAAAGAAAAACAGCGTTAAAGTTTTGCTATGTTGGAACTACATCTCAGAACTTCCTCAGATCCATATTCTGAATCTTTTTCATCTTCAGCATCCTTTCTCTTTCGTTTTTCACTCCTTCTCTTCTTCCTAGACTCCATGGTCATTTGCTCTATGGTATTATTAATTATTTTGTTAAATTTGGCGGGGGGGGGGGGCTGGTAAATTGCGAACATCAGCCAATGTCTTACCTGTCTTAATTCCCTTGTCAATATTTCTCAAGTCATAAGCAAACCTTACATTTACTTCTGCTCCACTTTCAGTAGTTCTGGATGTTTCAATTATTACACTTTTGGCAACTGAATGATAATGTAGATACTAATCCATTTCGTTTCTTGGTGTCCTATGATATAATATTTTTCATTTTCACAAAATTTACACTGTACAAAGTTTCTATATCTACTAACTGAAAACTTGTTAATCTAATATCATTTATTTACTTTAGTTAAATTGTCATTACTGCCATTAGACAATGAAGAAACGAATTTTTTGCTTGAAGAACCAATTTTCACTTTACATTCATCGCCATTGTTTTAGGTTAGGTTTGACGAAGTCAATATATTGTCATGTGTTACTACACTATTTCCATTTCAGGAATTGTGACTCTTTTATTATGTAATCGGGATTACTTAAACTGTTTATACTTGTTCCCATGTCGATTTCTTACACCAAAATTATTGCTTCTTCCCATCTTGAAAATTGCACTAGTTATTCAAAACATAATAAAAAAAACATGGAAGAATTAACATCAGATGCACAGATTAATATTAATAGAAATAACAAGGACTTACTTTCCTAATAAGGGTGTGCTCTTCAATAAGGTTACAACCAATGAGAGAACACAGTTACAAATGGCTAATAGGGGCGTGGCACACTGTGCAGCCTTTTAAAAATGAGTCTATTTAGGACTTTTAAAACTATGGCACAGGAAAATAAATATCGTTATTCACTTCTACAAACATCAGGAAAGATTATTTTGCCAATAATTCATTTTGTGAAATTTCACTCCAGAATGCCGTTCTGGCTTCCCATAAGTATATGTAAACCTGGGCTAGTACTCAGATGTCTAGTAATGTTGTCAATTGGTGCACTACTACAGACAGACATTTAGTAAGAAAGGTCATAGGATGAACTCTTAAGGGTGTTAGCAGATGTTATTTAATTTGACTGTAAGTATCACATCTCAAGGTTTTGCACCTTGGAGTACTTTGTCTGTTATTCTTCCATTAGACAACTGCGAGCCGACGACAAATACGGAAGTTTCAAACAATAAAGATTCGGTCAGTAAGTTGGTGGTTCATATGCTCTAAGGTCAACGGTCACGCACTGTATCCGTTGGAAGACCATTGTTATTAAAATGTCCGGTAATTAAAATGTAGAGTTCCCAAGTACGTACGTTCCGTGTAACAGTTCAACGTGCACATATCGGTTCTTTTTGTGGCTTGAGTGTTGAATGAAGCTACAGTGATGTAGTACACATTGCCATTTTCTGGTCTAATGTATATGTTTAGCATTGCTTTATAACATAATTGGATAATGCAGAATATTTTATTAACATAACTAAAGTTAATAATTATTTATTTATCGTTTAGCATGTTGCCACATTGAAGGTGATTGATGCTGATTTTTATTCTCAACAGTTGGAAAGAGTTCATGAAATTTCGAGACGGAGCGACCCAGCATTAGTTAATCTAAGTAGAGTTCTATTGCGACACCCTCATACTGCACGAACAACCATAGAAAAAATTCAGTATTTGGGAGGAATCCAACTGCTACCACACCCAGCATACAGCCCTGATCTCACACCATCACGCTGTCATCTTTTCCGATCCATGACCCATTTTCTACGTGGAATAAATTTTGATAACTTTGAAGCAGTGCACGTGGGTGTCACCGAATTCTTGGCATTAAGACTTGTAACATCGTCGGATAATAAACCTCGCTGATCGATGGTTCAAGACCATAGGGTCTAATGACCTATAGTTCATAATAACTTGCTCGCTATACTTGGATACTTAAACGTCTGATAAATTCCTTTGAAAGACAATTCTACAACAGGACGACTCTACATTTCTGGTATAATTGTGCAAAAGTTGAACGCATTTGGGTGGAGAACCCTTTGACATTCTCTCTGCAGTCCTGAGTTGATGCCCTCGGACTGCCAGATTTTCGGTTGTTAAGAAACAGATGCAAGTATGTATTCGAGGGAAAAGCTATAGTAGATTCCCTTCTACATTAGTAGGAGAAGATTTGTATTCCAAACAAGAAACTGGGACAAGCCAAATACACGTTCCGTAGTCTCACTGCAGTTTAATCATGAAGTGATAACTTAGTTAACAACAGGGTGTTCCACATTATGTGCACAGTGGATGACTGCACGTTTCCTGTACGAAACAAATAAAATAAGTACATTCCAGGAGAGTTTGCCAGGAGACAGACACATCGCGATACGCTTACTGAGTGTGTGAGTTCACGCTTGATTGGGTCGCTCCCTCGGGTCACTCACCCACACTTGACCTTCCTAAGGACACCTGCATATTTATCAGTTATAAATCATCGCATTCAAAGAAGTTCCTCGCCATCTCTAACTAAGAGAGGGGAACTTACTGAAGAGTTATGACACACCACGTTATTAATTCCTCTAACTAAAGACAACTAAGGAAAATAACAACTTTCTATTTAAACAGAGTATAACTATCTGAAATATTAAATAAATAACAAAGAATACCTCCCTAATGTTTATCTCCAGAAAAAGAATTACTTCATATAACCGTGTGCCTTATTGATATGTGTACATTTGTGTCATGGCATTTCATCTGTCGCTTATAATTCACAAAACTTGTGGCCCGCGTGTGTGGTGCCATCTGGAGGTCTTTCTCAGGGTAGCGGAAGTCCACCGAGTGAGATAGCTCTGGCGGTTTCGTCTGTAGCCCGCATTCGGGAAGCCCGGGTTCGATTCCCGTGGCCGACCTACCTGACCCATGGGTTTTTCGGGGGGTTTCCCGGGTCGCTAGGTGAATGCTGGGTAGGTTAATTACATCCCCCGAATTTCCTGTCCCTCCATTTCATCTCCATTATCATTTCATATCATCTGTCATCTGGTGCTCTCTTTCAGGGTAGAAGTGTCGACGGGAGTCTCGGCGGTGCATGGCTCCTCCTCCTCCTCCTTCAGTAGGTCGGTTGCCGGTCTCCACGCCTCTGCTGGGACCATTTCGGGACCACCAGCCACGGATCTTTGGGGCTCGGATCGCCTGCCTAGGACCATTAGGGCTCGGCTACTGGGCTCGTTGCCTTCCAACTGTAGAGGAGCGAGTTCGTTGTCCTGGCCTGTCGGGGGAAGTCTCTATCCAAGTAAACTGTAGGGACCCTGTCCTCTGTACTGTTGTGGCTCCTTGGGTCGGCCACACTGTGCCCCCTCTTACCTTATCCTTCCTCATGGGGATGCCCCCAGTTGGGGGTATACGAACAATGGGCCCAGCATGGTGACCTACGTACCGAATCCCCTCCGTAATGAAATCCCAAGGGAGTCTTAGTGTTGCATTGCAGGATGATCTGCTCTTGTAAAGCCCCTCCCCCTCCTCCGTTGCAAGACATCGCTGGGTGGAATATGGGTTTTAGTGCCCTACCGGGAAATTTCCAACTGATCAACCGTAGTGACCCTGCCCTTTGCACTGTCATGACTCCTTGGGTCAGCCACCCTGTGCCCCCTCTCGCCTCCTGGGGATGACCTACAGAAGCAGGCCAAGACCCCCTTGCCAAGAATCCTAAGCCAAAGAACTCACTTTCGTCCGCAAATACCTACAGCTCCAGCAGATTATGTTAAATGCATCCATATATTCAGTAGCAAAACGTGCAGTCGATTGCTGGAAGCGCCGGTTCCCCAAGAATTGCACGAGAAAAATGTATTCGCGAACTACCGCGGTGCTGCGGACAATTTGATAGCTTCTTGAGCTTCAGTGACCAGATCTGCTAGCCCATTCAATATCTACTGTATTTACACATTCGTAACCTTCAATACCACGCCTCGTAGCTTTACGGAAGCAATCGCGACCCTTCGCTAGTTAGGAAGCACTCACAGATTTTGTCACATGAAGTCTCTGAAGCGTCAGAAGAAAAGTTTATTTTTTTGTTTGTTCTATGTGACACTTTAAATACAAGCGTAAGTATATTTCAATAGCATTAGCAATAGTACTGTACGTAGATTGGTACTTAGTGGTGAAAAATATGAAATTCTTGTGAAGATTTAAGTCATTCTCAAAAGTGTGTGAATTGTACACTTTCTCCATTTTAGGCTGACAGTTCACGCGGCGTGAGCCCGGGAACCTCTGAGTGGAGAGGGTGAGCTTGTAGTGTAAGCAGAGCATACGTGTGAAAGAACAGAAGAGTATCTTTAGTTCCTTGAGTCATTATTCTCTCTTATTTTAATGAAAATTATTATTTGGAGCTTCCCTCACTTTGAAAGCAACACCTCGCTACTGGAGCTACGTATGACTGTGCAACAGAAAGAGGACTAAAGGGTAGCCTTAGTTCTTTGAGTTATTATTCTCTCTTATTTTAATGAAAATTATTGTTTGGAGTTTCCCTCGCTTTGAAAGTCACACCTCGCTACTGGACCTACGTATGACTGTGCAACAGAAAGAGGACTAAAGGGTAGCCTTAGTTCTTTGAGTTATTATTCTCTCTTATTTTAATGAAAATTATTGTTTGGAGTTTCCCTCGCTTTGAAAGTCACGCCGCGCTACTGGACCTACATGTGTATGTACAATAGAAAGAGTACTAAAGAGTAGCCTTAGTTCTTTGAGTTATTATTCTCTCCTATTTTAATGAAAATTATTATTTGGAGCTTCCCTCGCTTTGAAAGCCACACCTCGCTACTGGAGCTACGTGTGACTGTGCAATAGAAAGAGTACTAAAGAGTAGCCTTAGTTCTTTGAGTCATTATTCTCTCTTATTTTAATGACAATTATTATTTGGAGCTTCCCTCGCTTTGAAAGCCACACCTCGCTAGTGGAACTACGCGTGACAGTACAATAGAAAGAGTACTAAAGAGTAGCCTTAGTTCTTTTAGTCTTTATTCTGTCTTATTTGAATGAAAATTATTATTTGGAGCTTCCCTCGCTTTGAAAGCCACACCTCGCTACTGGAGCTACGTGAGACTGTACAATAGAAAAAGTACTAAAGAGTAGCCTTAGTTCTTTGAGTCTTTATTCTCTCTTATTTTAATTGAAATTATTATTTGGAGCTTCCCTCGCTTTGAAAGTCACACCTCGCTACTGGACCTACGTGTGACTGTACAATAGAAAGAGTACTAAAGAGTAGGCTTAGTTCTTTGATACATTATTCTCTCTTATTTTAATGAAAATTATTATTTGGAGCTTCCCTCACTTTGAAAGCCACACCTCGCTACTGGAGCTACGTGTGACTGTACAATAGAAAGGGTACTAAAGAGTAGCCTTAGTTCTTTGAGTCTTTATTCTCTCTTATTTTAATTGAAATTATTATTTGGAGCTTCCCTCGCTTTGAAAGTCACACCTCGCTACTGGACCTACGTGTGACTGTACAATAGAAAGAGTACTAAAGAGTAGGCTTAGTTCTTTGATACATTATTCTCTCTTATTTTAATGAAAGTTATTATTTGGAGCTTCCCTCGCTTTGAAAGTCACACCTCGCTACTGGACCTACGTGTGACTGTACAATAGAAAGAGTACTAAAGAGTAGCCTTAGTTCTTTGAGTCTTTATTCTCTCTTATTTTAATTGAAATTATTATTTGGAGCTTCCCTCGCTTTGAAAGTCACACCTCGCTACTGGACCTACGTGTGACTGTACAATAGAAAGAGTACTAAAGAGTAGGCTTAGTTCTTTGATACATTATTCTCTCTTATTTTAATGAAAATTATTATTTGGAGCTTCCCTCGCTTTGAAAGTCACACCTCGCTACTGGACCTACGTGTGACTGTACAATAGAAAGAGTACTAAAGAGTAGGCTTAGTTCTTTGATACATTATTCTCTCTTATTTTAATGAAAATTATTATTTGGAGCTTCCCTCACTTTGAAAGCCACACCTCGCTACTGGAGCTACGTGTGACTGTACAATAGAAAGGGTACTAAAGAGTAGCCTTAGATCTTTGAGTCTTTATTTTCTCCTATTTTAATGAAAATTATTATTTGGAGCTTCCCTCACTTTGAAAGCCACACCTCGCTACTGGAGCTACATGTGACTGTACAATAGAAAGAGTACTAAAGAGTAGCCTTAGATCTTTGAGTCTTTATTTTCTCCTATTTTAATGAAAATTATTATTTGGAGCTTCCCTCGCTTTGAAAGCCACACCTCGCTACTGGAGCTGTGTGTGACTGTGCAATAGAAAGAGTACTAAAAGTCCCCTTAGTTCCTTGAGTTATTATTCTCTCTTATCTTAATGACAATTATTATTTGGAACTTCCATCACTTTGGAAGACACGACTCGCTGCTGCACGTCTGTCAAGAGTATGTGATCAGTTTATAGTGTGGCCGTTATTTCATGTCAACTTTCCAGTAAGCCTAATGGATATTTATGATAGAAGCTTAAAATTAATACTCTAACACTGAGTGCAGCATTTAAATCTGGAACTTTGTCAAGGTGACGCCTTTCATCACGTTTTAAAGATGTTAGTCATGTGTGGATTATAATATCGGGTGATCCATTGGAGACTTCGGAAAGGAAAATAGTTTATTTATGTGGTTAGTGTCGCGGCATCAGGCATAAAAGTTTCGGCACAAATAGAAAACAGACGACGGATATTGTTTCACGGTAATAAAGACCTTGCATAAGCAGTTAACAATAGCGCGGCTAGTGTAAACAAAGGGCCGGCAAATGAAGATAGCTGTGCTAAAGGACTTGCCATCACAGATTATGTTACGCTTCTGGAAGGTTCGGATTTCCTTATGCGATGTTTATTCCAGAAACATCTAGTGATTGCACAGAACAGTCTCAAATTATGAATGAGGTATTTAAGGAAGTGGCAATTGTAAAACAAGTGTTGTGAGTAAGCAGAGAACAACCGAGTGTTGTTGTAACGCGAGCTTATCAGAACGTCGTTTGTTTTTGTCATCGACCTTGGTAGATTGTCGTGTGTATGTGATGCAATGTTGTTACGTGAGATTTGATCAGTGTATTTCTACGGATATAAAGAACATTTATAATTTCTGCAAATTGGATTTTTAATTCTAGGAAACCACAAAGTCACATTAATGTACATATTTCTGAGCTCTTGTCTGTAATGTAAGCGTAAAGTTGGGAGTTAACAAATGAGTGATGACAACGTTACCGAGCAAAGACAACAAAAATACAGCGGCCTAAAGCCACAACGATGTGCTGAATGTGTCGAATGGCATGCGAAATTTTCGAGTGGAATATATACCTAGCGAGCTTTTAGAAATATCTTTCGGATATCCCATCACTTCGACATATCGTTAAATGGTGCAACATGTTGGAATGGATGTTTACTGACGAAGTGGCGGATTAAACACACGTAACTGCAATGTAAGGGGAATCGTTGCTCCACTGTCTCATACAAACTTGAACGAGCCAGCCCCAACGTGAGGTACCGAGTGACGCATTCCTTTCTAGCAGGAGACTGTTTGTGCTGTCAATTACTTGATACGATGGAGCAGTTCGTAATGGGACACTAGACACCATTATCTATTAACAGGATGACGCCACACCACATTGGACTGTCAAATTACATAATCGGTTAAATGATATATACAAATATAATAATTTGTAACTTAAAACTTCGTTTATCTTTCAAAAGATAATGATAATTCTTATAAATTGTCCGGGATCGCGATTTCCTGTAAACTTATACAAATATTCAGCCGGAAACGTCATCGTTACTAAACGCTAGATGTTATGTTCTTGTTAGTATTACCAAAATCTGAAAATAAAACAAATTTAAAAACAGAATCAACTGCTGGTACTTCAAAATTTATTGCGCGATGTTTGTTTTTTAAAATAAATATCTTTTCCCAAACCGTTAAATCTATCGGACCATTTAATTGTTTTAATAACTTAACTTCTGGATTTATTTCAGGATTAAATGACGAAAACTGATCTGCTACGGCCGATTTATCAGATCATTATCATTAACTGGTAGGCGTTTCAGTACCACAGTAGTACTGGCCTGCGGAGAGTTTCCAAGTAGTCAAATGTAGAGACCCTGCCCTTCGTACTGTCGTGATTTCTTGGGACGGTAGCCTCCTGTCTCTTCTCGCTTCAACCTTCCTCCCAGGGATGCTCCACTTGGGGATCTCAGGTTTCTATCTCCTTGCCGAATCCCCTCACAGCATAGTCCTGTCCAGTCACTAGAAGCCCGAAAGTATTAACTAGGCAGGGTGTACTACAATCGATGGAGTGGGGCATTTATACCAGATCAAAATTCGAGTGAAGACTGCCTTGGTCACGAAGAAATGTGTTGCAGACATCGAAAACAATAACTTGCTACCCGAAGTGCCTATAGTGACTAAGCCATCTATCACACATGTGGCAGCTAGATGAACCGCCAATCCAACAGTCAACGTGCTGATGCAGATTAGAAAGTCAAATATATATGTATGTATGTATGTATTTATGCACTGCAATTGATTACTACCCGGTGGCAGAGTTAAGAATACAGATCAAATTACATATACTAGATTTACAACAATAATACAGTAAACAATACAAACATGATATTATTTTACTTTAGTCACTTAAAACTTATCTAAATACTTCTCTATTTACATATTATATACCATTATAATTCAAAACTTAAACTATAAACCATCTAGATTTTTTCTAAATTTCTTCAACGACAGGAGACAGCCCTGAAAGACTGCTACAGGCAATTCATTCCATTCTTCAATGGTTCTATTAACAAAAGAAAATTTTCCTACGTCGGTTCTGTATCTTCTACCCTTAATTTTATACCTATCATCGTTTCGTCCATAATAATCCGGATTATCTAACCTTACATTAACGTCCACCCATGCCTTTACACCAGCATTAGCTTTGAATAACGCTACCAACCTATGTTTTTTACGCCTAATTCTTAATTCCTCCCATTTAGTCTCATCTCCTTTTATAGGCCCAAAATACTTGCCTCTTTTTATGAATTTTATTGCCCTCTTCTGTATTTTTTCTAATGGATCGATTTGGTTAGCTCTATACGGGTCCCAGCATGCTACTCCATATTCCATAACCGGCCGCACTAAGGCCTTGTAGGCAATTTCCCTGGATCTAGCGCTCCTCTTTTTCAATATTCTCATTACGAAATGTAATGCCTTCCACGCATTCCTAGTTGTGGAATTTACTTGTTCGTCCCATCCAGCATTACTTGCCAGGTACACTCCCAAGTATTTGCAGCTTTCCACCTGTGGAATTTGCACCCCTCCCATGTGATAGTTAACAATAATTTTGCCCTTAGTTCTACTAAAAACAATCGACTTACTTTTCTTGGCATTAATTGACATTTTGTTACATTGTTCGTCGTCAAAACCACAGTCACAGGAATTTCATACAAAAGACAGCTGTTCCTTCAACCACAATAGTAACCTGGTGACATTTTGGTTAGGACAGATCATTCTCCCTTACTGGTCGTAAATACCTGCATGTTGGGTTGCTGATGAGATCCTACATCGAGATTAGACCAAAGTAGCCCAACTTAAGGATATAGTTCTTGTCAAAGTTACATTATTCAACTATACCGAAATGTTTTCAGCGATTGCAGCAAGTTGAGTTAGGCAATGCATGGTCTGCGGCTAAACATAACACAGTTAATTGTATTAAACCTAATTGGTATCAGAAGCTGATAGGTTCGTATTTAAACAAGGTGAAGAAATTATTGGATTAGAAAGACTTTAAAATTGTTACCCGAGTATAGAAATATAGAGCTGTATTCATAGTCAGATTTGGTCCGGACCAGGTGGACTAAAGGTGGACCATCGATTTTCTTATTCATAACCCGGGATTAGCGATAGTCCAGGGACCGAACACGATGGTCAGGCTCAAATTTTGATCCGCCTCCGAGGGGTAGATTAAAGGCGGACTGTCTTTGCTACATGGACGACAATGTAGTGATGAATATAGCTGTGGTGCGTAGAATTTGTTAAATAAGACGACGGAGGAAAACTTATCTAACAAGAATAGAAATTATTGTGAAGTACAACGACCTAAACTTCAAGAGCAGATACAAGTTTAGTAAAGCGAAAGCCAGAAAGCTGATAGAAATGATTCGGCCTAACCTGTACGTCAGGGACCATAACCGAGTCCTGACACTCAAATCCTAACAGCACTTCGGTATTATACAAGAGGAGGATATCAGGACAACACTGCTGACCTGTATCAGTAAGCTATTATCAGCAAAATCGTTGTAAATTTCCCTTCATGCCTCCTCCTTTCTCACATTTGTATTCGTGCACACGGACTAGAGCAAACATTGGTCATCTGACCAATTGATACCACGCTTCTTCATATTATCCATATTCACAGCACACCAAACTTTGTTACCTAACCTCAAACAGCAGCAGCAACCGTAAGAATGATTAAGAAACAGTTGTAAAACCACCACAGAGATTTATAAACTTGTAGGTACACTGTGTTTTGTTTAGCACTATATGGGATTCGCGCGTGCGCAGAAGAATGTTTCTAAGTCGTGTAACATTTGCTCCGTGCTGGTCCACGGCTTTTTATCGTCTATGAATACCAAAAAGTTAGACCGCCTTTGGTCCGGAAGATAGTCTACACCAAAGTGATAACTAGGAATACGAGTAGCTCGTTATTAACGTTCACAAGATGCAATGTCTCAAAGATCTCTCAAACCTCGAGCTAATCACCTGCCAATGCGACTGTCTTCTTGCATCATGTAGCCTACTCTCTAACTGTTCTGTTGGCCCAGTCCGTAACGCCGAAAACTGGTGTTCTGGAAGTTATTGGTTCGATTCCTGTCTTGTAGTTCAGTTGTTTCTTCGTCTTTTTAATACGCAAATTCTAATAAGAAGAAATGGCATGAATCTGATTGGTCAGTGCAATAACACTGCTGTGATTTCCTTGAATCAGCACATTTCGCATTGAAAATGAAGTTCCTATAAACCTGATGTAAAGACTTGCATTTACCTTTTACTTTTTCTAAGTTCGTTCACCTTCCATTTAGACGTACAACATGGCAAGATTCAACCTTTGTTACAAACAATTATAATTAATTGCACCGACAAGGTCAATTTACTCCGTAAAATGCATACATTTATACAATAATTAAAAGCTTACACAAAATATCAAAAAAGAAAAACAAAGAATAAACAAAAAAGCGAATGAGATTCGAACTCGTTTATCTGTCACTTGAAATGTCATGTCGTAGCCATTACGCCAGAGAGAGAGAGAGAGAGAGAGTGCTCCTACACTTTTCTTCACTTTCGTGTGTTGTGCAATTAAGTGGTATTATCATTAGCAGTGGCGTACTGGCACTTTATAAACTAGAAACCAACTTCTTCCAATTTGAACCAACATAGTCTGCTATCTCACATTATTTGTTTAAGATATCTCCACTTGCTAAGAGAATATTTCATTAACACCCTGTATACATATTTACAACATGATGGACTGTAACAATACACCATGATGTGTCTCCTACACAGTATTTGTGTTTGTCAGTATCTTAGCTATTACAATTATTCTTTGTCTGAATGAAGTCCTCCTCCATAAAGAGCATGTCATTAAGTTGTCCTAAACTGGTCCTTTATTGAAGTTGCAAGTGAATTGCCATTGTAGTATACCCTCTTTTGGAATGACTGAAATCATTAGTTGGTCAGTGCAGCTAATCCTTTTACTGCCAATGTTTGCATTTGTAGTGAATTTTTCTGGCTTATCTATTTACAAATGACGTATACTCGTAAGCTAATGGTAAGATGCAGTGAGTCGATCTTCTTGCTCCTGACATTATTCTAATTACTTCTTATGTATAACAAACCCTTTTTTGCCATCTACAGAGTTACCCCAGAACATTCCATTCATTAGTGAATTAAAGTAAGCATAATAAACTGTTTTAATAAATTACCTGATTTACAGATCTGATTACAGAACGTTCAGAGCACATTTTGTGTAACTTATATATTCAATGTGTGATTTCCATTTCACTGCATTACTAGCTTCCATAATTTCATTTTTTCCCTTGAAAGTTTATGTGAATTCTATTGCTTTCAGACCAATTATTTAGTCCATCGATGCCCGCCTCAGTAGCGTAGATGGTAGCGCGTCTGCCTCACGTTCAAGAGGTCCCGAGTTCGAATCTCGGTCAGGGTGAGTTACCTGGATAAGGTTTTTCCGGAGTTTTCCCTTATCCTGAAAGACGAATATCGGGTAACTGTAAGCTCCATGGACCCCGGACTCATTCGAGGAACATTTCAACCATTTCATTCATCGTCCGATACGACATAATGTTGGAGGATGTAAATTACAACAACAAAAAAGTCCATCGATGGTTTTATTTGATAAATCTTGGAGCTGATTTCGTTTGTGATCCTTAATTACAATATTTGTATCATATGCAAAGAGAACTGTGTTAGCAGGATTGCTCATTATTGAGGGGAGATCATTTATATATGGTAAGAATAATAAGGGACTCAGAATGAACCCTAGTGGGACGCCATGTTTTAGTTCAGACCATTCAGAGTAAACCTTTGCTATTATCTGAAGAATTTATCACATCACCTTTTGCTTTCTATTTTTTTAGTATAACGTAATGCATTGATCTCCTTTGTCCCTACTGCCATAGTGGAATAACTGTTGTAGAACGCTGCATTTTAGTTCCACCGAGATTTCTTTATCTTTTTTATGTGTACACGTGAAATGGCAAGAGTACAACAACTGCACTGAGCGTTTGAAGGAGGGTACGAGACAGATGTACGGAATGTTGAAGTGCCGTGGATCACTGAAAGCTAACATTTCAATTTATTAATTTCAATTTAAAATGTAACTTTTAAAATAAATGGATTTGGTCACTTATATAGTGAAGAAGGCATTACAAAATATGAATAAATGGATTAACTGCTAAGAATTTATTTCTGTTAGAAGCACACTTCGGACGTTAAGTCAATCACACAGCTAACACATCTCTCTGTTTATCTATTGGTTCTGTCTCAGTATAATGTTTCGTCATTCTATACCTAACCCCCATAATGCCATATTGGTATCTATTAGCTCGTATACATTATATAGGTACTAGTCGGCTACGATATGAATGCACTTGAAGGAGGGCGCCACAGTTGAGTTTACTACATGAAGCTTTGGAAACTGCGCGGAGCGAGGGGAAAGGCGATACTGGGAATGTACAGTCGCACAATTAAAACAGTACTTACCTGCTGATGTCTTCATGTTAATTCTCGGAAGTAGCACGCCCGGTAATACAAAAGTGAATCGAGAATATATTGACACATTGCTTCACTCACACTGTTTATTCACAGAACATGTTTCAAGAGCTCTTGCTCCTATCCTCAGCTGATACCCGATTAGTGTAAGTTGTAGTTTCTCCGTATTGTCAATAGATGGCGTGATGTACTTGTCAAAGATGTCCGGTGGTGGAGTTTCAAAATTCATGACTCTATGACGATTTTTGTTAATGAAGATTTTTTCCCATACGGAAAGGTCTATGGGGTGATTAACGTATTTTATTAGAGATGTTTCCAAATGTTTCTAATAAAATACGTTAATCACCCCATAGACCTTTCCATATGGGAAAAAATCTTCATTAACAAAAATCGTCATAGAGTCATGAATTTTGAAACTGCACCACCGGACATCTTTGACAAGTACATCACGCCATCTATTGACAATACGGAGAAAGAAGAAACCACTACAACTTACACTAGTCGAGTATCAGCTGATGATAGGAGCAAGAGCTCTTGAAACATGCCCTGTGAATAAACAGTGTGAGTGAAGCAATGTGTCAATATATTCTCGATTCACTTTTGTACTAATTTGTGCTTCACTGTCCCTACGCTTCTTTCAAGTTTATACTTTGACGTCCGGGAATGTTTGTTTAAGGTCCTTCATCTGCTGTATCCGCGTCACGGTTCCTTTCATCAGGAGTATCTGTTTCACTGCGTCCTTTTGCTTCAATATCCTTATTCTCGAAGTAATATTCATCCATCTTCATCACCGCTGCTCTCTAGACCCACGATTATAATTAGATCTTCAACTGTTTCTCGGCGCTTAAAATCTTCAGTTATTTTCACGTATTTGCATGCTGCTATCCGATCATTTTGTGTAATTTGAGCTATGGTTCTCCTAGACCTTCCCACTAACTTTGCTGCCCTAACTGTTGCTTATCCAAGGGGTGCGACTAACTTTTTCTCCTGTTTTTCTTGTCTACAGAACGTATAACCTGATATGCAATATGTATTTCATCAGAATGGGATACTTTTCTTTTTTTAACTTCGTAGGTGCCTCCGTAATTAAACTCTTCACCAGCACACGCCAATTCCATCACTACGAGCGCTATAACTGCCACTATACTATTAGAACTTTAACTGCACAAGAAAAGGTTCGAAGAGGGACCTGTTGAACTACGCTGTGTTTGCACGTCACATTGGAAGCATCTCGGTATTGTTGATGTTTGTGTTATCGGAACTGTAGGTATCTGCGGTACTCCGCCCACTTGTGACGTATCCGTTTAGGTACTCTTCTCGCCGAGTGCATTCATATCGTGGCCGACTGTATACAGCGTATTGTGTAACGGAGGGCAGCTCGACTTGGATCCTGCATGCATATACCCCTTGGGAGGAACGGATGAGACGCGCGTTCCCTAACATTTAGTAGCTTCACCAAGACGAGTGAGGAAGTTCAGATGGTCCCCTCTGGCGAAATGTAGATAAACTTCCACAGTGCAAGTCTTGGCGCCATCTGCCCACCATCAATCCATAGCCAACCTATAACATCAAATGGGAGACAGCCGTCGTTAGAAGAAACACTATGAAGAATACGTGGTTTGTTCAAAAATCATCGCGTATTTTGTGTTTTTTAAAGTATTTATTCATCAGTATCTATTTTGTCCCCTTCAAAGTAATCCTCACCAGACATGATACACTTGTACCAACGGTTTTTCCAATCCTCGAAGCACTTTAAAGACAGCTTTCATCGGCCTCTTCATCCTCAACAAAAAGTCACGTTGGTCAGATCTGGGGAGTACGGTGGCTGCGGCAACATATGTGTGTTGTTTTTGTCCAAAAATTCGCGCACAAGCAACGATGTGTGAGCAGGTGCAAAAGCCAATTTTTGTTCATCTACAAATCCGGTCGTTTCTGGTGGATTGCTTCGCGCTAATTGCACATAACTTGCAGGTAATATTCCTTATTGACCGTTTTACGCTGTGTCAATAACTCATGATGTACCACGCCCCTGCAGTCGGAGAAAACTGTAAGGAAAACCTTCACATTCGACCAAACTTGGCGCGCTTTTTCGGTCTTGGTTCGTGTGGGATGTTTCCACGTCATAACCATAAACCCAGTTATGACCCTCTGTTACGGACAGAGTACAACAGCTCCTTAGCAACGTTGATGCGATGATGTTTTTGGTCCAAATTGAGCAATTTTGGTACGAATTTTACGACGACCCGTCTCATGTCCAAATCATTAGTCAAAATCGAATGGCACTAGCCACTTAGGTCCTCAGCAACTTCTCTAAAGGTGATTCGATGATTGGCCAATATTATTTTCTTCACTTTTTCAATGTTTCTGTCGTTCACATATTCTCAACCCCTTCAGAACCTTTTCTACCATCGATAAACGTTGTATTGGTCCAAGGTAGCTTTATCATATGCCACAGTCAACATTCGGAATGTATACGACCACTTAAAAATTTGATACAGATTCTTTGTTCCATATTTTGGAATAGGCAAAAATTGAAGACAAGCCAAAACACTACCAAGCAAAATAGCTGTCAACAATTAACTGAACAGTTGAAACGGCTGGGTTTGTCAACATGAATACCAACAAAACGCCACAAAAGTATCGAAAATCGAATATACGTAGCCCACGAACATTCCAAATTGATGATACTCTTGAACAAATCTAGTAAGTAACCTTTCACTACAATTAAAGAGTCTAGTGCTAAGAGATAGACTGAAAGAGAGACTAACACATATTGCTGTTGTTAATGCCCTCCAGGTTGGAGGTTGTGCTCCATGTAAAATACTATTACTCATAATGTTCATAAAGGAAAAGGGCTGACGGACTAACTGATCGCGAATCATGGAACTATGCAAAGGCTGAGAATAGCTACGTGGATAAACAACTTTTAGCAGATACGAGAATCCTTAAAAGAATAAAACAAAGTTAAAAAATCATGCAGTCTCAGTGCTCGAGTCCTGGATATTATTAGAAAGGGACAAAAGTAAAATACAGGAAGTAGAAATGAGATTGTTAACAAGAGTTAAACAAGAGCAAATACAAACTACAAGATAAAATAGAATTGCAAACAAAATATAAATATAATAAATGAAGAAAGAATATCAGTTTTAATAAGAATATACAATCCTCAGGGAAGAAGAGTTGTAGGAAGACCTAGAAGAAGATGGGAGTAAGTGTTGGAATGCGAAGATGGAACAAGCAGAAATGACTAATCTCTGAACGCAAGAAGAACTTTGTTATTGTCTGAGTTTAAAAATGAATTTGCAATTTCATCATTTCATCAATAATAATCAACAAATGTGAGAAGTTTAAAATAATATACTTTATTTTAAATGCATATTTCAAGGTTTTTTGAGCATATTTACTATATTTTTATATTTTATTCTACCTGAGCTAGATAGAAGAAGTTTTTTATGTACAAGTGGAGAAAGTTAGGAGAGTAGAGTATTACCTGTAATAGAAATTCACACAGTTGCTGAGGAATGCGAGTTGGTTGCCAGGGAAACAAGAGTGCAGCCAAGCGCCAACAGTAACTCTGGCTGTCCTCCGAATACTCAATCTGCAATGTACATTGTCAACCGAAAAGTGACATCATTCAAAAACTAGCTTAACTCACCTACGTACGAAGTGTAAGTGATAATTATCAGTCGAGATACGAGGTCCGCAGTAACTTAAGCTCGTGGTTAGCCACTCCAAAAAAAACCGTAAACAGCAATTAATAAATCAAAATTGTTTTTCTAAACTATATGGACATCCACACTTTTCTCAATGCATTAACAGAATTAAGACATGCCTAGGTTGTTAGCTTATTGGTTTATATAGCCGAGGCATTGCTATTCAATTTCACCAGCGAAGTCGAAGAAAATGGTCCATCTCATGAAGCATCTGCTACTGTTATGTCAGATAACTCTAATAATTCCTATAATTCATGTAAAAATCCTAGTTCTACCTCAACATGTACTGAAGAACTAAAAAGAATTGAATCGCTGTTTAATGTTAACAACATGTCCAATTGCACATTTAATATTCCAAACAATAAATAATTCATACGTTTTATATTTTACTAAGGATTCATTAAGAACGTATTCTCTAGGTGCACTCAACTGTCGCTAATCTGCGCATAAGTCATACGACTTCTTCCTTGCACATCACGTAATGTTACTAGCAGAAACGATGTGCAACAATGTATCAACGATTTCATTGTTATTGTGTACTACTGTTGTTTATTGTTGAATTTGTGGCTTCCTTTAGAGTTGAGTAGATACAATAGCTACCAAAAGGAAACACGTTACACACACAAACTCAACATTCTGGATAAGCTGAACCGCGA
Source organism: Mantis religiosa (assembly GCA_030765055.1). Taxonomy (NCBI): domain Eukaryota; kingdom Metazoa; phylum Arthropoda; class Insecta; order Mantodea; family Mantidae; genus Mantis; species Mantis religiosa. The sequence continues at coordinate 215,573,192 of CM060952.1, forward strand.
TTGTTCGCAACAAGCCATTGCTACTGACCGAGTGGGATGGCTCTGGCAGTTTCGTCTGTTGCCTGTATTCGGGAGGTCCGTGTTCGATTCCCGTAGCCAACCTTCCTGACCCGGTTTTCCCGGGTCGAATGCTGCGTAGATGAATTACATTCCCCGAATTTCCTGTCCCTCCATTTCATCTCCATTATCATTTCACATCATCTCTCATCTGGTGGTCTGTTTCAGGGTAGAAGTGTCGGCGGGTGTCTCGGCGGTGCATGGCAGGATGATATGCTCTGAGGTAAACAATTCCTCCTCCGGTAGGTCGGTTGCCGGTCTCTGCTCCTCTGCTGGGACCATTTCGGGGCCGCCAACCAGGGACCTTTGGGGCTCGGGTCGCCTGCCTTGGGACCATTAGGGCTCGGCTGCTGGGCTCGTTGACGTGCCGCTGTAGGGGAGCGAGTCTGTTGTCCTGGCCTGTCGGGGGAACACTCTCTCCAAAGTAAACTGTAGGGACCTTGCCCTCTGTACTGTCGTGGCACCTTGGTTCGGCCGCCCTCTGTCTCCTTCACCTCATCCTTCCTCCCGGGGGTGCCCCCACTTGGGGACATAGGAACAATGGGCCCAGCATGGTGGCCTACTTAATGAAATCCCAATCCCATTGCTACTGAATGTTGGACGAGCAGTTGTGTATGACATCATCAACAACTCGACAGTACTCAAGCGAGTGGGGAAGACGGTAACGACGTAAAGGGTTCAGTGATACTGTACTACAAATGTACAAGTTTTGTATCTACAAGGAATGGTTGAATTACTGAGAGTTTAGTGTATTACGTCACTTCCTACTGGTGCCATAAGTATTAACGTCCTGTTTCATACTTGTTGCCATGCCAATTGACAAATAAATTGTAAATATAACTTACACACATAAATACGTGTTAACAATGATTGCCTTACAATTCAAATATTACAAAACATGTACTATTACCATTCTACAAGGGCTGTTCAATAAAGCTGATCACAGTCTCTCTCTCTCTCTCTTTTTTTTTTTTTTTTTTTTTTGGACAACGTGCCTTTACCCATCCTCATAATTTTGATGGTCTTTCTCAAAATAGTCTCCTCTGACTGCGACGCATTTGTCCCAGAGTTTCTGCCAGTCTTCAAAGACATGCTGGAAACTATTTTTGAGAGATCCTTAAAAATCGCCCCCGCAGCCTTCACCACTGCTTCTGATGATGGATAATGCCTCCCACAAAGGCGTTTCTTCAAGTTACGGAATAGAAAAAAGTCACATGGGACTGCATCTGGACTATGGGGAGGGTGAGGGATGCACTTCACGTTGATTTTTGCAAGCTATTCAGCAACAACATTTGCAATATGCGGTCGCGCATTATCGTGGTGTCGCATCCAGCCTGCTTCACGGAAATATGGTCTTTTGCGCCTGATATGGACTTGCAATGTTTTCAGGACATCCCTGTAGTATTGTCCAGTTACTGATGTGTGTGCAGGTACAACATGCTGATAAAGCATTCCACGAATATCAAACAATGAGATGGCCATAACTCTCCCAGCAGAAGCAATCACTTTTGCTTTTTTGTGGGTTGGTGATGAAGGATATTTTCACACTAAGCTTTGCTATTTGCTCTCAGGATCAGAATTATGTAGCCAAGTTTCATCAGCAGTGATTGCGTTTGAAAGAAACTCCGGATCTTCCTCTAACATCAACTTTAACTGCATGTTACCTCCATTGCAGCGGTAGGCGATACTGAACATGTCTGAACTTGACTGGTTCTCACAGGCGGAGACAAGGATTAGCAACAATGAAACTACTACGGCGTGTTTGTTTCACATTAAGCTAACAGAATAAGATTGAATTTTAGTGCAAAAAATTATGACCGTAAAAAGCTTATGACCATTCTTTATTGAACTGCCGTCGTATGTAAGAAATCTAGTAACAAGGAGAGAATTCACCGGAATGCTATCTCGTCTACAGATTTTTATAAACTGAGTATCAAGTATTGGTGCTTCAAAATCAGTAACGGTATCAATAACACTGATTAAAATTAGTTTTCCTCCCTTACATATGAAAATTTAGCTTACCTTTTCTTAAGTTATTCAACATATCTGCAAATCAAGTTTCCACAGTTAAATTACATAACATAGAAAGAAGGAACTATTGAGAAAACGGCCCGCCTTGGTAGCGTGGTGGTAGAGTATCTGCCTCACGTTCAACAGGTTCCGAGTTCGAATCTCGGTCAGGGTGAGTTACCTGGATAAGGTTTTTTCCGGGGTTTTACCTTATCCTGAAAGACGAATGTTGGGTAACTCCAAGCTTTATGGATCCTGGGCTCATTTCAGCATCATTTCACCCATTCCACTTATCGTCCGATATGACTTAACGTTGGAGGACGTAAATTACAAAAAAATGAAAAAGCGTCCCAAACGGTAGAATTAACAGCTTGGCAGTCAATTACAAGGGTTCTGCGTGGGTTTCTTTGAAGCATAAAGTAAAATACTATAGAACTTTTGTCCCAAATTTGTTGAAATGCTACAAAGACATTGTAGAATTAATTTCCTAGATTCACATTTAAACATTTATCCGGAAAATCTGGGTGATGCTAGCGATAAACAACGGCAATCAGCACAATTTCCGTGAAGTAGAAGAGCTACCAAAGATGTAATGATGGCAGATTATTCTTACTTTCTTGTCAGGGCAACTACACAGCAGTACAAGGGCCAATCACATTCTACCAAGCACTTTTAACCACAATTATTGTATGTCCCTTAAATATATACATGTCTATAAACACAACATTTTGAATTAATCCTAATTCACCATGACGTATAGTATTACACCATATATTATTATATGACAGTAATAAATATAACATAATATCTGAAACTTCATTTAGTGTGAACCTAAGTCTAACCTGTGGCGATGTACAAAATCAGCATCCTTAAGAATCACCTTTTATCGCGGAGTTACGAAAAAGTACTTTTTGTTGGATACTGATACTGCTCTAATCAATTATGCTTCACTTATTTCTTTATTGACTATTAATAGAAGTGTTGTCGCTACCACTTTCCACTGTGACGACCAGGAAGTTGTCTTACGCACTTATCACTTTCTTCAGATAGGGTCAGGACCACAGGGAAAGTTGGTAACATCACACGTGCAATCAGATGTCATTTTTGTTGCTCGGGGTCAAAGGTTATTTCTTGGCGTATTTATTTCTCAAAAAGACCTTTTAAAAGCAAACAGAAAGAGTGCTCAAGGCAAGAAAATACATGTTACAGCTCCGTGAGTTCATTGCCCTTCACGAAAATAATTTAAATGAATCCTAGATTCGAAACTTTTAGAATATTGCAACACCACTATCTTATTGTAGGAATACAGTAGACTTTAAGTGATAGTCAAATGTTTTGATGGTTATGTGATGTATACATGACTTTCTCTACTCTTGTACAAAGTTATTGCTCTATCTACTTCAAGATAAACATTATCTTATTGTAGGAATACAGTAGACTTTAAGTGATAGTCAAATGTTTTTATGGTTATGTGATGTATACATGACTTTCTCTACTCTTGTACAAAGTTATTGCTCTATCTACTTCAAGATAAACATTATCTTATTGTAGGAATACAGTAGACTTTAAGTGATAGTCAAATGTTTTGGTCGTTATGTGATGTATACATGACTTTCTCTACTCTTGTACAAACACTTATTGCTCTATCTACATCAAGATAAACATTATCTTATTGTAGGAATACAGTAGAGTTTAAGTGATAGTCAAATGTTTTGGTCGTTATGTGATGTATACATGACTTTCTCTACTCTTGTACAAACACTTATTGCTCTATCTACATCAAGATAAACATTATCTTATTGTAGGAATACAGTAGAGTTTAAGTGATAGTCAAATGTTTTGGTCGTTATGTGATGTATACATGACTTTGCTCGGCGTATCTTACAATCCCTGTTCTGAGGTGAGTACAAGTTACGAGCATTTAATCCCAAATAATTATAGCATTTTGTAAGTAGTGTTTATATTTGTGATGTGTAATTATAATTATGGTTGTGTTTTTGCTCCCCTTCATTACACCCATGGAAAATGACGGTCATGATTTACAATGAAATAATTATAACTCCATTTGACAAGGCATGTTTCAATTTGCTACAGTATTTTCATCTTCAGTCAGACAGATAATTTCTCTTACGTCCTTGTAACATTTTATCGTCGTCAGCTTGTGATGAAAGCTGAACACATTTTAAACGCTTCTTACTGACAAGTATTACGTTAATTTAATGAGGTTCTGTGTACGGAATGTTGAAATAAAGACACAAGTAGCGTTTTTTTCTGTTAAACCTATATAAAACACTTGGTTTAAGCTTGAAATCGCTGCTTTCTGCTATGGCGAATTCCTTAAATTACGACTATAATATATATTAGCAAAGAGCTAATAATGTTCATCACGGCAATTCATGGTTTTTGGTTCAAAAGATGCACGAGAATTTCAAAACGCTACGCTTGCGTATTCATTTGTTAACTTTATTACACACTAGCTGCACAAGTATTTTTTAAATGTCACTAACCAATTACTTAATTTGCTTTACTTCCCTCTCTCCATTGCAATATGACACAGTGATATAGAGGAGTTTTGTAGTGAATCCTGCTCTTTGACCCTTATATGCCGTGAGTAGTGTCGCAGATACAGTGTGATCCATATAAACGTGAACCATTTCAATAGCCCATAACTTTTGAACCAATAATAGGACAGGCGTGTAGCTTTAGGAGAATATAATACACAATTGGAAGATTACATTACACTATTTAAATCTCAGAGAAAATGTTGGAAGTGTCCTCCACTACCATCTATACATGTTTGTACTCATCTCATCATATTCTCTGAAGGTTTACGGAGAGTATTCTTGCCATTGTTAGTTATTTCGGTTCGAATGGATTCCTTGAGAACATCAATTGTCCGCGGCCTATTCTCGTACACTCTGTTTTTTAGATAGCCCCCAAGAAAAATTCCTCTGAGGTTAGTTCAGGAGATCCCAGGGGATCTGGGGGCCACAGAACTTATCATATTATTCGATTATCAAAGGAACTCTACATTACAAATATTTCGGTGATGTTATACCCGTCATTCTCTGGATAGCCAGTATTTTCGTTAACTCTGATCGACCTTGGTCCCAGTTGATCCGGGTAAACGAGGTTCCACTGTACATACCTACGCGGTTTGTAACATTGAACACACTGGCCAGTAGATTTGAGAGTCAAGTCTCGCTTCCCACGCCAGATCCAAGTAAACCGTTTGCATTTTCGAACCGATGCAGTCAGTTCAAGCATGGGATGACAAAGCAGTCTTTATGGTCTCACCTTTATCTGGCATTCACAACAGAACTTCAATAAATCTGTTTATAATAGAATTTCGTTTTTAAATGCCATCTTTAATTAAGTTTAACATGTATGTTTTAGGACTATTTGAGAACTTATCAGGTATACTAATATCCGAAAAAGAATTTTCTAATTTTCAGAACGAATGTCATGGAGTGTTTTAAAAGTTTAATTTCTTAAAATTGCAGTTATACCAGTACAGCTGAGAGGCCCAAGCTGAGATGCGATGGAAAGCCAATCTTCAAGTCATGCATTCAAATTAGGTGACATTTTCTTTTCCTTTCTTTTCTTCCTTGTTCTTTTTGTTTGTTTATTTGTTTTTTTCTTCAAAATACAAATTTTTATGTGACCAAATGATATCTGCTGAACGAAATTGTGAAATAATTGATTATTTATGTTCCAAAAATAAGGCAAAACTCTAGAAAACTCACCCCAGCCGTTCTGTACTCGGGACATGAGGTGGAAGTGTTATTTCCACAGGTAGATATCAAAGACAAAGGATATAAACACAGAAACCAAAATCTATTCAGATCCATTGTGAGCTAACAACTCGTCAAGTACAAGCCACAGAACGCAAGCAACACGAAGTTCGTGACAGCCTGCAAGTCAGAGGCGCTACACCCACTGATTTTGGTGCATTTTGTACATTAAAACTCTACTTGTTTGCATTGTTTTATATACAAGCATGTTTCAATTACACTTGCCTATTGTCTGTAGCTGTCCATGACCACAGAAGTTAGAATGAATAGAGCCTGACTGAAAAATTCAATGCCATAGCCGGGATTTGAACCACGCGTCTTCCGCTCTCCGTCCGGTTGCTCTAACCAACTGAGCTGCTATGGCCAACATGCCGATATGCCATTACATTCTCCAACTGACTCGTATGTTTCCCGGTAGACCACTAGGAGTTCTCATATGCTATGAGACACGCATCTTTTGTGACGACTTACTATGCTGTAAGTACTTAAGTCCCAGGCTTCATAGTTAAACCACTGAGCTACTATGGCCAACATGCCGACATGACATTAAATTCTCTAACTGACTCGTATGTTTCCCGATAGACTACTAGGGGTTCTCATATGCTATGAGACACGCATCTTTTATGACGACTTACTATGCGGTAAGTACTTAAGTCCCAGGCTTCATAGTTAAACCACTGAGCTACTATGGCCAACATGCCGACATGACATTAAATTCTCTAACTGACTCGTATGTTTCCCGATAGACTACTAGGAGTTCTCATATGCTATAAGACACGTACCTTTTGTGACGACTTACTATGCGGTAAGTACTTAAGTCCCAGGCTTCATAGTTAAACCACTGAGCTACTATGGCCAACATGCCGACATGACATTAAATTCTCCAATTGACTCGTATGTTTCCCGATAGACTACTAGGAGTTCTCATATGCTATAAGACACGCATCTTTTGTGACGACTTACTATGCGGTAAGTACTTAAGTCCCAGGCTTCATAGTTAAACCACTGAGCTACTATGGCCAACATGCCGACATGACATTAAATTCTCCAATTGACTCGTATGTTCCCCGATAGACTACTAAGAGTTCTCATATGCTATGAGACATGCACCTTTTGTGACGACTTACTATGCTGTAACTACTTAAGTCCCAGGCATCATAGTTAAACCACTGAGCTACTATGGCCAACATGCCGACATGACATTAAATTCTCTAACTGACTCGTATGTTTCCCGATAGACTACTAGGGGTTGTCATATGCTATGAGACACGCACCTTTTGTGACGACTTACTATGCTGTAAGTACTTAAGTCCCAGGCTTCATAGTTAAACCACTGAGCTACTATGGCCAACATGCCGACATGACATTAAATTCTCCAATTGACTCGTATGTTCCCCGATAGACTACTAAGAGTTCTCATATGCTATGAGACATGCACCTTTTGTGACGACTTACTATGCTGTAACTACTTAAGTCCCAGGCATCATAGTTAAACCACTGAGCTACTATGGCCAACATGCCGACATGACATTAAATTCTCTAACTGACTCGTATGTTTCCCGATAGACTACTAGGGGTTGTCATATGCTATGAGACACGCACCTTTTGTGACGACTTACTATGCTGTAAGTACTTAAGTCCCAGGCTTCATAGTTAAACCACTGAGCTACTATGGCCAACATGCCGACATGACATTAAATTCTCTAACTGACTCGTATGTTTCCCGATAGACTACTAGGAGTTCTCATATGCTATAAGACACGTACCTTTTGCGACGACTTACTATGCTGTAAGTACTTAAGTCCCAGGCTGCATAGTTAAACCACTGAGCTACTATGGCCAACATGCCGACATGACATTAAATTCTCTAACTGACTCGTATGTTTCCCGATAGACTACTAGGAGTTCTCATATGCTATAAGACACGTACCTTTTGTGACGACTTACCATGCTGTAAGTACTTAAGTCCCAGGCTTCATAGTTAAACCACTGAGCTACTATGGCCAACATGCCGACATGACATTAAATTCTCTAACTGACTCGTATGTTTCCCGATAGACTACTAGGGGTTGTCATATGCTATGAGACACGCACCTTTTGTGACGACTTACTATGCTGTAAGTACTTAAGTCCCAGGCTTCATAGTTAAACCACTATTAGTTAATTGATAGAATGTTTTAATGGGATATTTCATTAGCTATTCAAAGTTGTTAAACACCAGAATAAGGAAATACTGCAGCAAGGCTGGCCTTGTTTCCACTGAGGAAGAGCAACAAGTGACCCGCGAACAGTCACAAGGCGGTATAGAGAGTTCTGCATGATCGGAATAGGCGTGATTGGCTTTAGTAATGGTCCAGTGACCAAGTCAATAACTGATGTTCCCCAAACCTGCTGTGGAGGGACAACAGTCTTTCTGCAGCTGTTGTACGATTGCTGCTCCACTCAGTTCAAAGATGTACGTATTACCCCAATACAAACTGATACGTCACACTCACATCTATTGTTGTACAAACTATACTCTTTAATTTATCGAGATAAACATGTGGTGAAGTTACCTTATTGCATAGACGCAAGAGGAATTGGCTATCAGCTTTAAGCGATAGAAGCCAAGAATTAGGTAGATAGCTTTAGCTTCTTTCACAAATTTGGTAGGTTTTAGCTAATACAGTAATTGCAGTGGCGGATGCAGTTATTTTTTATTTGTGTTAAAACTACCAAAACGAGCTCAAAACACTGTATGAAGCTGTAAAACACGTGTAAAGATTCAAGGAGGGTTCTGAGGTCTGCGGTTACTTATTCATGTAGGAACCGTCCTCTACAAGGTAGCGTTGGCTAAATGGTATTATACAGATTACTTCACCACTCTGCCACTTTAAGTTGGGATCAAATCCTTCATGATCAGATCATACATTTTATTAGCTTTTTTGTAATTTACGTCCTCCAAAGTTAAGTCATATCGGACGATGAATGGAATGGGTGAAATGATGCTCAAATGAGCCCCGGGTCCATGGAGCTTACAGTTAGCCGATATTCGTTTTTCAGGATAAGGTAAAACCTCGGAAAACCCCTTATCCAACTTACCCTGACCGAGATTCGAGCTCGGGCCTCTTGAACGTGAGACAGACATGCTACCATCTAGGCTATCGAGTGGTTTTACCTCTTGGGGCCTACAATGTGATACTAAATATAATACAAATAACATTTTTATGACATTGGTGTTTACAAAATACAATAGTATCCATGTTTTCCACTGGCACATAGTTATAAATGTACAGTTCCTGGTAGATATTTTATTATGCTCGGTATTGTGCTTGACCCATTCAACCAAGTTTCAAAAATTTCACAAATGCAAAGTGAAATATAATATTTAAGCATGAAACAAAAACTAATAGATTTAATGTGTCGACATGCACCTAAAAATGAGAGCAAACTACGTAACATGATTTACAACACCAGATATGGTAAAGATAATAAGGGCTCACAAAGTTAAACATGATCCCTAATAAAAGATAAAGATAGCCCGTAGTTACTCATTAAACAGCAAGATCCTCTTCTATCTGCCAGTAGGGTGAGCTCCGCACAACTTATGTGGTGAGGCAATCCCTACAGGTCCCTAATTATCGAATTGTAATTCTTGTGTCTTTGACAAGACAGCCAATAGCAACACTAAATACCAGGGCTGTTCAATAAAGAATGATCACAATTTACTTATCCTCATAATTTTGATGGTCCTTCTCAAAAGTCTCCCCTGAATGTGATGCACTTGTCCCAGCGTTTCTCTCACCAACGTGTGGGTGGACCACAATGAAATGTTCAGTATTTCAGAAAGTGATCTTAAGGTAATTCGTCGATCTTCTCTCCCAATGGCAGCAGCAGTGTTGATGTCTTCTTCCGTAAGAGCAGTAACTGGAGCTCCGGGTCCACCTTCCTTTGAAGTCTCCCCTCTTTAAACATTTTAAACCACCTTCGAGCTGTGCTATAGGGAAGAACAGACTCTCCATATGCCTCCTGTAACATTGTATAGACCTCAACTGAAGATTTGTTGAGACGAAAGCAGAATTTCAAAGCCGCATATTGTTGCTCGCGTGTTACCTCCATTGCAGTGGTAGGCGATACTGAACATGTCTGAAGTTACTGGTTCTCACAGGCGGGAACCAGGAGTACCAATAATGATACTACGGCGAGTTTGTTTTACATTAAGCTAACAGGATATAATAAGATTGAATTATGACCGTAAAAAGTTATGATCATTCTTTATTGAACAACCCTCGTAAATTGATGAATAATACACAGACAATAAAGACTAGGAGAAAGAAAAAAAGTACTAAAACAATGTGACGTCGTTTCGTACCTAGCCTTCGTATCACTACATTACAGCAAGCTAACCCACTCAGCCAGCTGCCACGTACTCTCTGTTGCTCTTTGGGAAAGCAGTCTTTTATGACTTTGCTAGTATTATATGCACGAAAAAGCCGTCCTTTGTTTAAGCTTTTCGCAGCTTCTTGGTCCTCATTCAGGGCTGTAAGTATTAAAGCTGGGTGCGTAGAGTACCGAATAGAAGGGCTAAGCTGCAATAACGGCTTTTTGCTTAAAGGTTTAATGTTTTCACTTTTGACTGTAAATTACGGGTTGCATAGATCAGAATAAATAGGAGCAGCTGACTCACCTGGTTTATTATTTTCATTAAAATTGTTACAGCAATTTTCGATAGAGCAATATTTTTTAACATTGTTTCAAACAAAGGATGGTCTGTGACAGGAAGATGTTCTTAAAATATGTTATCATTAGAAGATACTGAACTCCAATACCAACTTTGGTATGCAAGCAACCTTTCGTAGTTGTGTTAGCACAAAGAACTTCAAAACATGCTTCTTTCTCAATTCAGAATGTGTTAAACTAAGCATTTGCTACCAAATCTCGGTTATGAATTTAATACTTTCCCTGCTATGAATACTCAGTAGAGAAATAATGTCTTATTGGATATAAATCTTATCTTAAACATAGGACACTGTGTAGGCCAATCTCTCTTGAAAAATGATTCTAAAGATAGAGACATGTCCGTAAAATAAGGTCTCCAATGCGCTGGAGCCGTGAGGAACGCTATTACGCGAAATCCGGTAACACTGGCGTGTAGCTTGTTTCCCCCCTTCAAATCCCGACCACAACGAACCCGTTGTAACGATTAGTCTTGGCTGGGCAGCCATTTGCGATGGAACTTCTATCACTTCCGCCGCCAAGTGCGAGTTGCGGCAGTGATCCGTTTTTTGAGTGCCAAGGCCTACAAGGCCTTAGTGCGGCCGGTTATGGAATATGGAGTAGCATGCTGGGACCCGTATAGAGCTAACCAAATCGATCCATTAGAAAAAATACAGAAGAGGGCAATAAAATTCATAAAAGGAGGCAAGTATCTTGGGCCTATAAAAGGAGATGAGACTAAATGGGAGGAATTAAGAATTCGGCGTAAAAAACATAGGTTGGTAGCATTATTCAAAGCTAATGCTGGTGTAAAGGCATGGGTGGACGTTAGTGTAAGGTTAGATAATCCGGATTATTATGGACGAAACGATGATAGGTATAAAATTAAGGATAGAAGATACAGAACCGACGTAGGAAAATTTTCTTTTGTTAATAGAACCATTGAAGAATGGAATGAATTGCCTGTAGCAGTCTTTCAGGGCTGTCCCCTGTCGCTGAAGAAATTTAGAAAAAATCTAGATGGTTTATAGTTTAACTTTTGAATTATAATGCTATATAATATGTAAATAGAGAAGTAATTAGATATGTTTTAAGTGACTAAAGTAAAATAATATCATGTTTGTATTGTTTACTGTGTTATTGTTGTAAATCTAGTATATGTAATTTGATCTGTATTCTTAACTCTGCCACCGGGTAGTACCCAATTGCAGTCAATAAATACATACATACCCCCACTGAAATTTATCGTCAGTTATGAGAAGTCTATGGGCCACAGTGTACGGACGCCAAAAACGTGCGAAAGTGGGTCAGAGAGTTCAAAGACGGACGTACAGACGTCCATGACGAACAGCGTTCTGGTCGGCCTTCGGTTTCAGCCAAAACAATTGCTAAAGTGGACCAAGAAATGCTTAAAGATCGGCGTGTGACAGTTGGCGAGCTGTGTGAACTTATCCCTGAAGTCAGTAAGACTACGACTGACAAGATTTTGACCGAACATTTCCAGACCGACGATGATTTGAAAAACTGGGTTGAGCGCTACCTGCGTAAATTGGCGGGAGAGTGCTATGACAAGGGTATACAAAAACTGTCACAGCACATGCAAAAGTACATCGATCGCAATGATGATTACGTTGAAAGATAGCTGTAAGTTCCGCCTTTCCAACAATTAACAGTCATTGACAATAAACATGTTTTCTATATTAAATAAAATTGGAGACCTTATTTTACGGACACGCCTCATAGTTTTCCAACTATGTCAGCAAATACTGCTTGTATTTCCATTTCTTTAAATCTTCTACGATGATATGGTGATGGTACCACGGATGTGTCTAATGTGCGAAAGTCATGGCCTCGAACCAGCCGGTCTGACGACATGATCCAGCGAGTGGAGGATCGCTAATTGAGCGTTGCAGACATCTCCTCCAAAATTGACATTTCCGTGGGATCTTGACGATCTCAAAATGCAAAACGTGTCTTACAGGTGGGTGTCACGAATGCTGACGGATGATCACAAGGATGATTATCCATGGTACCATCACCACATGTCTCACTCACCTGGCGATGAATTCAAATAGGTGTGACACCTCGAAGATGGAGAAAACGAGTGATTACACGCTGTTCTTGCAATGAAAACGTCGCCATTTCGAGTATCAAAACGTCCAGCTCTCGTCGCTGCCATTAGAGCTCTATACACGGTACAGTGCTACCATCTCTGTAACACATTCACAAAGATTCCATGTGTATTTAAAAAAAACAGAAATTCCTATCTGGTCCCAGTACGCACCTCGTACTAATTCTTTTCCAAAAACTCTATATATAGTTTTGTCTCATTCTCCAAATTTCTCCCAGATCACTGCTTTCCAGATTATATTGTATACTACAGCATCCATTTCACGATATATTAAACATTGTCTTAGCAAATTCTTTATCTCTAAATTTTAAATTCTAAACCAAAACTTAATCCTCTCTCCCAGATCATACCTTCCTTGCTACTCTACAAAATTCCTTTGCTGTGGCACTTGGTACTCCTAAAGTTCTCTAAAGAGTATCCCTGCTTCCACTACCATGTTAATAGCCCTCTAACTGATGCCAATGCTCCTTTCCCTTTCTCAGAAACAAACTTCTGTACTCCATTTTTGAGCACTGCCCTCTTTAAAATCTAACACTATACAGTTTATACTTAACTTCAAATTCCACTCACTACAGTATTTGTCTATTTGCTGCAAGGAGTGAAATGGATTCTACTACTAAACCATCTGCAAATACTAATCCCATTACTTATTCCACACTGATGACCATCTTCCCCAACGCATTCGAATCGGTTTATGTAATATTATTGAATCTCAGAAACAAAAGAGCGGCAGAGCATAAAGAATAAAGAACTTAGACCAAAGATACACGAAAGATAAGCCATCGAGTCCAGTTCGTGCAAAAGGAACATCTGTGAGTTATCTTAAATTGGCGGACACAGAACATTAAAATGTAAATGGTTCATCTAGAAAGCGATTGCTATAGAAAGTGGAAGAATTAAGAAAGATATTGCAATAACTTAGCATCAGTATTCCTCGAACAGCGTTTAGATATACATATAATAATTATATTAAGTCTCAGTTATGTTACACAACAATGAACTACACAATTCTACAAAGTGATGTAACCATTGTTGCCACGTCCACTGTATGTTCTACCCAAATTGTCATGCCGAGATTTCATTGTAAATTAACACTTTGATGTCTTCTGGATAATAACAACATTTAATGTGCTGAAGTAACGTTATTCTCTATTCTTAGAAATAACCTGTCTCTTTATCTACTTTTTAAGCCCGAAACAATCCATTCGTCCCCTGCCGGGTTTGGACACCGGAACCTTGGAGCCAGAAGCTGGCGTGTTACCCCTAGACAATGCATAATGACAAGATATTGGATACCAAAGGATAGCATTCGTCACGGAGGTCCAAACCTGGTCTATTGTACCTATGTCCTCAAGTAAGACATCCCAGGGAAGAAGGATGAGGCGAGAGGAGACAGAGAGCAGCTTCACACTCTCCGGCAGTCCAGTACAACCGGCATGCCACACACCGTGGCCCCCCGTCTCGGCCACAGCTCGCAAAACTTCCATCAGACTCCCACAACCGGCATCTGTTCCTGAAAGGCCGCTTGGAGAAAGGTGACTGTCCTTCCGGAGGACGAAGGAGCATAATTTGCAAAGGTAAAAGTTTCTTCATCGACCATTCAATCAAGACTATGCAGTTATAGCCCGCCTCCACATGGGCCCCATTGGAGGGCACTATCTGCTCAGCACAAGAAGCCAAGGCTGAGGATCGATTAACATAATCACTTTTTCTGTGTTGTGCTCGCCTTCCGTATATGATATGGTTTATAGGTTCATGTAAAATACAGTGTTGTCACATAACTCACCCTATACAATACCTATCACTGCAGTTGCTGAAACAAGCATTAGACATGGCAGCGTAGGTGTCTTATGTACTCATTTCTACACTAACAGAGCAGATAAACAGTTCAAGATCCTCTCCCTCTTCAGGCCCCGCTTGCCTTCTTGTGGTGGGTAGACAGTATACAATACCTATCACTGCAGTTGCTGAAACAAGCATTAGACATGGCAGTATGCGTGACTTATGTACTCATTTTGTAGTAAACAGAACCACTAACTGAGCAGATAAACAGTTCAAGATCCTCTCCCTCTTCGGGCCTCGTTTGCCTTCTTGTGGTGGGTAGACAGTACACAATACCTATCACTGCAGTTACTGAAACAAGCATTATATCTGGCAACATGGGTAACTCATTTGTACTCTCATATACTCATTTCGTAGTAAACAGAACCACTAACAGAGCAGATAAACAGTTCAAGATCCTCTCCCTCTTCAGGCCCCGCTTGCCTTCTTGTGGTGGGTAGACAGTACACAATACCTATCACTGCAGTTACTGAAACAAGCATTATATCTGGCAACATGGGTAACTCATTTGTACTCTCATATACTCATTTCGTAGTAAACAGAACCACTAACAGAGCAGATAAACAGTTCAAACTCCTCTCCCTCTTCGGGCCCCGCTTGCCTTCTTGTGGTGGTAGACAGTACACAATACCTATCACTCCAGTTACTGAAACAAAAATCAGACATAGCAGTATGGGTAACTCATTTGTACTCTCATATACTTATTTCGTAGTAAACAGATCCTCTAACTGAGCAGATAAACAGTTCAAGCTCCTCTCCCTCTTTAGGCCCCGCTTGCCTTCTTGTGGTGGTAGACAGTACATAATACCTATCACTGCAGCTACTGAAACAAGAATCAGACATGGCAGTATGGGTAACTCATTTGTACTCTCATATACTTATTTCGTAGTAAACAGAACCACTAACTGAGCAGATAAACAGTTCAAGCTCCTCTCCCTCTTCAGGCCCCACTTGCCTTCTTGTGGTGGTAGACAGTACATAATACCTATCACTCCAGTTACTGAAACAAGAATCAGACATGGCAGGTTGGGTAACTCATTTGTACTCTCATATACTCATTTCGTAGTAAACAGATCCACTAACTGAGCAGATAAACAGTTCAAGCTCCTCTCCCTCTTCAGGCCCCGCTTGCCTTCTTGTGGTGGTAGACAGTACACAATACCTATCACTGCAGTTACTGAAACAAGAATCAGACATGGCAGTATGGGTAACTCATTTGTACTCTCATATACTCATTTCGTAGTAAACAGATACACTAACAGAGCAGATAAACAGTTCAAGCTCCTCTCCCTCTTCAGGCCCCACTTGCCTTCTTGTGGTGGGCAGACAGTACAGGTTGTGGTGGGCTCGGGCGTCGTCAGGTGCATTAAACTTAAGGATAGTAACCATGTGTGCGCGCGTTGTCATTTAGATTTTATGGATCCTCTGATCTCTCCCCTATATCTTTCCCTCTCAGGTTTCAAAACACAAGAAGCCTGAAGGCCCACGTGTGATACTCCTCCCCAGTTGCAGAACCCCTTTATAATATGTACCTTTACCTAACCAACATTCAGATTTTTGGATTAGGAGAAAACCGGAGTAAGCGTTTATACGGGTAATTCTCCTAAACCAGATTTAAACATTGAACCTTTAGAATAAAAGACGGGCTAAACATGTTAGTAGTACATCCCCTTAGTAAGAGATTCTTAGCTCTGTCTATTAAATCCAAGTGATTAGAATAGAAACTGTTTTACCATCAAGAAAGTTATACGATTTTGTAATCTTGCTTATTATTCACATGATAACTCAATGTTACTCCTTGTAACTCTTTGCTTTCTCTTAGCTGTACGTTTCCATATGTATATATGATGTACTCGCATGAGTTCTTCCACATTAGCCGTGTCAGGGCAAGATTTGGATAGGTAGAGTCAGATGACATAGCCGGGATTTGAACCACGGATCTCTCAATGTCGTCCGTTAAGGCAATGAACTCATGTGTATATGAGAACTCCTAGTCTTTACCGGAAGAATACGACTCAGTTGTAGAATTTAATGTCATGTTGGTATGTTACCATGGTAGCTCAGTAGTTAAGAGCAGCCGGATGGAGATCAGAAGAACCGTGGTTCAAGACCCGGGATGTAATTTAATTTTTTAGCCAAACGCTACCTCTCTAGGCCTGCTTACGTATACTTTTACTTTCTGTAGAAAATATTCCACCTAAAACTTCAATTCCGAAATTACACTAGAGATTTGAATTCTAGAATTCTCCTTTTGAGTTCCTCTGAAAAGAAAAACTGTTTTTATATAAAGCTCCAGTAAGTGTGTATGTGACGAAGTCCACCTGAAGTTTGACAAATATCTACTCCCTAGAGGGCGGTAGTGTTTTGTTAACTACCGGAGACAGTTCACAGTTGATCGTGTTTCTTCTGTCTAAGTGACAAATCGAGTTTCTTTTACGGAAACGAGCTATGTCACTGCTCCATTTCTGGCATTTTGTTATTTTTTAACTTCGTTTAAAATAGATTTATAACTAATGTGAATTGAAATTGCTCCAGAAATAAGAAAACAAGCATAGACTTTGTTACATCCATAATCGTCCTTGTTGTTATGATAGTTACTTAATCAGTGCTGCCAACAGACAAAAATAAATCCCGCTACAAGAGTGGATGAAGCGGATTAAGGTAAGTCATATCGGACGATGAATGAAATGGACGAAATGATTCTCAAATGTGTCCGCGGTCCATGGAGCTTAGAGCTACCCGACATTCGTCTATCAGGAGAAGGGAACATCCAGGAAAGAAAAAAAAAACTTATCCAGGTAACTCGCTCTGACCGAGATTCGGACTCGAGACCTCATGAACGTGAGGCAGACACGCTACCACCTACGCTACCGAGGCGGGCTTTAAGACTCCAACGTTAAGTGATATCGGACGATGAAGTGATGCTCAAATGTTACCACGAAATCTGTGTGGGCTGGCGCAATTCATATACAAGTGTAGAAATGTGTTCTTTTGTTCTCATCATTACATTATGTACTCAAATTGAATGTTCCATTCCGATTGGTCCGCTATGACAATCCTATTGCGGCCGATTAGGATTAGTTTCCGCTCGGAATTAAAATGAAAACGGAAGTTTACAGAAAATACTTAACATTTAACATAATGTAGATAGTCCAAGCTTCAGTATGAGGTAAACGCTTTCATATTTACATGACAAATAGGACTTTTATGAAATATTTTCAAGATATTGATCGATTCACCCGGGCTTACCTTATACTTTACATATATACATTTAATACGCTACATAAATGTAAATGTTACTCGATTTGAGAGGCCACTGCAGTAATTGAGTGTTGCAGGCCGAAAGGGGCAGGCAGATGCTGGGAGATGAGGAGATTGCTGTTGCATTGTGCATTCCCGTTACCTGCCGACGACCCATGCGTGACGTCACAAGAAAGTATATAAAGACAAGATCCACCCGCGGGCGACTTGCTTCTCTAGTGTTCTCAGCTGATTCAAGTGTCAACAACTATCGTGGATAACCGTGGATCACTTCCAGGTAAGTGCACGTTGAGATACTAACTGCCCGCCTCACATGCTAGGAGTCTAGAGTTCGAACCTCGGTCAGGGTTAGTAATGTGGACAAGATTTTTACCGGCGTTTTTCCCTTATTATGGAACAGAAATGCATAGGAACTCTAAGCTCTATGGACTCAGGACTCATTTGAACATCGTCGTCTGGTGTGGCTTAACGTTGGATGTTTTCCCTTATCCTGAGAGACAAATGTCAGGTAAACTCTAAGCTCTATGTATCCTGAGCCCATTAGAACATTCTCGTACGATATGACTTAGCGTTGGAGGACGTTAGGCCCCAACATCAATTCATGTGAAACTTAATGAAAAATTGAAGAAAAGGAAATTAAAGATTTAATTTTCGGGGTTTGCATTATTTAATACTCGGTATTTAGACTTGGTGATCTTGATTGATCAATATCGAAAATATTCATCGTTCTGAGTGGCCTTTGAAGCAATCTTGAATTCATATTCCAGTTTTAAATGTTTTCTCGAATTCTTTTCTTCACACTCCACGTGACAAAATAGTTGAGCGATAAACTCCTGAATGTTTACTCGCATAGCCACTTTAGAATTTTACAAATATTTAAAGTAATTACTCAACAAGCCACACTTTGCATGGAAAAGTTGCACAAACGCATATGCAACTTTTTCTATTAAATTAGAATACCTTTAAGTTGTTTTCACTACAATCGAAACGTATACCTCGAGTTTTCACAATACCCTCTAACTCGTCTTCCATTTTATTGGGATTGGGATTTCATTACGAGGGGATTCGGTACGTAGGACACCATTCTGGGCCCATTGTTCCTATACGCCCAAGTGGGACATCCCCGGGAGGAACGATGAGGTGAAGGAGACAGAGGGCGGCCGACCCAATGAGCCACGACAGTACAGAGAGCAGGGTCTCTATAGTTTACTTGGATAGAGATTTCCCCCGACAGGCCAGGACAACGGACACGCTCCCCTACTGCGGGACGGCAACGAGCACAGCAGCCGAGCCCCAAACGTCCTTGGCTGGCGATCCCGAAATGGTCTTACCAGAGGAGTGGAAACTGCCAACCGACCTACCAGAGGAGGAAGTAGTTTTCCTCAGAGCATATCATCCTGCCATGCCCCGCCGAGACACCCGCCGACACTTCTACCCTGAAATAGACCACCAGAGGAGAGATCGTATGAAATGATAATGGAGTGGAAATGGAGGGACAGGAAATTTGGGAATGTAATTAACCTACACAGCATTCACCTAGCGACCCGGGAAAACCCCCGAAAAACCCATGGGTCAGGTAGGTTAGCCACGGGAATCGAACCCGGACCTCCCGAATGCGGGCAACAGACGAAACCGCCTGAGTCATCCCGCTCGGCCTCCATTTTATTGACTTTTGCGTAATTTGTAAACTGTAGATGTATACAAACTTGCACTACATTCTGGATCCGTTAATATCTTTACTACAAAGTGGTCGATACCAGATACTTCGATCCGTCATTCCTACTCCTAGTTTGAATACAAAATAGAATGTTGGCAGAACTGTGTAATGCCAATGAAATCAATTAGATGCACATATTTAATGAGATAAAATGTAGAATTATTTACAATTTAAAAATGACTGTATATCAAATAAGTTAAGCGTGGTTGACTGGGATTGACGAGAGACTCGGATTAGTTTTATAAAATGTGTTCCCTAGAGGACGCTACTGTATTGTTGTGTTAACTACCTGAGACAGTTGACTGTGTAATACGATTGTGTTCTGTCTAAGTGACAAATCGGGCTTCTTTTACGGAAACGAGATATGTCACTGCTCCATTTCTGGCATTTTGTTATTTTTTAACTTCGTTTAATAAATTTATAAAGAATGTCAATTGAAATTGCTCCAGAAACTTGTACAATAAGAAAATACAGACTTTCTTACATCCGTAATCGTCCTTGTTGTTATGATAGTTACTTAATCAGTGCTGCCAACGGACAAAAATAAATCCCGCTACAAGAGCGGACGAAGCGGATTAAGGTAAGTCATATCGGACGATGAAGTGATGCTCAAATGTTACCACGAAATCTGTGTGGGCTGGCGCAATTCATATACAAGTGTAGAAATGTGTTCTTTTGTTCTCATCATTACATTATGTACTCAAATTGAATGTTCCATTCCGATTGGTCCGCTATGCCAATCCTATTGCGGGCGATTAGTATTAGTTTCCGCTATCTAGAATGTCCAGACTTCAATATAAGGTAAAAGCTTTCATATTTACGTGACAAATAGAGCTTTTGTGAAAGATTATTAACATATTTATTCGATTCAACCCCGCAATTGAATGTTAAAATATATATTAGAGATAACCTTTTCGATACATTCTTGTTATTGGTTGGAATTTTCGATTTTCATTTTGGAAATTTATTCTTTTTTGACTTGGATATGCAAACGTACTGAGTTCTCTTGCTCACGTTCGACAAACATTTGTTCCCGATTCATGTAATGTGCACAGAAGAACCAAGTGAGTGTACACTAAGAGTTTTCTTTCTAGTACGGCTTTATTTCGATTTTAAAAACTCTAATGTGAGGTTATATAAAATCATCTGTTAAAGGCAAAAAGAAAATTTTAGTAAGATGTGTAGAAAACTGATTGGCACGTGGAGGAGCACTTTTACTAGCAAAATTAAATTCAATGAAACTATAATAAAACATTAGATAATAACTCTGAAACAAATGAAGCTATTTGTTGTGTCAAATTAGGATATTGCTATATAAATTTTAAACGCTCAAATGAAAATTCTGACTTAAAGTTTTCTTTCTCTTTTTTGTTTTAACAGATGATTGCTGAACTGAAGAATTAGTAGAGATAATTTTGTTTTGTTTCACGGTTTGTGTTGTAAGTCCAATGTCGGAAAAATTACCTCACCACTCTTCACAGGATGATTGTACAGGAATGTAGACAATGTTTACGTGGATTGTTCGCCTTATCGTTTATTATGGTAATTTCATACGGACTCGGCTATCTAAAAGAATTAATTAAAAATCCCAGACATTCACGCTGTAGGGTGTGAGACATCGGCGGCATGTCTGAGTACCTTTACACCTCCCCCCCCCCCCCGTCTGATTGTCCTCTAATGCCCTATGGCGTGGAACAACCGTCCGTCAATTTTGCTTTCTCTAGTAGATGGGCTTGTCATGCTGTCTTGAAGGTCTCTCGGTCGTCGAAGCGATGATCTGTTCTTATTGGTGTTGTGACTGAGGAGCTGCTATAATCTCAAGGTCCACCTCGACGAATAAATATGAAGCTGACAGAAGGGGATGGGATTTTCTCGGGGTTCTTCTTAAAATAAACTCTTAAAACCGTTTAGCTTTCGACTACCCTAGCTACTTGTATGTCTGCAAGTTCTCACTAGTTATTATACGTACGTCGCACCCCAGGACGAAGGATGAGATGAAAGTACTCTACAAGGGTGAGAGGTTATCTTAACTGTCACGCGGCTGGTCACCTCTTATTGGTTGCTGACGTTGAATAGACTATTTTCCTTGTTTCACAACTTATTTGTGTCAATATATTCAGACGTAATTGTCGTCATGCATTACAATAACCCTACGAATTAAAGGTGTAGGTATTTTACGGAGTTAATATATCTGGAATAAATGTAAACTGTGACGAACATTTAGATCAAATGATTCTTCAGTTTATACCTGCCTCTTAGGGTGAGGTGCATTTGTAATAACTGACATTTATATTACTTTTATAGCCTATTCTTGCATTGCACAAGGCTTGTTTGACAGCATTCGAGGGTCCGCGTCAGCTATACGAAAGAGAAAGGAAACACAAATCGAAAGAATATAAGTCAGAGATAACATTATAAAAAACAAAATTTGGTCAACATGTGTCATTTCTACGTACCTGGCGCATGCGTATTGATGTGAATTCTCACGTCAAGTGTTCATTGCTACTATTTGAACACGAATCGCAGAGATTTATGTTCCAATGTTTCTTTTTTATCCCATATATTATGTGCCAAAAAGAGAACAACATATTAACTTCTTAAAGTTAATTCATCCATCTTTGTCATATCGGACGAAGAATGAAATGATGTTCAAATGAGTACAAGGTACATAGAGCTTACAGTTACCAGACATTCATCTTTCAGGATAAGAGAAAACCTCCAACGTTAAGTCATATCGGACGATGAATGAAATGATGTTCAAATGAGTACAGGGTACTTACAGCTTAGAGTTGTCAGACATTCATCTTTCAGGATAAGAGAAAACCTCCAACGTTAAGTCATATCGGACGATGAATGAAATTATGTTCAAATGAGTACAGGGTACGTAGAGCTTCGAGTTGTCAGACATTCATCTTTCAGGATAAGAGAAAACCTCCAACGTTAAGTCATATCGAACGATGAATGAAATAATGTTCAAATGAGTACAGGGTACGTAGAGCTTCGAGTTGTCAGACATTCATCTTTCAGGATAAGAGAAAACCTCCAACGTTAAGTCATATCGGACGATGAACGAAATAATGTTCAAATGAGTACAGGGTACATAGAGCTTAGAGTTACCAGACATTCATCTTTCAGGATAAGAGAAAACCTCCAACGTTAAGTCATATCGGACGATGAATGAAATGATGTTCAAATGAGTACAGGGTACGTAGAGCTTCGAGTTGTCAGACATTCATCTTTCAGGATAAGAGAAAACCTCCAACGTTAAGTTATATCGGACGATGAATGAAATAATGTTCAAATGAGTACAGGGTACGTAGAGCTTCGAGTTGTCAGACATTCATCTTTCAGGATAAGAGAAAACCTCCAACGTTAAGTCATATCGGACGATGAATGAAATAATGTTCAAATGAGTACAGGGTACGTAGAGCTTAGTTACCAGACATTTATCTTTCAGGATAAGAGAAAACCTCCAACGTTAAGTCATATCGGACGATGAATGAAATGGTGTTCAAATGAGTACAGGGTACATAGAGCTTAGAGTTACCAGACATTCATCTTTCAGGATAAGAGAAAACCTCCAACGTTAAGTTATATCGTACGATGAATGAAATGATGTTCAAATGAGTACAGGGTACATAGAGCTTAGAGTTACCAGACATTCATCTTTCAGGATAAGAGAAAACATCCAACGTTAAGTCATATCGGACGATGAATGAAATTATGTTCAAATGAGTACAGGGTACACAGAGCTTAGAGTTACCAGACATTCATCTTTCAGGATAAGAGAAAACCTCCAACGTTAAGTCATATCGGAGAATGAATGAAATTATGTTCAAATGAGTACAGGGTACACAGAGCTTATAGTTACCAGACATTCATCTTTCAGGATAAGAGAAAACCTCCAACGTTAAGTTATATCGGACGATGAATGAAATAATGTTCAAATGAGTACAGGGTACGTAGAGCTTCGAATTGTCAGACATTCATCTTTCAGGATAAGAGAAAACCTCCAACGTTAAGTCATATCGGACGATGAATGAAATAATGTTCAAATGAGTACAGGGTACGTAGAGCTTAGTTACCAGACATTTATCTTTCAGGATAAGAGAAAACCTCCAACGTTAAGTCATATCGGACGATGAATGAAATGGTGTTCAAATGAGTACAGGGTACATAGAGCTTAGAGTTACCAGACATTCATCTTTCAGGATAAGAGAAAACCTCCAACGTTAAGTTATATCGTACGATGAATGAAATGATGTTCAAATGAGTACAGGGTACATAGAGCTTAGAGTTACCAGACATTCATCTTTCAGGATAAGAGAAAACCTCCAACGTTAAGTCATGTCGGACGATGAATGAAATGATGTTCAAATGAGTACAGGGTACACAGAGCTTAGAGTTACCAGACATTCATCTTTCAGGATAAGAGAAAACCTCCAACGTTAAGTCATATCGGAGAATGAATGAAATGATGTTCAAATGAGTACAGGGTACACAGAGCTTATAGTTACCAGACATTCATCTTTCAGGATAAGAGAAAACCTCCAACGTTAAGTCATATCGGACGATGAATGAAATTATGTTCAAATGAGTACAGGGTACGTAGAGCTTCGAGTTGTCACACATTCATTGTTCAGTATAAGGTAAACATTACCCATATACCTCACCCTGCTGGAAATTCGAACTTGTAGCAGACACGCTACCATCTACGCTACAGAGACGGGCACGAAGGGACAGTTGAGAATCGGAAAGAGAAAATTTAAAAACTGTTTTTGTGCAGTTTGCTTAATTGTATCGTGATCTGTCGCATTTACTTTCCAAGCCGCGTCACGAGAATTACCTAATTGTCGTGAGACCTTTAGTGAAATCTTCCGGTTTGACCCCTATTTCATAACTGACGTTTCGATTTCTCTGGACAATAGATATCGCGATTGCAAATTTATCGATGTGCATAAAACGAAATATGTACGCAATTACGTAACATGCTGTACTTATTTATGAACGAAGTAATCTTACAAACAAATATTTCACCACGTGATTCATAATAACAGAAAAAAGCATTTACAGCGACACTCAACAAGAATCGATCTCTTTGTCATGGCCATTCTGTTTAGAAGGACATCAGAAAATTGAAAAACGTGGCATTCAAATTTCAAAGTAATAACAAAGAATATCTCTGAAATTGCAAGTTCCACATAATATGAATTTGATAGGAGTAATTTAATGGAATCCGTTTAGTCTAGTAAGATTTTCTCTTATCTGTTGTGACTAAGGTGTCACATGTCATATTTTTATTGAAGCCTATAATCTGAGTTTCAAGTAAATACATACGTACATACATACTTTGCTGCTGATAAAAACCAAACCTCAGTAATGAATTTCTGTTAATTATTCTTTTCTTAAATTACAATAATTGCGCTTCTCTAATTTGGAGGTTTTTTAAAGTGCAGATTCCATAAAGTGCGGAATTTCGAAGTACAAGTTTGTTTTCTTCAGAAAGGATTAAAATGTTTGTGCATGAACAATTATTAATTGTTAGGTAAACTTAAATAGTGAATAATTAGTAAATACATTAAGTTATAAAAGTCGCATTTTTGTCGTTTTAGGTCACAAGTATATGCATATTTTCCATAGTCATAACTTATTCGTTATACAAAGTTATCCCCAGAAGTTAATTCCGGAAAATTCAAGCTATAAATGCCATTCTTCCTGGAAACCTCTTTTTTTATTTATTCAATGATCGATCAGCAGTACATGCTTTACATATTTTTGTTAACTAATTGAATCTTTATGAACTATATAATAACATGTAAGGAAATCCAAGTTGGCTCCTATTATCTACTTAACACTGTGAAACGAGGATGACACACAAGAGAAAAAAAAAGCTGTTAATAAAAAAGAGAGATAAGAACAACATTCATTCTGAAACAAATATTCATAGAGAAAAAATCTTAAGCACTGTATCCTTACAAAATCAACATTTTCTACAATTATTGTGTGTAAAGGGAGTTCAATGTGAACGGATGTTTTACCCTTTAACATGCGGGATGACTCATGTGATATTGTCCGTGGTCCGCATCCGGGTGGTCCAGGTTCAGGCCAATCTAACTCACCCATGGGCGTTTTCGGGGATTTCCCGAATCACCAAACAAATGCTCGGTATGTTAATTATATCCCCCGAATTTCCAGTCCCTCCATTTCATCTCTCATCTCGTGGTCTCTTTCAGGACAGAATTGTCTGCGGGTGTCTCGGCGTTGCATGGCAGGAAGATATGCTCTGAGTGAACTAATTCCTCCTTCGGTAGGTAGTCGTTACCGCTCTTCGAACCTGCTGCTGGGAGCATTTCGGGCCCAACTGCCGAAACCGTTTCCGTTAAGCGGTAGGAGGCATGTCCGTTGTCCTGGACCGCCGGGGGAGGTCTCTATTTGAGTAAAATTGAAGAGCCGTGCCCTCTGTATTGTCGTGGCTCCTTGGGACGCCTGCTCTCTGTCTCTTCTCGACTCATTCTTCCTCCCGGGTATGTCTCACTTGGAGACATAGGTACAATAGACCAAGTCTGGACCTCGGTGCCCAATTTCCTCCGTAGTGTAGTCCAGTCCAGTCTCTCTGTCTCCTCTCTCCTCATCCTTCATCTCGGGGATGTCTCAGTTGTGGACATAGGTACAATAGACCAAGTCTGGACCTCGGTGCCGAATACCCCTCGTAGTGTAGTCCAGTCCAGTCTCTCTGTCTCCTCTCTCCTCATCCTTCATCTCGGGGATGTCTCAGTTGGGGATATAGGTACAATAGACCAAGTCTGGACCTCGGTGCCGAATACCCCTCGTAGTGTAGTCCAGTCCAGTCTCTCTGTCTCCTCTCACCTCATCCTTCCTCTCGGGGATGTCCCACTTGGGGATATAGGTACAATAGACCAAGTCTGGACCTCTGTGCCGGATACCCTCCGTAGTGTAGTCAAGTCCAGTTTGCCGCTGCAAATTAGTCCAGTACGTCACTGACATTCTGCCCACTACGTATCTTGGAAACTGAGTCTTTAGGTCATCAGGCAGCCCACGTAAATCCGTCTAGACTGCACATTAGATACGTTAAGATTTTGAAATGGGAATTTGTTTTCTTCACAATCATAGGAAAAAAATACTACCCCGTGTGTGGTACTTCACTACATACAAGTGTAACTCTGCCATTCAAAATGTCCATGTGGATTTTCCTTCACACTTCCTCTTCCCTAGCTTATTCATTATACAGGTATTAATTGGTCTGCATACTATACCGATGAGAGGCCATTAAAGCTCATTAAAATATGTACTGCTAATTCTGTTTTTTATTTGTTTATATTTCATTTCTTTCATACATTTTCTTCTCTGTTTTTCAGTCAAAGCTATATGTCTTATATCCTGCTTTCCTTCATATACATGAGTATGCATTTCTTTGACCGTTTAACCTTCATACTCCATACTACTGTCAACATAACTCTGCATTTCCCAGTTACGTTTCAATGAAGTGACCTCTTCTCTGCAAGTGACTGAATCTGTTTCAATTGCTATATCTTCCTATATTTTTCCTGACCTCTAGCAGAAACATTTATGATTACTTCCTCTTTTCTTCTGGATAACACCTAAGCCGTTATTTTCTTGATCATTTTTTAAAGCAGTTCCTTAATTTCCCGTATTTTCTATTTGGATACAAGAGGAGTATTACGAGATAGGTTACTCTCGTAGAACTATACAAAGGAAAATCCTAACAGAGCTCCTGGCTTGCTTTCTAGAAAGGAACTGGAAACGCGTTAACAAGTTTATCGTTCACTTAAGGAATATTCTCGTGTACACGCCTGCTTAATATCGGCAAGTTCATCAGCAAATTGTGACAAAGGCTCAGAGATGAAAGGAAACTGGGGATCAGTGTAATTTATCACGCAAATCTTATATTTAAACGTAAAACACTGTTACATCCCGATGAACATCTACAGATGCCTACCTGTTCTGTTAAGACAGAAAATAAGTTATTATAAAGCTTTTTACTTAAAGGTAAACGCAGGTAAATTGAATAAATATTATAATAATCTTTCACAACCGCTCTATTTGTCACATACATAAATATGAACGCTTTTACTTTATATAGAAGCCTGAACATTATAGATTATGTTAAATGTTAAGAATTTTCTGTATGCTTCCGTTTTCATCTTTATTCCTAGCGGAAACTAATACTAATCGGCCGCAATGGGATTGTCATAGCGGACCAATTTGAGTACATAATGTAATCATGAGAACAAAAGAACACATTTCTACACTTGTATATGAATTGCGCCAGCCCACACAGATCTCGTGGTAACATTTGAGCATCACTTCATCGTCCGATATGACTTACCTTAATCCGCTTCGTCCGCTCTTGTAGCGGGATTTATTTTTGCCCATTGGCAGCACTGATTAAGTAACTATCATAACAACAAGGACGATTATGGATGTAACAAAGTCTGTATTTTCTTACTGTACAAGTTTCTGGAGCAATTTCAATTCACATTCGATATAAATCTATCTTAAACAAACTTAGAAAATAACAAACTGTCAGAAACAACCAATGACATCCCCTTCAGCTGCCATGGTGAGAGCGCTGCGGACCCTTAGCACTCGTGATACCTCTAACTTTACTAGAGGAACCTCGGGCCGAACTGTCGAGCCCCTCCCGTTGGGGAGTTGTTCGAATTGGGTTGGACTCGAGGGAGCAATGTGTTTCCGACACCCACGGGGAATTGGGTACCTCCGGTCAAGCTACGGCCGCCCGTAGGGGGTAGAGGGTTGTCTCATAAGCCCCGGGTACTAGCCTACAGAGCTAGTAGAATGTCTGCTAGATCACCAGGTGGCCCCACCGAGGTTATGCGGTAGTCTTCCCTGCGGGGTTGACGCGCCTAAGTGGCGTATTCACTTCCATCCCGTCTTGACGTTGTTGTCAACGGGGGATGGCTTTTTAAGAAATCAGATATTGCCCTATGGAAATTCCCCCGGAGTTATCCATCGCTCCCGGGTTGAAGGAGGCCAGGGTCTTGGACTAATTGGGTAGAACCTCTGCACTTAATAAAGTAAGCAATGACATACCTCGTTTCAGTAAAAGAAGCTCGATTTGTCACTCAGATAAAACACAATCGTATTACATAGTCAACTGTCTCAGGTAGTTAACTTTGTTGTTCCAACAAAACAATACACTATCGTCATCTAGGCAACAGATTTTGTAAAACTAATCCGAGTTACCAGCAAATTGATATTAAATACGAGTCACTTGAATAATTTAAGGTCATGCTGGCATATTGGTCATGGCAGCACAATGCCCGCCTCGGTAGCGTAGATGGTAGCGTGTCTGCCTCACCTTCAAGAGGTCCTGAGTTCGAATCTGTCAGGGTGAGTTACCTGGATAAGTTTTTTCCCGGGTTTTCCCTTATCTTTTAAGACGAATGTCAGTTAACTCTAAGCTCCATGGACCCCGGACTCATTTGAGCATCATTTCATCCATTCCATTCATCGTCCGATCGTCCGATATGACTTAACGTTGGAGGACGTAAATTACAAAACAAAACAAAAACGGCAGCCCGGGAGATCCGTGGATCAAATCCCGGCTATGGTATAGAACTTTTCAGTACTACTCTGCTTTTACAATGAGTTAATATGTGTTTACATACATTTCGGAATTCACAATATGTATTGGGAAACTGTGTATTGTTAATCCAATTTTACTGCTACAGTAACGAACCAAAGTGTAAATAACATATTTGGTATGTACGGATGTGCGGATGTTGCGACACCGGTTGTACTTCCTCGACTGTCCGGTTGCAGTGACCCACAACAAGCAGAATCCAGGACACTTTACTACTTTCCTTGCCGTGAATTATTTGTGTTAACGCCCTCGCAGTTACTACTCTGTTCTACTTCATACAGCTCATACATATCATCAAGGCCGGTTTCGTTCAAGGCTCATTGAAAAATCAGTAATTCATCATGTTAGATTCCCGTGCTCGACCTACCTTACCCATGTTTTTCTTTCGAAGGTTTCTTTGACGAATGTCGCTTAGGTTAATTAAATCGGCTAAATTTTCTGTTTCCCATTTCATCTCCATTACCATTTCACATCGTCTCTCATCTGGCAGGCTCTTTCAAGGCACAAGTTTCGGCGGGTGTCTCGGCGGTACGTGGCAGGATGACGTGCTCTTGGTAAAACGTCCTTCTCCGTCGGGACGGTGTGCGCTCTGCCTGCTGACCTGTTGGACAGTGTTAGGTGCGATGCCGTTGCACTGGCCTGCCGGGAGTGTAGAGACCCTACCCTATGCACTGTCGTTGCTCCTTTGGTAGACCGCCGTCTATCTCCTCTCACCTCATCCTTCCTTCCGGGGATGTCCCACTTGGGGACATACGTACAAAAGACCAAGTTTAGGCCTTCGTGCCGTATCCACTCTGTAGTGTGGTCCAGTCCAGTCCATCCCCTCTGTCTCCTCTCACCTCATCCTTCCTCCTGATGGTGCCCCACTTGCGAACATAGGTACAACAGACCAAGTTTGGACCTCCGTGCCGTATCCAATCTGTAGTGTGGTCCACTCCAGTCCATCCCCTCTGTCTCCTCTCACCTCATCCTTCCTCCTGATGGTGCCCCACTTGCGAACATAGGTACAACAGACCAAGTTTGGACCTCCGTGCCGTATCCAATCTGTAGTGTGGTCCACTCCAGTCCAGTCCCTCTGTCTCCTCTCAACTCATCCTTTCTCCTGATGGTGCCCCACTTGGCGACATAGGTACAATAGACCAAGTTTGAACCTCCGTACCGTATCCACTCTGTAATGTAGTCCAGTCCAGTCCCTCTGTCTCCTCTCACCTCATCCTTCCTCCTGATGATGCCCCACTTGGAGACATAGGTACAATAGACCAAGTTTGAACCTCCGTACCGTATCCACTCTGTAATGTAGTCCAGTCCAGTCTGTCTCCTCTCACCTCATCCTTCCTCCCGGGGAGGTCCCACTTGGGGACATAGGTACAATAGACCAAGTTTGAACCTCCGTGCCGAAACCCCTCTGTAGCGTAATCCAGTCCGGTCTCTCTGTCTGCACTCGCCTCATCCTTCCTCCCGGGGATGTTCCACTTGGGGACATGGGTACAATAGACCAAGTTTGGACCTCCGTGCCGAATCCACTCTGTGGAATAGTCCAGTCCAGTCCAATTCATTGCATTAATATCTTATCCGAACTTAAAGTGACTTTCAAAGATTGTTCCCAAATGATTTAATGAATTAATTTGGGTTATTTTTATGTTTTTAATTCAAAGCAAATACTTTCCAAATTTCACTTTCCTTTCAGCAGAATAGCTTCCGTCATCTTGGGATCCCATTCTAAATCATTTATTGTAAGCCACGCCTCAATGCCACATTTGTTCTAAGAATAAGATATTTTATGTCTTCGGCTACAGTTATTATAGCCGAGATATTTTCTCCAAAGTCTAAATCTAACATCCCAACACATGGCCAGGTTCCGTAGTGTTGGTCCAAGTACTGATCTTTGAGGAACTCCATTTCCATATGTCACTTGCCTGCGATACTTAGTTCCCTATTAGTAAAATGACTTTGGATAAAATTCACTAAGTATGCGCAGATTCACTCCATCAATAATGGGACTCGAAGTCACAATATTAAAGGTATTCCTTGTATCTAATGCCACAAGTGCGCACCATTTCGCTTTTGAAGTTTCAACAATGTCAGCCACTTTTTCTACAGCTTGCGCTGTTGACAATCCCTTTTTGAAACCAAACAGATATTTAGGAAAATGTGTCTTTTCTTCAAGATCTTTCTCCAGACGATCCCTTATAAGAAACACCAACAACTGAACCATTGTATCTAAAAGGCAGATAGGAGAAATAATAGTAGTGACGGCAGGTATTGTAACGACAGAATGTAATATAGCGGCCTAGGTTCCCACGCAATTACTGTATTTGGAACAATGGTATGTAAGCTCTTAGAGTAGAGGAGTTCCGCTCCTTCACAAATCTTTGAATAAAAACTTGGGTATAAACAAACAAATGTCTAAATGCCCAGTTTAAATATTTTCTAGTGTTTATGGTCATGACATGAGCTCCATGTCATTTCCTCTCTATTTAGTTAATTTTCTTCGTTAATCTGTGATGAATGAAATGTGTAGTGTTTTCACCGTAGCAAACTGTGTAATTATAACCATTCACCATAAAGGATGAAATGTAAGAGGAGTCCAAGTCCAAGTCGTGTACTGACAGGCTGTTAACAGCCAGAAGGTTTTTGCTGCGTACCCACCCAGGTTTTGGGTCTGACCGCAGGTTGTTATTGTGGTATTTGTAGGATGATGTGGTATTTTTTGTTGAAGAAAATTTTTGTTGAGGTAGCTTTTTGCTCCTCTTTAATTTTGTACAGGATGCCAAACCGCTTTTTTGTTTACACCCTGGTGTTTTATTAATCTAAAATGGGGTAAATTTAGTAGCCAAACAGCTCTTTTGGAGATTTGTATTTTAGCTTATGCTGCTGTAAGGATTAACTCCTTTGTTACCTCGGATGCCCGCAAGCCATACGGGGTACCCGGTAAAGCCTGAATCGGCGTCTCGCAGCGTCGTAGTCTCCTAGAGACCGAACCAGGGCGCTTCTATGAGCAGGAATTTTATCGTAAAATTTTGTTGCCCGGCGTCTAATTTCGTCCTCCACGTATGGGAGAAGGGAAGCTTCGTGAAGTAACCTCACGGGAAAAGAACGGCCCACAGAATAGATGGATCGGAGTCCTCTGTTCTGTGCACGCTGAAGGTATGCTATCCAGCTATCGGCAGCCATGCCCCAGATTTCACAGGCGTACAACATAAGTGGGATTATCAGCGCTCGAAAGAGGTGTAGCTTTAAGCGGACTGGCATCGAGCGCGAACCCAGCATTGGGTACAGAGAGGCAATAGCCCCCTGCACCCGCGCCGATAGTTCCCTGATGTGTACGCGGAAAGTTAGGCCTCTATCAAGTTGAACGCCCAGGTACTTGATGGAATTAGTCCACTCTATCCTTCGGCCCCTGAAGTGGAAGTTTGGTCGGTCAGCGGGGGTGTGGCGCTTCGTAAAAAGAATGGCGTGGCTTTTGTCCGGATTTACGGACATCCGCCAACGCCTGCACCATTCTTGTGTGAGACGGAGGTGTCTCTGAATTGGGTTGAAGGCTCTGAGTATATGTCTGTTTTTGCAGAACAACAACACGTCGTCAGCGTATTGTGCCATTTCGACCTGTGGTTGAGTTGGAAAATCTGCCATGAAAACACTAAATAGTGTGGGGGATAGTACAGAGCCTTCGGGGACTCCGCCTCTCACGGGTCTCAGTGTAGATGTTTTCCCCGCTACTGTGACTTTAAATGATCTGTGCCTGAGAAAGCTGTGTATGATGTTGATTAGCTGTGTAGGTAGCCCCAGTTGGATAAGTTTGAAGATCAGACCGGCATGCCATGTCGTGGAGAAGGCCTTTTCGAAGCTGTTTGTAGTACAAGAAAGCGCAAGAACACCTGCTGCTGAGCTGCGGAATGTGAGTGAGAATATTTACACGAGATATGCTGCTTGTTTGAGAGCAGGTCAGCATTTTCAGCATCTATTATAAGGATTGTAGTCCGCCTCTACAGGCGTAAGTTCCCCGGGGACCGCCGGCCGTCTCGCTCAGTAGACAGAGGCCATGAGTGGGCTCGATTATAATTTAACTGCCATATATAACAATAAGATAATGTGTGAAAAATTAATAACCTAAATAAACGATATATGTGATAGCAAGTAACAGAATATTGCCCTTCTTAACCTGGAGTGAGTAGTCAGATTGAACCGGAAACCTCTGCTATGCACACACCTTACTTTGTAGGCTAACAGCGGTATTGATGCCCAAAAGCCGCATTTATCTCCTGTTTCGAAGGCATTATAACTTCTTTAATCTTTTCCAAAGCGTAAGAGATCTGTACAGCGGCGAATCAGACGCGTTAGCGCACTCTGCACTGCCACTTCGCTAGCTATCTCTCGCATACTATCCTAGAGCATGCACGTCTCCTTGGTGCTAGTCGTAAGCGAATTAAAACTGATTTTCCAAACTTTTTTGACATTGCAGTTGCTGAAATCAAAATTGCAACATTACATGTTATGCAGATATTTTAAATGCTCTAATTATAATTGTACCTAATTTATGAATTATTTATTTTTCTAATCCAACGGAACAGCCAGTGGCTCATCCATGTAGCTCTGAATGTTACTTTACACGTTCTACAGGCTAACAGGAAGTGGTCTGTTTGCTCTCTCTCGAATTTAACAAACACCTTGGCTTATTCAAAGTAATTCTTTTATCACATCATGCCAAACGTTTACATTTCAATTCCAAGTAATAACTGCAAATATACGAACATACCAACCTTACAATGATGTACATTACAGTGCTTTTGTAGCGATGCATTGTGATAATATATTGGTAATTTATATATTTGTATTAGGAAAACTATTCAAGCTAAAAGTATGAGGTTTTAAGGTTATGATAGACACATTCTTCCCTACTTTACTCGTCATACGCCACAAACAGTGAATGTAATATGACAACATCGCAGGACGATTGCTACCGACCTAGTAGTGTTCAAACACCAGCACCATTCCATTATCACTGACTGATAAACATATACATAACATTTCTTCTACTTTATAAAGAATTCTCTTTTTTGTAGTTTATTACACTGGAGTTATCAGTTTGTGCATTCTGTTTTGTTCCAGCAATTGGAGCGGATGCGCCGGACGCCTTCAGCTTAGAAATACTACAGACCTGTTCGTAAGTCCTTATTTGATTACTCTAATTATTATTTAAGTATTACGTATTCAGACTTAATTAAAAATGCTCCCCCTTCTTGTACTGTTCCGTTTCTGGTATCACGCGTATCGTTCATGAACTATTCCTCTTCATGTTTAAATATTGTTTTGCACACACACACACACACACACACACACACACACACACACACACACACACACACTATGTGCCGAATGAGGTGCTGTCACAGTATAACGTGTATGACTCGAGTCCGTTCCGCCTACTACTTGCTCTTCTTTTGACACCTCCATTTCATTGTTTGCACTGCGAATGACAGCGTTGGATGATTGATGCACGCTTCTTTTCTGCTAAATATCAAGTAATATCAAGTCAGAGTTTCGGTAATATAACCATTTTTCATCACAAGTGACAATTTTACTGGCAAATCTATCATTCATAGGATTCCACTTGACATATTGTTCGAGCTGCGACAGCGGTCTGTAATCTTGTTTCTAGTAATGTTTTAGAAGTACTCCAAGTTCAAACTTTGTTATCTCCATTTCTTGATTGTTTATTAACAACTGAAGGCTGGTACTAGTCATGGCATCCTCAAACCAAAGAAACCCAATAAATTTTCCAAAACACCAAAATAAAAAAAGACAATTACTTATAAGACAACCTAATGACATATATACAAATATAACAATTTGTGACTTAAAACTTCACTTATAAGAAATAATGATGATTTTTCTTATAAATTGTCCGGGATCGCGATTTCATGTAAAACTTTTACGCATCCTCAGCAAGCTGTCGCCATAGATAGTAAACATTAGACGTTGATATTGTGACTTTGTGAGTTCATAGAATTAAAAGTCTCAGCTGCAGATATTCCAAATATTCTTTATTTCCGTAGAAATACACTGTTCTATTCTCACGTAACTACATTACGTCACAGACACAATACAATCTACCAAGTTCGATGACCACACAAACAGCGTTCTGATTACACCTGTTACGTCTCTCTGTTTACGACTGCCCTCTTGGCAAGTCGCCGCTTCCTTAAATACCTCATTGATAAATTCGAGAGATTTCTGGAACAAAACAAGAAATCGACTGTTCTCTGTCAGTCAAGATATCACTAGAATTTTCTAAACGGGAAACTTTATCCATGTCGTCAAGTCCTTTATCTCGCGCTATCTTTAACTGCTTACGCAAGTTCTTTATTTCCACACTGTCTTCCTATCAGTCCCTTTATGTAAACAAGACGCGCGAACCATTTTTGCGCGTACGCTGCCAGTCGCAAAAAGGGGATTCGCGACAATATGTTCTTGTTAGTATTACCAAAATCTGAAAATAAAAAGAATTTAAAAACAGAATCGACTGACGATATTTCGAAATTCATTACGCAATGTTTATTTTTTAAAATAAATATGTTTTTCCCAAACCGTTAAATCTATCGGACCATTTAATTGTTTTAATAATTAAACTTCAGGATTTATTTCATGATTAAATGACCAAAAATGATCTGCTACGGCCGATTTATCAGTTCTTTTATACGTAATGTTACGATGACAACAGTTTTGTTTCCGGCTGAGGATATGCAAAAGTTTTACATGAAATCGCGATCCCGAACAATTTATAAGAAAATCATCATGTCTTATAAGATAAGTGAAGTTTTAAATTACAAATTGTTGTATTTGTATGTATTTGTTTGCTTCACTGTTAATAGCTTCATATTTTACGTATTTATTAACCTAATAACATTTCGAAAAGGGCAATGTGACTGTTTTGTCATCATGTTGCTGAAAATAAGAAGTTAATAGGCCAAACATTTGATAGTGTCCATGTTAGTAAATCAATGCTGCCAAATGAATGGAATATGGGAAACAATTGAATGTGAGAGGAGCATTGCATTGCTATTTGTGTAACTGGACAGTGAGTGAGTTGCTATAATTGGTTGTGCACGCAGTCGGTTATATGCCAGTTCACACGGTTCACATGAAAATAGCGGGACTCTTGTTG
This sequence comes from Mantis religiosa, assembly GCA_030765055.1. NCBI lineage: Eukaryota > Metazoa > Arthropoda > Insecta > Mantodea > Mantidae > Mantis > Mantis religiosa. Next base: position 215,609,510 of record CM060952.1, read on the forward strand.
GTTTCTGCCTTCCGGCTTTCCTGTCTTCTGTGTGCTCTTCTACAATTGTGTAAGCCGCCACAAACGTATTTAAATCGGCCAAGTAGCGCAGCCACTTTAGATTTGGTTAAAATAACAAATCTGGTTTTTGTGGTTACGTACGAAACAGTAAATATGATTAATAACAAGGAGATATAGCAAAGCAAGGAGGCGTACCGGAAAATATGCCAACCATTATTTACGTGAGCTTATCGCACATCGAGTCTGATTTGTTCAGAAACAATCACAACAAAGCGTCATACATCGGTAATGATATACAACATGGTGAAAGATGAGGGAATCAAAATCGCTTTGTGATTTCTCAATAGATAATGCTTGATGAACTGTGTGGGATTGATTAATCCTCCAGGTACATCGAGTCAAAGTCAGCAGAACTGTTGCTTATATTTCATTTCTGTGGCATATTTGAATATAATACAGTAACTACGTCAGAGTGCGAGGATGTATACCAGAACTATGAATATGCCGTTGTATTTATTTACATTTTTATTCACATTCATCATTATTAAATTAACATGAAGTTGTGTTTCATTAGTAATGACAATAATAATGTTTAAATTACGAGGGCTGTTCAATAAAGAATGATCATAATTTTCTTACGGTCATAATTTTTCACACTAAAATTCAATCTTAGTATATTCTGTTAGCTTAATGTGAAACAAACACGCCGTAGTACTTTCATTGTTGGTACTCCTGGTTTCCGCCTGTGAGAACCAGGCAAGTTCAGACATGTTCAGTATCGCCTACCACTGAAATGGAGGTGACACGCGAGGAACAGTATGCGGCTTTGAAATTCTGCTTTCGTCTCAATAAATCTTCAGTTGAGGCCTATACAATGTTACAGGAGGTCTATGGAGAGTCTGTTCTTCCCTACAGCACAGCTCGAAGGTGGTTTAAAATGTTTAAAGAGGGGAGACAATCAATTTCAAGGGAAGGTGGACCCGGTGCTGCAGTTACTCCTCTTACGGAAGAAAACATCAACACTGCTGCTGCCATTGTGAGAGAGAATCGACGAATTACCTTAAGATCACTTTCTGATATACTGAACATTTCATTGAGTGCCACATTTCCGTGAAGCAGGTGGGATGCTGCACCTCGATAATGCGCGGCCGCATACTGCCAATGTTGTTGCGGAATATCTTGCAAAAATCAACATGAAGTGCATCCCTCACCCTCCCTATAGTCCGGATTTATCCCAATGTGACTTTTTTCTATCCCTAACTTGAAGAAACGCCTTCGTGGGAGACATTATCCATCATCAGAAGCAGTGGTGAAGGCTGCGGAGGAGATTTTGAAGGATCTCTGAAAAAATGGTTTCCAGCATGTCTTTGAAGACTGGCAGAAACGCTAGGATAAGTGCATCGCATTCAGAGGAGACTATTTTGAGAAGGACCATCAAAATTATGAGGTTGAGTAAGGGTACGTTGTAAAAAAAAAAATCTGATAATTCTTTATTGAACAGCCCTCGTACATACACAAATTTTGTATAGCTTAACTTTGTGATGCCTTTAACTGATCTTATAGCACTACGTGTTGTCAGGTTACTCTTGCGGGTTGAGTAAAGGAATCTCTGCATCAGTAACAGAGAGAAATGCAGGATCAGTGATCAGCCCGAGGTCTGAGAGTTACAGAATGAGGACGAGATGAAAATGCGAAACCGCATTTAAATCATGTGTTTATATTATGTCAATTGCATATTTGTAAAGATTCCTCGCGGTTCAGAAATTTGGTTTAATTAAGTAGAAGACTAAAAAATACTGATAATTACACTGGGCAGTAATGAAAATGTTTCGGGCTTAATAATAGTGAATTTACATGTATTTCCATCTGCTGTATTCAAAAATCAACATAAAAATCATAGATTAGCTCTTGTTTTGAAGATAAAGTGACATTTCATTTTAGAGTGAAGATTTTAAATTTTGGGGATTTTTGGGGGGGGGGGAGTCGACAAACCTGTCAAAAAATACCATAGATGACAACTACAAGCACTTGGTGATGGTGCTACTGCAAAAATACCGTAGCCTTGGAGGCAACTATCCATTTTCCCCACTCTAACCTAGACTTTTTCGCTCCTAGTTGTGGAGCTGTTAGTGATGAACATGGGGAGAGATTCCATCAGGACATTTCTGTTATGGAACAAAGATATCAGGACCGTTGGAATGAAGTAATGCTTGGTCTTTGTATAGGGATTCTGCGGAACTCCATCACAAGAGGCAAGCTAAAAGACGACGAAGTCAATAGGCCATCACATGATTCTCTTCAGACACGACTATCTGCGAAGTATTTTTCCAGTAATTTAGAACTCTTAGCATGTAATTACCAGTTTAAAAAGTCAAATGCGCTTTCATTGTTGTTAGCATGTATGTAATTAAAATGTATCCTTTCCTCTCAATCCGTTAATATGTAATACTTCCACCTTGTGTATATCATAGAAACTAGAGCTGATACAAATTTCTCATTGTCATATTTGTTTTTCTCAACCCAAAATTAGTAGGAATTGCCTCATGAAGTGTTCCAAACATTCAAAAATTATCTTTTTGTTGCCCAGTGTAATTGGTAAGAGGGATGGATTACTGAAACAAGAAGCTCCAGGTTGGTAATAGTGAGATATCTCTCAGTGATGCCTTTGCCAGTTGAGTAAATAACCTTTTTAGAAAGTATTCCCCTTGTACAGATTGATCACACTACAAAATGAGTTATATTACTGTACACTTCCTATAGTTGCAATAAACAGCTAATTCAGTTGGTTTTCCCTCTTTTTTCTGCTGTGGAAATTGCAGAAGATAGCGCTGTTTAACCTTTTTTTTTTTTAATTCTTTGACAAATATTCCAATACATAATTACGTGGATATATATTTAATGTCTTTATAATTATAAGGCTATTTTGCTATTGTGCACTCGTCCTTTCGTACCACACACATACTTATTTTACCTTCCTCATTTACTGTACGCCAAGTTACTACTCTTTCACTCTTCTAACAAACAAGATAATAAACGACTGCAGCGCTGGTCACTGAAGGTCAATACGCCACAACGTTCTGATGTGTAGTACAAACACTTTTTTATTTATTTACCGAGCGACGTGGCTCCCTGTTAGCGACTTTGACTTGCACTCGAAGGTCCAGATTCCATTCCCGGTGACCGCGGGAATTGAGTCGCCTGTGCTTACTTAAACACAAATTAAATTAAATCCAAATTTCAAATACATTTATCAATTTTTTTCATAATACAATAATTTTGAGTTTGTAGAATTCTTCTATTCCAAGGCTATTTCTTATATTACTTTCCTTTCTTATATTACTTATACTGCTCTGCAATACACTGGCATGTGACGTTTTCTTCTTATTTATGAAGTACACATTTGGAAAGATAGAGTCATATTGAAAAATTCAATGCAATAGCCGGGATTTGAACCACGGATCTTCTCCTCTCCGTCCAGCCGCTCTAAACAATTGAGCTGCTATGGCCAATGTGCCGACATGACATTAAATTATCAAACTGACTCGTAATTTTCCCGGTAAACCACTTAGGAGTTCTCATAAGCACATGAGACAACTAACTTAACTTAACTTAACTTCCAGGGAAAACTATAAAAACGTCAAGGTCGGAGTAAGAGTTAACAGAATCCAAGTCAAATATAAATAAATGAGTACATCAGTCAATCAATGGAGCACGTCGAGCATATTCGTGAACGGTAAAGGTTTAGCTGATAAGATCTTCAACAACTTTTACTTCATAAGTAAGAAGAAAACTTCGCGCGCCAGTTTATTGCAGAGTTTAGGTATATGAAATAGCTCTGGGATAGAACTGTTTTACATCCTCAGCATTGTGTGTTTGGAAAAACATTTTAATAAATATATTACAATTTATTTGGATTTAATTTAATTTGGGTTTAATAAAACAAATTAGGAAACCTTTGTTTTTTAAGGAACATCTCGCACGAATTTTTGAACAAACGAGTGACCTTTGTCACGCCCTAGATTCCAGGCCAGGTCCACCATTGTGACATCGTAGTTTCCTTCTTTGGCAACGCCGGGAAACTACACAGAAAGTAATTGCAGTAGCTCCAATACTTGGATTGTATGTGAACCGTTTTCTTTAAATCTGTCACCACAGAAGTTGTGCCACGTACTTCCTAGATGACAAACAAATCGCTAATGTACCATGTACAAGGAACATTTCTATCTGCACAGGCTTTAAGACGCAATTCTATAATGTAATTATCATTATAAATATGACTGGAGAAGCAGGCAAGTCATTTTCTTAGGTAGTGTTTGTACATCCGCTTTTAGAGCCTAAGGGCATCTTCCGTCATGCTCCATTTGTTCCTGACAGAGGCTAAGCACGACACCTGCAAGCTGAGAGTTCCCACTAGACTCGAGAACCTCATCTTCCGAAATTGCACACTTCAATTTTTCTGGCATAGTATGCAATAAAAGCACAAAATTAATACTTTTGCACTTGTTCCTAAAGAAGTTCTAGAATTTTTTATTTAAAAAAGTTTAAAAATGTCATTTGAAACCCAGAAGATAGGTAGAAACTGGTTAAAGTTAATTTGCCTCTCTTATATAAAATTGCTTGATTTGTAAATTAGTGATTGGCCGTGTAAGCTGAATTTACAATTCATTTGTCAATCGCCATGGCAACAAAGATGAAACAATACTTAGGGTACCAGTAGAAAATGACGTCATACGCAACAAAATAGTAGCAATTTTGATTTGTTATTGCTTTTTGCGGATTTTTCAAGTACTTGGCTAACCACGAGCTTTAAGTTACTGTGGACCTCGACCTGACAAGTAATATTCTATTAATGACGGTACACTTGCTAAATAAAGGACATTTCTACGTCTTACTATCAGGTCAACGTTGATTATAATTAATTTTTCTCACGTTAGGAAGTTCGAGGACATGGCCGATGGATGTGTGAACGGAATGACCTGGGCAGTCGGTACCAAACTTCAAACAGGTTGCTGCTGAGCTAAGTCGTCACACCGTTCTCCTGTATTTAAGAATTTGGTCTTAACAATTTTGGTTATGGAAAGCTAGAGTCAGACTGAAAAATTGAATGCCATACCGGGATTCGGTCTCCGTCCGGCTGCTCTTAACCATTGAGCTACCATGGTCAGCATGCCAACATGGCATTAAATTCTCCAATTGTACCTAATAGTGGTCCGCAATAGAAAGCCCGGGCCTTAAAGTACTTACAACATAGTAAGTCATTAAGTAAGTCACATAATAAGTCACATTAACATAGCAAGTCACATTAAGGTAGTTGTCTCATGTGTTTATGAGAACTCTTAGTGGTTTACCGGGAAATACACGAGTAGTTGGAGAATTTAATGTCATATCGGCACGTTGGCCACAGTAGCTCAATGGTTAAGAGCGGCTGGGCGGAGACCAGAAGATCCGTGGTACAAATCCCGGCTATGATATTCAATTTTTCAGTTTGACTCTACCGTTTCATAGAGTCATCCTACACATGGCTAGTGTGAAAGAGCAATTAATTCTGGTTATGATTGTTGAACTTTGGTTTTCACGGATGCACGTGAACGTTTTTGAAATTCGTCATATAGGTATATGGAACTTCTATCGTGGACCTATATCAAAGTTTTGGTAAGCAGTGGCTCACGTACCAGGAGAGTCAGCTGCCCCTATTATGCAACCCGCAACTTATAGTATAATGTGAGAACATTGTCCCGTTTAGCATAAAAGCTGTTACTGCAGCTCTGCCCTTCTATTCGGTACTCTACACTTATAGCCCTGAACGAGGACCAAGGAGCTGCGAAAACGACGTCTTTTCATGTATATACTAGCAAGGACATAAACGACAGCTGCTGGAGTATGGCGATGCAAAGTTAAGATTGAAACGATGTTACATTGTTTTGATTCTCTCTCTCTCCTAGTCTTTATTGTGTGTATTTTAGTTACTAATTTATGTATTGTTGCTAATGGTTCTCTTGTGAGCCATAGACACAACAATGACAATCCGATAATTAGGGATCGTGACCCTTTGTAATCTGTACCGTGTCTGGTGTTGTCTCGTAGTTCTTGTTTATGTTTCACTTCTTCTACTGACAAAGAAGTTGTGAACATGTGCAGTTCTCAGTCAAACAGAAAAATAAATTGTCAAAGAGTATCAATTTCATTAACGCAGCGAATGTTCACAATGACGACCCCCGACAGTATTTGAAGGGTTTCAAGAACTGAGCGTTCATTCACGCCAAGCATTGTCACAGGCGCAAATAGACTAAGCCACTTTGCATTAGTGAAGATTTGAAACTTGGTTGAATGGGCCAAGCGCAATGTCTATTACCAACTATACATGCCAGCGGAAAACATGGCTATTGTTGTATCTTGTAAACACCTATAATGTTGTAGTTAATTGATGGAAAATAATCATTTCTTCACACTAGCCGTATAAAGGCTAAGGTTTCTGATAGAGTCAACATGAAAAATTCAGTGCCATGGTCGGGATGTGAACCACGGATCTTCTGGTTTCCATCCAGTCGCTCTAACCCATTCAGCTACGATGTTGACTATATCTATCGAAACCCTTAGCCTATATACGGCTAGTGTAAATAAATGATTAATTTCCACCAATTAACTAAAATAATAAGAGTTAAATGATGAAGCCTGGGACTTAGGTACTTACGATAGTAAGTCGCCACAAACGGTGTATCTCGGATGCCAGACTTCCTAGTGGACTACCGGGGAAATATACGAGTCAAATGGAGAATTTAACGTCAAGACGGCACGTTGTCCATGGTAGCCCAATGGGTAAGAGCGACTGGACGGGAACCAGGAGATCCGTGGTTCAAATACCGTCCATGGCATTGAATTTTTTTCATGTTGACTCTATCAAAGACCTTAGCATATATACGGCTAGGCCTTCTTCTTCTGGTTTTTTTTTTTTTTTTTTTTTTTTGGTAATTTTACGTTCTCCAACGTTAAGTCATATCGGACGATAAATGGAATGGGTGAAATTATGCTCAAATGAGCCCAGGGTCCTTAGAGCTTAGAGTTACCCGACATTCATCCTTCAGGATAAGGGAAACCCCAGAAGAAACCTTATCCAGGTAACTCACCCTGACCGAGATTCGAACTCGGGACCTCTTAAACGTGAGGCAGACACGCTACCATCTACGCTACCGAGGCAGGCACACAGCTAGTGTGAAGAAATGATTAATTTCCATCAATTAACTAAAATAATAAGAGTTAAATGATGAAGCCTGGAACTTAAGTACTTGCGATAGTAAGTCGCCACAAACGGTGTATCTTAAATGCGAGAGCCCCTAGTGGTCTACCGGGGAAATATACGAGTCAACTGGAGAATTTAATGTCAGGACGGCAAGTTGGCCATGGTAACTCAATGGGTTGGAGCGACTGGATGGAAACCAGGAGATCCGTGTTTCAAATCCTGGCCATGGTATTGAATATTTTATGCTGACTCTATCTAACTATAATGTTATTTATATCACATTATAGGTCCCAAGAAGTAAAAAAAAAGGTAATGAAATGCTTGAGCCGATCTTGAAGGATTTGAACCCAACTTGCAGTGATAGAGTGGGGTAGCACTCTGTATAACACCATTTAGCCAACGCTGTACGCTTTTTACAGCTTCATACAATGTTTTGAGCTCGTTTTGGGTGTTTCAACACAAATAAAAAACTGCATCCGCGATTACAATTACTGTATGAGCTAAAAACTGCCACAATTTGTGACAAGCGAAAACGACCTATATAATTCTTAGCACTTTTTGACATGGCTGTACAACGCAAACACGTGTTGGCTCAAGATTCAAATCCAATTGGTTCCAATGTGTAGATCTGCCATTTTGTGTTCCAATGTTATTGTCAACTGATGCATGTGATAGTTGTTCCTTCAGGGGCTCGGTAAGAGAGGGGATCCGTCCCCTTCAGCTGCTGTGGTGCGGGCGCTGCCGACCCCTGACATTCGTGGTACCTCTGAGGTTACCAAGAGGAACCTTGGGCAATGGTTCCCGATACCCAAGGGAGACTGGTTACCTCCGGTCAGACTTCGACCGGTAGAGGGTTGCCTAAGAAGTCCTGGGTACTAGTCTGTAGAGCTAGTAGAAGGTGTGCTAGATCACCAGACAGTCCCACCGAGGTTATTCGGTAGTCTTCCCTGCGGGGTTGACGCACATAAGTGGCGTATCCACTACCATCCGTCTTGAAATGGAGGGGGGGGGGTTAGACTCAAGGTATTACTCCAAGGAAAGCACCCCGGAGTTCTCCATCGCTCCCTGCAGAGACAGACCGGAGTCTTTGGACTTTTGGGTAGCCCTCGTTGTACAACGTACAATGTTCCTTCATGGGCGTGTTTAAAGGTGTGTGTGTGTGTGTGTGTGTGTGTGTGTGTGTGTGTGTGTGTGTGTGTGTGTGTGTGTGTCTGAGTGTGTGTGTTTTTTAATTTACGTCTTCCAACGTTAAGTCATATCCGACGACGATTGCAACGGGTGAAATGATGCTCAAATGAACCCAGGGTCCATAGAGCTTACAGTTACCCGACATTCGTCTTTCAGGATAAGGGAAACCCCCGGAAGAAACCTTATCCAGATAACTCACCCTGACCGAGATTCAAACTCGGGACTTCTTGAGTGTGAGGTAGACATGATACGACCACGCTACCGAGGCGGGCGTATGTGTGTGTGTGTGTGTGTGCGCGCGCGCGCGCGTGTGTTAATGGATAAAGGTTTTAAACTGGTCTAAAGTTGCTGCTGCAACTCTCTGTATCTGGGTATGATGTTTTTGGAATCGATATACATAGTCATTGCTTTCTGTCCCATACAACACTTATGCACTGAGTTGTCTACCCCTGCTCTATAAACTGTTCTCGATATACATAGTCATTGCTTTCTGTCCCATACAACACTTATGCACTGAGTTGTCTACCCCTGCTCTATAAACTGTTCTCGATATACATAGTCATTGCTTTCTGTCCCATACAACACTTATGCACTGAGTTGTCTACCCCTGCTCTATAAACTGTTCTCGATATACATAGTCATTGCTTTCTGTCCCATACAACACTTATGCACTGAGTTGTCTACCCCTGCTCTATAAACTGTTCTCGATATACATAGTCATTTCTTTCTGTCCCATACAACACTTATGCACTGAGTTGTCTACCCCTGCTCTATAAACTGTTCTCGATATACATAGTCATTGCTTTCTGTCCCGTTGTCTACCCCTGCTCTATAAACTGTTCTCGATATACATAGTCATTGCTTTCTGTCCCATACAACACTTATGCACTGAGTTGTCTACCCCTGCTCTATAAACTGTTCTCGATATACATAGTCATTACTTTCTGTCCCATACAACACTTATGCACTGAGTTGTCTACCCCTGCTCTATAAACTGTTCTCCATATACATAGTCATTGCTTTCTGTCCCATACAACACTTATGCACTGAGTTGTCTACCCCTGCTCTATAAGCTGTTCTCGATATACATAGTCATTGCTTTCTGTCCCATACAACACTTATGCACTGAGTTGTCTACCCCTGCTCTATAAACTGTTCTCGATATACATAGTCATTGCTTTCTGTCCCATACAACACTTATGCACTGAGTTGTCTACCCCTGCTCTATAAACTGTTCTGGATATACATAGTCATTGCTTGCTGTCCCATACAACACTTATGCACTGAGTTGTCTACCCCTGCTCTATAAACTGTTCTCGATATACATAGTCATTTCTTTCTGTCCCATACAACACTTATGCACTGAGTTGTCTACCCCTGCTCTATAAACTGTTCTCGATATACATAGTCATTGCTTTCTGTCCCATACAACACTTATGCACTGAGCTGTCTACCCCTGCTCTATAAACTGTTCTCGATATACATAGTCATTTCTTTCTGTCCCATACAACACTTATGCACTGAGTTGTCTACCCCTGCTCTATAAACTGTTCTCGATATACATAGTCATTTCTTTCTGTCCCATACAACACTTATGCACTGAGTTGTCTACCCCTGCTCTATAAACTGTTCTCGATATACATAGTCATTGCTTTCTGTCCCATACAACACTTATGCACTGAGTTGTCTACCCCTGCTCTATAAACTGTTCTCGATATACATAGTCATTTCTTTCTGTCCCATACAACACTTATGCACTGAGTTGTCTACCCCTGCTCTATAAACTGTTCTCGATATACATAGTCATTGCTTTCTGTCCCATACAACACTTATGCACTGAGTTGTCTACCCCTGCTCTATAAACTGTTCTCGATATACATAGTCATTTCTTTCTGTCCCATACAACACTTATGCACTGAGTTGTCTACCCCTGCTCTATAAACTGTTCTCGATATACATAGTCATTTCTTTCTGTCCCATACAACACTTATGCACTGAGTTGTCTACCCCTGCTCTATAAACTGTTCTCGATATACATAGTCATTGCTTTCTGTCCCATACAACACTTATGCACTGAGTTGTCTACCCCTGCTCTATAAACTGTTCTCGATATACATAGTCATTGCTTTCTGTCCCATACAACACTTATGCACTGAGTTGTCTACCCCTGCTCTATAAACTGTTCTCGATATACATAGTCATTTCTTTCTGTCCCATACAACACTTATGCACTGAGTTGTCTACCCCTGCTCTATAAACTGTTCTCGATATACATAGTCATTTCTTTCTGTCCCATACAACACTTATGCACTGAGTTGTCTACCCCTGCTCTATAAACTGTTCTACATATACATAGTCATTGCTTTGTGTCCCATACAACACTTATGCACTGAGTTGTCTACCCCTGCTCTATAAACTGTTTTCGATATACATAGTCATTGCTTTCTGTCCCATACAACACTTATGCACTGAGTTGTCTACCCCTGCGCTATAAACTGTTCTCGATATACATAGTCATTGCTTTCTGTCCCATACAACACTTATGCACTGAGTTGTCTACCCCTGCGCTATAAACTGTTCTCGATATACATAGTCATTGCTTTCTGTCCCATACAACACTTATGCACTGAGTTGTCTACCCCTGCTCTATAAACTGTTCTCGATATACATAGTCATAGCTTTGTGTCCCATACAACACTTATGCACTGAGTTGTCTACCCCTGCGCTATAAACTGTTCTCGATATACATAGTCATTGCTTTGTGTCCCATGCAACACTTATGCACTGAGTTGTCTACCCCTGCTCTATAAACTGTTCTACATATACATAGTCATTGCTTTCTGTCCCATACAACACTTATGCACCGAGTTGTCTACCCCTGCTCTATAAACTGTTCTCGATATACATAGTCATTTCTTTCTGTCCCATACAACACTTATGCACCGAGTTGTCTACCCCTGCGCTATAAACTGTTCTCGATATACATAGTCATTGCTTTCTGTCCCATACAACACTTATGCACTGAGTTGTCTACCCCTGCTCTATAAACTGTTCTCGATATACATAGTCATAGCTTTGTGTCCCATACAACACTTATGCACTGAGTTGTCTACCCCTGCGCTATAAACTGTTCTCGATATACATAGTCATTGCTTTGTGTCCCATGCAACACTTATGCACTGAGTTGTCTACCCCTGCTCTATAAACTGTTCTACATATACATAGTCATTGCTTTCTGTCCCATACAACACTTATGCACCGAGTTGTCTACCCCTGCTCTATAAACTGTTCTCGATATACATAGTCATTTCTTTCTGTCCCATACAACACTTATGCACCGAGTTGTCTACCCCTGCGCTATAAACTGTTCTCGATATACATAGTCATTGCTTTCTGTCCCATACAACACTTATGCACTGAGTTGTCTACCCCTGCTCTATAAACTGTTCTCGATATACATAGTCATAGCTTTGTGTCCCATACAACACTTATGCACTGAGTTGTCTACCCCTGCGCTATAAACTGTTCTCGATATACATAGTCATTGCTTTGTGTCCCATGCAACACTTATGCACCGAGTTGTCTACCCCTGCGCTATAAACTGTTCTCGATATACATAGTCATTGCTTTCTGTCCCATACAACACTTATGCACCGAGTTGTCTACCCCTGCTCTATAAACTGTTCTACATATCATCCATTAGAAGGCATAAGTTACATATGTAGGTTAGCACGTTGCATAAATTAACACATAAATAGGGCAGGTGACTCATCTGCTATATCTACACTGAGCCTTAATATACTGTGACTTTGTGGGTTCGTGAAATGAAAAGTCCAATTACACCACTCAAAAATGTTCTTTATTTCCACCGACTTACAGTTAAACTCTTGCCAATTACACAGAATTATGTAATGCACACAATTACGATTCACCAGTTCGTCCGTTACAATTTCACTTGCACTCGTAATTACGTACAGTCTTCCGATGCTCTCACACAGTCTTCTCGTCGTAGCACTGCATTCTTACACCAAGAACTCTGACTGACTCCTCTACCCGACGTGCTGCTTATATAGGGCCAGCGGGTCGATCGGAAGGTTCTAGATTAGAGGAAATATCCTGTAGGTTCGAGAACACAGGTGGAACAGAAAGAGTCGGCACAGTGGTGTTTTTTTGTCCCAGCCATCCCTTCTTAACGCTATAAGACAAACGAGGGGGCGGGGCGAACACCGACCCGTCTGCTGCTTGCCCAGTCTACAGGGTGTTCCGACGCCCGGGTGACAATACTTTGGGACTAAATACAGAACAAAATAATAAATAATTGGTAAGTGAAGTACCTAGAATATTCCGGAGCCACCAAGACGCCCCTAGTGACAAAGCATGGGTAGCCGGTTCATAGTTCACTGCCAGAAGGCAAAGCGTTTGTGTATACAAGCGTGAATGTACATATCAGAAGTTTTAACTTTTGAAGACATGTGCAATTGCTATAATCTATTTCCAGGACCCTGGTTCTGACAGAATATTATGTGTTAATTATTTTATTATATCAATCCTTATCATCGTCCCAGCATATGGAAATGCACATTTATTAAGTTAATCTATTTTATGATTTTTTCCAAGTTTGTCATTTTATTTCCATATACTTACACTTGATATCGGAAGTATATATAAATAAAATTTATAATTTTATAAAGAAATTATGGGTAAATAGGTAAATAATTATAATATACCAGCATCATGTGTTAAAGTCAATGCATAATGTAGTAAACCCGAGTTAAATACGTAGTCACGTAAAGGCAATTAGTTGGATCAGTGTAGCTAGGTAATTAAGGTTACGTTGAAACGTAGTGGACCAGAACACCATTAGCCCAAAGTGTACCTAGAAACCAAGATGTCCGTACCTGGGCAGATGCTGTTGGAAAGGCATATAGCCTAGAATTGTGAGAAATTGGAATGTGAAATTCAGTTATTGGGATTTTAAAAAGGCATATACGAGGGCTATCCAGAAAGTAGATTACGTTTTGGAATAAAAAGTAAACAAAGTATAGGAAACAAATTTTATTATATACAGATGAAAGCCACACTCAAATACTACTTTTCGACATAGTCACCATTCAAATTAAGGCATTTATCGTAGCGATGTACGAGCTTGGAAATTCCTTCGTCGAAAAATTCGGCCGCCTGCGTTACCTCTTCTTGCAGCTGTGCGTCGTCATCAAAACGCTGCATAGCCAGCCACTTCTTCATTGCTGGGAATAGGTGGAAGTCGCTCGGTGCCAGGTCGGGACTGTACGGCGGATGAGGAAACAGCTCCCACTCAAAAGATTCAAGAACTTCATGAATGACATTTGCCGTGTGGGGCCGGGCGTTGTCGTGAATCAACAAGATCTTAGAGCTCAACATTCCTCTGTGCTTGTTTTGAATGGCTCTTCTGAGTTTTTGGAGAGTTTGGCAATACCTTTGAGAGTTTATTGTAGTGCCTCTTTCCAGGAAGTCCACCAAAATCACACCTTTTCTGTCCCAAAAAAACAGTCGCCATCATCTTCCTTGCCGACATTGTTTGCATGCATTTCTTGGGTTTTTGGGGAGAACTTGTGTGCCCCCACTGCATTGATTGCAATTTCGTTTCACAGTTCACGTGTTTCACCCATGTTTCGTCACCAGTAACGATGCGATCGAGTAAAGAGTCACCATCCTTATGGTAAACGTCCAAAAAGTTCAACGCTGCAGCCATTCGCTGATTTTTGTGGTCCTCTGTCAAGATTTTTGGAATCCATCTTGCACAAAAATTGTGGTAACCAAGCTTTTCGCTGATGATTTCGTGCAATAAACTTCGCGAAATTTGTGGAAAACTCAAAGAAAGTTCCGTTATTGCGAACCTTCGATTTTCACGGACTTTAGCATCGACTTTTTCGACAAGTTCGGCAGTCACTATGCTGGGTCTCCCACTTCGATCTTCGTCGTGAACATTGGTTCGGCCATTTTTAAATCTGATGACCCACTGACGCACTACACCTTCAGTGATAATGTTGTCCCCATACACTTCACAAAGCTGCCGATAGATTTCTATCGGTTTACAGTTTTTTGCAGTCAGAAACCTTATTACTGCACGCACCTCGCAGCTCGCGGGATTTTCAATTAACGCAGACATTTCAAACCGTCACAGTATCTGAACGGAGCACAGCACGAACCTCTCACTAGCACGGCTAGATGCCGACTGAGCTGCGCAACGCTCTGACCCCAAGATGGCCGCGCTAGCCCCGCCCCTAGCGGAAACAGACGAAAACGTAATCTACTTTCTGGATAGCCCTCGTAGTACCGTCCAGTAACTGATACAATTAATAGTTTATATATGTAGGAACATTAGTGGGGACTGGGGCACCTATTTGAAACGTTGGGTACTTCCCCTTTTGTTTTGGATTGGACTGGATTAGGCCACGGAGGGGACTGAGGGTGGTCATCTCGTGATGCCAAGGAGGACAGGGAAACTACATATTTACTAGTTGGAAAATCCCCGGTAGACCAGTACAACAAGCATCCCAGCCAACGTGGTCCTCAAACAGCCCACCATGCCCGCCCGGAGACCGGAGACCGTCCTTCTGGAGAAGACCATCAGATGAGGGATGATATTGTGACTTTGTGGGTTCGTAGAATTAAAAGTCCAATTTGCCAAAATTCTAAATGTTCTTTATTTGTGTAGAAACACACTGGTAGCAGCAGAATTACATTACGTATCACAACACTCTCAGCTGTTCTCTTCTTACCTCTTGCGACTCAATCACTCTTGGCGAGTCGGCACTTCCTTAAATACCTCATTCTTAAATTCGAGATATTTCCAGAACAATAAAGAAACTGAATAATGAAGATATTACCAGAAATGTCCATTTATCTCAGTTTTATCTGAAGCGCTATGTTTATCTGCCTATGCAAGCTCGTTATCTATGTTAAGTCTATCCGTCTGTTGTCTTTATCTGCAGTCTCTTTTGTGTACACAAATCGCGCTTCTCTCTCGGCACCGAAACTTCCGTGCTTTTTCGCCGCGACAATATGAAATGATAATGGAGGGACAGGGAATTCGGGGGATGTAATTAACCTACCCAGCATTCGCCTAGTAACGCGGGAAAACCCACCATGGGTCAGGTTTGTCGGCCAGGGAAATCGAATACGGGCCCCAGACGAAACCACCTGAGCCATCCCACTTGGTTTTGCATTTTCTGAGAATTCAAGTGATTTCATAAGACCTACTTCAAAATAACTTTCTACATTTTCCTTTCAAACTCTCCAGAAATATCAGTACAAACGGAAATGTGTATTTACTTTTAATTAATTTCGAAATTGCCCAATAATGTCGTCAGAAATTGCAGCACACGTAGCAGAATATTTTCACAATCTAGTTTCTTCACCTACAATAAGACTGGTCCTCCGTCGATTGGTGTATTTATTTTAATCCACGTACTCGAACGTTGATGAATGAAATGATGTTCAAATGAGTCCGGGGTCCACAGAGCTTAGAGTTACCCAACATTAGAGTTAGATTACTTCCGTAAAAACCCTGGCATAATGCATTGCTTACCTTAGGAGCGACTTTCACCACCGATGGGCGTGGCTTAGGCGTGAGGTGATTGGGGAAGTTCCTCGATGCCGTCCAGCATGTCGTCTGCACATCCCTCGAAAACGTACCTCTCGGCTCTGCTGCTGCACTCATATTCAGACGTTGCTGAGTAATTACTTTCCAAATCACTGCTGCTACTGTTATTAACAGTGATCGTTTTTATTTTCTTAACCGTGGATAGCGAAACGCTCGTTGCGGCTGCAACACGCTCATTAACCTTATTCACAGGGATTACAAAATTAGCTCCGTCGATTTCCCGACGCATAAAATTTAAAACATTTGCTATTATTTCTCTAGCTTGCCCTTTTACAGTTCTGCGATAAACTTTAGAGCGATTGGCTGCCATAATACTCCCCTTTTATGCACTGCAACACTCACGGACAAAAGTAACTGATAAGTTTAACAGATTTAGTGTTCCCAACAAAGCACGTGATAACCAAGTTCACTCGTCTAGATGAGGATACATACTGACCTTTGCGCATGCAGGTTGACGCACACGGCTGGGCGGGAGGGAGAGAGGGAGGAACTGGCATACATGAGGCGCCAAGCGGATATTGAAAACAGGCTCGCCCGCTGAACACCCAGGGCTTTTATGGGAATACGACTACTCTACCGAGCGGGATGGCTCAGACGGTTTCGTCTGTAGCCCGCATTCGGGTTCGATTCCCATGGCCGACCTACCTGACCCGTGGGGTTTGCGGGGGGTTTCCCGGGTCGCTAAACGAATGCTGGGTAGGTCAGTTACATCCTCCGAATTTCCTGTACCTCCATTTCATCTCCATTATCATTTCATATCATCTCTCATCTGATGGTCTCTTTCAGGATAGAAGTGTCAGCGCGTGTCTCGGCGGTACATGGCAGGATGATATTCTGTGAGGTAAACTACTTCCTCTTCCGGTAGGTCGGTTGCCGGTCTCCGTTCCTCTGCTGGGAACATTTCGGGACCGCCAGCCAGGGACCTTGGGACTCGCATCGCCTGTCTGGTACCATTAGGGCTCGGCTGCTGGGCTTGTTGCCGTCCCGTAGTAGGGGAGCATATCCCTTGTCCTGACCTGTCTAGGGAAGTTTCTATCTAAGTAAACTGTAGGAACCCTGCCCTCTGTACTGTCGTGGCTCCTTGGAACTCGGCTGCTGGGCTTGTTGCCGTCCCGTAGTAGGGGAGCATATCCCTTGTCCTGACCTGTCTGGGGAAGTTTCTATCCAAGTAAACTGTAGGAACCCTGCCCTCTGTACTGACGTGGCTCCTTGGAACTCGGCTGCTGGGCTTGTTGCCGTCCCGTAGTAGGGGAGCATATCCCTTGCCCTGACCTGTCTGGGGAAGTTTCTATCTAAGTAAACTGTAGGAACCCTGCCCTCTGTACTGACGTGGCTCCTTGGAACTCGGCTGCTGGGCTTGTTGCCGTCCCGTAGTAGGGGAGCATATCCCTTGTCCTGACCTGTCTGGGGAAGTTTCTATCTAAGTAAACTGTAGGAACCCTGCCCTCTGTACTGACGTGGCTCCTTGGAACTCGGCTGCTGGGCTTCTTGCCGTCCCGTAGTAGGGGAGCATATCCCCTGTCCTGACCTGTCTGGGGAAGTTTCTATCTAAGTAAACTGTAGGAACCCTGCCCTCTGTACTGACGTGGCTCCTTGGAACTCGGCTGCTGGGCTTCTTGCCGTCCCGTAGTAGGGGAGCATATCCCCTGTCCTGACCTGTCTGGGGAAGTTTCTATCCAAGTAAACTGTAGGAACCCTGCCCTCTGTACTGTCGTGGCTCCTTGGAACTCGGCTGCTGGGCTTCTTGCCGTCCCGTAGTAGGGGAGCATATCCCCTGTCCTGACCTGTCTGGGGAAGTTTCTATCTAAGTAAACTGTAGGAACCCTGCCCTCTGTACTGACGTGGTTCCTTGGAACTCGGCTGCTGGGCTTGTTGCCGTCCCGTAGTAGGGGAGCATATCCCTTGTCCTGACCTGTCTGGGGAAGTTTCTATCTAAGTAAACTGTAGGAACACTGCCCTCTGTACTGACGTGGCTCCTTGGAACTCGGCTGCTGGGCTTGTTGCCGTCCCGTAGTAGAGGAGCATATCCCTTGCCCTGATCTGTCTGGGGAAGTTTCTATCTAAGTAAACTGTAGGAACCCTGCCCTCTGTACTGACGTGGCTCCTTGGAACTCGGCTGCTGGGCTTGTTGCCGTCCCGTAGTAGGGGAGCATATCCCTTGTCCTGACCTGTCTGGGGAAGTTTCTATCCAAGTAAACTGTAGGAACCCTGCCCTCTGTACTGTCGTGGCTCCTTGGAACTCGGCTGCTGGGCTTGTTGCCATCCCGTAGTAGGGGAGCATATCCCTTGTCCTGACCTGTCTGGGGAAGTTTCTATCTAAGTAAACTGTAGGAACCCTGCCCTCTGTACTGACGTGGCTCCTTGGAACTCGGCTGCTGGGCTTGTTGCCGTCCCGTAGTAGGGGAGCACATCCCTTGTCCTGACCTGTCTAGGGAAGTTTCTATCCAAGTAAACTGTAGGAACCCTGCCCTCTGTACTGACGTGGCCTCTTGGAACTCGGCTGCTGGGCTTGTTGCCGTCCCGTAGTAGGGGAGCATATCCCTTGTCCTGACCTGTCTGGGGAAGTTTCTATCTAAGTAAACTGTAGGAACCCTGCCCTCTGTACTGACGTGGCTCCTTGGAACTCGGCTGCTGGGCTTGTTGCCGTCCCGTAGTAGAGGAGCATATCCCTTGTCCTGACCTGTCTGGGGAAGTTTCTATCCAAGTAAACTGTAGGAACCCTGCCCTCTGTACTGACGTGGCTCCTTGGAACTCGGCTGCTGGGCTTGTTGCCGTCCCGTAGTAGAGGAGCATATCCCTTGTCCTGACCTGTCTGGGGAAGTTTCTATCCAAGTAAACTGTAGGAACCCTGCCCTCTGTACTGTCGTGGCTCCTTGGAACTCGGCTGCTGGGCTTGTTGCCGTCCCGTAGTAGGGGAGCATATCCCTTGTCCTGACCTGTCTGGGGAAGTTTCTATCTAAGTAAACTGTAGGAACCCTGCCCTCTGTACTGACGTGGCTCCTTGGAACTCGGCTGCTGGGCTTGTTGCCGTCCCGTAGTAGGGGAGCATATCCCTTGCCCTGACCTGTCTGGGGAAGTTTCTATCTAAGTAAACTGTAGGAACCCTGCCCTCTGTACTGACGTGGCTCCTTGGAACTCGGCTGCTGGGCTTGTTGCCGTCCCGTAGTAGGGGAGCATATCCCTTGTCCTGCCCTGTCTGGGGAAGTTTCTATCCAAGTAAACTATAGGAACCCTGCCCTCTGTACTGACGTGGCTCCTTGGAACTCGGCTGCTGGGCTTGTTGCCGTCCCGTAGTAGGGGAGCATATCCCTTGTCCTGACCTGTCTGGGGAAGTTTCTATCCAAGTAAACTGTAGGAACACTGCCCTCTGTACTGACGTGGCTCCTTGGAACTCGGCTGCTGGGCTTGTTGCCGTCCCGTAGTAGAGGAGCATATCCCTTGTCCTGACCTGTCTGGGGAAGTTTCTATCCAAGTAAACTGTAGGAACCCTGCCCTCTGTACTCTCGTGGCTCCTTGGAACTCGGCTGCTGGGCTTGTTGCCGTCCCGTAGTAGAGGAGCATATCCCTTGTCCTGACCTGTCTGGGGAAGTTTCTATCCAAGTAAACTGTAGGAACCCTGTCCTCTGTACTGACGTGGCTCCTTGGAACTCGGCTGCTGGGCTTGTTGCCGTCCCGTAGTAGGGGAGCATATCCCTTGTCCTGACCTGTCTGGGGAAGTTTCTATCCAAGTAAACTGTAGGAACCCTGCCCTCTGTACTCTCGTGGCTCCTTGGAACTCGGCTGCTGGGCTTGTTGCCGTCCCGTAGTAGAGGAGCATATCCCTTGTCCTGACCTGTCTGGGGAAGTTTCTATCCAAGTAAACTGTAGGAACCCTGCCCTCTGTACTGACGTGGCTCCTTGGAACTCGGCTGCTGGGCTTGTTGCCATCCCGTAGTAGGGGAGCATATCCCTTGTCCTGACCTGTCTGGGGAAGTTTCTATCCAAGTAAACTGTAGGAACCCTGCCCTCTGTACTGACGTGGCTCCTTGGAACTCGGCTGCTGGGCTTGTTGTCATCCCGTAGTAGAGGAGCATATCCCTTGTCCTGACCTGTCTGGGGAAGTTTCTATCCAAGTAAACTGTAGGAACCCTGCCCTCTGTACTGTCGTGGCTCCTTGGAACTCGGCTGCTGGGCTTGTTGCCGTCCCGTAGTAGGGGAGCATATCCCTTGTCCTGACCTGTCTGGGGAAGTTTCTATCTAAGTAAACTGTAGGAACCCTGCCCTCTGTACTGACGTGGCTACTTGGAACTCGGCTGCTGGGCTTGTTGCCGTCCCGTAGTAGGGGAGCATATCCCTTGTCCTGACCTGTCTGGGGAAGTTTCTATCCAAGTAAACTGTAGGAACCCTGCCCTCTGTACTGACGTGGCTCCTTGGAACTCGGCTGCTGGGCTTGTTGCCGTCCCGTAGTAGGGGAGCATATCCCTTGTCCTGACCTGTCTAGGGAAGTTTCTATCCAAGTAAACTGTAGGAACCCTGCCCTCTGTACTGACGTGGCTCCTTGGAACTCGGCTGCTGGGCTTGTTGCCGTCCCGTAGTAGGGGAGCATATCCCTTGTCCTGACCTGTCTGGGGAAGTTTCTATCCAAGTAAACTGTAGGAACCCTGCCCTCTGTACTGACGTGGCTCCTTGGAACTCGGCTGCTGGGCTTGTTGCCGTCCCGTAGTAGGGGAGCATATCCCTTGTCCTGACCTGTCTGGGGAAGTTTCTATCCAAGTAAACTGTAGGAACACTGCCCTCTGTACTGACGTGGCTCCTTGGAACTCGGCTGCTGGGCTTGTTGCCGTCCCGTAGTAGGGGAGCATATCCCTTGTCCTGACCTGTCTGGGGAAGTTTCTATCCAAGTAAACTGTAGGAACACTGCCCTCTGTACTGTCGTGGCTCCTTGGAACTCGGCTGCTGGGCTTGTTGCCGTCCCGTAGTAGAGGAGCATATCCCTTGTCCTGACCTGTCTAGGGAAGTTTCTATCCAAGTAAACTGTAGCAACACTGCCCTCTGTACTGACGTGGCTCCTTGGAACTCGGCTGCTGGGCTTGTTGCCGTCCCGTAGTAGGGGAGCATATCCCTTGTCCTGACCTGTCTGGGGAAGTTTCTATCCAAGTAAACTGTAGGAACACTGCCCTCTGTACTGACGTGGCTCCTTGGAACTCGGCTGCTGGGCTTGTTGCCGTCCCGTAGTAGGGGAGCATATCCCTTGTCCTGACCTGTCTGGGGAAGTTTCTATCCAAGTAAACTGTAGGAACCCTGCCCTCTGTACTGTCGTGGCTCCTTGGAACTCGGCTGCTGGGCTTGTTGCCGTCCCGTAGTCGAGGAGCATATCCCTTGCCCTGACCTGTCTGGGGAAGTTTCTATCCAAGTAAACTGTAGGAACCCTGCCCTCTGTACTGACGTGGCTACTTGGAACTCGGCTGCTGGGCTTGTTGCCGTCCCGTAGTAGAGGAGCATATCCCTTGCCCTGACCTGTCTGGGGAAGTTTCTATCTAAGTAAACTGTAGGAACCCTGCCCTCTGTACTGACGTGGCTCCTTGGAACTCGGCTGCTGGGCTTGTTGCCGTTCCGTAGTAGAGGAGCATATCCCTTGTCCTGACCTGTCTGGGGAAGTTTCTATCCAAGTAAACTGTAGGAACACTGCCCTCTGTACTCTCGTGGCTCCTTGGAACTCGGCTGCTGGGCTTGTTGCCGTCCCGTAGTAGGGGAGCATATCCCTTGTCCTGACCTGTCTGGGGAAGTTTCTATCCAAGTAAACTGTAGGAACCCTGCCCTCTGTACTGACGTGGCTCCTTGGAACTCGGCTGCTGGGCTTGTTGCCGTCCCGTAGTAGAGGAGCATATCCCTTGTCCTGACCTGTCTGGGGAAGTTTCTATCCAAGTAAACTGTAGGAACCCTGCCCTCTGTACTGTCGTGGCTCCTTGGAACTCGGCTGCTGGGCTTGTTGCCGTCCCGTAGTAGAGGAGCATATCCCTTGTCCTGACCTGTCTGGGGAAGTTTCTATCCAAGTAAACTGTAGGAACCCTGCCCTCTGTACTGTCGTGGCTCCTTGGAACTCGGCTGCTGGGCTTGTTGCCGTCCCGTAGTAGAGGAGCATATCCCTTGTCCTGACCTGTCTGGGGAAGTTTCTATCCAAGTAAACTGTAGGAACCCTGCCCTCTGTACTGTCGTGGCTCCTTGGAACTCGGCTGCTGGGCTTGTTGCCGTCCCGTAGTAGAGGAGCATATCCCTTGTCCTGACCTGTCTGGGGAAGTTTCTATCCAAGTAAACTGTAGGAACCCTGCCCTCTGTACTGTCGTGGCTCCTTGGAACTCGGCTGCTGGGCTTGTTGCCGTCCCGTAGTAGAGGAGCATATCCCTTGTCCTGACCTGTCTGGGGAAGTTTCTATCCAAGTAAACTGTAGGAACCCTGTCCTCTGTACTGACGTGGCTCCTTGGAACTCGGCTGCTGGGCTTGTTGCCGTCCCGTAGTAGGGGAGCATATCCCTTGTCCTGACCTGTCTGGGAAAGTTTCTATCCAAGTAAACTGTAGGAACCCTGCCCTCTGTACTGTCGTGGCTCCTTGGAACTCGGCTGCTGGGCTTGTTGCCGTCCCGTAGTAGGGGAGCATATCCCTTGTCCTGACCTGTCTGGGGAAGTTTCTATCCAAGTAAACTGTAGGAACCCTGCCCTCTGTACTCTCGTGGCTCCTTGGAACTCGGCTGCTGGGCTTGTTGCCGTCCCGTAGTAGGGGAGCACATCCCTTGTCCTGAACTGTCTAGGGAAGTTTCTATCCAAGTAAACTGTAGGAACCCTGCCCTCTGTACTGACGTGGCTCCTTGGAACTCGGCTGCTGGGCTTGTTGCCGTCCCGTAGTAGGGGAGCGTATCCCTTGTCCTGACCTGTCTAGGGAAGTTTCTATCCAAGTAAACTGTAGGAACCCTGCCCTCTGTACTGACGTGGCTCCTTGGGACTCGACTGCTGGGCTTGTTGCCGTCCCGTAGTAGGGGAGCATATCCCTTGCCCTGACCTGTCTGGGGAAGTTTCTATCCAAGTAAACTGTAGGAACCCTGCCCTCTGTACTGACGTGGCTCCTTGGAACTCGGCTGCTGGGCTTGTTGCCGTCCCGTAGTAGGGGAGCACATCCCTTGTCCTGACCTGTCTGGGGAAGTTTCTATCTAAGTAAACTGTAGGAACCCTGCCCTCTGTACTGACGTGGCTCCTTGGAACTCGGCTGCTGGGCTTGTTGCCGTCCCGTAGTAGGGGAGCACATCCCTTGTCCTGACCTGTCTAGGGAAGTTTCTATCCAAGTAAACTGTAGGAACCCTGCCCTCTGTACTGACGTGGCTCCTTGGAACTCGGCTGCTGGGCTTGTTGCCGTCCCGTAGTAGGGGAGCGTATCCCTTGTCCTGACCTGTCTAGGGAAGTTTCTATCCAAGTAAACTGTAGGAACCCTGCCCTCTGTACTGACGTGGCTCCTTGGAACTCGGCTGCTGGGCTTGTTGCCGTCCCGTAGTAGGGGAGCATATCCCTTGTCCTGACCTGTCTGGGGAAGTTTCTATCCAAGTAAGCTGTAGGAACCCTGCCCTCTGTACTGACGTGGCTCCTTGGAACTCGGCTGCTGGGCTTGTTGCCATCCCGTAGTAGGGGAGCATATCCCTTGTCCTGACCTGTCTGGGGAAGTTTCTATCCAGGAAACTGTAGGCACCCTGCCCTCTGTACTGACGTGGCTCCTTGGAACTCGGCTGCTGGGCTTGTTGCCGTCCCGTAGTAGGGGAGCATATCCCTTGCCCTGATCTGTTTGGGGAAGTTTCTATCCAAGTAAACTGTAGGAACCCTGCCCTCTGTACTCTCGTGGCTCCTTGGAACTCGGCTGCTGGGCTTGTTGCCGTCCCGTAGTAGGGGAGCACATCCCTTGTCCTGACCTGTCTAGGGAAGTTCCTATCCAAGTAAACTGTAGGAACCCTGCCCTCTGTACTGACGTGGCTCCTTGGAACTCGGCTGCTGGGCTTGTTGCCGTCCCGTAGTAGGGGAGCGTATCCCTTGTCCTGACCTGTCTAGGGAAGTTTCTATACAAGTAAACTGTAGGAACCCTGCCCTCTGTACTGACGTGGCACCTTGGAACTCGGCTGCTGGGCTTGTTGCCGTCCCGTAGTAGGGGAGCATATCCCTTGTCCTGACCTGTCTGGGGAAGTTTCTATCCAAGTAAACCGTAGGAACCCTGCCCTCTGTACTGACGTGGCTCCTTGGAACTCGGCTGCTGGGCTTGTTGCCGTCCCGTAGTAGGGGAGCATATCCCTTGTCCTGACCTGTCTAGGGAAGTTTCTATCCAAGTAAACTGTAGGAACCCTGCCCTCTGTACTGTCGTGGCTCCTTTGAACTCGGCTGCTGAGCTTGTTGCCGTCCCGTAGTAGGGGAGCATATCCCTTGTCCTGACCTGTCTGGGGAAGTTTCTATCCAAGTAAACTGTAGGAACCCTGCCCTCTGTACTGACGTGGCTCCTTGGAACTCGGCTGCTGGGATTGTTGCCGTCCCGTAGTAGGGAAGCATATCCCTTGTCCTGACCTGTCTGGGGAAGTTTCTATCCAAGTAAACTGTAGGAACCCTGCCCTCTGTACTGACGTGGCTACTTGGAACTCGGCTGCTGGGCTTGTTGCCGTCCCGTAGTAGAGGAGCATATCCCTTGTCCTGACCTGTCTGGGGAAGTTTCTATCCAAGTAAACTGTAGGAACCCTGCCCTCTGTACTGTCGTGGCTCCTTGGAACTCGGCTGCTGGGCTTGTTGCCGTCCCGTAGTAGAGGAGCATATCCCTTGTCCTGACCTGTCTGGGGAAGTTTCTATCCAAGTAAACTGTAGGAACCCTGCCCTCTGTACTGACGTGGCTCCTTGGAACTCGGCTGCTGGGCTTGTTGCCGTCCCGTAGTAGGGGAGCATATCCCTTGTCCTGACCTGTCTGGGGAAGTTTCTATCCAAGTAAACTGTAGGAACCCTGCCCTCTGTACTGTCATGGCTCCTTGGAACTCGGCTGCTGGGCTTGTTGCCGTCCCGTAGTAGGGGAGCATATCCCTTGTCCTGACCTGTCTGGGGAAGTTTCTATCCAAGTAAACTGTAGGAACCCTGCCCTCTGTACTGTCGTGGCTCCTTGGAACTCGGCTGCTGGGCTTGTTGCCGTCCCGTAGTAGAGGAGCATATCCCTTGTCCTGACCTGTCTGGGGAAGTTTCTATCCAAGTAAACTGTAGGAACCCTGCCCTCTGTACTGTCGTGGCTCCTTGGAACTCGGCTGCTGGGCTTGTTGCCGTCCCGTAGTAGGGGAGCATATCCCTTGTGCTGACCTGTCTGGGGAAGTTTCTATCCAAGTAAACTGTAGGAACCCTGCCCTCTGTACTGACGTGGCTCCTTGGAACTCGGCTGCTGGGATTGTTGCCGTCCCGTAGTAGGGAAGCATATCCCTTGTCCTGACCTGTCTGGGGAAGTTTCTATCCAAGTAAACTGTAGGAACCCTGCCCTCTGTACTGACGTGGCTCCTTGGAACTCGGCTGCTGGGCTTGTTGCCGTCCCGTAGTAGGGGAGCATATCCCTTGTCCTGACCTGTCTGGGGAAGTTTCTATCCAAGTAAACTGTAGGAACCCTGCCCTCTGTACTGTCGTGGCTCCTTGGAACTCGGCTGCTGGGCTTGTTGCCGTTCCGTAGTAGAGGAGCATATCCCTTGTCCTGACCTGTCTGGGGAAGTTTCTATCCAAGTAAACTGTAGGAACACTGCCCTCTGTACTCTCGTGGCTCCTTGGAACTCGGCTGCTGGGCTTGTTGCCGTCCCGTAGTAGGGGAGCATATCCCTTGTCCTGACCTGTCTGGGGAAGTTTCTATCCAAGTAAACTGTAGGAACCCTGCCCTCTGTACTGACGTGGCTCCTTGGAACTCGGCTGCTGGGCTTGTTGCCGTCCCGTAGTAGGGGAGCATATCCCTTGTCCTGACCTGTCTGGGAAAGTTTCTATCCAAGTAAACTGTAGGAACCCTGCCCTCTGTACTGTCGTGGCTCCTTGGAACTCGGCTGCTGGGCTTGTTGCCGTCCCGTAGTAGGGGAGCATATCCCTTGCCCTGACCTGTCTGGGGAAGTTTCTATCCAAGTAAACTGTAGGAACCCTGCCCTCTGTACTGACGTGGCTCCTTGGAACTCGGCTGCTGGGCTTGTTGCCGTCCCGTAGTAGGGGAGCATATCCCTTGTCCTGACCTGTCTGGGGAAGTTTCTATCTAAGTAAACTGTAGGAACCCTGCCCTCTGTACTGACGTGGCTCCTTGGAACTCGGCTGCTGGGCTTGTTGCCGTCCCGTAGTAGGGGAGCATATCCCTTGTCCTGACCTGTCTGGGGAAGTTTCTATCTAAGTAAACTGTAGGAACCCTGCCCTCTGTACTGACGTGGCTCCTTGGAACTCGGCTGCTGGGCTTGTTGCCGTCCCGTAGTAGGGGAGCATATCCCTTGTCCTGACCTGTCTAGGGAAGTTTCTATCCAAGTAAACTGTAGGAACCCTGCCCTCTGTACTGACGAGGCTCCTTGGAACTCGGCTGCTGGGCTTGTTGCCGTCCCGTAGTAGGGGAGCATATCCCTTGTCCTGACCTGTCTAGGGAAGTTTCTATCCAAGTAAACTGTAGGAACCCTGCCCTCTGTACTGACGTGGCTCCTTGGAACTCGGCTGCTGGGCTTGTTGCCGTCCCGTAGTAGGGGAGCATATCCCTTGTCCTGACCTGTCTAGGGAAGTTTCTATCCAAGTAAACTGTAGGAACCCTGCCCTCTGTACTGACGTGGCTCCTTGGAACTCGGCTGCTGGGCTTGTTGCCGTCCCGTAGTAGGGGAGCATATCCCTTGTCCTGACCTGTCTGGGGAAGTTTCTATCTAAGTAAACTGTAGGAACCCTGCCCTCTGTACTGACGTGGCTCCTTGGAACTCGGCTGCTGGGCTTGTTGCCGTCCCGTAGTAGGGGAGCATATCCCTTGTCCTGACCTGTCTGGGGAAGTTTCTATCTAAGTAAACTGTAGGAACCCTGCCCTCTGTACTGACGTGGCTCCTTGGAACTCGGCTGCTGGGCTTGTTGCCGTCCCGTAGTAGGGGAGCATATCCCTTGTCCTGACCTGTCTGGGGAAGTTTCTATCTAAGTAAACTGTAGGAACCCTGCCCTCTGTACTGACGTGGCTCCTTGGAACTCGGCTGCTGGGCTTGTTGCCGTCCCGTAGTAGGGGAGCATATCCCTTGTCCTGACCTGTCTAGGGAAGTTTCTATCCAAGTAAACTGTAGGAACCCTGCCCTCTGTACTGACGTGGCTCCTTGGAACTCGGCTGCTGGGCTTGTTGCCGTCCCGTAGTAGGGGAGCATATCCCTTGTCCTGACCTGTCTAGGGAAGTTTCTATCCAAGTAAACTGTAGGAACCCTGCCCTCTGTACTGACGTGGCTCCTTGGAACTCGGCTGCTGGGCTTGTTGCCGTCCCGTAGTAGGGGAGCATATCCCTTGTCCTGACCTGTCTAGGGAAGTTTCTATCCAAGTAAACTGTAGGAACCCTGCCCTCTGTACTGACGTGGCTCCTTGGAACTCGGCTGCTGGGCTTGTTGCCGTCCCGTAGTAGGGGAGCATATCCCTTGTCCTGACCTGTCTGGGGAAGTTTCTATCTAAGTAAACTGTAGGAACCCTGCCCTCTGTACTGACGT
The DNA here is from genome assembly GCA_030765055.1 of Mantis religiosa. Classification (NCBI taxonomy): domain Eukaryota; kingdom Metazoa; phylum Arthropoda; class Insecta; order Mantodea; family Mantidae; genus Mantis; species Mantis religiosa. Next base: position 215,637,278 of record CM060952.1, read on the forward strand.
GGCTCCTTGGAACTCGGCTGCTGGGCTTGTTGCCGTCCCGTAGTAGGGGAGCATATCCCTTGCCCTGATCTGTTTGGGGAAGTTTCTATCCAAGTAAACTGTGGGAACCCTGCCCTCTGTACTCTCGTGGCTCCTTGGAACTCGGCTGCTGGGCTTGTTGCCGTCCCGTAGTAGGGGAGCACATCCCTTGTCCTGACCTGTCTAGGGAAGTTTCTATCCAAGTAAACTGTAGGAACCCTGCCCTCTGTACTGACGTGGCTCCTTGGAACTCGGCTGCTGGGCTTGTTGCCGTCCCGTAGTAGGGGAGCGTATCCCTTGTCCTGACCTGTCTAGGGAAGTTTCTATCCAAGTAAACTGTAGGAACCCTGCCCTCTGTACTGACGTGGCTCCTTGGAACTCGGCTGCTGGGCTTGTTGCCGTCCCGTAGTAGGGGAGCATATCCCTTGTCCTGACCTGTCTGGGGAAGTTTCTATCCAAGTAAACCGTAGGAACCCTGCCCTCTGTACTGACGTGGCTCCTTGGAACTCGGCTGCTGGGCTTGTTGCCGTCCCGTAGTAGGGGAGCATATCCCTTGTCCTGACCTGTCTAGGGAAGTTTCTATCCAAGTAAACTGTAGGAACCCTGCCCTCTGTACTGTCGTGGCTCCTTGGAACTCGGCTGCTGAGCTTGTTGCCGTCCCGTAGTAGGGGAGCATATCCCTTGTCCTGACCTGTCTGGGGAAGTTTCTATCCAAGTAAACTGTAGGAACCCTGCCCTCTGTACTGACGTGGCTCCTTGGAACTCGGCTGCTGGGAATGTTGCCGTCCCGTAGTAGGGAAGCATATCCCTTGTCCTGACCTGTCTGGGGAAGTTTCTATCCAAGTAAACTGTAGGAACCCTGCCCTCTGTACTGACGTGGCTACTTGGAACTCGGCTGCTGGGCTTGTTGCCGTCCCGTAGTAGAGGAGCATATCCCTTGTCCTGACCTGTCTGGGGAAGTTTCTATCCAAGTAAACTGTAGGAACCCTGCCCTCTGTACTGTCGTGGCTCCTTGGAACTCGGCTGCTGGGCTTGTTGCCGTCCCGTAGTAGAGGAGCATATCCCTTGTCCTGACCTGTCTGGGGAAGTTTCTATCCAAGTAAACTGTAGGAACCCTGCCCTCTGTACTGACGTGGCTCCTTGGAACTCGGCTGCTGGGCTTGTTGCCGTCCCGTAGTAGGGGAGCATATCCCTTGTCCTGACCTGTCTGGGGAAGTTTCTATCCAAGTAAACTGTAGGAACCCTGCCCTCTGTACTGTCATGGCTCCTTGGAACTCGGCTGCTGGGCTTGTTGCCGTCCCGTAGTAGGGGAGCATATCCCTTGTCCTGACCTGTCTGGGGAAGTTTCTATCCAAGTAAACTGTAGGAACCCTGCCCTCTGTACTGTCGTGGCTCCTTGGAACTCGGCTGCTGGGCTTGTTGCCGTCCCGTAGTAGAGGAGCATATCCCTTGTCCTGACCTGTCTGGGGAAGTTTCTATCCAAGTAAACTGTAGGAACCCTGCCCTCTGTACTGTCGTGGCTCCTTGGAACTCGGCTGCTGGGCTTGTTGCCGTCCCGTAGTAGGGGAGCATATCCCTTGTCCTGACCTGTCTGGGGAAGTTTCTATCCAAGTAAACTGTAGGAACCCTGCCCTCTGTACTGACGTGGCTCCTTGGAACTCGGCTGCTGGGATTGTTGCCGTCCCGTAGTAGGGAAGCATATCCCTTGTCCTGACCTGTCTGGGGAAGTTTCTATCCAAGTAAACTGTAGGAACCCTGCCCTCTGTACTGACGTGGCTCCTTGGAACTCGGCTGCTGGGCTTGTTGCCGTCCCGTAGTAGGGGAGCATATCCCTTGTCCTGACCTGTCTGGGGAAGTTTCTATCCAAGTAAACTGTAGGAACCCTGCCCTCTGTACTGACGTGGCTCCTTGGAACTCGGCTGCTGGGCTTGTTGCCGTCCCGTAGTAGGGGAGCATATCCCTTGTCCTGACCTGTCTGGGGAAGTTTCTATCCAAGTAAACTGTAGGAACCCTGCCCTCTGTACTGTCGTGGCTCCTTGGAACTCGGCTGCTGGGCTTGTTGCCGTCCCGTAGTAGGGGAGCATATCCCTTGTCCTGACCTGTCTAGGGAAGTTTCTATCCAAGTAAACTGTAGGAACACTGCCCTCTGTACTGACGTGGCTCCTTGGAACTCGGCTGCTGGGCTTGTTGCCGTCCCGTAGTAGGGGAGCATATCCCTTGTCCTGACCTGTCTGGGGAAGTTTCTATCCAAGTAAACTGTAGGAACCCTGCCCTCTGTACTGTCGTGGCTCCTTGGAACTCGGCTGCTGGGCTTGTTGCCGTTCCGTAGTAGAGGAGCATATCCCTTGTCCTGACCTGTCTAGGGAAGTTTCTATCCAAGTAAACTGTAGGAACCCTGCCCTCTGTACTGACGTGGCTCCTTGGAACTCGGCTGCTGGGCTTGTTGCCGTCCCGTAGTAGGGGAGCATATCCCTTGTCCTGACCTGTCTGGGGAAGTTTCTATCCAAGTAAACTGTAGGAACCCTGCCCTCTGTACTGACGTGGCTCCTTGGAACTCGGCTGCTGGGCTTGTTGCCGTCCCGTAGTAGGGGAGCATATCCCTTGTCCTGACCTGTCTGGGGAAGTTTCTATCTAAGTAAACTGTAGGAACCCTGCCCTCTGTACTGACGTGGCTCCTTGGAACTCGGCTGCTGGGCTTGTTGCCGTCCCGTAGTAGGGGAGCATATCCCTTGTCCTGACCTGTCTGGGGAAGTTTCTATCTAAGTAAACTGTAGGAACCCTGCCCTCTGTACTGACGTGGCTCCTTGGAACTCGGCTGCTGGGCTTGTTGCCGTCCCGTAGTAGGGGAGCATATCCCTTGTCCTGACCTGTCTAGGGAAGTTTCCATCCAAGTAAACTGTAGGAACACTGCCCTCTGTACTGACGTGGCTCCTTGGAACTCGGCTGCTGGGCTTGTTGCCGTCCCGTAGTAGGGGAGCATATCCCTTGTCCTGACCTGTCTGGGGAAGTTTCTATCTAAGTAAACTGTAGGAACCCTGCCCTCTGTACTGACGTGGCTCCTTGGAACTCGGCTGCTGGGCTTGTTGCCGTCCCGTAGTAGGGGAGCATATCCCTTGTCCTGACCTGTCTGGGGAAGTTTCTATCTAAGTAAACTGTAGGAACCCTGCCCTCTGTACTGACGTGGCTCCTTGGAACTCGGCTGCTGGGCTTGTTGCCGTCCCGTAGTAGGGGAGCATATCCCTTGTCCTGACCTGTCTAGGGAAGTTTCCATCCAAGTAAACTGTAGGAACACTGCCCTCTGTACTGACGTGGCTCCTTGGAACTCGGCTGCTGGGCTTGTTGCCGTCCCGTAGTAGGGGAGCATATCCCTTGTCCTGACCTGTCTGGGGAAGTTTCTATCCAAGTAAACTGTAGGAACCCTGCCCTCTGTACTGACGTGGCTCCTTGGAACTCGGCTGCTGGGCTTGTTGCCGTCCCGTAGTAGGGGAGCATATCCCTTGTCCTGACCTGTCTGGGGAAGTTTCTCTCCAAGTAAACTGTAGGAACCCTGCCCTCTGTACTGTCGTGGCTCCTTGGAACTCGGCTGCTGGGCTTGTTGCCGTTCCGTAGTAGAGGAGCATATCCCTTGTCCTGACCTGTCTGGGGAAGTTTCTATCCAAGTAAACTGTAGGAACACTGCCCTCTGTACTCTCGTGGCTCCTTGGAACTCGGCTGCTGGGCTTGTTGCCGTCCCGTAGTAGGGGAGCATATCCCTTGTCCTGACCTGTCTGGGGAAGTTTCTATCCAAGTAAACTGTAGGAACCCTGCCCTCTGTACTGACGTGGCTACTTGGAACTCGGCTGCTGGGCTTGTTGCCGTCCCGTAGTAGGGGAGCATATCCCTTGTCCTGACCTGTCTGGGGAAGTTTCTATCCAAGTAAACTGTAGGAACCCTGCCCTCTGTACTGTCGTGGCTCCTTGGAACTCGGCTGCTGGGCTTGTTGCCGTCCCCTAGTAGAGGAGCATATCCCTTGTCCTGACCTGTCTGGGGAAGTTTCTATCCAAGTAAACTGTAGGAACCCTGCCCTCTGTACTGACGTGGCTCCTTGGAACTCGGCTGCTGGGCTTGTTGCCGTCCCGTAGTAGGGGAGCATATCCCTTGTCCTGACCTGTCTGGGGAAGTTTCTATCCAAGTAAACTGTAGGAACCCTGCCCTCTGTACTGTCATGGCTCCTTGGAACTCGGCTGCTGGGCTTGTTGCCGTCCCGTAGTAGGGGAGCATATCCCTTGTCCTGACCTGTCTGGGGAAGTTTCTATCCAAGTAAACTGTAGGAACCCTGCCCTCTGTACTGTCGTGGCTCCTTGGGACTCGACTGCTGGGCTTGTTGCCGTCCCGTAGTAGGGGAGCATATCCCTTGCCCTGACCTGTCTGGGGAAGTTTCTATCCAAGTAAACTGTAGGAACCCTGCCCTCTGTACTGTCGTGGCTCCTTGGAACTCGGCTGCTGGGCTTGTTGCCGTCCCGTAGTAGGGGAGCATATCCCTTGTCCTGACCTGTCTGGGGAAGTTTCTATCCAAGTAAACTGTAGGAACCCTGCCCTCTGTACTGACGTGGCTCCTTGGAACTCGGCTGCTGGGCTTGTTGCCGTCCCGTAGTAGGGGAGCATATCCCTTGTCCTGACCTGTCTGGGGAAGTTTCTATCCAAGTAAACTGTAGGAACCCTGCCCTCTGTACTGTCGTGGCTCCTTGGAACTCGGCTGCTGGGCTTGTTGCCGTCCCGTAGTAGGGGAGCATATCCCTTGTCCTGACCTGTCTGGGGAAGTTTCTATCCAAGTAAACTGTAGGAACCCTGCCCTCTGTACTGACGTGGCTCCTTGGAACTCGGCTGCTGGGCTTGTTGCCGTCCCGTAGTAGGGGAGCATATCCCTTGTCCTGACCTGTCTGGGGAAGTTTCTATCCAAGTAAACTGTAGGAACCCTGCCCTCTGTACTGACGTGGCTCCTTGGAACTCGGCTGCTGGGCTTGTTGCCGTCCCGTAGTAGGGGAGCATATCCCTTGTCCTGACCTGTCTGGGGAAGTTTCTATCCAAGTAAACTGTAGGAACCCTGCCCTCTGTACTGACGTGGCTCCTTGGAACTCGGCTGCTGGGCTTGTTGCCGTCCCGTAGTAGGGGAGCATATCCCTTGTCCTGACCTGTCTGGGGAAGTTTCTATCCAAGTAAACTGTAGGAACCCTGCCCTCTGTACTGTCGTGGCTCCTTGGAACTCGGCTGCTGGGCTTGTTGCCGTCCCGTAGTAGGGGAGCATATCCCTTGTCCTGACCTGTCTGGGGAAGTTTCTATCCAAGTAAACTGTAGGAACCCTGCCCTCTGTACTGACGTGGCTCCTTGGAACTCGGCTGCTGGGCTTGTTGCCGTCCCGTAGTAGGGGAGCATATCCCTTGTCCTGACCTGTCTGGGGAAGTTTCTATCCAAGTAAACTGTAGGAACCCTGCCCTCTGTACTGTCGTGGCTCCTTGGAACTCGGCTGCTGGGCTTGTTGCCGTTCCGTAGTAGAGGAGCATATCCATTGTCCTGACCTGTCTGGGGAAGTTTCTATCCAAGTAAACTGTAGGAACACTGCCCTCTGTACTCTCGTGGCTCCTTGGAACTCGGCTGCTGGGCTTGTTGCCGTCCCGTAGTAGGGGAGCATATCCCTTGCCCTGACCTGTCTGGGGAAGTTTCTATCCAAGTAAACTGTAGGAACCCTGCCCTCTGTACTGACGTGGCTCCTTGGAACTCGGCTGCTGGGCTTGTTGCCGTCCCGTAGTAGGGGAGCATATCCCTTGTCCTGACCTGTCTGGGGAAGTTTCTATCCAAGTAAACTGTAGGAACCCTGCCCTCTGTACTGACGTGGCTACTTGGAACTCGGCTGCTGGGCTTGTTGCCGTCCCGTAGTAGGGGAGCATATCCCTTGTCCTGACCTGTCTGGGGAAGTTTCTATCCAAGTAAACTGTAGGAACCCTGCCCTCTGTACTGACGTGGCTCCTTGGAACTCGGCTGCTGGGCTTGTTGCCGTCCCGTAGTAGGGGAGCGTATCCCTTGTCCTGACCTGTCTGGGGAAGTTTCTATCTAAGTAAACTGTAGGAACACTGCCCTCTGTACTCTCGTGGCTCCTTGGAACTCGGCTGCTGGGCTTGTTGCCGTCCCGTAGTAGGGGAGCGTATCCCTTGTCCTGACCTGTCTGGGGAAGTTTCTATCCAAGTAAACTGTAGGAACACTGCCCTCTGTACTCTCGTGGCTCCTTGGAACTCGGCTGCTGGGCTTGTTGCCTTCCCGTAGTAGGGGAGCATATCCCTTGTCCTGACCTGTCTGGGGAAGTTTCTATCCAAGTAAACTGTAGGAACCCTGCCCTCTGTACTGACGTGGCTCCTTGGAACTCGGCTGCTGGGCTTGTTGCCGTCCCGTAGTAGGGGAGCATATCCCTTGTCCTGACCTGTCTGGGAAAGTTTCTATCCAAGTAAACTGTAGGAACCCTGCCCTCTGTACTGTCGTGGCTCCTTGGAACTCGGCTGCTGGGCTTGTTGCCGTCCCGTAGTAGGGGAGCATATCCCTTGCCCTGACCTGTCTGGGGAAGTTTCTATCCAAGTAAACTGTAGGAACCCTGCCCTCTGTACTGACGTGGCTCCTTGGAACTCGGCTGCTGGGCTTGTTGCCGTCCCGTAGTAGGGGAGCATATCCCTTGTCCTGACCTGTCTGGGGAAGTTTCTATCTAAGTAAACTGTAGGAACCCTGCCCTCTGTACTGACGTGGCTCCTTGGAACTCGGCTGCTGGGCTTGTTGCCGTCCCGTAGTAGGGGAGCATATCCCTTGTCCTGACCTGTCTGGGGAAGTTTCTATCTAAGTAAACTGTAGGAACCCTGCCCTCTGTACTGACGTGGCTCCTTGGAACTCGGCTGCTGGGCTTGTTGCCGTCCCGTAGTAGGGGAGCATATCCCTTGCCCTGACCTGTCTGGGGAAGTTTCTATCCAAGTAAACTGTAGGAACCCTGCCCTCTGTACTGACGTGGCTCCTTGGAACTCGGCTGCTGGGCTTGTTGCCGTCCCGTAGTAGGGGAGCATATCCCTTGTCCTGACCTGTCTGGGAAAGTTTCTATCCAAGTAAACTGTAGGAACCCTGCCCTCTGTACTGACGTGGCTCCTTGGAACTCGGCTGCTGGGCTTGTTGCCGTCCCGTAGTAGGGGAGCATATCCCTTGTCCTGACCTGTCTGGGGAAGTTTCTATCTAAGTAAACTGTAGGAACCCTGCCCTCTGTACTGACGTGGCTCCTTGGAACTCGACTGCTGGGCTTGTTGCCATCCCGTAGTAGGGAAGCATATCCCTTGTCCTGACCTGTCTAGGGAAGTTTCCATCCAAGTAAACTGTAGGAACACTGCCCTCTGTACTGACGTGGCTCCTTGGAACTCGGCTGCTGGGCTTGTTGCCGTCCCGTAGTAGGGGAGCATATCCCTTGTCCTGACCTGTCTGGGGAAGTTTCTATCTAAGTAAACTGTAGGAACCCTGCCCTCTGTACTGACGTGGCTCCTTGGAACTCGGCTGCTGGGCTTGTTGCCGTCCCGTAGTAGGGGAGCATATCCCTTGTCCTGACCTGTCTGGGGAAGTTTCTATCTAAGTAAACTGTAGGAACCCTGCCCTCTGTACTGACGTGGCTCCTTGGAACTCGGCTGCTGGGCTTGTTGCCGTCCCGTAGTAGGGGAGCATATCCCTTGTCCTGACCTGTCTAGGGAAGTTTCCATCCAAGTAAACTGTAGGAACACTGCCCTCTGTACTGCCGTGGCTCCTTGGAACTCGGCTGCTGGGAATGTTGCCGTCCCGTAGTAGGGGACCATATCCCTTGTCCTGACCTGTCTGGGGAAGTTTCTATCCAAGTAAACTGTAGGAACCCTGCCCTCTGTACTGACGTGGCTCCTTGGAACTCGGCTGCTGGGCTTGTTGCCGTCCCGTAGTAGGGGAGCATATCCCTTGTCCTGACCTGTCTGGGGAAGTTTCTATCCAAGTAAACTGTAGGAACCCTGCCCTCTGTACTGTCGTGGCTCCTTGGAACTCGGCTGCTGGGCTTGTTGCCATCCCGTAGTAGGGGAGCATATCCCTTGTCCTGACCTGTCTGGGGAAGTTTCTATCTAAGTAAACTGTAGGAACACTGCCCTCTGTACTGACGTGGCTCCTTGGAACTCGGCTGCTGGGCTTGTTGCCGTCCCGTAGTAGAGGAGCATATCCCTTGTCCTGACCTGTCTGGGGAAGTTTCTATCTAAGTAAACTGTAGGAACCCTGCCCTCTGTACTGACGTGGCTCCTTGGAACTCGGCTGCTGGGCTTGTTGCCGTCCCGTAGTAGGGGAGCATATCCCTTGTCCTGACCTGTCTGGGGAAGTTTCTATCTAAGTAAACTGTAGGAACCCTGCCCTCTGTACTGACGTGGCTCCTTGGAACTCGGCTGCTGGGCTTGTTGCCGTCCCGTAGTAGAGGAGCATATCCCTTGTCCTGACCTGTCTGGGGAAGTTTCTATCTAAGTAAACTGTAGGAACCCTGCCCTCTGTACTGACGTGGCTCCTTGGAACTCGGCTGCTGGGCTTGTTGCCGTCCCGTAGTAGGGGAGCATATCCCTTGTCCTGACCTGTCTGGGGAAGTTTCTATCTAAGTAAACTGTAGGAACCCTGCCCTCTGTACTGACGTGGCTCCTTGGAACTCGGCTGCTGGGCTTGTTGCCGTCCCGTAGTAGAGGAGCATATCCCTTGTCCTGACCTGTCTGGGGAAGTTTCTATCCAAGTAAACTGTAGGAACCCTGCCCTCTGTACTGACGTGGCTCCTTGGAACTCGGCTGCTGGGCTTGTTGCCGTCCCGTAGTAGGGGAGCATATCCCTTGTCCTGACCTGTCTGGGGAAGTTTCTATCCAAGTAAACTGTAGGAACCCTGCCCTCTGTACTGACGTGGCTCCTTGGAACTCGGCTGCTGGGCTTGTTGCCGTCCCGTAGTAGGGGAGCATATCCCTTGCCCTGACCTGTCTGGGGAAGTTTCTATCCAAGTAAACTGTAGGAACCCTGCCCTCTGTACTGACGTGGCTCCTTGGAACTCGGCTGCTGGGCTTGTTGCCGTCCCGTAGTAGGGGAGCATATCCCTTGTCCTGACCTGTCTGGGGAAGTTTCTATCCAAGTAAACTGTAGGAACCCTGCCCTCTGTACTGACGTGGCTCCTTGGAACTCGGCTGCTGGGCTTGTTGCCGTCCCGTAGTAGGGGAGCATATCCCTTGTCCTGACCTGTCTGGGGAAGTTTCTATCCAAGTAAACTGTAGGAACCCTGCCCTCTGTACTGTCGTGGCTCCTTGGAACTCGGCTGCTGGGCTTGTTGCCGTTCCGTAGTAGAGGAGCATATCCCTTGTCCTGACCTGTCTGGGGAAGTTTCTATCCAAGTAAACTGTAGGAACACTGCCCTCTGTACTCTCGTGGCTCCTTGGAACTCGGCTGCTGGGCTTGTTGCCGTCCCGTAGTAGGGGAGCATATCCCTTGTCCTGACCTGTCTGGGGAAGTTTCTATCCAAGTAAACTGTAGGAACCCTGCCCTCTGTACTGACGTGGCTACTTGGAACTCGGCTGCTGGGCTTGTTGCCGTCCCGTAGTAGGGGAGCATATCCCTTGTCCTGACCTGTCTGGGGAAGTTTCTATCCAAGTAAACTGTAGGAACCCTGCCCTCTGTACTGTCGTGGCTCCTTGGAACTCGGCTGCTGGGCTTGTTGCCGTCCCGTAGTAGGGGAGCATATCCCTTGTCCTGACCTGTCTGGGGAAGTTTCTATCCAAGTAAACTGTAGGAACCCTGCCCTCTGTACTGACGTGGCTCCTTGGAACTCGGCTGCTGGGCTTGTTGCCGTCCCGTAGTAGGGGAGCATATCCCTTGTCCTGACCTGTCTGGGGAAGTTTCTATCTAAGTAAACTGTAGGAACCCTGCCCTCTGTACTGACGTGGCTCCTTGGAACTCGGCTGCTGGGCTTGTTGCCGTCCCGTAGTAGGGGAGCATATCCCTTGTCCTGACCTGTCTAGGGAAGTTTCTATCCAAGTAAACTGTAGGAACCCTGCCCTCTGTACTGTCGTGGCTCCTTGGAACTCGGCTGCTGGGCTTGTTGCCGTCCCGTAGTAGGGGAGCATATCCCTTGTCCTGACCTGTCTGGGGAAGTTTCTATCTAAGTAAACTGTAGGAACCCTGCCCTCTGTACTGACGTGGCTCCTTGGAACTCGGCTGCTGGGCTTGTTGCCGTCCCGTAGTAGGGGAGCATATCCCTTGTCCTGACCTGTCTAGGGAAGTTTCCATCCAAGTAAATTGTAGGAACACTGCCCTCTGTACTGACGTGGCTCCTTGGAACTCGGTTGCTGGGCTTGTTGCCGTCCCGTAGTAGGGGAGCATATCCCTTGTCCTGACCTGTCTGGGGAAGTTTCTATCCAAGTAAACTGTAGGAACCCTGCCCTCTGTACTGTCATGGCTCCTTGGAACTCGGCTGCTGGGCTTGTTGCCGTCCCGTAGTAGGGGAGCATATCCCTTGTCCTGACCTGTCCAAGTAAACTGTAAGAACCCTGCCCTCTGTACTGTCGTGGCTCCTTGGGTTGGTCACTCTCTATCTCCTTCACCTCATCCTTCCTTCCGGGGGTGCCCCCCTTGGTAGCATAGGCACAATGATGGCCTACGTAAAAACCCCTCCGTAGTGAAATTCTAATCCTACTCAACATTTGTCTTCCAGGATAATGGAAGAAGAGGCTATAGCTCGCAAACGAATTTGTGGAGAAGGATAGTAATTTTTGGGTTAATGTGTTATTTATGAACGAAAATAAATTGGATATATTTTATGATGATGGGCGCATTTTGGTTTGGAGAAAGCCTAATAGAGAGTTTGAGCAGAAGAACGTATCAAGCTGTAATGCATGGAGCTGGTGGGGCTGTATGGCTGAACGAGTTTAGGAGAATTGTTGTCATGGAAGGAAATATGAAGTACTTGAATGTACTAAACGAAAATGTTAAGAATAGCACAGAAAATTAATCGTTTCTTGGGAGTATCACCTTCAACAAAACAACGACTCCAAACATACAGCTCAAGTTGTTCGTCTGTGGTCGCCATACAACATCCCCCACACCTCCATAGTCTTCTGATAGTAACCCCATCGAACATCTGTGGGAGGAATTATTGACCAGGATGAAGAACCATCCTTCAAAAAGCAAAACTCGATTGAAACTACTGGTACAAATGGAATGGCGCCAAAGAAATCACAAAGAACTTAGTACACTCCATGCCCCATAGATTAAAGAGATAATATACCTACAAGAAAGGCAAGCAAACTCGCTACATGAAAATCATTTCTACGTTCTTTATAAACTGACAAGAGAATGTGTCCTGCCAAATATTTCCATTCGTAGAGGACATATAGTTTATTTTCTACAATTATATAAGAAATACTTTTGTTCAAGTTGTACGTTTATGTGCCATGTATAGCTCTAGTTCAGCCCATTTTTCCCATGTACCATATAAATAATACAACAAACAAATATGCACAGAATTTTTCTCGGTACGAATACTATTGTCCCTGACCTAAATATTCTGCACATGGACTATTTTCCTATAACGGAACTAGCCTAAAGGACGAAGATACAAAGGTTATTTTCATAAAGTGTCGATACTAAGGCAGCCAGATGGGCAGAGTAACGGTTGCTCTCCCCACCGCAGAAGCCGGTAGACAAACTACCTGCTCGCTGCATCTTGGCCTTGTCCCCCAGATAGAATCTTCAAGACAGGAAGAAAGGTACGGGCGGTCAAGGACGGTGCACCTGTGTACTGTGTTTCGTTATTGGTGTATGTCTGTGTCGTGTGTGTGAAGGCGTGTCTACTTGTGTATGGATATTGTCCTATCTACTCTAAGGTATATCTTACTCATACATTTATTTTCATAGCTAATTATTGCATGGGTCCATTCCGATACTAAAATGCTATCTACGTCTGCCTGTTAAGTTCGTACATACCGCGATCAGTTTGGCACACAAGGTTGTCCAATAAATAATTCAAGTTTTATTATTGCTCGATCTGAATAACGTTCGTGAATCTGTGGAACACATATTTGGTTGGTGGTCCCATGGATTTTGAAGTTGATGACTTTTATTTACAATAATAATAATAATAATAATAATAATAATAATAATAATAATAATAATAATAATAATAATAATAATAATAATAATAATAATAATAATAATAATAATAATAATAATAATAATAATAATAATAATAATAATAATAATAATAATAATAATAATAATAATAATAATAATAATAATAATAATAATAATAATAATAATAATAATAATAATAATAATAATAATAATAATAATAATAATAATAATAATAATAATAATAATAATAATAATAATAATAATAATAATAATAATAATAATAATAATAATAATAATAATAATAATAATAATAATAATAATAATAATAATAATAATAATAATAATAATAATAATAATAATAATAATAATAATAATAATAATAATAATAATAATAATAATAATAATAATAATAATAATAATAATAATAATAATAATAATAATAATAATAATAATAATAATAATAATAATAATAATAATAATAATAATAATAATAATATAATAAAACTAGTTTTCTTGTATTTAACACCAGTGACACTAAGGAAAAATAATGACAAGCATACAGCGTCTTAGAACAACTACTGGTACAGACTATCTCTAGATATGTAGGACTTTCATATAATCAAAATTCAATCCCATCGTGGTTCATTATCACCTTACCATATTGAACTAAAATCGACTTGAGTCTCCATTCCGATTTTTTACGTCCTCCAAACGTTAAGTCATGTCGGACGATGAATGAAATGATGTTCAAATGAGTGCAGGGTACATAGAGCTTAGGGTTACCAGAGATTCATCTTTCAGGATAAGGGAAAACCACCAATGTTAAGTCATATCGGACGATGAATGAAAAGATGTTCAAATGAGTACAGGGTACATAGAGCTTAGGGTTACCAGAGATTCATCTTTCAGGATAAGGGAAAACCTCCAACGTTAAGTCATATCGGACGATGAATGAAATGATGTTCAAATAAGTACAGCGTACATAGAGCTTAGAGTTACCAGACATCCATTTTTCAACATAAGGTAAAACCTCCAACGTTGTCTTATCATAAGCCCGGGTGAATCGGAACAATATTTTGAAGATCTTTCACAAAAGACCTATTTGTCACGTAAATATGAAAGCTTTTGCTTTATATTTAAGCCTGCACGTTCTAGATTATGTTAAATTTTAAGAATTTTGATGCAGATTTTTCTGTATAGTTCATGTTTCTTTTTCATTTTAATTCCGAGCGGAAACTAATCCTAATTCGTCCGCAATAGGATTGGCATAGGATTGGCATTTGAGTACATAATGTAATGATGAGAACAAAAGAACACATTTCTGCACTTGTATATGAATTGCATCAGCCCACACAGATTTCGTGGTAACATTTGAACATCACTTCATCGTCCGATATGATTACCTTAATCCGCTTCGTCCGCTCTTGTAGCGGGATTTATTTTTGTCCGTTGGCAGCACTGATTAAGTAACTATCATAACAACAAGGACGATTATGGATGTCAAAAAGTCTGTATTTTGTTATTGTACAAGTTTCTGCAGCAATTTCAATACTCATTCGTTATACTCGTAAATCTATCTTAAAAAACTTGAAAAATAACAAAATGCCAGAAATAGAGCAATGACATAGCTCGTTTCAGTGAAAGATGCTTAGACAGAAAAACACAATCGTATTACACAGTCAACTGGCTCAGGTAATTAACATCTCCGTTCCAACACAGTACACTATCGTCCTCTAGGGAGTAGATTTTGAAAAAATAGTTTTTTGCTTAGAAATGAAATTTCACTTGATTATTTAAGCTAATGGAGCGCCTACAAAATCTTGCAAGACCATCTATATTTTGTCAAAAATAAACGTAGAAACTCGATTATTGGGAACTTAACAAAGGAAGAGCGAGTTGATGTCTCTGACATTGACCATGGAGCAATAACACAGCCAGATTTGGTCTGCCTTTTGTTTTTACTACTCGTTCAGTAGTTTTGTTTACGTTGGTTACTGATTATATATTGACCTCACTTGAGTGACAAGAATACACGAGTAACTTGGCTCCAAAATGGTAAACTCTAAGTCATTCTACGCCATAAATATCCGTATTAAACTGTCTTTTTCGATGTTTTCATTCTTGTTTGCAGAGCAAACAGCATAAACTCGATTCAAAATTTCACACACGTCACAGAATTGTTCCCTCAGTTAAACATGATTAACTCTCCGCAGCACAAGTAGTTTGCAGTTCCACAATTGTGTCTAGTAAGTGCTACTCTGGATTGCGAAGACATGTACAGTCCTGTCTTTACTTGTCAAAGAAAAATTCCATTAGAAACATCCGCACGTCACATAATGCTATCATCTTTATATAAAACAAACTGACTTGACTTTCTTACCTAGCATCTATGTAGGTGTCTACTGTGTGTATAAACTTCTGCACCCAGTTTTAAAATTGTATCAGTGCTTTTCATAATGTTTTTTCGGTGTTTTTTTTTTATTTTGTTCATTTTTTGTCCTTCAATGTTTAAGTTAACTCTTTAGGTATCGTAAGTAGTAATTTTTGAATGTTGTCAAAGAAATAAGTGGCTATTGTGTAAGTCAAACCATAATCCAAAATTTGTAGGGACAAATCGCCAAACCGCGGACTACACTAGCAATGTAATAAAATCCCCAAATCTTAAACGCTTCCTATCAGATCCGAAAGCTGAATCAGATGGAAGTGGACCATTCAGTTATGAAGTCATCCAAGGGTGTAACAATTCCAAGCAAGGCGGAAGTTAACGGTTTAATTGACTAATACTACTTAGAAAATGGATATCAGTCATAGAGGCTAACTTCGCCCAGGGCAAGGCACTTTGAGGAAGTCAGTGACACTACGTATTGTACACATAGCCCTTCCTCCACCCGCTAGCTTGGGAAACCAGCGACTTTGCGAACATTTCACCTTGTATCTCACACCTCAGCTCTGTTTACCAAGCAGGATGACAGACAGTTTCGTCTGTGGCCCATATTCGGAAGGCCCGGTTCGATTCCCATAAAAGCTTGGAGTTTGCAAGGTTTGGTGGTAATGTTCAAGTTAACAAAAATCATAGTGGATGGCCTTATTTATTAACCTGGCAACAAGTTTTAGTGTTCGTGGTAACTTTTCTACGTGAATGCGACTTTACGATGCGGAAAGGCTCCTACGTCCATCGCCGACACTTCCGAACCTAAAAAGACGGAATTGAAAGGAAAGTGAAATAAACTGAAAATGAATTTCTGAAATGGAGAGCGTTTAATTCCTTCCTTTACGTTCTGGAGGTGCAAAGAAATTAGAATATCAAAGCCACCATATAGGGATGAGCTCTTTGACTATTGCATAAGCCTAATATTTGCTGTTCCCATTTCACGTAAAGTATATGTGTAATAATATTCCTTTACCAATATTCATCTCACGCGAAGTGGACTAAAGAGTAAGTGTTTCTAAGAATGAACGAGTAGTGTAGTCATTAGACAGAGCCAGAAGTTTTTTATATATTCGAGGAATACTGTCTTCTAGTTTATATTAACCTAAGCACGGGCGGCTCGAATTAGTTTTACAAAATCTGTTCCCCTGTGACGATATTGTATTGTTTTGTTGGAACGAAGAAGTTAACTACCTGAGACAGCTGACTGTATAATACGATTGTGTTCTGTCTAAGTGACAAATCGAGCTTCTTTTACGGAAACGAGGTATGTCATTGCTCCATTTACGGCATTTTATTAATTTTTACTTCGTTTAAGATAAATTTATAACGAATGTGCATTGAAATTGCTGCAGAAACTTGTACAATAAGAAAATACAGACTTTCTGACATCCATAATCGTCCTTGTTGTTATGATAGTTATTTAATCAGTGCTGCCAACGGACAAAAATAAATCCCGCTACAAGAGCGGACGAAGCGGATTAAGGTAAGTCATATCGGACGATGAAGTGATGCTCAAATGTTACCACGAAATCTGTGTGGACTGACGCAATTCATATACAAGTGTAGAAATGTGTTCTTTTGTTCTCATCATTACATTATGTACTCAAATTGAATGTTCCATTCTGATTGGTCCGCTATGCCAATCCTATTGCAGGCGATTAGTATTAGTTTCCGCTCGGAATAAAAATAAAAACGGAAGTACACAGAAAATACTTAACTTTTAACATAATCTACAATGTCTAGACTTCACTATAAAGTAAAAGCTTTAATATTTAAATGACAAATAGGACTTTAGTGAAAGATTTTCAAAATGTTGATCCAATTTACCATCATTTAACGTAATCTAGAATGTTCAGACATTAGTACATGACGGGAATATCCATGGAGTCCCTGAAAATCCAAGAATGATGCAATTCCTAATATTCTGTAAAATGACTGTTCTGTTTGAACATGTAATTAAAAGACTGAAGTAGAATAATTGGCGAAAGTGTTCTCAGTCAAAAAGAAAATTATTTGAAATTCTAAACCTTGAGACAGTGACATATTGACAGAAGGCATTTTTATCGGGAGACACAAGATATTTAATATTGTAGTTCGATCATTTATTTTATTTTCTATATAATACTGAAGTTTGTGTAATATGAAATGGGGTCACCTGGATTCTGTTTATCTCACTACACGTTTGTGGTTACATGTCTTTTAGAAAGAGGATTCAAATCAGTGTTGAGGAAGCTTCAAGACAAATAGCTAAAGGGATAAAGTGACGCAGTGGTGAATCACTGTAGTAGTAGTTCTCTTTTCCTCATTGTGATTCAGCTTTCAACAAGACCGAAACATGGTCAACCATAATGAGAATTCCGTTTCCTTTCCTAGAACAGATGACGGCAATTTGCAAATCTTTTCTTAAATATGGTTCGGTTTTCCAATATTTTTTCTATAATTATAAACTATCGCCATCTATTAGTTTTTGGCGCATTTCACTTTCTCTATCATCTATAGAATATGTAGAGACAGTATTGCATTCCACCCAAAAAAAGATCAACTATCGCAGATAGATAAAGCCTTACTACACAACAAATGTAGATCAATTCAGGCACTGAGATTCAGAAGTTGTTAAGTCAATGTTTTTGAGAAATCCTGTTAAACACAAATAAGCACTCTGCATACCAGTTCTGTAGTAGTGGTAAAAGATTTGCGGATCAGAAGATGTTAGGTCGAATATATTCTGGCCCTAGCATGTTGAATGGGCATCAATTTTAGAAACAAAAGTGGTTAAGTCAGCATTTTCGAGTTAGACGTTGTTAAGTCAAGTAGTTGCCGCATTAGACGTTTGGTGGTGCAAGCTCTTTGATATTAGCTGTTCATTTAGACATTCCTCAAGTGCGCTTTCAGAAAGTTTATCTGTACTTCTCGATACCAGGACACTCTTTCATGCCTATTGACAGAATTTTTGGCAATATTGAGGATAAGAAGAAACATCAATGGCTAAAGTCTTAGTCCCTTCCATATGGGTGAAACTGATCAAAGATTCACTACAGAAGAAACCCATTGATGTTGTCCACCGACCGATAACGGGGGACATGATGGCACTCCAGTCGTTAAAGTTTCTGACTTCAAAGATGCCCTCGACCATTACCTTTAAGAAGTGACCCTGAATTCACTTTAATCCGGGATCTGTATTTCCAAAGAGGGTGTGTAACAGAAGTTAGTCACCAATGTCTTCCTCACTTTATCGTCCCGAGTCTCTTTTGAGGAGAGTAGTGAGGTTGTTAGTCTTACACAAGACATGTGATAGTGTGAAAAACACACCAGATAGGCCTCGGAAGATTAAGAAAGCAAAATATGACGATGTTCTTTCACTGCTGGAACATATCACTCTGCCAGAAGGTACCACATTTTATGACACAATGACATATGGAAGTGATGTAGTAGAGATGGAGTGATGCTTTGATGACAATGTTGTATGTCAATCCATGAAGTGCATAGTAGAAATTTATTGATAAAAATAAAGTAATAGTTTATCCATGGCTACTTTTTTATTTTTTCCCGTCCTCCAACGTTAAGTCATATCGGACGATGAATGGAATTGGTGAAATGGTTCTGAAATGAGTCCAGGGTCCATAGAGCTTAGAGTTACCCGACATTCGTCTTTCAGGATAAGGGAAAAACCCCGGAGAAAACATTATCCAGGCAACTCATTCTGAGCGAGATTCGAACTCGGGACCTCTTGAACGTGAGGCAGACACGCTACTACCACGCTACCGAGGCGCGCTATCCATAACTACATATTATAATATTGTATAATGGAGAAACTCTAACATTAAGAATAAGAAGCTGTTAAGTCGAGTGACTTACAACTTTTCATCCGTTTTAAATTAAAAGTTGTTAAGTCCTAATTATAAAATATCCTGTCACACATGCTACATATGTCAAACCGTGAGAAACACTTCAACACAATACTGTGCACCTCCAAGTGGTCCCATCACATAACATTCTTTCATTTGTATTACTATTTTGGTATTTAAAATTAATTTTGAAAACTCTGAGCCGCTCTCCTGCACAACTTTGAAACAGTGACTTAGCAACTTCTGCTTCTGAGTGCTTCAATTCATGTCACATTCTATCTTTTTTGTGAAGCTAATTACTTTCGAGATATTGCTTGTTATTGATTGAATCTTCAAATACCTAAACTTTTTTCTAACAGGAAGCCGATATTCATATTTTTTTGTCCTAGATATGAAAAGATCAAGCCATCACATACCAAACATTGTATAAAATATTTGACTGTCCCTTACGCCTGCTCTATTGTCTTATTCCCACTGTAGGTATTAAGACGATTTAGAAATGCTATAGATACTTGTAGCAAGCGAAAACAGTTTTGACCGTTGGATAAACTCCAAGTGTATAATGAGTTCGGCGTAAACTCAAACGACGTTTGGCGTAGACAATCTGCTTAACAGTACAACGTCCTCTTTCTCTATAATACAACTCCCACATTTGTAGCTGACAGAAAGTATCAAAGTACGTAGGCGGTGGTGAGCATTTTTAAAATGGTATGTCTCTAAAAGTAAATAAAACTTTGTTAGCTAGAGTCGGAGTGAAAAATTCAAAGCCATAACCGGGATTTGAACCACGGATGATTAGGTACAATACGTCACAGGTTTTGGTGCCTAATCTCCTCCGTAGTAATCCTAATTCTAATCCTAGATACGATTACTGATGAATGGTTTTAAACAATCCTTGCAAGCATTAAATAATTACTGTAAAGGATGGAGTTTAAAAGTAAACTGGGATAAAACATAGATCATAGTATTAAAAAAGGGAGCAAAATTGAGCAAATATGAAAAATGGAATTTAGATTAGGGAGAAAATGCGTTTATTTAGGAGTTAAAATAGG
Organism: Mantis religiosa; assembly: GCA_030765055.1. Classification (NCBI taxonomy): domain Eukaryota; kingdom Metazoa; phylum Arthropoda; class Insecta; order Mantodea; family Mantidae; genus Mantis; species Mantis religiosa. Next base: position 215,656,777 of record CM060952.1, read on the forward strand.
TAGCAGTGGAAATTGTGGAAAAACGAAAGGATTTTGCTTTGACGAAAGGAAAAGGAGTTTTTTCAGCCATTAGAAGCTGCAAATATAAAGTACCTAATATAAATATTAAACGGTTAGGGGGATTAGAAGGAGAATGCTGCAGAGAAATGCAACTGTTACGCAGGTAGCGCAAGTAGAAATGGACAGAGTGGCAAGTAAAGGGCATTGACGTTTTGATATAGAATATAGAATCTTGGAAGATATGAATTTGTTAAATATATCAAGAGTAATGTCTAAAGAACAAAGGATGGATAGACTGTCTTCGAGGAATGGGTTAGTGGAAATTTAGAGGATAAGAGAAAATAACATAAAATATAAACTCGAGTGCATCTACCGCCAGGGCATATCCTCACAGAGTGAAGACCGCACCCCTCTAACGACCAGGGAGTTACCCAGCTGTCCCGAAAGGGCGCCCGGCGCCTCCGTGGGGCTTTCCATAGGGCAAGACCTAGAGGCTAACAGGCACCCCCCCCCCATCTGGTCCTGTGGACTCAAGACGGGATGGAAGTGGATACGCCACTTAGGCGCGCCAACTCCAAAACGGGAAGGCTATCGATAAGACCTCGGTGGGGTCGCCTGGTGATCTAGCACACCTTCTACTAGCTATACTGGCGCGGGAATATATGGCTTCCCTCAACCCCATCAGGAGACGTACCCGATGTTCCACGGGTATCGGGAACCACAGCCCCCTCGAGTCCAACCCAATCTGAACAACTCCCAATCAGGGAGGGGCTCGAATGTTCGGCCCGAGGTTCCTCCAGTAACGTCAGAGGTACCACGAGTGCTAGGGGTCCGCAGAGCCCGCACCACAGCTGAAGGGGACGGATCCTTTCCCCTACGGGGGAAAATAACATGAATAATTTCTGGAGATCCAGAAGAAAAAGATTCGTAGACCTAGAAATTCAAAATATATTTAGTCTGGTACATAGACATGACGAATGAAGGGCGAGAAGGCATTGCACGGGAGGCGGTTAAAAGGTTCAAGGAAAGGTATAATATATATGACGGAAATGAGGACATGGAACATTTAATATTCAAATGTAAAGGGAGGAAGTTTGGAGAAATGGTTCAAGTTAGTCAGAAATATAGCTGTAGCTAAAATGTTTCAAAAAGACCGTAAGAAGATTGGACAATTCTTACGTGAGCTGAAAAACAGGTTATGGGCAGTAAATAGAGTCAAATAAGAAAGCATAAACTAATTAGAATTAAGGAACCATTGTAAAATATGAGTAAGACTAGTACAGAGCCAGTGTCGAACTTCGGCCACACTCACTTGTACATAGCTTAACATAAATAAATAAATAAATATCTCTAGAGTTGCAAACCACTTTATGCACATGACCTGGTGATTCTACCGCTGGCGCCTGAAGCTTATATGTACCGTTGTTCCACTGGAGAGCAAGTGACAGACCATTCCATCTAACAGTTACACCTGTTCACCTACTTTCTGTTAATATATAGTGGAATCAATCAGATAATAATCCTGCAAATAAAAGGATGGAATAATACTAAAGGGAGAGGATAGCATTATCAGTTCATAACACGTTCTGCGTGGCCGTACATGAGCAGACGATTTCAACGATTATGTTGTTTTGCTTGAAAGGGATTCCCTGGATACTAGGAAGCTTCATTGCATCCGCCGATACCCTTTCAGCGGATCAGTGTCGCTTGTACTAGAACCCACAGCGAAGCTTCAATCTGCAACTACCTCGCCTCAGCCCAAAACACGATGAGTTCCTGACCCTGTTCCAATTTTCAGCAAAGGGACAGCGTTACCTTGCGACTTTGAATTTACAAGGTTTTCGCTTTAAAACTAAAATCACCTCTCACCCTGTTTATGATCATTACCCGGTAACAGAGGGAGTGGTCATATTTACAGGCCGCCATGCCACATGGCCGAAGTGTCATTCGTAATATTTATCTTAACATAGGCAACCTCTAAGTCTGTCAGGTAAATGGAGGGAAAAAAATACTGCGACTTTGTGGGTTCGTAGAATTGAAAGTCTAGCCTCAAACTGCTCTTTACTTCAGTGAAAATACACTTTGTAAACCTCTTACAGGCTCTAAAATGACGTAACATACACCAACGCAGTCTCTCGTTGCTTTACCACACGTAAACAAACAGAACTATTCTCTTGCGGTACACTTCAAAGGTCCACTACACAATTACCAGTTCTCAACTCGCTTTGACTGCCGCGGCACTTTTATATCTCCAGTCACTGTTTCTAGAAATTAGTGGAACGCTCGGTAACAATCGAGACCAATACTGCGACTTTGTGGGTTCGTAGAATTGAAAGTCTAGCCTCAAACTGCTCTTTACTTCAGTGAAAATACACTTTGTAAACCCCTTACAGGCTCTAAAATGACGTAACATACACCAACGCAGTCTCTCGTTGCTTTACCACACGTAAACAAACAGAACTATTCTCTTGCGGTACACTTCAAAGGTCCACTACACAATTACCAGTTCTCAACTCGCTTTGACTGCCGCGGCACTTTTATATCTCCAGTCACTGTTTCTAGAAATTAGTGGAACGCTCGGTAACAATCGAGACCAAACTTCCAAACATCGATCTGTCTCTTTCGCACCCGCCGGCTGCGGCTGGTCATGAGAATTAAAACGAAATTGAGGAAAGTAAGTTGGTATTGTCTCCACTACTTTAATGTTATATTTTATAGGCACATGTTGCTAAGAAGAAACACACCCTCAGCATAGTATGTAGTACTAATTATGAGTAAAACTGCCTATATTGTTAAAATCTCGTTGTTTTACCATAAGGCTGAAGTAACTTTAGAATGACGAAAGGTGATTCATTAACTATCGCTAAAAATTGCATATCATAGGTTTGCCATAATAATGACCTACCAGACTATTAACAAGCTATTTGTAATGCGACATGGAAAAGTGAAAAGTTGGAATGTGTACCTATAACGGAGCGTTATTATCGTAAGCGGTTTGTGGTCCCAGTGACCTACCTACACACAAACCACTCCCAGGTTTGGCGATAACTGTACCTACCTGCCTCCTTGACCATGAAATTGCATATTCCTCCAGTCACAGCTACCAATATTTATATGTACGTATGTGTATGTATATATGTATGCATTATGTATGCGTGTATGTATGTATGCATGTATGGTGTATTATGTATGCATGTATGTATCTATGTATGCATTATGTATGGTGTATTATGTACGTATGATGTATAATGTATGTGTCTGTATGTATGAATGTATGTATGATGTATTATGTATGTGTATGTATAAATGCATGTACGTATTTATGTATGAATGTATGTATGCATGTATGTATGGTGTATTATGTATGTATGTCTGTATGTATATATGTATGAATGCATGTTTGTATGTAGGTATGTATGTACGGATGTATATTGCATGTGTCTACATATGTATGCATGTATGAATGAATATATGCATGTGTATATGTATGTGTGTATATATGTACAGTATTATAGCATACCCTTTCACAATGTACTGTTACACATTTCTCTTACATTCTCGTATTATTACAGTTTTGAGTTGTACTTCTTGTTCATTCTGTTAGCTTCTTGCGACTCCTACAGCTTTACAAAGATCTTACTTATTCATTATATGCGCCATTTTTGTTTCTTGTTATTGATTTTGTAAATTGGTAGAAAGCTCTTAGGTAATTGACTAGTCAGTTGTCTCAAGTCTTACTTATCTCCTCTTCCTCCTTCTAAGGATGCGAGTTAAATATTTTAATGAAACTACACCGGTATAGAAAAACGTTACTATTTTGAATAAAAGATCCACCTTGAGTTTAAGATATTTTCATGACAAATTAATCCCTCGGGAAGAACCTCTGAAGTCCTCTTTATTCTGAAATGTTGGTAAACCCTAAGAGTACTCACAAGTACACAAATTATTGCTATGCTTTGGGGGAGGGGTCTGTATACATATCCGTTATTAATGGTTTGAATTATTCCTTTTTATGTGCCCTGAGTATACAAAGAGAATGTATTGTCAGAGTTTCTCTTGGCTACCGTTTCCAAAAAGATTTGGCTGTCGCTTTACCCTACTGGTTTCTCTTATTTCTATCGTTTCTGTAGGAAAATCTTTATGTGTATGAGTTTGTTACGTGTTTGTAAACCGTAGCACCGATTCCCCCCAAACTTGACAAACAAAACCCTTAATACAAGGCGAAAGTCACTCCTTACCTGATCGTCCTCAGTAAGCTAGGGTTAAGTCGCTAGTTCATGTAGCTTCCAAACTGCTCCTTATGCCAAGATACTACTGACTCCATGGCTGTGGATACATGAAGAGCGATAAACTCTACGAATCCAACATCAGTCATTCTTCTCTGGGTCAAAGGTCACGCAAGACTTAGGGACAACAAGAGAGCAGACTGCAGCCAGCTACAAATCCTCGATCGACTATACTGCAGTTTCACTGTCCAGGAGCAAACAATTACTCAAATACTACTACATCAAACTTTGGAATGGACTCGACTCCAGAACTGTTACCCACAACTACGATATACCACAGGCTCTTCATATGCTTTTGGCCAGACCATATTCTCACCCAATTTCCAACTTTTGATCCCACCTATTTAAAATTAACAAAACAACGTCGCCAAAATGGAACTACAGACGGCTCTGCATGCATGTATTAACGAAGTGCTCGCAGACCAGCTGTAGTCGAGATAACTCCTCTATCACTTGGACCTACTTCGTCAAGAACGTCCTCCACTCCTTGATAGAAGGAGTTATAAATACCAGGTTTTTGATAGTATGACTCTAAGTTGTCTCTGAGTACTCCATTATCTCGTTTAAATACGCATACACTAACCCAGGTGTTGTAACTTATACTAAATTTCGATGGACCCTGTCATTCGGTTCATTTATACACTCTAATCTAGGTGCTGTAACACAACACAGAATAAATTTCGACTACACCCTCTCGTCCGGTTCAGATACACATGCAAACCTAGATGCTGTAACCTAACTTTAGGCAAACGGGCATCCCGGAGCTCACCGCGGGATACAATGAGGCTATAACCTCCTACACCTATGGGAAGAGTCCTTTGGTGTGGTCGCTGTAACTCAGACTTCTGTCCAATTTCACTCCTAGTTAGGTGATGGAGTTTCCTCATTCCAAAAGTAAATATGGGGCCCTCGGTGGGGATGTGGCGTTTAGTGAAGGATGTCTCTTTTCCGGGTTAACGGTTATTTGCCAGCACGGATACCACTCTTGGGCGAGACGGAGGTGGTCTGTATGCGGTTGAAGGCTTTGAGTTGACCAGAAGCAATCTGGGCCATCTTCACGTGTGGTTGATTTGAGATCTAATGCCCCAGTTTGAAATGTGTTTTATATCCCTTGTGTCTAACACGTCAGTTAAGAGATTTCGTTCATACTGTGCTGTATAGTTGACGGCCCGGAAAGACGAATCAGTTGGAACAAAGCAATAAACTTGAATAAGCTTATTCGCTAAGAGGGAACTTCCTTATATTATAGGTGCTGATCTCTGAAAGGACAACAGGGAAGTCGTAGCCATGATCAAGTGGTGGCTTCCCGTGTTGCTGTGTTTCACCGCAGTATTTGCATTACCCTTTCCTGCGGATGAAGTCGAATCGGATGATTCCAGGCGAGTTTTGGGTTCCAGGTGAGTAAATGTTTCCTATTGATTCATATTGACAATTCTTGAAACCAAAATATATTAATAGTCGACAATTCTGTGTTACAGTGTCGTCACGTCGGTGTCTGTAATCATGGACCTAGGAAATGGAACTAAGAAATATTTTGCTGATGCCGCTGGAAAGCCACTGCCCAAGCCCACGGCTGCTGCTCATGTGGGAAGCCCCGCACAACTCCTAAATCCTGATCGCTATGAATTTTATACGTTCGACGAGTCCGGCGATCTAGTTAAGCGGCTTATGACGCTTGATGAAATACAGGGCATCATCGCGAATGGAGAAGGCGAATTTACAGACGAGCTCCCTCTGCAGACCAAACCGAACTACTACCACCAAAAGTTGCCAGGTGAAATGGAATCTATAATGGCGTCGGATAAAACTGAAGAGCAGACTATGGATATGGGTGAGCTGTCTCCAAGTATACCTGGAGTAAAAGATGTAGTACTTAGTGTGCAAAATGTTCTAAAAGAGGAACTATCAAAAAATCAACTGAAGCCTCCAAAGCCGGTGGTAGCTCCTTTGCCACCGTCTACAATAAGTTCACCAGATTCCTCTTGGACAATGATCATCAGCGCTCCTGTAGATCAGACCATGCAGTCGTCTCCAATTCCAAACACTGCAGCCACGACTACCGTACAGCCCTCAAAATTCAATGCTACTATCGAACATGCTAGTAACACTGAGCCCACAAAGGCGCAAACGTCGAAACCTATTGCTGCTGCAGAAGAATCTTACCAAACTACCAATAACACCAGAATCACAACTCCACGACCTCATAAGCCCAGCGTAGTTTCGGTGGAATCATTTCCAGCTGTCAATAATATCACTACCGGGAAACCTCAAAAAGTGAGTGCAACTTTGGCAGAATTTACTCCAGCTGCTAGTAATATTAGGAATTCAACAGTTCAACCGAATACTACTTCAACCAAAACATCGTCGACCGTCAGTAATTTAAGGATTACAACGATGTCACCTCAGAAAAGCAATGTTACCTCAACCCAGTCACCACAAGTTGTCACTAAGGTTAAAACAACGACTGTGCAACCTCCGAAATTCATTTCTACTTCTACTGCCAGTATCACCAAAACCACAAACCCTGAACCACAGATATCCAATGCTACTTTGACTGAATCATTTGCAGCTACCACCAAAAATTATTCCGAAACCTCATCTCAGAAATACGATAGTACGTCTGGTGCTAGTGATATAAAAATAACGACTATACGACCTCAGAAACCCACTGCAACCACTACCCAAACGAACATACTTGCAAGTAATATTCGAATTACAACGTTGCAGCCTGAGTTATCCAGTTCTACGTCTGTCCAGTCATCCTCAATTGCTAGTAATGAGATAACCACAAGTATGCGTCCTCAAAGTCCCAGTTCTGCTTCAACAGAATCATCTACAGTTGCCACTACTAACGTGCAAACTCAAAAACTTACTGCTACTTCCGCCGAATCAACCCCAGCTGCCAGTAATGTCAAGCTCACGACTGCACAACCTCAAGAAACTAGCGTTACTTCGGTTAAATTAAGTACAGTTGGCAGTAATATCAGAACTACGACTCCACAAACTCAAACGATCAGTCCTACTTCCGAACCAGCTGCCAATTATGTCAAAACTACAACTGTTCAATCTCAGAAAACTAGCACAACCTTAAGTGAACCGTCTGCAGCGACTACTTACGTCAAAATTGCTACTGTTGAACCTCAGAAAACAAATATGTCTTCGGCAGAGTCATCTCCAGCTAATACTAATAAGACGCATTCTAAAAAACCCATTGTTACTAATGTTGGAACATCTTCAGCTGCCAACAACATCAGAGTTACAACTACACAACCTCAGAAACTCAATGAAGCTGCGACCGAAATAGCTCCAAACGGCAGCAATATCGGAACCACGACAACCCAATCTGAGAAACCCAATGTCTCTTCAGCCGAATCATCTCCAGCTGCCAGTAATGTTATAAATAGCAGTGTTCCACCTGAGAAAGCGACTTCAAACGAATTACCTGCAGTTGCCACTAATGTCAAAACCACAACTGTGCCACCTAAGAAACACACTGCTGCTTCCACTCTTTCCTCTTCAGCTTACAGTACAATCAAAACAACCACCTTTAAACCTCAGAAGTATACTGTCAGTTCTAGCCAATCAAACGCAACTGACGTTAATCTCAAGACCGTGGCCGTACAGCCACAAATTGCTGGCAGTACCTCTGTACCAGTTGTGGACACCCAATCTCTGCCTGTTTCCAATAAAACAAAACCTCAGAAGCTGGGCACTGTTCCTGCAATGACAGCTTCCTCAGCAGTGATTTCTGAGTCCAGCCCCAAGCCTGGCACTGCTTCTCTTGGACAAACAGGTATAACAGCTGCTGTCAAAAACATCTCTTCCACAACTACTCCAATACCTACAGACAGAGTTACATCAGATAAACCAACCCATGAAAATGTAGACGAACTTACCACAACGCTTAACGAACTAGTTACACCAGCATTTAATAGTCAACAACCAGGGTCTGTTACAACCGAAGGAAACATGGCTGCTACAATTGCTTATAATGAGATTGATTCTCTGCCAACTTCAGATGTCATTGCTCAATTGTCTGATGATAATGAAGACATAGCTGCTGCTCAAGAGTTTATCAAGTTATTTACGCCTTCTCACTCTAGTTCTTTTGAAGTGAATACAGAAGAGAATAAAGTTGAAAGCACGTTTTTGAATGTCTCAGATCAAACAACCACTAGTACCACCACTGCTGCTCCTACTACTGCTGCAAATATTTCATACTACCACAGTAATGTAACTGGGACATTCCTTTCAATCACTAAAACGACTGCTCAAGCTACCACCACAGACCAGCCAAATCCTAATGTGGAGTCTGTATCAGTTCCTGTAAGCTCAGCATCCCCAATCATAGCTTCATCAAAAGTGCCTTTGGAAAGTGTTAATGATCCAGTGACACAATCTGTGACAGTAAAACCTACCACTTTACCCAATATAAACTCATCTTACAATATTACAGAAGATAAAAATATGTTAAAAATTGAAGTGTTGAGATTACCAATACCGTCTGCTAGCCAAGTGCCAATTCCTGTCAAAGTGGACAACCCACTTACAACCAAAGATGAAAATCCAAGTAACAGTGAGGATGTAATGGCAGAACTTGCCGATTCCCTTTCTCTTGTACTGAACCAGGTGGGCGGTTCTGTTACAACTATTGATTATGAGGAGCAGATGCTTTTAATTGGCAGTTCTTCTGTAACAGACAGCAGTACGGTAAAAAGCAGTGTAACTACAACAAAGGGGATAGAGAATATCACTTCAGTACCAGATTACAAGGGAACATATCACGGGAATTACGACAACATTATGAACATTAAAGAGATTATGAGTACTGAAGCTAATAAGCAGCAGAATGACATTCAGGGCAATATAAACAATACATCAAACATAAACAACCGAATTTCTGCAGAGAGTTTCACAAGTGAAGTTAAAGTGAAATCTCCTAGCAATAATAATTTAGTTGAGAAATTAGATTCCTCTAAAACAAAGGAAAACTTCGGCAGCAACAAAATTAGTGCAGCTGGGATCAGGAAACCTGTAACTGATCGCTATGAAACTACCACTTTTTCAATTGACCTTAGTGAAGAAGAAAAGAATTTGTCCACAGGTAGTACAGATGCACAAAATGCAATTGATTCAAACAACTTCTTTGTCACAACTACAGAAGATCTTGATTTTTACACAGCAACCACAACAGTTTTGGATGAATCAATTACCGAGAAAATAATTACCGGTTCTCTGAAAAATAGTGAAGGTCAGTATTCCAACAATTATAAGAAGACAGATATTGAGTCAGTGGAAGCAAACAGCTACTCGGAAAGCTCCACGCCTGCAGCGATGGATCAAAGTACTACAGTTGACTTCACAACGACAGATTCAACATACACTACTGATTTTCAGACGGTTGTTCCTCCCACAGTATCAAGTGAAATAAAATTGAATCTTATGGAAGACACAAAAGATGGATCAGTATCAGAAGTAGCTGATATCCCAAAACAATCATCCAAACAAAATATTACTCAAGAAACAACTACTGGGAAAACAGTAGAATCAAATACTTTAGGGATTCAGCTTGAAACTACGGTTCCTGTAATGGATGTAACCCAAGAACAGATTACAGAAAATACAACATTTGCTGTGACATCTTCAGTACCGGCAGTAAATGAAAAGGTTACAAGTAACAAGGAAGATTTACTTGGCTTTACGACATCTACTGAGAAAACTCAGCAACCGTCATCGACAAAACAGCCCTTATCATCAGAAAAACTTACGCCAAATGGCAATAACAAGTTTGATACCAAAGTGCAACTACAGCCAGCTCCCCAAAAGAAACCTGACAATCTCCCGTCGACACAACAGCCAACGCCCTCAGAGGACATTTCAAAACTTACAGCAAATAGCAGTATGTTTGACAACAAAGTGCAACTACAGCCAGCTACCCAAAAGAAACCTGACAATCACCCGTCCATACAAGAACCAACGCCCTCAGAGGACATTTCAAAACTTACGACAAATGGCAATAACAAGTTTGATACCAAAGTGCAACTACAGCCAACTCCCCAAAAGAAACCTGACAATCGCCCATCGATACAACAGCCAACACCCTCAGAGGACACCTTAAAACTTGGTGCAGCAGACACACATAAAGGTGACAATAAAGTACATTCTCAAACAGCTCCTCATCGGCCGTTGACACGAGAACCATCGCCTTCGGAAGATATTCCAAATAAATTTGAAAACAACGTTGAACTAAAGCCGGCACCTCAAGAAAGTTTGGGTCTAGAGATCACATCTAGTAGGTTAGGAGAAGATGTGCGTCAGTTTACAGATCTTTGTAATGAACTTGCTTTCCGTATCTGGGTGTCTACATCAGGTAAAGGTCTTACTGCTACCCGTAGCCTCATTCTCTCACCTTTTGCTGTCACGTCGATGCTTGCAATGGTTTTCCTTGGTGCACGCGGGCCAACTTCGGGACAGATGAATGACATTCTACGTCTGGATGACATGCTTACCTTTAATCCTCATCTTGTATTCAGAAACGTAACGGAATCTATTGCTTTGTCCACAAACCCAGGTGTGGCCACTGCTGCGTTCGTCAGAGAACTATACAGTGACAAGGTAAGCAGTCTAACAACATTATTTTGCTTATGGCACTTTATGATAGGTTACATAACATCAAAATCTGGTTGTGTAATTACAGTACAGTTAGCCAAGAGAGATCGCTCAGGCAGTTTCGTCTGTGGTCCGCATTCAGGAGGTCCAGGTTCAGGCCGACCTACCTGACCAATGGGTTTTATCGAGGGGGTTCCCGGGTAGTCAGGCGAATGCTGGGTAGGTTAATTACATCCCCCAAGTCCCTCCATTTCATCTCCATTATCATTTCACATCATCTCTTATCTGATGGTCTCTTTCAGGGTATAAGTATAGGCGGGTGTCTCCTCGGAGCATGGCAGGATGATATGTTCGTGATAAAAACACCTTTATCCTGCAGTAGAACAGTCTCTGAGCCGGCTTAGTGGGCGGGTAGGATGCCGGATGTACTAACCTCCTGGAACTTAAAAACTCCGGGATGGTGGTCTCTGGTATCTGAACCTGCTTAGTGGCCCGTTTCAGGGGCATGGGGATACTGGTTGTACTAGTCTTGCGGGAATTTTCAAACTAGTCAGTGGTAGAGACCCTGCCCTCTGCACTGACGGCCACCTTCTGCTTCCTCTTGCCTCATCCTTCCCAGGGATGCCCCGCTTGAGGTGTAGGTACAAACTATCAGTCTGCTCGACATGCCAAATCACTTCTGTAATTTGTATCCTATCGTATAGTACACTGCTTACTAATATGTCTGTAATGAGGGTATGTACTTGCTGCTAAATTGCCAGATTATTGCAGCTTTAAGTGAGTTACGTACAATTTACTTTATTAGTATCAAGTGTTAGATCACTTGATAATAGTTGTTAAACCATCAGTGACCTTAGCATATATAACTTAAATAATAGTTCACTTTATGTATCACATTCAAGAGCAACCACCTGTACTAATGTCACACTGCATACAACAAGCACCAAGCCGCTTTTACCCATCTTTTTGTCGCATTCTGCAGTTTTTCAATTTATATATAAATTGTGTGTGGTACTGGTGTGTCAAAGTGAACCTCTGAACTAGCCTAGCACCACTTGGCTATCATTCATGTATCTCATTGTTAACAGGCTCTTATGTTGTCTCAGGGTTCAGAAGATATTTTCTTATCCATACAATGAAACAGGAGCATACAGTAGTCAAACCGATAGTCAAACCTTCTAAGACTGATGGTTATGTGAGGACATCAAAACTTAATTCTCTTTGTATGGCCAGGTCATTAAAATGCAAATAACTACTTCTATTTGATTAAAGTATAAATATAGAAAATTTTAAAGCAAAAACAAAGAACATCTTGAAATACGATTCATCTAAAATTTAATAATTTTTCGCTTCACTGTGGTGTTCCAATACAGTTAAATCTCGAAACATCTTGAAAATTGCTCTCTGCACCAAAACATATTTGACATAAAGATCTGCTATCTTTCTACAGCTTACCAGTTAGTTTTACAAAAGTGGGCTAAAACAAAGAGGACTTCAGAGGCTGCTTCCATGACTATCAGGCTATATATTTAATTTCTCTTAAAGTGTCTTAAATATATAGCATTTCAATTAAAGTCATTAGAGTCATTTTTCAGAAAGTCAAAATTTTTGAAAATTTGTCAATGTAAAGGATAGTTTGAGTGGGTAGGTTGCAGCCTTGGAAGCTGCTGAACTCCAAACCAAATTTGGTTTTTGATCAACTTTTTAATTTAAATTATTCACAGATGTACACAAGCCAGAGAAATGGAGAGACAAATTTCTAAAAATGCCCTTTTCATACAGAGCCTCAAAATGTAAAAGCAAATACTTCCTGTGGATTCAAGATTAAGCTGGGAATGTTTTCCTATTATCCTGCTCAACATTATCATATTTTATATATTTTGGGACCATTAAGAAGATAAATTATACAATTAATATTCACTTTCTCTTAATTATATATATTCTTTATACTATGCAGCTGAATTCCTAACCCCATTTTGTTATGAAGTATACAAACCATTGTTAGTTTATGCTACTATCACATTTAAGTAACTAAGCGAGAACCAACTTTTGCACTTTGCATGAATAAATTCATTTGCTGTTTTAGAAACCCACATCCTTATTTCTGTTCTTAGAGTGATATCATCTGCATACCGGAGTATAAGAAATGTTCAATCTTAAATCATTTACATATTAATATTAACTCTTTGTTTAAAATAAAATTAGCAGGAAAATATTGGAAATGGTTGTGTTATACTTATAAATAAAAGTTAAGAAGATTGTATTTGTGAGGTCGTTTAATCATATAATAAATTTTTGCAGACAAGAGGAAAGTTACTGGACTTCTACAAGGAACGAGCCCAGCAGTTTTATGATGGACATGTGGAGGAAGTTAATTTTGCTTCCATTGGTGATCTGGTAAGAAGACGTACGAACTTACTCATCAAGCGACAAACTCGTGGCAGGATAGCGGAATACCTTCATGGCAGCAATATAATGTTAAGGCCACCATTAGCTGCCTTCAGTGCCAATATACTTCAGGTAAATTCATTGTGCTATCGTAATATCTATCTCGCTTTGTGTATCGCTTCTTGGTCTTCAGCACAGCTCTGCCCTTTAGTATATGCTATGTACAAGTCATTCTAGCTCCTTTCTATCTCCTCTTCTTCTTCTTCAGTTTACCAACCCATTTTCCTTTCCCTTTTATTAGGAAATCCCCTACTTTTTATTTCTTACTTCTTGCTTAGTTGTTAACATTTTTCAGTGTTACTAAATTTCACTTTTCATCCCAGATTTTCTTCTTCCATCCTTTAAATCTTCATTAATTAGATTAGCTCTACACTTTCCTCACCTTCACAAAAGCCACATATTCCTTTATCATTACATCTTAGGTCACTTAAGTATACAATTTCCATTGTCATCAAGGTTAACCCTTTTTTTGTCATTCTTATTACCCTATTCTATATACTTTTATTTACCACATTTCTCCTTCATTTTCTTGTAAAATCTTAGAGATTTTTACTTTCTATATTTCCCCAAATCTTATGTCGCTCACTCATTAGTTTCCAGTCTTCTGGGCTGTTCCTTTCTTTTTACAGTTACACATCTGTCATTTCTATTTCCTTCAACACCTCTTTAAACCCCATTTTCCATCCATTCTCTTTGCTTATACACTCTGGTTGTACCATTCAAATTTGTAGTATCATATATATCTCCTTCACAGAATGCCTCAGCTTGTATCAGGTCCTGATTATACAGTCTTATAAATGAATGAACTGCGACATGTCATAACTAGATTATCTATTCACAGCTTTCACCATCTAATTTACAAAAACAAAATTTATCATGACTCAAGCATAACGTGTGTGCCAAAGTCTGTGAATGATATCACATGGAACTATGCAGTAAAAGAGATCTATGAATGAATATGCAAAAATGTGAAAATGTTTACATAAAGTAACTATATGCTATTGGCTGTAATTATTCTTATTATTGTGACTTTGTGAGTTTGTAGAATTAAAAGTTCGAGTTGCAGAAATTCAAAATGTTCTTTAGTTGCGTTGAAATACACTTTGTCCACCAACAGAATTATGTAACACACAAATACAATCTTCCAAGGTCGTTGACCACAAAAAGAGTTCACACCAGTTACAATTACAACTCTCATTTACAACACTCTGTTTACGACTGTTTACTACTGTCCCTTGGCGAGTCGCCGCTTCCTTAAATACCTCTACTCATATTACTAGATATTTCTGGAATATTCTGTAATAAACAAGAATTCGAATGTTCTGTAAGACAACCAAGATTTCACTAGAAGTTCCATTTACCTCACTTTATCTGTTTTGGCATGCCTTTTATCTCTGCGCTATGTTTATCTGCTTAGCCAAGGTCTTTATCTCCACACTGTGCTATCTGTCTGTTATCACGCCAAACACCGCCAGTTGTAATAATGGATTTGCAACATTAGTATTGCGACAGTAGAATTAATTATAAATATCAGCAATGCTCAGCAATGAAGTAATGCTCAGACATTTCTCCTGAATGTTTCTATTCTGAGTAATTGGTTTAATGTAATTGATTCAAATATTGCTTTATAAAGGAACAAATAAGCTTTGCTTTTCCTGTAAAATTACACTGGAATATAGGACGTTTGACTTTTCCTTTTTTCATGTACGAGTAATACTGTTCAAAGCTGATTAATATTTCTTTTACATTACATTCTTTTAGCAGTGTAAGAGATATAAAATTGCTTGTTGAAACTATAATGGACCTAATGACATACATATAAAGAATATACAAGGAATTAATATCGCAAAAAGCGAATTAGTTATATTTAGGAAAGTAATGCAATTTTTTAACTAATGCAGAATACGAACACTGCAAAATCATTAACAAACTTTAAGTAATATACGTACTATATGTCCACGATTTCTTGAGCGCTGGATTTATGGTGTGGTGCAGGCGTAGGAGAACAATAGAGAGCTAACATGCTCTTGTTTCTGCAGTGTGGTCAACCTAGAAAAACACAATTCAGCCAAATTGCTGTAAGATAAGCAAAGATATGCGCCGAAGGTATGAGATCTGTCAACAAACAATTGAACTCCATCCGATATGCTGTATGCTTATATATTTACTGTTATGAAAAACATAAAAGTAGAAAACAAATATTATGACAGCTATAAACACTCACTCACTTTGTGATTCTTCGATTTCCAAGTCTACTGTGTTACTTTCATCGCTGGTATCCACTAATGTGTTAAGAATTTCATTAATTGCATTTTGTATTACACCATCATTTCTCCAATATTGCATTTCTAGCTCTTGGACCTTCTTGCAGTATGCTTCCCAATCCGTCGCTTCTATAGCAAGTTTCCGACATTTGTGGCTCTCGTTAACATTGCATACTTTGTAACCATTCTTTATTTTTGCCCACGCCAACTCAACTGCATTCAGATCAGAGTTATACGGAGGTAGACGAAAAATAGTGTGTCTCCTTTTGAAAGCCATAACATTCACAACATACCTTTGTTGTAAACTGGTTAGCTAATAATTAACCTCAAAATTGCTCAAAATAAAATGGCGTACGTGTGAAAGCTTAGCATATTAGCCACTAGATGTTGCAGTGTGTAGCGCATTTCCTCTTTCAAAGTTATCATCTGTGTTTATAGAAATAGGTGAAACCTATGGAATGAGGACTTCGGACCCCAACGGTCAAGAAATCTTGCGCATATAGTAATTAATCTTACCTGCTAATCAGTCTGGTGCAAAAACTCACATTGTAAAACAACAAACATAATTAATTTTATGCCTATTACATAACGTTCTGTTGCAAAATCACAGCCATAGAGTTATGTTTGGGGATCAGGTGGTAAAGATAATGTGGAACGTGGTTTGAGTGATCTTAATATTTATCGCTCCCAGGTAGAAGCAGGCCCGGGTCCTTGGTCATATGGGTCCAGGACTAATGGGAGTAGTTCCTCTGCACATAACAAGAAAGTTGCTGGTTAACAAACAGCAGGCTTTAGATTATAAATAGTACTTTCCCTACATGGCGCTTACCTTCAAAGAGACGTCTTAGTAGCATTAACATATATGCAGATGACATGGTCATAGAATCATCAAATAAGAAGGACCTCCAAGACGCCTTCCCGCACTAGTAGACTGGGCCTTAAGATAAACAAAACAAAACCTCTACAGATAGTATTCAGAAAAGGTGGACATATAGCAGTTTATGACACCTTAATGCATGATAATTACAAGATTGAATAGTAAATTTATTCAAATATTTGGGAATCATCCTTCAAATAAGGATCTTTCATACTACACAATGGCTTCTCTGAAAGCAATGTACGACACAGAACACATTCAAAAGTTATCCTTAAAAACAGTAATTCAGTACAAAAATCTTACCTGTGGATTAAACCTAATTTGGGTGAAACTGACAAAAAAGACTAGCCTTCACTGAAGGTGTAAAAGCAAAATTTCTAAAGCCGGCAATGGGTGTTTCAAAATACACATCATCGTATCTATTAAACAAACTAGCAAGGTTACCTTTCCTCATAGAGGACCCACGAATGCAACTGCTTCTGCCAGCTTCTGCCAGGGATATAGGGATCCATCTAAGAGAGAGGATAAAGAAGAGATAAGAAATCTTACATAACACTTCTATGCCAGAGACACTATTTCAAGCTAGAACTGGGCCAGTGTGAACCAGAACCTTAGACATGCAAAAATAAAACTGGCAATACACGACTGTCATCACAAGAATACAGCATACCACAACCCCAGTGTGCTTGTTGTGTGGCAGATACCACATCACCAAGTGTACCAAGAACACAAAATCTATATATGATTATAGCAAAGACTAAATCCAATTAAATATTGTGCACATTAGTTCACTGCACACGTGTTGTTATTATTATTAGTAGCATTAAGAGACATGTGTAGTTATGGGATGTGGACATTACACCACCAATAGGATCTAAGTACTCAAATTGTTCTAGTGATGCATGTTAGCTAAGTGTTCAGCTTGAAATTCTGCAATTTTATACATTGCTATAGTTTAATAAAACTATAAATAGAAGTATTTATAAACAGTGGAGCTTCATCAATCAAAAACACTTTTTAAACCAATTCTCGAACTGTAAAAACACTTAAGCTCCACTTACTTTTTAAATTAGGACATGTTTCAAGGACACCGCAGCCCCATCCTCAGCTGATGTTCTACTGGTTCTTCAGGTGACCGCCTTCCTCTCCTGGCGCTGTTCAATGAGTTGAATGACGTCATCTACTATTGAACTTCGAAATTCCAATAGTAGATGACGTCATTCAATTCACTGAACAGCGCCAGGAGAGGGAGGCAGTCACCTGAAGAACCAGTAGAACATCAGCTGAGGATGGGGACGCGGTGTCCTTGAAACATGTCCTTATTTAAAAAGTAAGTGGAGCTTAAATGTTTTTACAGTTCGAGAAGTGGTTTAAAAAGTATTTTTGATTGCTATAGTTGCTCTAACTATATTGACAATGCCTATAATTCTGTATGAATTCCTGTGCCTAATAAACTATTAAAGAAATTATCTCATTACGGAATTAGGGGAACTGCAAGTAACTGGCTTGTCTCCTACTTGAAACAGCGAAGGCAAATAATAGAAATAGAGTTTGTTGATAAAACTACAAAGGAAATAAAAACTATAAAATCAAAAGCTGCTAGCATAAACTGTGGAGTTCCGCAGGGTTCAGTTTTAGGGCCACTGCTATTTATTTTGTATATTAATGATTTGGCACTTTATTCACAAAATTCTTTAAAATGCTCCTTATTTGCAGATGATACGAGCCTCTTGATATCAGGTCAAAATGATGACGAACTCAAAGAAAATGTAATAAATAATTTGAAAGAAGTATCAACTTGATTTCAAAATAACAAATTAGTTATAAATAAGGATAAGCATTGGGTTTTCATAATAAAATCAATAAGAAAGATAATTTACATGAAATTATAATGGATGAAAATGAAATTAAATATACAGGAAAGACAAAATTTTTAGGAGTTTGGATGGACGACAGTCTAAATTGGAATATACATATTGAAAGTCTAATGAAGAAATTAAGTAGCATTTGATGTGTGTTTGGAGGAATTTAGTAACAGTGACGTCAAAATTAATATAAAAATTATTTGTGGTTGGTTTATTGACACTCGTCACTTACTTTTTCATATATTTATGAGAGACTAGTTTTCAAAGGCCCTGGCCTCCATTTTCAATCTCTTCCCAACTGGCAACTGTTGTTATCTGCTCTCTCTGGTGGTGGAACTATGAACTTTTTTGTCAAATTATCTGCTGGCGGGATTTCAAAGTTCATTACGCGATCCTTATTTTTCCAGATGAATATGTTCTCCCATGTTGTCAATCTATTTTGGTTTATCACTCCTTTTAATAATTTTGGATTTGGATCACTGTCATGGTTTTCATTCCAAAAATGAAATGCTACTGCTGACTTGTCTTCTTGTTTCAATCTGATGTTTCTAAAGTGTTCTTTGACTCTGGTTTTTAAATTTCTTTTTGTTTGACCTATGTAGCATTTTTCACAATTCTTGCAATTTATTTGGTATATTCCAGATTTGTTACCTGAAGGAATTTCATCTTTTGTTTTTGAATTTAGTAATTTTAAAATTGAGTATCTATTAGTAGGTGCCAAGATGATATTTTGTTCCTTGAATATCTTTTTAAATTTATTAAATGTTTTTGGATGATATGTGAATGAACTGAATATGCTGTTGCTTTCTTTTTCTTTAATAAATGTGGTTGTTTCCTTAATGGTTTTCTTTAGTTTAGATTTTCTAATTTTCTTCAACACCAAACTTTTGTTGTATCCGTTTTCTTCTGCTATGTGTATTATTGCTTTTTGTTCCTTGAAATATTCTTCTTTTTCCATGGGTATGTTGACTAGTCTGTGTGTAAGGCTGTTTATTATTGCATGTTTATGTGTAATTGGGTTGTGGCTATTATTTTTTATATAATTTTCTGAATGTGTTGGCTTCCTGTAAATTCCAAATTTTATTTTTGTATCATTCCTGATGATATTTAGATCCAAGAAAGGTAGTTGTCCATTGATTTCCTTTTCTATTGTGAATTTGATAGTCCTTTCTTGCAGATTGAGTAATTTTAATGCATCATCTAAATGTTTACTTGGTACAATTGCAAAGATGTCGTCAACATATCTATACCAAACCTTGAAGATCAATGGGAAGGACTTTTTAATTTGTGTTTCAAATGCACTCATAAATAAGTTAGCCAAAAAAGGTGAAAGTGGATTGCCCATTGATAGTCCTGATTTCTGCTTGTAGTGTTTTCCATTAAAGCTAAAGAAGTTTTGTTCAATGCATATTTTTGTTAGAGAAATATATTCTTCTGCTTCTATTGCTTCCATATCAATTGTAGCTAGCCATTTTTTTAACACAGTCTGCAATTTTTCTGTTGGTATGCTTGGAAATAAAGATGTGACATCAAATGAAACCAGTCTGTCATTTTTGTCCAAATTTGAAAGTGCAAATTTAAGAAACTCTTTAGATTTAGTAGAAAAAATCAAAGATATAAATTTGGACAAAAATGACAGACTGGTTTCATTTGATGTCACATCTTTATTTCCAAGCATACCAACAGAAAAATTGCAGACTGTGTTAAAAAAATGGCTAGCTACAATTGATATGGAAGCAATAGAAGCAGAAGAATATATTTCTCTAACAAAAATATGCATTGAACAAAACTTCTTTAGCTTTAATGGAAAACACTACAAGCAGAAATCAGGACTATTTCAATTTCAATTTAATTTCAATTTCAATTTATTTGCTTATAGACTCATACAAGTTTCAAGCATCGTCAAGAATCATAAAATATTTACATTTCATCAATACTATATAGGCACTTCTGTATTAGGTACATTTTTAGTCTTTTTTGAAATTTATTGCCTCTTAGAGCTTTAATATCACTTGGTAACCTGTTATAAAGTATTCTGCCCATAGTAAGGGGATCCTTTTCTGTGGCTCGTTTACTAATATTATCTCTATAGTAATTATTTAGCAATCTAGTATTATACATATGACTGTCTTTAATATATACAGAGTGTGATTTACTTACTACAAACATGATTACTTTATATACAAATAACGATATAACAGTTAATATATTGGCTTCTATAAAGGTTTGTCTACAGGATTCTCTGTTGTTTAGATTATAAATACATCTTATACACTTTTTTTGTATTATTAATAACCTGTTAATGTTTACCTTACATGTGCTACCCCAGATTTCAATCCCATATTGTAAATGTGTGTAAATTAATCCATAATAAACTGACTTTAAATGCTCTATATCTAGGAACTCTTTTAGGCGTCTTAAAAGATATAAATAAGAACTAATTTTATTACTTACATGATCAATGTGATGTTTGAAAGACATGTTTTCATCTATAATTACTCCTAAAAATTTTATTTTCTCTATTTGTTCAATGGTTTCATCATGTATTTTTACATTTAGTTTTTGACTAGACCTGTTGTTTTGATGCTGGAACCTGATCATATTAGTCTTTTGTATATTTACCTTTAAGTTATTAGTTTGTAAGTAATCATATATATCCTGTGTTTTTTTAGTTATTAAATTCTCCAAACCGTTTATATTTTTATTTGTAAAAATAACTGATGTGTCATCTGCGTATGATATTATTTTGTATTCTGAGGATTTAGGAAGATCATTTACATATAATAAAAACAGGAGTGGCCCGAGTACAGATCCTTGAGGCACACCAATCCTTACTAATTCGTAGTTAGACCTTGTAACTTTTGTCATGCATTGCTCTTGATAATATATTTCTGTGCATTGTTTACGATTTGACAGATAAGATTCAATGACATTTAAAAATTTTCCTCTAATGCCATATTTTTGTATCTTATTCAGTAATTTGTCATGAACTACACTATCGAAAGCCTTGGATAAATCCAAGAAAACTCCCACAGCTTTATTATCCTTATCGAGTCCTTCCAGTATTTCATGATAGAGTTCAGCTATTGCAGTGGTAGTGGATAAATTATGTCTAAAGCCATGCTGAGAAGAGCTAAGCAAATTATATTTATTTAGGAAACCTATCAGTCTGGAGCTTAATATGGTTTCAAATACTTTTGCGAAAACAGAAATTAGAGTTATTGGCCTATAATTAACTATTTGTGTTTTATCCCCTTTTTTAAAAATTGGTCTAACTATACTGGTTTTTAAAGAATTTGGAAAACTTTCACTATTTAACGAAGCATTTATAAGGTGTACTAGAATAGTGATCAATGCATTTTTACAGTGCTTTAATATTTTAGGTGATATTCCATCCCAACCTGCTGACACCTTACTTTTTAATTTATTTATTATTTTTTCAACTTCATTTGCTGTAGTTTCCTCCAGATATATAGTGTTTGCACATTCTGGCATTTCGTAAGGAATGTTGTCTATCATGTACTGTTCTCCCCTTGTTGTGTGAATAAAATATTTATTAAAATACTGACATATTGCGTGTGGCTCGTTTATAGTTTGACCGTTTTCAACTATTTTTATGTTTTCTTGCTTATTTTTGCTTGTATCATTTCCTTTTACTATCCCCCAAATTGTCTTAGCTTTATTATTTGATTCTATTATTTTGTTACCATATTGCTGTCTCTTTAAGCTATTTAGAGCTAATGAATATTGTTTTTTTAGATTTTTGTATTTACATTTAAATAGCTCTAAGTTTGTATACTTAAATAAGGTATAGTAATCTTTCATTTTTTTTCTTAATTCTTTTAATTGCACTGGTATTTTTATATGTTGATGTCCCTTATTTGTGACCTTAATTTTTTTAATGGGGCAGTGCTTATTAAAGTGTCTTGTTAATATTTTAAAGAAGTGTTCCCATTTTAAATTACTGTCTTGTGTTTTATAAACTATTTCCCAATTTTCTTGCATTAAGCTTTCATACATCAGATTTAAATGATTTATTGTTGTCTGTCGTATAGTTTTATACTTATATTGTTCAAGAATTTTATCATTGTTTAATATATCCAAAATCTGCGCACAGTGATCTGATATACAGAATTCCTCTACCGTTACAGCATATTTATCACATTCTAAATTGGTTATCACATGATCAATAGCAGAAGATGTGTTTGGTGTGATTCTGGTTGGTCCATTAATAGTGTTATATAAATTGAAACTATTGAGAAGGTCGCATAATTTTTTGTAATCACTAGTTTTTGAAAGAGAATTTATATTCAGATCACCCATAATTATTATATTTTTGTTCTTATTATGTAATTTATTTAAAAGATCCTCAAGATTGTTCAAAAAGTCATCTACTTTGGAACATGGGGATCTATATAGACCAATGATTATATAATTTTCAAATTTTGTTTGTATCTTTGCTATTGCTACTTCAAAGGTCATTTCCAGTTCATGACATATATCCCAATCATATATAGTAAAA
Source organism: Mantis religiosa (assembly GCA_030765055.1). Lineage (NCBI taxonomy): Eukaryota > Metazoa > Arthropoda > Insecta > Mantodea > Mantidae > Mantis > Mantis religiosa. The sequence continues at coordinate 215,679,648 of CM060952.1, forward strand.
TGTATCCCATTCTTTACATAAATAGCAACACCCCCACCTTTATGATATTGTCTGCAATAACTAGTAACTAATTTGTAATTTTCTATGTTGTAATATTTAATCTGCATTTCATTAAGACCATGTTCTGTCAGTATCAAAACATCAGGTTTACATTCATTTAATATACCTTCTATTTCCACTAATTTATTTGAAGCATATTGTACATTTTGATGTATTAAACGTAGATTTGTGCCTATATTGTTACAAATATTACTCACCCCCAAATTTATATTCTTTATCATGCATGTTTCAACTGGTGGCTTATGAGCCCTTCCTGGGTTTAAGTAACTATTAGCATCCACCTCCTTGCCATTTAGTTTCCCTTCAACACCGATGAAACTACATTACACAATAAATTGCCAAATACTGAGGATCCCCTTCTATTTAGATGGACTCCATCTATACCAAAATCATAATTGCTTACCCAAAAATTACCATCTACCATTAAGCACTGTTTTGTTCTGCACAACCAGTCCAAGTTTTCATTTATTCTTCTGATTCTTCCTAAGCCTACATCACGCCTTCTTAATACCCCACTTACTACTATTTTAGTTTCAGGCACTATGCATCTGATGCAGTTTATCAAGTCCATTGTTTCCCCCATTATTTCTTCAGCGCTCACTCCCCGTCTAATGTTATTTGTACCAGCGTGGATTAGTACCACCTCAGGATTATGTTTCTCCAAGTTCAGTTCACTCACTTTGTGTTGAAGTTCCTCTAACTTTATGCCTGGAAAACATCTTACTTCATAACCTTCATCCCTACATGCTTCACCAGCAAATTTCAATAATGAATCACCAATTACTAGAACTCTTTTTTTACTAGCACTTACACTATCTTTTGAATTACACTGATTGGCACTTATCACTTCACTTTTCATTATGTTTTTCTCCTCTTCTATTTCCAAAACCTCATGCTTATTCATATTTCCACTTTTTCGGTTGAGGTTATGCTTCGTTTCAGTTGCGGCTCTCCTTTTTTTCGTTACAGTTGAATATGATGCATCTTCATTTAGCTTCTTCTTTAGTTCATCATTTTCTCGTTTAAATTCTGCATTTTCCTTTTTTAATGCACATATTTCTCTTTGACTGTTTTGCAATTCTCTGTTTAGCATATTTATTACCACGTGTAGAGACGCTATTATTTCGGCGTCCCGAGTTGCATTTATAATTTGCAATCCAGAAATTTCATCCTCATCGACGTTCTTTCCGCCAATTGCCTCACTTGAATTAGACACTAATTCAGAATTTGTAACTCCTGCAATTACGTTATTGCATGTATCTGATGTAATTCGTTTGTTAGACTGCTTCAATGTTGATCCCTCGTTTAGCGTCACATGCAAATCATCCACCTTTAAGTTTTCCGTGTTCGCTTTCTCCCCTTTGTTACCTTTACTACCACTACTTATTTGACTTCTATTGGATATTAATTTATCACCCGATGCCCTTCTAGTTTCACTTTTATCATTTTTTGCAGATATTTGTAGTTTGCTGTTTCGCGTCATTATGCCAACCGCCGCCATCAATGAATGTTAATGGCAATCAATGTCAATGGGCAATCCACTTTCACCTTTTTTGGCTAACTTATTTATGAGTGCATTTGAAACACAAATTAAAAAGTCCTTCCCATTGATCTTCAAGGTTTGGTATAGATATGTTGACGACATCTTTGCAATTGTACCAAGTAATCATTTAGATGATGCATTAAAATTACTCAATCTGCAAGAAAGGACTATCAAATTCACAATAGAAAAGGAAATCAATGGACAACTACCTTTCTTGGATCTAAATATCATCAGGAATGATACAAAAATAAAATTTGGAATTTACAGGAAGCCAACACATTCAGAAAATTATATAAAAAATAATAGCCACAACCCAATTACACATAAACATGCAATAATAAACAGCCTTACACACAGACTAGTCAACATACCCATGGAAAAAGAAGAATATTTCAAGGAACAAAAAGCAATAATACACATAGCAGAAGAAAACGGATACAACAAAAGTTTGGTGTTGAAGAAAATTAGAAAATCTAAACTAAAGAAAACCATTAAGGAAACAACCACATTTATTAAAGAAAAAGAAAGCAACAGCATATTCAGTTCATTCACATATCATCCAAAAACATTTAATAAATTTAAAAAGATATTCAAGGAACAAAATATCATCTTGGCACCTACTAATAGATACTCAATTTTAAAATTACTAAATTCAAAAACAAAAGATGAAATTCCTTCAGGTAACAAATCTGGAATATACCAAATAAATTGCAAGAATTGTGAAAAATGCTACATAGGTCAAACAAAAAGAAATTTAAAAACCAGAGTCAAAGAACACTTTAGAAACATCAGATTGAAACAAGAAGACAAGTCAGCAGTAGCATTTCATTTTTGGAATGAAAACCATGACAGTGATCCAAATCCAAAATTATTAAAAGGAGTGATAAACCAAAATAGATTGACAACATGGGAGAACATATTCATCTGGAAAAATAAGGATCGCGTAATGAACTTTGAAATCCCGCCAGCAGATAATTTGACAAAAAAGTTCATAGTTCCACCACCAGAGAGAGCAGATAACAACAGTTGCCAGTTGGGAAGAGATTGAAAATGGAGGCCAGGGCATTTGAAACTAGTCTCTCATAAATATATGAAAAAGTAAGTGACGAGTGTCAATAAACCAACCACAAATAATTTTTATATTAAGTAGCATTTGTTTCCAAATATCAATTTTGAAGCACAGTGTAAATTTGAATACATTAAGGATAGCCTATTTTGCAAATTTTCAATCATTAATTTCTTATGGTATAGCGGTATGGGGAAATAGTAGTAGCATTATCAAAGTATTTAGAATCCAAAAAAAGAGTAATTAGAATTATGATGAATTTAAAGAGAACAGATAGTTGTAAGTGATGGTTCAAAAAATTACGCATATTGTCATTACCAAGTATTTACCTTTTAAAAATAATAGTACATGTTAAAACGAACTTAGATAAATTTCAAAAAAGCAAAGATATTCATGATCATAACACGAGAAATAGTTCAAACTTACATGTCACCTATCATAAAAAGAAAATGTATGAGCACAGTTTTAAATTCAACGGAATTCATATCTACAATAAACTGCCAACTGAAATAAAAAACATTGAGTCCTTCACAAAGTTTAAAAACACATCAAAGAAGTATTTGTTACAAAAGTGTTACTACTCAGTAGAAGAGTATTTAAATGACAAAGGGTAGGAATAAAAGGAATGTAAATTTTAATTATTAATTTGGTTATTATGCTTAACAACTTATTGTAATTCTTGTTTTTTGTTACTATTTTTTGTGTAGTTAGTAATTTGACAATTCCACATCTTGAGTTGTATGATTTACGGATGCAATAAATGAATATGAATATGAAACATTGTATTGTATTGGAAATTCATGTCATGGTAAAATCTTTCAAGACTATTGTAAGAATTGGTTGATCTTTGTGTTTCTGCTTCATTCTGCAATTACTAAGCTCCATAATGTTAGAAAATAATTCAGAATAACGTATAATGTTGCCTGAAATGACTCTCAGCCGTACACTTGATGCTACTCTTATTACAGACGGATTGCAGTGATGCATCTACAGATGGTCGTGATGGCGAGATGTACTTTACTGTTACGCCAGCCATGAGACAACGACGTCTTGTACCTGTACCTGCTGCTGTATGGCGTTCAGGATTTCTTGCTGGATATGAACCTGGACTGGATGCTACGGCTGTTTCCCTGGGCAATGATAAGTCTCAGGTAAAACACCATTACTAGTTAATCACTTCTCTCATATTATATGGCACTCACCTCAAGTTAATTGATAATTCAATTTAATTCAATTTATTCATCCCTTCAATGATTCCAATCAGTGTACACTAATACAGAATATGTCAAGTTAAATTTACAAATATACATTTGCATAAATCTGTAATGCTATACAAACTTCTTGCAGAAATATATCGAGATTCAACTGTATTGGAACACCACAGTGAAGCGAAAAATTATTAAATTTTAGATGAGTCGCATTTTTTACACATCTGCTTCACATCTTGCAGAAACTTTCTTTTGTGCAACACAAGAATATTTTCTAAGTCCAAAGGTGCATGTATATACATGCCTAAGCAGACGACCAGCCGATTATCGTGTTGCAGCCAACATAAGAAAGATATATAAAACTTGTAGCCAACCTATGTCCCAGACATAGGTGATGCAGTCTGTGTGCAAAGGAACATGGTTTGAGCTGGCTAGGTTATCGCCTGGTCAAATTTTGCTACTTATGCACTGCTTTGTACATAAACAATCCTACGACACGACGATAATGGCGTTCTCCGTAAGAAATACATGTGTGAGCTGATGGACTGTATCGGACTGATTTGGCTACTGTCGCAAAGTACACTTAGGGTCATTTGACATCATGTACTCTTTGCGGCAGTAGCCGAACCAGTCCAATACAGTCCATCAGCTCATACATATATTTACTACAGAGCACTCCATTATCGTCATGTCGTAGGATTGTTTATGTACAAAGCAGTGCATGAGTAACAAAATTTATCTGGATGATAACTTAGCCTGCTCAAACCATGTTAGTGTGTAGTTAGCTATGTGGTGCAATTTAGGTACTACTTTGTGTTAGTCTGCTAGATAATGTAATTTCGGGAGAAGTAAGACTGTTGGCAGCATTGCATTCAGTGGAGAAACAAGCATAGTTTAGCTGCTAACATTAAAAGAATGCCCTCCAACATGAAATTGCACTAAAAGATAAAGAAATTATATTAAAAATCATGGTTGTATATAAAAACATCAAAAAGTGTGAAGGAATTAGAAAATAAGAGCCAAGTTCTTTAATTAACGGATATTTATTAAATTCTAAAATTTGTTCACAGAATATAAGCATGCCACAAATACTCACAAATATGGGAATACAAACTTCCACAATACAACCCACAAGTTCTGTAATTAAATTGTAGAGTGTGCAACCCTGTTGTTATAATGTCACATCATGATCAGCTTCTCATTCTTTTCCAAATATATCATTGCAACAATTCATAGTCATCATGTTTTACATTCATCAGTTTGAAGGTTGTAGCCAGGATTAGCAATTTTTTCCCTTTGCAATATATTCAACGTTAACTGGTGTTTGGAAGAATTTGGTGATAGTGAAGTCCAAATTAATTAATAAACTTTAGTTGTTGAATTTTTTTTAAGTTACCGCATTTAACTTTTAATTCTTGAGGGACTGCTTTTGGGATCAGTTTCTTGCATTTTCAAGATCTGGCTGTCATTTGTTGTAGCTGTCTGCAGTGTTCTCTCTGGTGGTGGAACAATAAACCTTTATACAAGTTGTTGACTCTGAGACTTCAAATTTTATTGGTAGTTTATGTTTCCATATTAAAATATTCTCCCATGTTGGGAGTCCTTGTGCCTTATCACACTTCTTAATCATTTCAGACTTGGGTTTAGGTTATGTTTTCATGCCAAATGTGAAATACTACTGCTGCTGCCTTATTTGCCTGTTTAAATTTGATGTTTCTAAAATGTTGTTTAGATCTGCTTTTTAGATTTGTTTTGGCTTACAATTTATTTGGAATATTCAGGATCTCTTGATTGTCCTGCACCATGGTATGGTGGGCTAGAATGTTTTGCTTTGGTCTCCTGCTACAGAACATGCCCAGAATAGGACCAGACCCTATTCAGCACTGTGAGGAAATTGAGGAGCTATGCTATGTTGAACCCTGGTCTAGAGAGCTAACTCTCCAGCTGGGGATGCCGTTATGCTGACCACATCTCCTCCCCATATTGGTTAGATGATCCCATACCTCTGCTTTTCATACGTGGGTGTCAGGCTGGCAGTTGGGTTGGTAGGCTGAGCACCTGTTATGCCATGGGGGGATCTATTGATTGGTTGAATTTCATTTCATTCTTTGCTTATGAATTTAAGTTTTGTTAATAGCTACGGGAGCAAGATGATACTTGGTTCTCTAAAGGTCCTTTTGAATTTCCTAAATGTTCTAGGAGGGGGGTAGATGAATCCCCTGAATTTGCTGTTCCTTTCTTTTTTATGGTAAATGTGCTTAACGGCTTTTTTAGCTTAGCTTTTTTTTTTTTTTTCAATTTCCTTGAATACTAGACCAGAGGTCGAGTCAAGTGTCACTGAGGGTGACTCCCTTCCTTTTCCCCTTTTTCAGCTCTTTGCTTAGCATCGCTGAGGTGCAGGTGAACAACTGATTCATTGGCTATTGTGGTACGTCTACACCCCTTTGTGTTTTAAAACAAGTGGAAGTAAGTGGCAGACGGTCAACATATCCCATTACAGAGCCCAACATCGACAAATTAATAGCTAAGAAGAATAACAACTCCACTTAAATTATGAACTAATAATTAATAACATGTAGCTATAAAGTATAAATCACAATACACATTATGCACATAAAAATATGAATAAATAGTTTAACAACCCGCCACTGAATCTTCCTCATGCTCTTCCTCACCCCAGTATCTATTACGTCACGAAGGTTAACTAGGAGGGGGAAATGGTATCACCCTGTTTCCCCTCAATGACACCACTGTGCTAGACTATTTTTGTACCCATTTTCAATTGTGTGAAGCATGTTTTCTTGTTTCTTCCCTTTGGAATATTCTGCTTTATCCATGAGTATTTTAACTCATCCCACATATAAAATAGAAGTCTTTTAACTGACAATGGTTGTTACAAATGTGCATGTTGACTGGAATACTAGGAACAGTAGGTCAGGTTGACATCTGTTATCTTGGTCTGCCTGCATACATAAAACGATGAATGTTCAGACTTACAAACTTTTCTCATGTCACATATTTGAAAGTTTCTCTAAAGAATTGAATTTATTTTGAAAATTAGTAAACTTTGGCAGCATGCACAAGTTTACTGCAAGCACAATATACAGCACAATTTTTAGAAAATTTGGGGAGGTATTACAATGTTTAAATATTTAACCTGTACATTGCTTTAATCGCCAGAAACTGAACCTAATATATAGCTTTTTAATTCTTCAGGTAAGCGTGATACTAGTTCTTCCTGGTCAACAAGGGCAATTGGCTCCTGGAGATGGTCTAGCACGTCTTGAGGCACGGCTAATTGAAGCATCGTTACACAGCCAGGACATCTGGTCACGCCTATTGCGCAGCCTTGTGGCACGACCAGGACTTGAACTTCAGCTACCGCGGTTCTCTCATAGATCCCTTCTCAACCTCACTTCTTCACTTCAGCGGATGGGTTTACGTGACCTTTTCTCTGCTGAACGTGCTGATCTCCGAGGGATAAATGGCCTTGCCAATGATCTTCATCTCTCTGATATTGTGCAGCTCAATATGTTTAGCACTTGTGCTGAAGAAGGACATACAGGCTCAAGACATCATGTGGAGGTATTTCCATCCTCATCACAGCGATCTGGTCGACAAGAGGAGCATGCCAGGAAGTTAGATGCAGATGATCTATCATCGTTACCCCTAGCATTACGACCCCGACAAGCAAGATTGCCTGACTCTAAACCAAGATTAAGGTTTGACCGACCCTTCCTTTACTTTGTGCGACACAATCCTACAGGACTTATCTTACATATGGGAAGGTTCAACCCACGCATACGGCATTGACACATGTTGCAGTTTTCTGTGCTTTGCCAAAACTGTGTTAACAATTGATCTGAAACATTTGTACATGAGGAAGCGTGTTTGTTTCCTTGGACAAAGTGAAAGAGAAATTCCATTTTTCATATAGAATCCTTTCATAGTGGATAGTATTTATTATTAGCATTATTAACAGGTGTAAACATTAATTGCTATCTAGAAATGAGGAAATGAGCTCAAGTAATTTGCAATATTTTATCAATTGTGTAAATGAGAACCATTCAAATTCTCTTTGTTCTTTTGCAATTATTTATGATTATCACAAAGGTATTTGAATTAGTTTGCAAAAGAATTTGATTTAATATTTGAATTACTTTGTACTATATGTGATCTACATGAGAAAGGGCTCTCAAGCAATTTCAAGTACAAAATTGATGTAATTCAGGTGCTTTCAAGAGAATTCTCTGTAGTGCCAAAGGCAAGTGGAGTTCAAACCTCCCCTTTACTGCATTTAAACATTAAATCACTCATCATGCACTGAAACAGAGAGGAAATCTATTGGCAATTGCATATGTGATAGGTGGTATCTCCTAGTAAGTCAATGTAATTGACTTTTAATCCTTCCATTAAGGACTAATGCTTTGAGGGAAATAGTCACTGGAATGGATTAAATTAAGGAAGAGGTGGCCAGTAAATTACCACTTTTGATCTCTCTGTATGCACTTTTCAAGCTTTGTTTCAAACAAAATGACATTTAAAAATTTCTAAACAATTTCATTTAGTTCTTGGTCTGTATGAGATCTGTTCAAAAAGAAACCAAACTTTTGTTTTATCAGCTTTATTATTTATAGTACAACATTTTAAGCTTTGTTCCTTTCAAAATAATCTCCTGTACTGGCAATATGCTGTTGTCATCGTTTCTTCCATTTTTGGAACACCTTCTGGAATCACATTTTGTGCAATGATGCACAGTTCTAACGTCACATTATTCTGAATCTCCTCTATGATTTGGAAATGACATCCTTTCAACATGTTTTTCAGTTTAGGGAAACAGGAAAAAGTCTGCTGGGACTAGTTCCAGAGAATACGGTGGATGGGGCACAACAGGAATGTGATGTTTTGCTAGACAGCTGCAGACTATAAGTGATACATGAGCTGGAGCATTGTCATGATGACATAACCAATTTTGGTTTTCCCATAATTCAAGCCTCTTTCTGCACCCTATATGGTGTATGGTTTTAGAAGGCACATGAGCTGAACCAATGTGTGCACATGTGGCTGCCCTGTTGCCAACTGATGCACCAGAGAGTGGAAGATACAGAGGGGAAACGAGTAAAGCTACATTTGCCGTCTGACAAATTGACAATACATGAGCTTATGATTATAATTATGATAACATTATAAACTGTAACATTCAATATTAACGTGCTTATTTACTGAAAATGACTTATTGTAGAGGAGTTGCTAGCTTAAATAAAATAATGATTTACTATAATTTCTGTGCTAGAACTTTTGCCATATTAAACAATACACAACACAGTATGTATGCTGACACTGCACCCTCTGCCACTGAGTACTTGGCTTTGTGAAATATTGATCCGGCCACACACTTTCTCAGATGGCAATTCCTTAAAGAAACTGTATACTATAAAAATAATATTTCTGACCTAGAAGCAGAGTGGCCAGGTATGCCACCGGAACAGGCTTTGAAAGTGACATTGTTAACAGTTCACAAAACAATGTAAACATTGAATTTTCTGCTTATTGTCACAGTTACACAAAGCACCTTTACACTCAAATTGTGCCAAGAACTTGTCTTGAATCAAACTTCACAGAATATGCGTGCTCTACATAGTGCAGTGCTCTGTGCTCAGTAATTTATGGACTAAATATATACAATTCCTAACGACAGGTTGTAATGTCTTACTCAGTAATGAAAAGAAATAACACATAGGCAAGATTTGAAGTTGAAGCATACTATAAGCATGAACACAGGAGTCAGGTGTTTATTTTTGAAGTGATAACTCAAGAACCATACGTCGTAGAAAAATGGACTTTATATAGGCTGCCTCAAAAATTCTTGCTGCATATACCAAGGTATATTACAGTGTCAAATTTCCAGCAATAATTTTGGGTGCATGGAAAAGAGAAATCTCTATTGCTCTCGGTTGTGCTGTGCATTCCAAACTAGGCAATGCTGTACGTCTATAATAGGATAGTTGTTCTAGGCGAGCCCTAATGTGCCTTCCAAAACCGTACATCATATAGGATTCCCTGGTAGACTTCCTTGTTTGCCATCTGACCATGTACTACAAATTCATGATGGATAATGCCTTTGTAGTAAAAAATGACAACCAATATCACCTTGATCTTTGACCGACTCAAGTGTGCTTTTTTTGGACATATGTAATGTCTCTATGAAAGTTTTGCCTAGTTTTTAGTGAAATTTCACTCTCATATTGTTTTTCAAGCTCCTTCATTGTTACTTTGTCACTAATCCGACAACCAGGCTATATACATGCATACTTCAGCAGCTGTGATTCATTTACTAATTGTGTGAGCAAAACAGGGCAAACAGCAGTTTGCTGTCTTAACCTGCTGCTAGGTGCACTCAGTAGCCGCAGCATGCTTTCTCTGCTGATTGGGGCACTATTTCAAAAGTTTGGTTCCTTTTTGAACACATCTCATATATATATATATATATAAAGTATATAGAAAATCAAACATACAAAGAAATTCCAATGTGTAAGGACTATGATGCAATGAAGCACAAAATTAATATAATTTGGAGTCGAACTAATACTCAATGCTCCACTTATTGCTAGTATTTACCTAGAACGTGTTTCGTTAGGATCTTCCTAACATCATCAGCTGTTGTCGACTCTCTGGAACAAAAAGGAACTTGAACATTAGGCTTAAAGAGCATTTTAGGAACATCAGGAACAAAGAAATAGATAAATCGGCGGTAGTGTACCATTTTTGGAAGGGGAATTATGATATAGAACGATAAATCTACTTATTAAAAAGTGTCCAAGATCCAGCTGCATTAACCATGTGGGAAAAAGTCTTCATAAAGAAATATGAAAGAAAATTGTTTAATTTCAACACTACGTTTGAAGAAAACCCAAACTTCAAGTTCATCAAGATACCAACAGAGATGCACCTATCGCCTCCGAGGAGTTCACCAAACCAACATCTATTAGTTGACAACAGCTGATGATGTTAGGAAGATCCTAATGAAACATGTTCTATGTAAATACTAGCAATAAGTGGAGCATTGAGTATTAGTTTGACTCAAAATTATATTGATACAAAGAAATTATTATAGCACCATTGCAGCTTCCCTACAAACCATGCCAGTTTGCAACAGTGATGTCGCCATTCTTGCGACCACACAGACCAATTTGATGACTTCTTATATAAAGTATCGATGGAATGCTTGATGTGATGAAAGAAAGCTAGCCAATACTTTACATCTGAAGCGAAGGTGCTTGTGATGTCACTTAATTCCTTAAAAGTTTTAATGTAATGGATAGGACCATATTTTTTCTCAAACACTCTACTATCCTTAGTTTGTAATGCCATCTTATTCCATCAACAGCAGGTATTTACTGTTTGCCCAGGACAAGAAGGCAAGGTAGAGGAATGTGCCACGTAATCACTTTTGCTGTCTCCTCATGGTGTATGCTCACCTTCCGGGTATGACAAGGATGGAAGGCTCATTTAAAATACACAAGTGTTGTTACATAACTCACCTATACATAATACCTATTGCCGCAACAAACATTAGATCTGGCAGCGTGGGTGACTTATATGTACTCTCATACACTCTTTCCCTAGTAAACAGACCCGCTACCGGAGTAGATACAGTTCAAGCTTCTCTGCCCTTCATACCCCTCTAGCCTTGTTATCATGGGCATACAATACTGTTTAATGCAAACATTTCGCATCTAAGAAGAAACAATAAATTATATTTTAGGCTAAATGTATCATTAGAAATTTACATGGAAATTTGGTGATATGCTTCAGAAAAAACTTGTACCCCCTCTCAAGGAGGAATTAAACTGATGCTCCTGCAATGGAGCAAGGAAGGTTGTAATTAGTGTCTGAAATATGTTCACTGTATTTATATTAAGTGACAATTAATGTTATAAATGTCTGGATCATTAGACACATATATTGTGTTCTTCAAAGCATACTTCATGTGCTACTCAATGTATCTATCCAATAAGAGCAGAGAACATGTTAAGTTACTAAGTTTATCTTCAGAGCTGGAAAACTTCTTTTATGTAATATCACCTGTTAAATTATTCTGCAACAGTTTGTAAATGTAGGAAGTTAGTGAAAGGATAGCAGCTCTTCAGGATTGCCAATAAAGACTGACAAAAACAAGATGACCTCCCACCACTATGTTATAGACTGCACATATATATTTATAAAACTGGTGAACATGGCAATAAGCGGTGGTGGTGAGGGAAAATGACACTTATGGTAGGTTTCACCAAATTGAAGCATATCAGAACTATTGAACTTGGTGAAGCAAATCATGAACCTGTTTTGTAATTAAACATTTCAATGTATAGTATGAAAAAATTAAACTTCATTTTTCTTAATGGCTTATTCTCATTTACTATCATTTATATTTTACACATACCTTGGTCCAGTGGCAAAGTGTGCAATGAAGCCCTTGAAGTGTGCCGCTTTCCCAAGAATTTCAGGAGAAAAAGAAGAAAAACAAACAATTTATGCCAAACAGTATCAACCTTGAACATTATGCTTTGTAGGTTTCCAGAAGCATGACAGTTTGATAGTTAGGAAGCACTGACAGATGTCGCATGTGAAGAGAAGCTTATTTTCTTGTTTTATGTAGCACTTTTAAATACAACTGTAAGTATATTTCAATAGTACTTTACATAGATTGGTATTTACTGGTGACCAATAGGAAATTCTTGTGAACTTTTAAGTTATTATCAAAAGTGTGTGAATTGCATACTTTCTCCATTTTTGACTAACAGTTCACAAGGTGTGAGCCAGGGAACGTCTGAGTGGAGAGGGAAAGCTTGTAATATGAGCAGTGCCTACATGTGACTGTATAATAGAAAGAGTAATGAAGAGTAGCCTTAGTTGTTTGTATCATTATTCTCTCTTATTTTAATGAAAATTACTATTTAGAGCTTCCCTCGCTTTGAAAGTCACACCTCGCTACTGGACCTACGTGTGACTGTACAATAGAAAGAGTACTAAAGAGTAGACTTAGTTCTTTGAGTCATTATTCTCTCTTATTTTAATGAAAATTATTATTTGGAGCTTCCCTCACTTTGAAAGTGACGCCTTGCTACTTGACCTACATGTGACTGTACAATAGAAAGAGTACTAAAGAGTAGACTTAGTTCTTTGAGTCATTATTCTCTCTTATTTTAATGAAAATTATTATTTGGAGCTTCCCTCACTTTGAAAGTCACGCCTCGCTACTTGACCTACATGTGACTGTACAATAGAAAGAGTACTAAAGAGTAGCCTTAGTTCTTTGAGTCATTATTCTCTCTTATTTTAATGAAAATTATTATTTGGAGCTTCCCTCACTTTGAAAGTCACGCCTCGCTAATGGACCTATGTGTGACTGTACAATAGAAAGAGTACTAAAGAGTAGCCTTAGTTCTTTGAGTCATTATTCTCTCTTATTTTAATGCCAATTATTATTTGGAGCTTCCCTCACTTTGAAAGTCACACCTCGCTACTGGACCTACATGTGACTGTACAATAGAAAGAGTACTAAAGAGTAGCCTTAGCTCTTTGGGTCATTATTCTCTCTTATTTTAATGAAAATTATTATTTGGAGCTTCCCTCACTTTGAAAGTGACGCCTCGCTACTGGATCTATGTGTGACTGTACAATAGAAAGAGTACTAAAGAGTAGCCTTAGCTCTTTGAGTCATTATTCTCTCTTATTTTAATGAAAATTATTATTTGGAGCTTCCCTCACTTTGAAAGTGACGCCTCGCTACTTGACCTACATGTGACTGTACAATAGAAAGAGTACTAAAGAGTAGCCTTAGTTCTTTGAGTCATTATTCTCTCTTATTTTAATGAAAATTATTTTGGAGCTTCCCTCACTTTGAAAGTCACACCTCGCTACTTGACCTACATCTGACTGTACAATAGAAAGAGTACTAAAGAGTACCCTTAGTTCTTTGAGTCATTATTCTCTCTTATTTTAATGCAAAGTATTATTTGGCGCTTCCCTCACTTTGAAAGTCACACCTCACTACTGGACCTACGTGTGACTGTACAATAGAAAGAGTACTAAAGAGTGGCCTTAGTTGTTTGAGTCATTATTCTCTCTTATTTTAATGACAATTATTATTTGGAGTTTCTCTCGCTTTGAAAGTCACGCCACGCTACTGGACCTACGTGTGACTGTACAATAGGAGTACTAAATAGTAGCCTTAGTTCTTTGAGTCATTATTCTCTCTTATTTTAATGACAATTATTATTTGGAGCTTCCCTCACTTTGAAAGTCACACCTCGCTACTGGACCTACGTGTGAATGTACAATAGAAAGAGTACTGAAGAGTAGCCTTAGTTGTTTGAGTCATTATTCTCTCTTATTTTAATGAAAATTATTATTTGGAGCTTCCCTCACTTTGAAAGTGACGCCTCACTGCTGGACCTACATGTGACTGTACAATAGAAAGACTACTAAAGAGTAGCCTTAGTTGTTTGAGTCATTATTGTCTCTTATTTTAATGAAAATTATTATTTGGAGCTTCCCTCACTTTGAAAGTGACGCCTCACTACTGGACCTACATGTGACTGTACAATAGAAAGACTACTAAATAGTAGCCTTAGTTCTTTGAGTCATTATTCTCTCTTATTTTAATGAAAATTATTATTTGGAGCTCTCGTCGCTTTACACCTTGTCACTGTCTGAGTCCTGGATTATTACAAAGGTGACTCTGAACATTTCTAGGAAATGAAACAAGGATTGGCTTTAAAAAATTGAAATATTCTTGGAAATAATCATTTCTTCCACACTAGCGATATATAGGCAAAGGTTTGGATGAGTAGAGCCATACTGAAAAATTCAATACCATAGCCGGGATCTGAAGCATGGATCTGCCACTCTCCGTGCGGTTGCTCTAAACCACGGAGCTACTACGGCCAACATGCCGACTTACGTGTCTCAATGTATATGAGAACCCCTAGTGGTCTACCGGGAAACATACGAGTCAGTTGGAGAATTTAATATCATGTCGGCATGTAGCTTAGTGGTTTAGAGCAACCGTACAGAGTGCGGGAGATCTGTGGTTCAAATTCCGGCTATGGCATTGAATGTTTCAGTCTGACTCTACTCATCCATGTACAGTGTGTACTTACTGATGTCAATATTCTTTTTCAATGAGATAGTATAAGTACTGCTTAGCATAGAATAATGTGTCCACAATGAACTAGCTTTCTCATTTTCACTTTTGTTATCAAAATAAGCTAGAAGAACCTTTTCAGATATATCAATATTTTTCTTCTTACATCACATTTTAAATCTATTATACTCGGATTCATATCTATTTCTAGAATTCTTTGGTATTATTAAATTAATAATATCATTTGCTGCAAATGCTATATCACTATCAGAATGGCTCATTGTTGTATGTTGCCGTAGTTACTTAAACTAATGACGTGGTTTCGTACATGGCCCTCCACACCCAACTATCGACTTAAAAATCAATGTATATAGCCTTCGTACAAATTTTAAGTATAAACCTACCTTTTGTATCGAAGTAAATAGAACGTTATACGTATCATAACATACAATTACAATAGTCGACCTACAGTCTCGTCTAGCAATTTTCTAATCTCGTATTGTAATCTGATACGCTACCTTATTGACATCGTATGTTATCGTATTTGCTATTTTCACGACCTTTTTACAAAATTTTGTTTTAAACAGACATTTATATACCAACTGACAATAAAGTTACGTCCATACTCCTCCATGGTCTAGGAGTAACATGCTGGTCTTTGGTTCCCTCATTTTTTCGGGCGTAAAAATTCTTATCATCGTTTATTCCGGAACGGAAGTAAAGCTGGTAGGCCTGTGTGATAGATTTACAGAACGTAAAATATGCTCAAACTTCATAAAGAAGTCTTTGAACAGAATTAACCTGACTTAAACGCACGCCCAATATAGAATAGCACGCTGACAACCACAGCAATTATATAAAAACGCAATATAAAGTTTCAGCCGTCTTCTTACCAGTATGACTAGGTTCCGTTCGAAACAGCCGACTGACTTTTGTTTTCAGAATTACGGCAATAAATCGAGGATTACTCGAAACCGAATTTGAAGTGTCGTCTTGAATGTTTCCCAGAGTTTTCCTGCACTAATCAGTGTGTTATTTTGAGTCCATCGACAAGTTCTCTCTCACGTCAAACTGTCGATGTAAAACGTTTCGTATTTGACTCGTACCAACAGCAGAAGTTTTAGGGGTCCTTCATTAATTCAACACTGCAAAGAAAAGCTGATCTCTTTTGAATTTGCTGTAACAATTACAAGTTGTTTCCTAAGATGGGCTTCTTTGTAAATGCAATTCTGAGCCCATCTTCACATTGTTGGGATTAATGGCGGTTTGAAAGCGTGGTAAGATTGAAAATGTCAGATTTATTTTTGATTGAACACAAAACCTTTACATAATTAACAAAATACTGGAGCAAATCAAACAACATACACGTCAGTCAACTCACAAAACATTAAAAAGTAGCTGTCAAATACAACCACATTTCAATAATTTTTAGAAGCCTGGGATTCTAAAAATTGTCAGTTTCACCTTAGGCCTCATCCACACAGAAACTTTATCGCAGGACTTGTACGTACACATAAAAATGGAATTAACTTTGCCATTCACAATGACATAACGTCAACAACAAAATAAAATAATAACCACCTTATCAACTTTATTAAACAGTTTTAAAATACTGATAGTGGGATATTTTTGAATTAAAATTTTACTACACTGTTAACATTTCACGAAACTACTCTTTTTCGAAACCTTCAGAATAATTTAGCAATTAAAAACATTCATATACAATAGTACTTTCCCAACTACAAGGACAATAAATGTAAATAATAATAATAATAATAATAATAATAATAATAATAATAATAATAATAATAATAATAATAATAATAATAATAATAATAATAATAATAATAACAATAACAATAACAATAACAATAACAATAACAATAACAATAACAATAACAATAACAATAACAATAACAATAACAATAACAATAACAATAACAATAACAATAACAATAACAATAACAATAACAATAACAATAATAATAATAATAATAATAATAATAATAATAATAATAATAATAATAATAATAATAATAATAATAATAATAATAATAATAATAATAATAATAATAATAATAATAATAATAATAATAATAATAATAATAATAATAATAATAATAATAATAATAATAATAATAATAATAATAATAACAATAATAATACATTATTATATTATATTTTTCCATATACCTATAAAGAAAGCAAAATATATTCTAGCCTACCTAACCTAAGTTTCTCACAAAGATGAGATACCACAGAAATTTAGTAAATAATATAAATAGTCAAGCCTACCTTCACATTTCAACTGTTCGTAATTTGCTTCCAAATATTATCCTTAAGCAAATTATCTTTGTAGGATTTATGTTTTTTGTCATAAGGACAGCGATGATTTTGTAATAAAATAATTTCTCTTCAAGTGACTCCATATCTCTTCTGTTTCTATGCAGTGCGATAGTGTTTTTTCTCTCCCTCTCTTTTGTTTAACAAAGGCGAAGATAAAAGCTGGGAGTTCTCCTGGTTTGGCGCTAGCTTCTGGCGCTAACGTCCACGTTAACAAAAATTATTGTGAATGTTCTTATTTATTAGCCTGGCAACGAACTTTAGTACTTTCGTTGTTTGTGGTAACTTTTCTCTGTGAATGGGACATTACAGATTAGAATCCGATAATCTGGTGTATCTGAACAATCTGCAATGAAACAACATGTGCTGTATGTTGTTGTGGTAACTCAATGATTAAGAGTAACTAGAATGAGACTGGTTCAAATCCCGGCTTATGGATTCACCATAGACTCTGCCAAAACAAGAGATTTCACCGGCCGAATGAAGATTGTGTTTGTGATCTGTGTAAGAAACGTTGTGAGAGATACCACGCTCAAAACTGCAAAATGAGGAAACCCTCGGAATAGTTATTAATTTGTAATTTCTCTTTGCACATAATGCGCTTTTCAATCTTATTAAATCCCGGCTATGGCATTGGATTTTTCAGTCTTACTACCTTTCCAAATATTGTTCTACTCTGGGCTAGTATAAAAGAACAAAGAAGGTACTCAACTATTTTGTTGTAAGAGGTTTACGTACCGTTGACGTATAACCAATAAGGAAATGCCCTTCACAGACACTTGCGTTGTATTTCTTACCAAAAATAGACAGAAGCGTCGTCACGTATGATTCATTAGAAAGTTTAATCAATAGCAAAGCCTATTAATTACCACAACACTGTCGCGGAGAATAAAAATAGTCCACGTTAAAACGACACGTGAGTTTTGTCATTTGCATAAGATACTTAATACTAATTACATGTTATCTATCGTCCATAACAAACAGCACGGCTTAGACAAGTGCGCATGCGCTGCGTAGTCAAGACGACAGAGGGCCTGGGCTCAGAGTTCAGTATTCGGTGCACATTAAGACATTGTACATTGTCATTGTGAAACCATTAAAGAAGCATTTGAGATTCGAAGGAATGACGGTAAGTAGAAACAAGCTTCTAGGTTATGCAGGTTTCATTCGTAGATCTCTATTTGTACACTTACACCATTTCCTCAGCCCATTTCAATTTCACTTATATTCTCTATATTAAGATAATATCCACGCTACATTACTCACTGTACATTTTTGTTGGATAAATCATGTCAAGTTAAATGTGTGCTTAGTTACTCAGAGTTTGAAACAACATTCAAGTGTTATATCGCCGATCGTAAGTACTAACGAGCCGTACGAAGGAAGGAATACGAAAAAAATCGAGCATGTGTCCACTCAAATGACTTTCACTGCTCAATGTTGTACAAAAGTATTTTAAAACAATGTTATTCTTCTTAAAAACGTAATCTAGATAAACACTTGTAGAGATATTTTATCAGGCACACTAGGTATAGAAAATACTGTAGGCTAATGCGATCGTGAAATATTACAAGAACTGGTCGCGGCTTTGATATTGCATTCTCTTTGCATGAGAAAACGAACCACTTCCCATTGTAGAGAAGTATCAGCGTTTGAAAATTCAAACCAACAACAAGGAACTTCTCAAAAAGGGTTGTGTTCATAAAAAGTTATACAAATTGTCAGTTTTAGCAAGATGTATATTTGTTGTGTAGTAAGATTTTGTCTATCTCTTACACTTTCAGTTGTACAAAAGTCATCCAGAATGAAAAGTAATTCAAAGAATATTCTGTATACCTACAGGTGAGTCACCTGCCCCTATTTATTTTTGAATTTATGCAACGTGGTAAGCGACATATGTGACTTATGCCTTTCTTGAATGTCTTTTAATGGATGATTTGTAGAACAGTTTATAGAGGAGGGGTAGACAACTCAGTGCATAAGTGTTGTATGGGACAGAAAGCAGTAACTTGTATGTCGATTCCAAAAACATCATACCCAGACACAGAGAGCTGCAGTAGCAATTTTAGACCAGTTTACAAACTTTTATTCATTGGCGTACATTCACACACCTTTAAACACGTCCTTGAAGGAACATTTATGCGCAGAGGATCCACCCAAAAGTCGCAAGACCCTGGCCTCCTTGTACTCGGGAGCGATGGATAACTCCGGGGCTCTTTCCATAGGGCAATACCTGATTTCTTAAAAAGCCCCCCCGCCCCATCGACAACGCCAAGACGGGTGGAAGTGGATACGCCACTTACGCGCGTAAACCCCGCAGGGAAGACTACCGAAAACCTCGGTGGGACTGTCTGGTGAGCTAGCACACCTTCTACTAGCTCTGCAGGCTAGTTCCCAGGACTTATGAAGCAACACTCTACACCCTCCGGGCGGCCGTAGCCTGGCCGGAGGTATCTGATCTCCCACGGGTGCTGGGAACACACTGCCTTCTCGAGTCCAACCCAATCCGAACAACTCCCCGACGGGAGGGGCTGGGCAGTTTGGCCCGAGGTTCCTCTAGTTACTTCAGAGGTACCACGAATGCTAGGGGTCCGTAGCGCTCGCACCACGGCAGCTGAAGGGGACGGATCCCCTCCCTTGCGGGACCCTTGAAGGAACAGCCTATCACATGCATCAGTTGACAATAACATTGGAACACAAAATGGCAGATCTACACAGTGGGTCTAAATCTTGAGCCCAGACGTATTTTTGTTGTAGAGCCATGTCAAAAAATGCTAAGAGTTATATAGATTGATTTCGCTTCTGCACATATATGGCAGTTTATAGCTCATAAAGTAATTGTAATGGCGGATGCAGTTTTTCTATTTGTATTAAAACTGTCAAAACTATCTCAAAACGCTGTATGAAGCTGTAAAACGCGTGTAAGCGATTACTTATTCGTATAGGAATCTTCCCTCTCAAGGCAGCGTAGGCTAAATGGTATTATAAAAGTTACTTACTTAACCACTGTGTTAGTTTTAGTTGGTTTCAAATTCTGCCTGATCAGCTAAAAAATTCTATTAACCTTTGGTGTACCTCTTGTGGCCTATAATTTCATATAATACGAGGGCTGTTCAATAAAGAATGATCATAATTTTTTACGGTCATAATTTTTCGCACTAACGTTCAATCTTATTATATTCTGTTGGCTTAATGTGAAACAAACACACCGTAGTAGTTTCATTGTTGGTACTCCTGGTTCCCGCCTGCGAGAACCAGGTAAGTTCAGACATGTTCAGTATCGCCTACCGCTGCAATGGAGGTAATATGCAGTTAAAGTTGATGTTAGAGGAAGATCCGAAGTTTCTTTCAAACGTAATCACTGCTGATGAAGCTTGGCTACATCATTTTGAGCCTGAGAGCAAACAGCAAAGCTCAGTGCGGAAATCTCCTTCATCACTAACCCACAAAAAAGTAAAAGTGGTTGCTTCTGCTGGAAAGTTATGGTCATCTCATTCTTTGACATTCATGGAATGGTTTATCAGCATGTTGTACCTGCACACACATCAGTAGCTGGACAATACTACAGGGATGTCCTAAAAACATTGCAAGTTCATATCAGGCGCAAAAGACCACATTTCCGTGAAGCAGGCTGGATGCTCCACCACGATAATGCGCGGCCACATATTGCCAATGTTGTTGCTGAATATCTTGCAAAAATCAACGTGAAGTGCATCCCTAAACCTTCCTATAGTCCGGATTTAGCCCATGTTACTTTTTTCTATTCCCTAACTTGAAGAAACGCCTTCGTGGGAGGCATTATCCATCATCAGAAGCAGTGGTGAAGGCTGCGTAGACGATTTTGAAGGATCTTTCAAAAATGGTTTCCAGCATGTCTTTGAAGACTGGCAGAAACGCTATTCAGGGGAGACTATTTTGAAAAGGACCATCAAAATTATGAGGATGAGTAAAGGTACGTTGTCAAAAAATATTGTGATCATTCTTTATTGAACAGCCCTCGTGGAAATAACATTATTGGTGGATAGAGTCAACATGAAAAATTCAATGCCATGGCTGGGACCTGAACCACGGATCTCCTGGTTTCCGTCCAGTCGCTCTAACTCATTGAGCTTCCATGGCCAACGTGCCGTCCTGACACTAAATTCTCCATTTGACTCATATTTCCCCGGTAAACCACTAGGGGAAATATTAATATGGCACGTTAGCCATGGTAGCTCAATGGGTTAGAGCGACTGGACGGAAACCAGGAGATCCGTGGTTCAAATCCCGGCCATGGCATTGAATTTTTCATGTTGACTCTATCAAAAACCTTAGCCTATATACGGCTAGTGTGAAGAAATGATTAATTTCCATCAATTAACTAAAACATTATAAAATAGCAGCCATGTTTTCCACTGGCAGATAGTTATAAATGTATAGTTCGTAGTAGATATTTTACTATTGTCGATATTCTGCTTGACCCATTCAACCAAGTTTGAAATATTTCACAAATGCAAAGTGAAACAAAAGTTACAAGATTTAATGTCGACACGCACCTAAAAATGAAAGCCAAGCACGTAACATGGTTTACACCAGATACGGTACAGCTTATATTGCTCAGAAAGTTAAACATAAAAGATAAAGATAGCCCGTAGTTACCCATTAAAGGGCAAGATCCTCTCCTAGCTGCCGGTAGGGTGAGCTCGGTACAACTTAAGTGGTGAGCTTATTCCGTGTACATCTCTAATTATCGGATTGTAATTCTTTTGTCTTTGGCTTACAAGACAACTAGTAGCAACAATAAATAAATTAGTAACTTATACACAGACAATAAAGACTAGGAGAAGGAAAAACTACTAAAACACGTGACGTCGTTTCGAACCTAGCCTTTGTCAGCTGCCACGTACTCTCTGTCGCTCTTTGGGAAATCAGTCTTTCATTACCTTGTTAGTGTTATGCATGAAAAGACGTTGTTTATTTAAGCTTTTCGTAGCTTCTTGGTCCTCATACAGCGCACCGAGCGGGATGGCTCAGGCAGTTCCGTGTGTGGCCCATATTCCGGAGGCCCGTGTTTGAATCCCGTGGCCAACCTATCTGGCCCATGGGCCTTTTTGGGGGTTTTCGCTAGGGGAATGCTGGGTAGGTTAATTACGGCCCCGAATTTCCTGTCCCTCCATTTCACATCATCTCTCACCTGGTGGCCTCTTTCAGGGTAGAAGTGTCGGCAGGTGTCTCGGCGGTGCATGTTCTGAGGTAAAGTACTTCCTCCTCCGGTAGGTCGGTTGCCGATCTCCTCTCCTCTGTTAGGACCATTTCTGGATCACCTGCCTGGGACCATTAGGGCTCGGCTGCTGGGCTCGTTGCTGTCCCGCCATAGGGCTAGCGAGTTCGTTGTTCTGGCCTTTAGGGGGAGCTCTCTATACAAGCAAACTGTAGGGTCCCTGCCCTCTATACTGTCGTGGCTCCTTGGGTCTGCTGTCCTTTCTCTCCTTCGCCTTACCTTTCCTCCCGGG
Organism: Mantis religiosa; assembly: GCA_030765055.1. Classification (NCBI taxonomy): domain Eukaryota; kingdom Metazoa; phylum Arthropoda; class Insecta; order Mantodea; family Mantidae; genus Mantis; species Mantis religiosa. The sequence continues at coordinate 215,702,506 of CM060952.1, forward strand.
TGTGCCCCCACTTGGGGACATAGGAACAATGGGCCCAGCCGTACCGAATCCTCTCCGAAATCCCAATCCTCATACAGCACTCTAAGTATTAAAGCTGGGTCTTATATTACCGAATAGAAGGGCAGAGCTGCAAAAGTGGCTTTTTTGCTTAAAGGGTCAATGTTTTCACATTATACTGTAAATTGCGGGTTGCATAGATAAGAATAAACAGGGGCAGCTGACTCACCTGGTATATGCATTTCATTTGTCATGAAAATATCTGAAACATATGGCGGTTACAGCCCCATTCACATGGTAAGTTATGGCAAACACAACGGGAACACTAAAGCTTGTTGCCAGGTTAATAAATAAGGTCATTCAACATGGACATTGTCACCAAACCTTACAAACTCCAATAACGCCAGTAAGGAACAGAGTCCCGGAATGGCAAAAGGTCGCTTCTTCTCCTCCTCGGAAAAGGATGACTTCCAAGACACCTCTATGTGACTGTTAGCCTTTGGCGAATAAACAAATGAGAGACAGAAAAAAGACAGGAACAGAAAAGCACAGATATGGAGTCATTTGATTGGAAATTCATTATTTTATTATAAAATCATCGTTATCTTTATGACAAAAAGCTTAAATCCTAAAATAATGTGTCCAAAGATAATTTGCTGAAGGAAAATATTTAGTAGCAAACAACGAATGAAGTGAAATGTGAAGGTAGGCATGATTACTATGATATCTGTCGACTTTGTGAAGTTAGGTAGGTTACAAAATATTTTGCCTTCCTTCTTTATTATTAGCTTACTATTTGTAACTGCCATTGCAGCTGGGAAAGTGCCCTTCTATACGAATATTGTTAAATGCTAAATTATTCTGAATGTTTCGAATAATAGTAGTTTCGTGAAATGTTAATGGTGTCGTACAAATTTAATTTAAAAACATCCCACTACGAGTATTTTAAAAAGCTTAATAAGACTGATAAGGTAGTTATTATTTTAGTTTAATGTTGATGTTATAATGTTATTGTAAATGACAAAGCAATTTCATGTTTATGTCATACGTTCAACTTCTCGCGTTAATGTTTCTATGTGAATGAGGCTTAAGGCGAAATCTTTAGTCATTTCTTAGAAAATCAATCCTTTCCAGACCTTTCTATGTAAAAGATGGATTGGAGCGAGAGACTTTGCATGCGCGTGCACGCACAAGGACCTTTTTAATTATTTTTGGTATTCACATTTCAAAACATGTAGATGTTTACAGTGACATTTTGGAATTGAATTTTTGGGTGATATGTAAAACCATTATTTATGGTTATCCCAAACAAAAGATATTTATACATTTTGTAATGTTGGTTAACGTTTGAAAAATGTTATATGTTTGTGTAGTATAATATAAAAGTCATTATGAATATAAGTGAAAAACAAGAGACATTCAGTTCGAGACGAAAAATTTATATATAACTAATCAGTGAGTGATTACTATAGTGACGGAATAAACTTCTGGGACACACGAGGAAGGCGTGTTACAGAGAACGTTGTGGGAAGTTGTATTTTTACATCTACGAGTATTATCTCTGTTTTAGTTAATATCTTCAAATCTTTAAAGCAATACAAGTGTCATTATTTCACAAATTAAGGAGAAACAAACACATTGATCTTAGAGCACGACTAGGAGATTAATATTTTGTGTTGGCCGACTGTAAGTCAAAGTTCATTATCGAACTGTTGTATAATACAAAACAACACAACGCAGTACAATCTGTGAAATATTACATACATACAGAGTACTACAAATTGGCGTTCTAACACGACACATAGTAAAACAGAAAATTAAATAATATACAAAAAGTACTTACTGCATATGCAATACCTTCTCCACTCACTAAGTACTGGGCAGATAAGCAAAAATATAAGTATACATACGTCCGAAATGTACAACATAAGGAACAACAATTATGTAATGTAGAGAGCCCAACTATATATTTGATTAAGTTCTATTCATTTCTTTATAAAATATTTTTCGCTTATACTTTCTTAATTGAAGAGAATTATGAACGACTTATTTGCACCCTATATTTAATTTTTATTTCTTCATGTGACTATGTCAACATGTGATATTTTAGCTAAAGTATTAAAGCTGTTTTGAGAGAATCAAATATAAGGACTCATTTTGCATGTAAGGTTCAGTAGGAAATAGAGAGTTTGAAGTGAACGTCCTTGAAAAATGTTGTATTTAATAGGTTTTTGATGTTTCATCGAATCTTTCGTTTGTGTTATATAACATACACGGATCAACTCGTGCGGATTACTTCTTACTTTTGGCGGGAACCAGGATTTAGAACATTTACTATTTCTGGTTATATCTGAATATTTAAGTTTCAGATGAAATTCACTGCTTCCTCTATCTAATACAAGTACCTAACCAGTAGATAAAGTGAAAATATGTCACAGAAATAGAAATAAAATTGTAATTTCTGAGAAACAGTAATAGTTAAGTGGAGACTTTTGAATGAGCAGCGCTTAAAGTTAGGTTAGGAATTGTGACAGAGTTTTGATTAATTACGATACTAGGCACAATTACGTACATAAATTAAAAGGGAATGGGGAATTGTATCTAGTAATTAGGAGTTAACTGGTAAGGAAGTAATGGCCTGGTGTGTACAACATACCTGTTAAAGATCTGGTTTTAATCGTTCGAAAACATGTGATCAAGGTGGATAACGTTGGTATTACGCGTTTCCAACGTCATTTCCCTGATGTCACTTGCTCCTCGATTACCAGATGTCACATTAACACTAAGAAATACCTACTGCGGCTCATTGTTAATCTTGTACTTTCCAGATACCCTCCACTTAACCTCAATTTTCGGCCTCCTCTACGATCACGTCAGTGCCCCCACCACTATGAATGTTCCCTTTCTCAGCATCTCTGCTTTGCTTCCACCGGCAAATTCCTTTCTGCGGTGTTCTTATTAAATAAAATGTAGATTGCGCTTTCATGTTCAAATATCTAACTGTTTGATTAAAATGACGTATATTAAATGTATTTTCATGAAAAAATGTATATCCGTATTTTCTAGGAATAGACTTTCGTTCTGTATTGTAAGAGCCCGAGTAAAGAAGACCGCCTTTATTTTACCAAAGTAACAATTGACATACTCCAGTGTTACACTAGTGCATTTCACTGTATCGCTTTACCGTATTACTTTTGTGACTTGCTTCTGCGTTTAAACAACTCAAACAGTAATTTGTGTATTAAATATCTGAAGCTCATCCAGCATGGACACCACAAACCCGTGTAAATGGCTAAAGGAGCCACGCCTCTAGTCTTTTACTTTAGTCACCGATTAATTAAAAAAGCAATTGTGAGAGCTACATATAGATAACTTACTGCTGCCATTTTCGACAACAACGTCATCTGAAAGCTCGAAGTTAATTGTTATTTCTGCAAACACTTAAATCTGTTAAAATAAATAGAGAAAAAATCGGATGTGCTGTACTCACATGACTTTCACTGTTCTTTCTTCGATATATGTTCTTTGAAAAAATGCTTATTGTTCCGTTTATTTAACATAAATGAGGATAAACGTTTGAGAAATGGATTTATTACGTAGTTTCATATAGGTTATGTTGGTAATAAGAGAATGCAATACGCTTAAGCGATAGTCAGATTTTTGCTTTGGCATTCTGTTCTCTTTAAATGGACAGGAATAAGCGAGTGCTTCCTATTTGAAATATACAAAATTAAAACTATTTGTAAAAAGAAATCTTATTTTAGTAAATTATGCGCTTGAACCAGATCTACATTTTTTGTGTAGTAAGATTTTGCTTACCCCTTACCAGTTGTCATCCAGAATGAAGAGGACTTCTGAGGACATTCCAAGAAAATTCAAGGAATATCGTTGCAAAGGTCACTGTGGTTAGTACATTCGCCTAACATTTCATTATAAGAGTTATTAAAAAAGATGAATAAATAAAACAACGATACAGTGTCAAATCACATTTATTGTTATCAAATTGGAGATGAATTGAAACATTTTTTCCTGTTTGTTTAATAGATATACATACATTTAGTGCATATATCTGTGCCTTATTTCCAGAATACACTGCTAATATGGTCATGTTGTAAGTTAATGGAGCCAAACAAGGGTAAACATAGAAGTGAAACAAGGTATAGGTTATACAGGTGTAGAGAATGTGACAACTTATTGGTGTTAGGCTGTGAGGCATGAACAATAGACATATTTCCTCGCATCCATCAATGTTCGTGAAATGAAAGTCCCTGACAGGAATGTGCCACCTTACACAGTGCGACAAGGACAGTCGATATGCGTGACAGAGAATGCATGGAAGTGAAATAAGGTAGTATAGGTTATATAGGTATAGAGAATGTGAAAACTTATTGGTGTTAGGCTATGAGGCGTGAACAATAAACATACTTCCTCGCATCCATCAATGTTCGTGAAATGAAAGTCCCTGACAGGAATGTGCCAACTTACACAGTGAAACAAGGACAGTCGATATGCGTGACAGAGAATGCATGGAAGTGAAACAGGGTAGTATAGGTTATATAGGTATAGAGAATGTGAAAACATATTGGTGTTAGGCTATGAGGCGTGAACAATAGACATACTTCCTCGCATCCATCAATGTTCGTGAAATGAAAGTCCCTGACAGGAATGTGCCACCTTACACAGTGCGACAAGTTCAGTCGATATGCGTGACAGAGAATGCATGGAAGTGAAACAAGGTAGTATAGGTTATATAGGTATAGAGAATGTGAAAACTTATTGGTGTTAGGCTATGAGGCGTGAACAATAAACATACTTCCTCGCATCCATCAATGTTCGTGAAATGAAAGTCCCTGACAGGAATGTGCCACCTTACACAGTGCGACAAGGACAGTCAATATACGTGACAGAGAATGCATGGAAGTGAAACAAGGTAGTATAGGTTATATAGGTATAGAGAATGTGAAAACTTATTGGTGTTAGGCTATGAGGCGTGAACAATAGACATACTTCCTGGCATCCATCAATGTTCGTGAAATGAAAGTCCCTGACAGGAATGTGCCACCTTACACAGTGCGACAAGGACAGTCAATATACGTGACAGAGAATGCATGGAAGTGAAACAAGGTAGTATAGGTTATATAGGTATAGAGAATGTGAAAACTTATTGGTGTTAGGCTATGAGGCGTGAACAATAGACATACTTCCTGGCATCCATCAATGTTCGTGAAATGAAAGTCCCTGACAGGAATGTGCCACCTTACACAGTGCGACAAGGACAGTCGATATGCGTGACAGAGAATGCATGGAAGTGAAACAAGGTAGTATAGGTTATATAGGTATAGAGAATGTGACAACTTATTGGTGTTAGGCTGTGAGGCATGAACAATAGACATATTTCCTCCCATCCATCAATGTTCGTGAAATGAAAGTCCCTGACAGGAATGTGCCACCTTACACAGTGAAACAAGGACAGTCGATATACGTGACAGAGAATGCATGCTGCAACAGGAGTAGAGCCATTCAAAAACCATATGCCCTGTTCCCTAATTATACTAAAACCGAGAAGATTTATTCACGAAATTAGAAAGTGTCAGAATGTTTTTGAATGGGCTGTAGCTGAAGTGACCGGGTGTCATAAGCAACTACCAGGCAGGATATTGGGACAGTGCCTAACCCCTCTTGCACCTCATTCCCCTGGGACTTTCTCTGCTGTGGCGAACTGTACTTGTGCTTATTTACCGTCTTCCTTCGCCACAAAACTATAGGAAATAACTTGGGATAGTGTTAGATGGCTCCATTCGTTTCAGGACAGACTTGCTCTTTCCTTACCAGTATTAGATAGGATAGGATAGAATTCTAGAGAGGGGATACGGCATATCGACCAGGCTTATCTACTGTGCCTATGTTCCCAAGTGGGATATCCCAGGGATGAAGGATGAGGTGAAAGGAGACAAAGGGCGGCCGACAGGGATCACGACAGTGCAGGTGGCGCGGTCCCTAGAATTAACCAGTTGGAAACTCCCCGGCAGGCCAGCACAACCGGCACGCTCCTGACACGGCCCACTAAGCCGGCCCAAAGATCAGAGACCATCCTACCGGAAGAGGAAGTGTTTACCAGAAGCCTAACATCTTGCCATGGAGCGCCGAGACATCCGCCGATACGTCTACCCTGAAAGAAACCACCAGATCAGAGATTACAAGGGCTGTTCAGTAAAGAATAATCACAATTTCTTTTGACAACGAACCTTTACTCATCCTCATAATTTTGATGGTCCTTCTCAAACTAGTCTCCCCTGAATGCGATGTACTTGTCCCAGCGTTTCTGCCAGTCTTCAAAGACATGCTTGAAACCTTTTTATAGAGATCCTTCAAAATGTCTCCGCAGCCTTCACCATTGCTTCTGATGATGGATAATGTCTCCCACGAAGACGTTTCTTCAAGTTAGGGAATAGAAAAAAGTCACATGGAGCTAAATTCGGACTATAGGGAGGGTGAGGGATGCACTTCAAGCAACAGCATTGGCAATATGCGGCCGCGCATTATCGTGGTGCAGCATCCAGCCTGCATTACGGAAATGAAGTCTTTTGCGTCTGATATGGACTTGCAATGTTTTCAGGACATCCCTGTAGTATTGCCAGTTACTGATGTGTGTGCAGGTACAACTTGCTGATAAACCATTACATAAATATCAAAGAATGAGATGACCATAACTTTTCCAGCAGAAGCAACCACTTTTGCGTTTTGGGGGTTGGTGATGAAGGAGATTTCCACACTGAGCTTTGCTGTTTGCTCTCAGGATCAAAATGATGTAGCCAAGTTTCATCAGGAGTGATTACGTTTGAAAGAAACTCCGGGTCTTCCTTTAACATCAACTTTAACTGCATGCAGACTTGCATGTGAATGTCCTTTTGTTCGGGAATCAACAGTCTTAGAACCCATCGCGCACAAACACGTCTCATATGTAATATTTCTGTCACCAAAGTGTGTGTGGCACCCATTGAAATATTCAGTATTTCAGAAAGTGATCTTAAGGTGATTCGTCGACCTTCTCTCACAATGGCAGCAGCAGTGTTGATGTTTTCTTCCGTAAGAGCAGTAACTGGAGCACCGGGTCCACCTTCCTTTGAAATTGATTGTCTCCCCTCTTTAAACATCTTAAACCACCTTCGAGCTGTGCTGTAGGGAAGAACAGATTCTCCATAGACCTCCTGTAACATTCTATAGGCCTCAACTGAAGATTTGTTGAGAGGAAAGCAGAATTTCAAAGCCGCATATTGTTCCTCGCGTGTTACCTTCATTGCAGCGGTAGGCGATACAGAACATGTCTGAATTGCTTGGCTCTCACAGGCGGGAACCAGGAGTACCAACAATGAAACTGCAACATGTTTGTTTCACATTAAGCTAACAGAATATAATAAGATTGAATTTTAGTGTAAAACTTTATGACCGTAAAAAAGTTATGATCATTCTTTATTGGATAGGCCTCGTATGTTAAATGGAGGGTCAGGAAATTCGGGGATGTAATTAACCTATCCAGCATTCGCCTGGCCACCCGGGAACCCCCCCCCCCCGAAAAAACCCTTGGGCCAGGTAAGTAGGCCAGGGGAATCGAACCCAGATCTCCTGAATTCGGGCCTGAGCCACCCCGCTCGGTTCTACTCATTGTAAGTTAAAAGTATATTTCCAGTAAGATTTGTATTAGAATTGTCTACCTCTGTACTATATACATACGTGATAGGGCAGTAACTATAGATACTAGAGAAAATAATGTGAATGCAAATTTTTAAAGTATATTCTTTTCATCAGCTCAGCCCTAATAATGAAATAAGTAACTACGGGTTCAAATAAATATGATTTTGTACATCTTTAATTTGTACGTTTTGCTGTCGTTTAGCCGAACACTGGGTGGGAAACCTTGGGCCTATAAAACTTGGAGGCATTTGACATTGGTCTTCGTAAGATAAGAGACATTCTTATTCCGGTGATTCATCCCATTGGAGGTTAGAATTCCGGAATAAACCGGACACGCTAAACCCATACTGGGAGAAGAGCTACACTCATTTGTTCAGCAAAGAAGTTCGGTTCTATAGCGTAGGGGAGGTGGTATGACGTCATCGGTCTCTGTACAGCTGTTACAAGGCATGATTATAGTTTGCCAGTTTTAGTATTTTCAAACGGGTTGGGTTCTGGTCTACAGCGAATGAGCTACGTTTGCGTTGGCACCTTGATACCCCCACTCCTTTCATATTTCCCTCTCTCTCTCGTACACGGGCAAGCCTTCCTGGCGCTAGTCCTAAGACAATCCAAACTGAATTTTCCAAACGTCTACAATAACGTAACCCCTGGCAGGATAGCCCATAGAGGGCTAGGGCCTACCAACCCGACTGCCAGCCTCACGCCCACTTACACACGGCAGAGGTGGGTGATCATCCAACCGATACGGGAAGGAGATGTGGTCAGCATCTTGGCATCCCCAGCCGGAGAGTTGGCTTTCTTGACCAGGGTTGGTTACCTGTCGTAGGCTCCTCAATTTCCTCACGATGGTGAGTGGGCACCGGTCCTCTATCCGGTCTTAAAAATCCGCATCCCCAGGGTTGGGATCGATTCCGGGCCGCATTCTGTGGCAGGGAGCCAAAGCATGATGCCTTAGTCCATACGCCACGGCGCAGGAAAATCTTTTACAATAATACACTTAAAATCAAAATTGCAACTAGTACATCTGCATGTTTTAAATGTTATAATTACACTACTTGGTGTTTAGAATCCGAATATACCTTTCAAAATGTTCTAGTACGAACCATTTTTGAGGTTTTAAAGGTTTTTTATTTTTTTTTATTTTTCGTATTGAGTATTTCGCTTTCTTGTAGGAGACCTCACGGAGATGTAAACAGCTCAGCCTTATCTTGCGTACAACGAGCTACTTATTACGTCATTTTAAAACATCCTACACAGATATGGAGATTAACTTAATGCGGATAAATAGTGACATTTTTTAAGTTTACGTCCTCCAACGTTGTTATATCGGATGGTGAATGAAATGGGTGAAATGGTGCTCAAATGTGTCCAGGGATCATGGAGCTTAGAGTTACCCGATATTCGGGTATTACGACGGGTATTTCCCTTATATGACGTCATCCTATATTGACCGTGTTAAAGTCGATCAATCAGATTCATGAAATCATACACAACACGATAACAACATATTCTGCATGTTTACGTACAGACATCTCACAGATCGTCGACTGTTAGCGCGACTTTCAACTGTTCAAAATGACTGAAAGGTGAGGTTAAATTCCATGTGCTAATGTGATTCAGGGAAACAACTTGTATTATTGTTATTGATAACCCGTTTTATCTGGAATAGTCTCTACAAAAGCAACTTCTGACTTCATCGCTAGTGAACGTAAGGTAATTTCAAAACCATTCGTCACGTTACCTATGACAATGCTCTGTACGTAGAATCTAGCTGTTCTAATGACAAATCATTACTAATTTATCTTTGATGCCTGCTCAAAAGCTGTTTTAATATGTGTGTATTGAAGAAATGACAATAAATGATATCCACTGCAAATCCAATATACTATATGGGCAAAAGTCAAGTGAAGTGACTTGTAGTGGACAACCCTGCAGCGGAGACTCGGCACGGAGATCCAAACCTGATCTATTGTACCTATGTCCTCAAGTGGGGTATCCCCGGAAACAAGGATGAGGTGAGAGGAGACAGAGAGTGGCGGTCTCAAGGAACCACGACAGTGCAGAGGGCAAGGTCCATGTAGTTTACTAGTTGGAAACTCTCCGGCAGGCCACCTACCGTGGTGCTGAAACGGTCCAACAGTCGACCCGGAGACTGGAGACTCTCCCACCGGCAGAGGAAGTATTTACCAGGAGCATATCATCCTGCCATGCAACGCCGACACTTCTACCCTGAAAGAGACCACCAGATGAGAGATGATATGAAATGACAATGGAGATGAAATGGAGGGACAGGAAATTCGGGGGATGTAATTAACTTAACCAGTATTCGTCTGGCATGCCGCAAACCCCCGAAAAACCCCATGGGTCTGGTAGGTTGGCAACGGTAATCGAACCCGCACCTTCCGAATGCGGGCCGGAAGTGTACGTGTGTGTACGTGTGTGTGGGGGGGGGGAGGGTCTGACAGTAGCGCCCAAGTTATTGTCTCTCAAACATGCAAGTCTAGAGTACAACCATATTAATATTGTTTTGATGTTAAAATCCGGAAATTTCCTGGGAAAGCCGTGGTACCTCATAGCTAGGGTTCATAGGTCGCCGTATCACAACCAAAACAAATAACACTATGTCAAAACTTATTTTCACAAGTGCTGAGATAAGGAACAAATTACTGGCGCTCTGCTGGTGATTTAGCCTCTCACATCTCAAGTAAGAAGCACGTACATTTGCTGTTAACCAATACTTGCTAACAAATGTTTACCTGTGCTATGGAACAAAACCAACACTATCTACTAGGCTAAATTTTCCAATTAATGTACTAAGTCATTTAATCTGTTAATACGTAAGAAACAGAAACAACAAATATAATTATTTGTCACAAATTTCACTTATCTTTTTTAAAAAAATGGATGAAATTTCCATGGAATTAAGAAACTAGTTTCCTAATAAATCATTTGCATCTTCAGCCACTTTCTTTATTCCTGTTGTCATCGTTACTGCCGCTAGATGTCGTATTACTTTTGTATTTATTACCAAACACTGAAAATAAAACAAACTTAAAGACAGAATCGATTGGTGATATTTCAAAATTTATCACATGATTTCTGTTTTTTTAAATAAATATTTTCTCCCTAAACATTAAATCTATCGGACCATTTAATTGTTTTGATAATTTAACTTCGGGATTTATTTTATGGTTAAATGACCAAAACTGATAGGCCACGGCTAAAAGGAGTTTCTACCCTTTAGTAAATAAAATACGATTATTGTTTTAAAAAATTTACTTACCATCCTTGGCCTAATACATATTTTCAATTTTTTTTAAGAAATTGTAGGTATAACTTCGGTTCCTCAAAAGAAATATAAAATAGAAAAGAATCTATATTTCTCTCAAAAAGATAAAATTTCCAATAACAAAAATCTGGCATTTATCATACTTATAAATCAGCCGTAACAGGTCATTTTTTGTCATTCAAACAAAAATAAATCTGGAAGTTAAATTATTAAAGCAGTTAAATGGTCCTATATATTCAATATTTTGAAAAAAAAAATATTTATTTTGAAAAATGGAATTTCTAATTTTTTATAAAATAGAATGTATTTTAAAACTGATTATTTTTAGTAAATTTAAGCCCCTGGAAAAATATTTATTAATTTTGTAAGATTTTTATGTTATTTGTTTAGTGAACATTATGATCAAATTGTAAAAGTGTTAAAACATTTATGTGATAAATCAGTGAGAATATTTAAACTGTGTATGAAAAAGGAAAGAAGATACAGTAGGCAATGCAGACTTTAAATGCAATGGAATAGTTAAGGGCAACGGTGGAAAAAAAAAAAAAAAAAGAACAGTAGTCCTTAGAGTGGGTGACATTTTATTAGACGTTTGGACCTCATAGAAGTTTTATGTCTGAATAAAGAAATAAAAGCACGTTAAATCATTCGGCAAAGTTATTGTGTTTATTTTGCAACAACTATATCAAGTTTGTTAATTTAAGAGAACAATACAGTTGTTAGAAGATTTGAAATTTATTATCTCATTTTTTATTCCACTACCTAATCCTGGAAAATCTTTATAGTTACGATAACCATGCGAGACTTCTATGCCTTATACTTCTTCCTGACGACTTTCCGACAGTCGTCGCTATAGTCGACCCTTGCTGGGGACGCCTGGGGCAAGGCACTTGTATGCGTGGGATTGGACGACGTCGGATGTCTTTGCTCTAGTTGTTCCGTCGACCAGAAATCAAAGTTGCAATGTCGCGAATGCTAGTTCCATACCCCATTCCTGCGGGTACTCGAATGTATGTAGTTTGGGGAACAATTTCTATGAGCGTATACATTTCTTTCCCATTTCTTTTATTTTGTCGCTTTATGTGTCTGCGTTTTGCTGTTTTCCCTCTGTTTCTTTTACCATATTTCGTTTTTATTTCGTTTTACACATATACACTAACACTGCTACCCAATGCAGCAAATGTTTCTTGTAAATGCTGTTCCAATTACCGTAAGCATATTTGGCGTACAATCTTTCTATGTTGATTGTATCTAAACCTAACCAAACCTAGGCGAATACCTCACCAAACTAAATCAAATACCTATATACTATGGTTATTTGGGTTACTCTTGATGTGTTCAAATAAAGATTTGTGTTACTATCAAATCTGTTTTATTTGAAGTTTTTTCTTATGCAAAACAAAACATAAGCTGTAACAATACAAAAGAAAGAACATAGGAAAAAAAAAAAGAAAAGAAAAGTTCAGGGTAGCCAAAATAACTCCAATCTTCGTAGGTTTACTAGCCACAATCATAATCAAACACCTAATCAAAAATTTAACTAACATGACCAAAAACCTAAACAAATCAAGACGAATGCCTCACTAAATCAAATACTCATATCCTAACCAAACACTTAATGAACAATTTAACTAAGCTAACCAAAGAAATAAACAAATCTAACCTAACCTGGGCTGCCCATGTAGATTTAAACCTGACCATTTCCCTGTTATTTGTAGATGTTTCCTATGATTTTAAGTACCTTAAGGTATTTATATACTTTTAGGACATTTTAGGTATTAGTAGAGTTATTTAAAGAGTTTCCCATGAATGTCGTTGTGTTTATGATATTTCAGACAGTTTTATGTGTATTTTGAGCATTGGTAGTGGTACTTGTGATGACGTTGAATGTTTTTCTAACGTTTTTCTGTGATACTTCAGCTCCTTAAGAGGGTATTTGAGCTATTAGAACAGATATTTGATGTTTTCCATCACTTAAATGGTTTTCATATGCTCTTTTGAGTACTTTTGAACGTTTGCTTTTATTGAATGATGTTCGCGGTATTTTCCGATAATTTCGTGGTCTTTTAGGAATCTGGTATCGGCGTCTCTGTAAAATGTAGCTTTGGGTGAATACGGACAGGTCATACAAATACTTTTCAATCATTTGGCGATCCAAAAAGTGAGCTTATTCTCTCGGAAATAAATTGTGTAACTAAAGTGCAAGCATTCTAACATGTTTTCGTTAGTTTCATTGTTCTTTTGTCATATCACTCGCCTCTCATCGCAGCGCTTCGCTGAAAATCAAGAGAAGCAGAACGAAGTTCGGTACATCACTGCCGTGCATTTAGTCGAACTTTCCCCGTGCAACTGTTTTAACCCACGAAGGGATTGATATCAATTTACGCCAAAGACGGGAAAGTTGGGCCATCTGGTATATAAGCGGAAACATGGCATCGTCGTCCTCGTAAGTACATATAATAAATTTGTGGGTCATTATCACTGACTGCGTACAGAAATATCCAGCACTGATAAAGCGCCTTCTAGAACTCGGGGCAGCCTCTGCTTTTTGCGTCAGTAAGAGTGACCTGTGACCTTAGAGTGTCGCCAAGAAACCTCCGGCGTACATACTGAACTCGTTTTGGGTCGCTCACCGTGTTTGTTATCAAGTTATGAGAGATTTGCGTAAGTTGTACATCTCTGAAGTGATTCACGATCCAGTCTAACAAATCCAGTAGAGATAAATTGTATACTAGATGTTTGAACTGTTGATACGAGTAGCACCTTCGAGGGAATAAAAGATGAACCGAAAGTAATAATAAATAAAGTATTGTCAGTCTTCAGTTTAAATCAATAATTGTTGTACATTCACGCTCTTGTAAGTTTATTCAAAATAGAAACTAAATTATAGCGTATCTTGCAGAGAATATCAAACGATATGTCTTCCATTGTTTCAAACACTTCCAAAGTTTTTTGAATAAAAAATATATCTTAAGTATCCACTCGTATCGCTTTCTGTACCAACTCTTGTACAGAATACCCTAATAAACGTTTTATATTGCTTACACAGCTTTATCACGTACTCCTCAGGTCACTTATCGTTTGTTGTACAAGTCAGTTGTCTTGTGTGTTGTTAGCCTACTTTGTTAAAATACATTGTTATGGAAGCAAGACTTAGTGGCAGTAGGATTAGAAGTAGACCGAGGATTCATGGCCAAGACAAGGATTAGCTTACAGTCGGGGAGTTACAATGCACAACAAACTGCTAGAGAGTTTGTCTGCTCTCTTAGGAAACTCCTTGAACAGGAAGAGGAGAATTTGCTTCTTCACAATGAACCGATTATTCCTTTCAACCAAGTGAGGAACAGGACAGCATGTGTCCTTAAAATAAGTGAGATGACTGTTTCTAGAACGTATAAAGGGAAGCAGCTACAGCCAGATCCATCACAGATCGTAACTCCTGGGAAACAAAGACCAAGATTATCTCCATAGTTTTCCATTAAATGACATAAGAAGGCACGTTTATGACTATTACACCTGCAAGGAACATCCTGCCATACGTAAGCTTCTTTCTTCTGTTAAAGAAGAAAAGTTATTTGAAGGAAGCCTTAGCTCTTTGAACAAAGTCCTCCATAATCTGGGATTTGAGTTCCAAAAAATAAATAGCAGAAAACTGATACTCGTAAAATCAGGTATTGGAGCTCTAAGTGCTTTATTTCAAAGATAAATATTGAAGAATAATTTTCATGAAATAATGTGGTTGGATGAAACCTGGGTAAACACCGACTACATTGTGTCAAAGAGCTGGACTGACGTCACACTTGAAAGTACCACAAAAGGACCTATAGAAAAAGGCGATCGCATTATTACTGGTCATGCATGGTTTTGTTGATGACACCTTTCTGCTCTTCAAATCGAAAAAAAACTAGGACTATCATAAAGAATGAACCATGACCATGAACTTCCGCGAGTTAAAATTCCGACACACTGGCGGTGCTCATATGAACATCTCAATTGACAGAGTCCTTAATAAATTATTTTAAAAATACGCACACCTGAGAAGACACAAGTAAGTGTAATGAATGTGTATTGAGAGCTTAGTTTTGTGCTTAAAGTAGGTTAATACAGATCAATTGTGCATGTTTTTGTTAAGGCGAGATAAACTCGAATGCTTGTTTATATATTTCGAGTGTTGAAAGTGCAAAGACTTGCTGTCTGCTTTAAGGCAACATCAGCTCCCCACGTGGAAAAACAAATGACCTTCTCATATCTTATTTTAAAAATCAGACTGTAGATAGTCTAATTTGTGATAAACATATTGACATTGTGTAGTACTATTGGTAAATCAACTTATCCACCACCATAACAAAAACACATCATGATGCGATACTTTTGTAGACCTTTTACTGTTAGACATAATCTCTGCAAAGAGTCCAATTATCTCTATCAGAGTCAATATAGCAGATCAAGTAGAAGAGCAAAGTTAACACTTGCGAGACAAAAACACATCGCCTACTCTAATATAGTGTCAGAGACATTTGACTATCGATTGTTCCGATGTTCAATTTTTCTTTAGTTGTCTAAAAATCAAGAGACAAATATTCGTAGCACTTTGAACTGCACCATTTCTTAAATTATAAATATTCTTTGTAATAAATTGCAGAAGACTTCTGTGGTAGCAAACTAAGATTAGCTTCTTCTCAAATTTCTTCAGGTATAAGACTTTCGTCGACTGAATCACTCATGTTGACATACAGTTATTTTTGTATCACCATAGTTACAGTCTTCGCTATTCAAAGTCTCCATTATCATCTTACATCTACTAGAAACATCGATTCTAAATCTTTTGTTAAAGAACTTTTAATATTGTTATAATTCATAATTCAGGTCGATTTTCTCTTAGGTAACGTATAAAATGACGTCTGGTACTAGCGAGGTTTTATGTTTATCATGCTTCTCGTCGTTAGATTTGTTCATTGGCAAATAAAGATCAACTTACCTAGTAAATCCCATAAATAAATATTATCTATTAATATATTTTATATCATTATTGGGACAAAAGTACCTAAAGCTAATATACTATGGAGTCATATTTCCACATATGTTGTATGGTAAAGAGATCCGATCTAAAGTATGTATCAAAAGATTATATGTTCTGCAAACAAAGGATGTGTAAGAATAATGTATAATCTCACATCAAGAGAATCTTGTAAAAGCATTTACACAAAATAACTGTCAACATTATACTATCTGTATGCATGTCGTGTGATTTTACTTGTTACAGAAGAAGTCAAAATTCTGTAACAATCTACGACTAATAACATTTGAATGTAAATTCGTATAAGAAAGCTTCTGTTAGTTACAGTTATTGTGTTTGTCGACAGGTGGCACCAGCGGCAGGCAGTACGCGGCGAGCAGTGGATGCCGTGGTAGCCCTGATAGCGGTAGCACTCCTGGTCATGTTTGGAGTCCTTTTGGAGAGCAACATGCACAATGGTGACTGGACAACAGATCCTCGTGTGCGATGGCACGTTCTCGTCCTCGGATTGTCATTGCTCTTCATATCTTTGTTTGTATGTGTGTACGTGACACATCGACTGGGAATTTGCCTGTGGCACACATCTCACTACGACCGGTTCAGCGTCCAAACTCATAATGTAAGTTTATCAAAGCATCACCATAACATGCGTTACCATATCAAAGAAGTTCACGAATTTACCCATCCAACTTTTATAATTATTTTATAAGAAACTTCCAGACAAACTATTGAAGAAATAAACAACGACATATTGTAGCTCTATGTACCCTGTACTCATTTGAACATAATTTCATTCATCGTCCGATATGACTTAACGTTGGAGGTTTTCTCTTATTCTGAAAGATGAATGTCTGGTAACTCTAAGCTCTATGTACCCTGTACTCATTTGAACATCCTTTCATTCATCGTCCGATATGACTTAACGTTGGAGGTTTTCTCTTATCCTGAAAGATGAATGTCTGGTAACTCTAAGCGCTATGTACTCTGTACTCATTTGAACATCCTTTCATTCATCGTCCGATATGACTTAACGTTGGAAGTTTTCTCTTATCCTGAAAGATGAATGTCTGGTAACTCTAAGCTCTATGTACCATGTACTCATTTGAACATCCTTTCATTCATCGTCCGATATGACTTAACGTTGGAAGTTTTCTCTTATCCTGAAAGATGAGTGTCTGGTAACTCTAAGCTCTATGTGCCCTGTACTTATTTGAACATCCTTTCATTCATTGTCCGATATGACTTAACGTTGGAAGTTTTCTCTTATCCTGAAAGATGAATGTCTGGTA
This sequence comes from Mantis religiosa, assembly GCA_030765055.1. Classification (NCBI taxonomy): domain Eukaryota; kingdom Metazoa; phylum Arthropoda; class Insecta; order Mantodea; family Mantidae; genus Mantis; species Mantis religiosa. The sequence continues at coordinate 215,719,793 of CM060952.1, forward strand.
ACTCTAAGCGCTATGTACCCTGTACTTATTTGAACATCCTTTCATTCATCGTCCGATATGACTTAACGTTGGAAGTTTTCTCTTATCCTGAAAGATGAGTGTCTGGTAACTCTAAGCTCAATGTGCCCTGTACTTATTTGAACATCCTTTCATTCATCGTCCGATATGACTTAACGTTGGAAGTTTTCTCTTATCCTGAAAGATGAATGTCTGGTAACTCTAAGCGCTATGTACCCTGTACTTATTTGAACATCCTTTAATTCATTGTCCGATATGACTTAACGTTGGAAGTTTTCTCTTATCCTGAAAGATGAGTGTCTGGTAACTCTAAGCTCTATGTGCCCTGTACTCATTTGAACATAATTTCATTCATCGTCCGATATGACTTAACGTTGGAAGTTTTCTCTTATCCTGAAAGATGAATGTCTGGTAACTCTAAGCGCTATGTACTCTGTACTCATTTGAACATCCTTTCATTCATCGTCCGATATGACTTAACGTTGGAGGTATTCCCTTATCCTGAAAGATAAATGTCTGGTAACTCTAAGCTCTATGTACCATGTACTCATTTGAGCATCATTTCATTCATCGTCCGATATGACTTAACGTTGGAGGATTTCTCTTATCCTGAAAGATAAATGTCTGGTAACTCTAAGCTCTATGTACCATGTACTCATTTGAGCATCATTTCATTCATCGTCCGATATGACTTAACGTTGGAGGTTTTCTCTTATCCTGAAAGATGAATGTCTGGTAACTCTAAGCTCTATGTACCCTGTACTCATTTGAACATCATTTCATTCATCGTCCGATATGACTTAACGTTGGAGGTTTTCTCTTATCCTGAAAGATAAATGTCTGGTAACTCTAAGCTCTATGTACCATGTACTCATTTGAGCATCATTTCATTCATCGTCCGATATGACTTAACGTTGGAGGTTTTCTCTTATCCTGAAAGATAAATGTCTGGTAACCCTAAGCACTATGTACCCTGTACTCATTTGAACATCCTTTCATTCATCGTCCGATATGACTTAACGTTGGAGGTTTTCTCTTATCCTGAAAGATAAATGTCTGGTAACCCTAAGCACTATGTACCCTGTACTCATTTGAACATCCTTTCATTCATCGTCCGATATGACTTAACGTTGGAGGTTTTCTCTTATTCTGAAAGATGAATGTCTGGTAACTCTAAGCTCTATGTACCATGTACTCATTTGAACATCCTTTCATTCATCGTCCGATATGACTTAACGTTGGAAGTTTTCTCTTATCCTGAAAGATGAATGTCTGGTAACTCTAAGCGCTATGTACTCTGTACTCATTTGAACATCCTTTCATTCATCGTCCGATATGACTTAACGTTGGAAGTTTTCTCTTATCCTGAAAGATGAGTGTCTGGTAACTCTAAGCTCTATGTGCCCTGTACTTATTTGAACATCCTTTCATTCATTGTCCGATATGACTTAACGTTGGAAGTTTTCTCTTATCCTGAAAGATGAATGTCTGGTAACTCTAAGCGCTATGTACCCTGTACTTATTTGAACATCCTTTCATTCATCGTCCGATATGACTTAACGTTGGAAGTTTTCTCTTATCCTGAAAGATGAGTGTCTGGTAACTCTAAGCTCTATGTGCCCTGTACTTATTTGAACATCCTTTCATTCATCGTCCGATATGACTTAACGTTGGAAGTTTTCTCTTATCCTGAAAGATGAATGTCTGGTAACTCTAAGCGCTATGTACCCTGTACTTATTTGAACATCCTTTCATTCATTGTCCGATATGACTTAACGTTGGAAGTTTTCTCTTATCCTGAAAGATGAGTGTCTGGTAACTCTAAGCTCTATGTGCCCTGTACTCATTTGAACATAATTTCATTCATCGTCCGATATGACTTAACGTTGGAAGTTTTCTCTTATCCTGAAAGATGAATGTCTGGTAACTCTAAGCGCTATGTACTCTGTACTCATTTGAACATCATTTCATTCATCGTCCGATATGACTTAACGTTGGAGGTATTCCCTTATCCTGAAAGATAAATGTCTGGTAACTCTAAGCTCTATGTACCATGTACTCATTTGAGCATCATTTCATTCATCGTCCGATATGACTTAACGTTGGAGGATTTCTCTTATCCTGAAAGATAAATGTCTGGTAACTCTAAGCTCTATGTACCATGTACTCATTTGAGCATCATTTCATTCATCGTCCGATATGACTTAACGTTGGAGGTTTTCTCTTATCCTGAAAGATGAATGTCTGGTAACTCTAAGCTCTATGTACCCTGTACTCATTTGAACAAAATTTCATTCATCGTCCGATATGACTTAACGTTGGAGGTTTTCTCTTATCCTGAAAGATAAATGTCTGGTAACTCTAAGCTCTATGTACCATGTACTCATTTGAGCATCATTTCATTCATCGTCCGATATGACTTAACGTTGGAGGTTTTCTCTTATCCTGAAAGATAAATGTCTGGTAACCCTAAGCACTATGTACCCTGTACTCATTTGAACATCCTTTCATTCATCGTCCGATATGACTTAACGTTGGAGGTTTTCTCTTATCCTGAAAGATGAATGTCTGGTAACTCTAAGCGCTATGTACTCTGTACTCATTTGAACATCGTTTCATTCATCGTCCGATATGACTTAACGTTGGAGGTATTCCCTTATCCTGAAAGATAAATGTCTGGTAACTCTAAGCTCTATGTACCAGGTACTCATTTGAGCATCATTTCATTCATCGTCCGATATGACTTAACGTTGGAGGTTTTCTCTTATCCTGAAAGATAAATGTCTGGTAACTCTAAGCTCTATGTACCATGTACTCATTTGAGCATCATTTCATTCATCGTCCGATATGACTTAACGTTGGAGGTTTCTCTTATCCTGATAGATGAATGTCTGGTAACTCTAAGCTCTATGTACTCTGTACTCATTCGAACATCATTTCATTCATCGTCCGATATGACTTAACGTTGGAGGTTTGTCTTATCCTGAAAGATGAATGTCTGGTAACTCTAAGCTCTATGTACCCTGTACTCATTTGATCATCATTTCATTCATCGTCCGATATGACTTAACGTTGGAGGTTTGTCTTATCCTGAAAGATAAATGTCTGGTAACTCTAAGCTCTATGTACCCTGTACTCATTTGATCATCATTTCATTCATCGTCCGATATGACTTAACGTTGGAGGTTTCTCTTATCCTGATAGATGAATGTCTGGTAACTCTAAGCTCTATGTACCATGTACTCATTTGAACATCCTTTCATTCATCGTCCGATATGACTTAACGTTGGAAGTTTTCTCTTATCCTGAAAGATGAATGTCTGGTAACTCTAAGCGCTATGTACTCTGTACTCATTTGAACATCCTTTCATTCATCGTCCGATATGACTTAACGTTGGAAGTTTTCTCTTATCCTGAAAGATGAGTGTCTGGTAACTCTAAGCTCTATGTGCCCTGTACTTATTTGAACATCCTTTCATTCATTGTCCGATATGACTTAACGTTGGAAGTTTTCTCTTATCCTGAAAGATGAATGTCTGGTAACTCTAAGCGCTATGTACCCTGTACTTATTTGAACATCCTTTCATTCATCGTCCGTTATGACTTAACGTTGGAAGTTTTCTCTTATCCTGAAAGATGAGTGTCTGGTAACTCTAAGCTCTATGTGCCCTGTACTTATTTGAACATCCTTTCATTCATCGTCCGATATGACTTAACGTTGGAAGTTTTCTCTTATCCTGAAAGATGAATGTCTGGTAACTCTAAGCGCTATGTACCCTGTACTTATTTGAACATCCTTTCATTCATTGTCCGATATGACTTAACGTTGGAAGTTTTCTCTTATCCTGAAAGATGAGTGTCTGGTAACTCTAAGCTCTATGTGCCCTGTACTCATTTGAACATAATTTCATTCATCGTCCGATATGACTTAACGTTGGAAGTTTTCTCTTATCCTGAAAGATGAATGTCTGGTAACTCTAAGCGCTATGTACTCTGTACTCATTTGAACATCCTTTCATTCATCGTCCGATATGACTTAACGTTGGAGGTATTCCCTTATCCTGAAAGATAAATGTCTGGTAACTCTAAGCTCTATGTACCATGTACTCATTTGAGCATCATTTCATTCATCGTCCGATATGACTTAACGTTGGAGGATTTCTCTTATCCTGAAAGATGAGTGTCTGGTAACTCTAAGCTCTATGTGCCCTGTACTTATTTGAGCATCATTTCATTCATCGTCCGATATGACTTAACGTTGGAGGTTTTCTCTTATCCTGAAAGATGAATGTCTGGTAACTCTAAGCTCTATGTACCCTGTACTCATTTGAACATCCTTTCATTCATCGTCCGATATGACTTAACGTTGGAGGTTTTCTCTTATCCTGAAAGATAAATGTCTGGTAACTCTAAGCTCTATGTACCATGTACTCATTTGAGCATCATTTCATTCATCGTCCGATATGACTTAACGTTGGAGGTTTTCTCTTATCCTGAAAGATAAATGTCTGGTAACCCTAAGCACTATGTACCCTGTACTCATTTGAACATCCTTTCATTCATCGTCCGATATGACTTAACGTTGGAGGTTTTCTCTTATCCTGAAAGATGAATGTCTGGTAACTCTAAGCGCTATGTACCATGTACTCATTTGAGCATCATTTCATTCATCGTCCGATATGACTTAACGTTGGAGGTTTTCTCTTATCCTGAAAGATAAATGTCTGGTAACTCTAAGCTCTATGTACCATGTACTCATTTGAGCATCATTTCATTCATCGTCCGATATGACTTAACGTTGGAGGTTTCTCTTATCCTGAAAGATAAATGTCTGGTAACTCTAAGCTCTATGTACCATGTACTCATTTGAGCATCATTTCATTCATCGTCCGATATGACTTAACGTTGGAGGTTTTCTCTTATCCTGAAAGATAAATGTCTGGTAACTCTAAGCTCTATGTACCATGTACTCATTTGAGCATCATTTCATTCATCGTCCGATATGACTTAACGTTGGAGGTTTCTCTTATCCTGAAAGATAAATGTCTGGTAACTCTGAGCTCTATTACCCTGTACTCATTTGAACATCCTTTCATTCATCGTCCGATATGACTTAACGTTGGAGGTATTCCCTTATCCTGAAAGATAAATGTCTGGTAACTCTAAGCTCTATGTACCATGTACTCATTTGAGCATCATTTCATTCATCGTCCGATATGACTTAACGTTGGAGGTTTTCTCTTATCCTGAAAGATAAATGTCTGGTAACTCTAAGCTCTATGTACCATGTACTCATTTGAGCATCATTTCATTCATCGTCCGATATGACTTAACGTTGGAGGTTTCTCTTATCCTGATAGATGAATGTCTGGTAACTCTAAGCTCTATGTACTCTGTACTCATTCGAACATCATTTCATTCATCGTCCGATATGACTTAACGTTGGAGGTTTGTCTTATCCTGAAAGATGAATGTCTGGTAACTCTAAGCTCTATGTACCCTGTACTCATTTGATCATCATTTCATTCATCGTCCGATATGACTTAACGTTGGAGGTTTGTCTTATCCTGAAAGATAAATGTCTGGTAACTCTAAGCTCTATGTACCCTGTACTCATTTGATCATCATTTCATTCATCGTCCGATATGACTTAACGTTGGAGGTTTCTCTTATCCTGATAGATGAATGTCTGGTAACGCTAAGCTCTATGTACTCTGTACTCATTCGAACATCATTTCATTCATCGTCCGATATGACTTAACGTTGGAGGTTTTCCCTTATCCTGAAAGATGAATGTCTGATAACTCTAAGCTCTATGTACACTGTACTCATTTGATCATCATTTCATTCATCGTCCGATATGACTTAACGTTGGAGGTTTTCTCTTATCCTAAAAGATGAATGTCTGGTAACTCTAAGCTCTATGCACCATGTAATCATTTGAACATCATTTCATTCATCGTCCGATATGACTTAACGTTGGTGGTTTTCTCTTATCCTGAAAGATGAATGTCTGGTAACTCTAAGCTCTAAGTACCCTGTACTCATATTAACGGAATGTCATTTACTGTTACAGAGGACGCGAGATGGTGGTGATTGCCGAATGCATATTTTGGTGTCTACAGAACTTCCGCCCAGCTACGATTCCATTGTAAACTTGGATCAACCGCCTCCTTATTGCTCCATCTTCATCGTCAACGGACGTGAATCAACTCTGAAACAAGAAACTGGTTGAACGACTGACAAGGGACATTGACGTTTAAGAGTCTCTCCCTTCGGTCCAGGGAATTCATCTACTTAATACTCTCTACGAGAGATATTGCAGGATGAGATTGTAGTGGACTGAGCGACTGATACCATCGCTCTTAATGCAGTCCAAGAGAGTTGTGGCTGGACTTTGTGTTTTACTTCAGCCAGGATAACGTGGTTCGCTTAGAGCAAAGGATGCAGTCTTTCCTTTGCGTTAATTGAGATTGGTGGCGTGTGCTTTTTAGTGAACGGATGGTGATTTTCAGTAATAAATGAACATTTTTCTTCTCTGCACATATAAAATAATGATATACAGAGATATATGGTAGAATAAAATTACTTTAGGGTCCTGACAGCAGCCGTGAAGCACGTGGCACGGGGAAAGCGACGTTTCCCTTATGAACGCCTTGACGCGCTTGATGATTAGATAAGAGAAAGCGTTAAAGCTACTTACGAGGGCTGTTCAATAAAGAATGATCACAGATTTTTGACAACGTACCTTTACTCATCCTCATGGTTTTGATGGTCCTTCTCAAAATAGTCTCCCCTGAATGCGATGCACTTGTCCCAGCGTATTCTGCCAGTCTTCAAAGACATGCTGGAAACCAGTTTTTGAGAAATCCTTCAAAATCGACTTAGCAGCCTTCACCACCGCTTCTGATGATGGATAATGCCTCCCACGAAGGCGTTGCTTCAAGTTAGGGAATAGAAAAAAGTCACATGGGGCTAAATGCGGACTGTAGGGAGGGTGAGGGATGCACTTCACGTTGATTTTTGCAAGATATACAACAACATTGGCAATATGCGGCCGTGCATTATCGTGCTGCAGCATCCAGCCTGCTTCACGGAAATGTGGTCTTTTGAGCCTGATATGGACTTGCAACGTTTTCAGAACATCCCTATAGTATTGTCCAGTTACTGATGTGTGTGCAGGTACAACACACACTACAACATGTCTGAGCTTGCCTGGATCTCACAGGCGGGAACCAGGAGTAGCAAAAATGAAGCTACTACGGCGTGTTTCTTTCACATTAAGCTAACAGAATATAATAAGATTGAATTTTAGTGCGAAAAATTATGACCGTAAAAAATTATGATCATTCTTTATTGAACAGCTCTCGTAAATTAACTTGCTGCTATTTATTTTCCTAACACATGAGAGCAGTTTAGAACGATACTCTGTTAGGCAATGTACAGAAGACGTCTACTGTCTCTGCATGCCATATTAGATTAGCAAGTACAAAACTGAAAGCCTTTTCAAAAGTAACCAAACAAGAAATATCTACACTTACATGACACGTGCGTCAGTGGGACAATACAGTAACATTTCTGGCAGAACTTCGACAAGGGGATGAAGGGAGAATGCCTCAACAAATTGGTTTAAGTTATGTGGTACGGTCACTGTCATTGCCATAGAAACCCTCTCTCCGTTAACCTTCCAAGGAACTGTCAGGATCCTAAAAGAATTTAAATTCATATGCAACTAGTGATTATATGCCAATTTCTATGATTTTTGAGCTGTCGTCATTTGTTTTCTTCCTTGACTGTTTAATTCTTCTGGCTATGCATTGGGTCACTAAGCATAGACGTGTGTAGAGTACAACGATATAAATAATTAATTAAATATGAAACAAAATCATTATACAGCATTCCTGCCTTGTTTCTTCCATCTTAATACCTTTTGTACCTAAATGTGGTTCAAAATACATTATTGTTTTTGGATAACATTTACTTTTCTTGGTCCTTGTGTCAAACGCTCAAATTAAATACGTAATTAATATAATAACATTAATGTCCGCGAAAGTACCTGAGTTAGGGATAAGTAGACAATAAACTGGAGTTAAGTGTAAACAAGAACTAAAGTCAAGTTTTGCATTTATTTTTTATTCTAATGGAAGACTCTGAAACTCCATACAACATTAAGTGGCCAAGCCTCAAGTGCAGCGATGTGAAGAACTCAATTATAAATTAAACCATTGTATGTATGTTAGATATCCTGATAGTTCTGTAACGTTCGCTTAAAAGATATTCTAAAATGCAAACTTGAGAATTTGTGGAGCATAGAAATTTTAACACGCTTAAGGAACCACAGAAGTAAATAATAACAATAACCTTATTAACTGTGGATTTCAAAGCCTCCTTATTATTTATAATTTAATGTTGCACCAACGTAAAAATACCAATGCTTAACATACTCTATAATGGAAATTAATAGTTCTTTCACACTAGCCGTGTGTAGTACGTACTATGAAAGGGTACAACTAGACTGATAAATTCAATGCCATAGCCGGCATTTGAACCACGGATCTTCTGGTCTCCGTCCAGTCCCTCTAACCATTGAGGTACTATGACCAACGTGCCGACAGCCCATTACATTCTCCAACTGACTCGTGTTTTTCCCCCGGTAAACCAGTAGGAGCTCTCATAAACACATGAGACAACTACCTTAATGACGACTTTCTATGATGTAAGTACTTTAAGACCCGGGCTTTATAGTAAACCACTAGGAGTTCTCATAAACACATGAGACAACTACCTTAATGACGACATACTATGTTGTAAGTACTTTAAGGCCCGGGCTTTATAGTAAACCACTAGGAGTTCTCATAAACACATGAGACAACTACCTTAATGACGACTTTCTACGATGTAAGTACTTTAAGACCCGGGCTTTATAGTAAACCACTAGGAGTTCTCATAAACACATGAGACAACTACCTTAATGACGACATACTATGCTGTAAGTACTTTAAGACCCGGGCTTTATAGTAAACCACTAGGAGTTCTCATAAACACATGCGACAACTACCTTAATGACGACTTACTATGCTGTAAGTACTTTAAGACCCGGGCTTTATAGTTAACCACTAGGAGTTCCATAAACACATGAGACAACTACCTTAATGACGACTTACTATGCTGTAAGTACTTTAAGGCCCGGGCTTTATAGTTAACCACTAGGAATTCTCATAAACACATGAGACAACTACCTTAATGACGACTTACTATGCTGTAAGTACTTTAAGGTCCGGACTTTATAGTTAACCACTAGGAGTTCTCATAAACACATGAGACAACTACCTTAATGACGTCTTACTATGCTGTAAGTACTTTAAGACCCGGGCTTTATAGTTAACCACTAGGAGTTCTCATTAACACATGAGACAACTACCTTAATGACGTCTTACTATGCTGTAAGTACTTTAAGACCCGGGCTTTATAGTTAACCACTAGGAGTTCTCATAAACACATGAGACAACTACCTTAATGACGACTTACTCTGCTGTACGTACTTTAAGACCCGGACTTTATAGTTAACCACTAGGAGTTCTCATAAACACATGAGACAACTACCTTAATGACGACTTACTATGCTGTAAGTACTTTAAGACCCAGACTTTATAGTAAACCACTAGGAGTTCTCATAAACACATGAGACAACTACCTTAATGACGACTTACTATGCTGTAAGTACTTTAAGGTCCCGGCTTTATAGTTAACAACTAGGAGTTCTCCTTAACACATGAGACAATTACCTTAATGACGACTTACTATGCTGTAGGTACTTTAAGGCCCGGACTTTATAGTAAACCACTAGGAGTTCTCATAAACACATGAGACAACTACCTTAATGACGACTTACTATGCTGTAAGTAATTTAAGACCCGGGCTTTATAGTAAACCACTAGGAGTTCTCATAAACACATGAGACAACTACCTTAATGACGACTTACTATGCTGTAGGTACTTTAAGACCCGGACTTTATAGTTAACCACTAGGAGTTCTCATAAACACATGAGACAACTACCTTAATGACGACTTACTATGCTGTAGGTACTTTAAGACCCGGACATTATAGTTAACCACTAGGAGTTCTCATAAACACATGAGACAACTACCTTAATGACGACTTACTATGCTGTAAGTACTTTAAGGCCCGGGATTTATAGTAAACCACTAGGAGTTCTCATAAACACAAGAGACAACTACCTTAATGACGACTTACTATGCTGTAAGTATTTTAAGACCCGGGCTTTATAGTAAACCACTAGGAGTTCTCATAAACCCATGAGACAACTACCTTAATGACGACTTACTATGCTGTAAGTACTTTAAGACCCGGGCTTTATAGTAAACCACTAGGAGTTCTCATTAACACATCAGACAACTACCTTAATGACGACTTACTATGCTGTAAGTACTTTAAGGCCCGGGCTTTATAGTAAACCACTAGGAGTTCTCATAAACACATGAGACAACTACCTTAATGACGACTTACTATGCTGTAAGTATTTTAAGACCCGGGCTTTATAGTAAACCACTAGGATTTCTCATAAACATATGAGACAACTACCTTAATGACGACTTACTATGCTGTAAGTACTTTAAGGCCCGGGCTTTATAGTAAACCACTAGGATTTCTCATAAACATATGAGACAACTACCTTAATGACGACTTACTATGTTGTAAGTACTTTAAGACCCGGGCTTTAGAGTTAACCACTAGGAGTTCTCATAAACACATGAGACAACTACCTTAATGACGACTTACTATGTTGTAAGTACTTTAAGACCCTGCTTTATAGTTAACCACTAGGAGTTCTCATAAACATATGAGACAACTACCTTAATGACGACTTACTATGTTGTAAGTACTTTAAGACCCGGGCTTTATAGTTAACCACTAGGAGTTCTCATAAACATATGAGACAACTACCTTAATGACGACTTACTATGCTGTAAGTACTTTAAGGTCCGGGCTTTATAGTTAACCACTAGGAGTTCTCATAAACATATGAGACAACTACCTTAATGACGACTTACTATGCTGTAAGTACTTTAAGGTCCGGGCTTTATAGTTAACCACTGGGAGTTCTCATAAACACATGAGACAAGTACCTTAATGACAACTTACTATGTTGTAAGTACTTTAAGGCCCGGGCTTTATAGTTAACCACTAGGAGTTCTCATAAACACGTGAGACAACTACCTTAATGACGACTTACTATGTTGTAAGTACTTTAAGGCCCGGGCTTTATAGTTAACCACTAGCAGTTCTCATAAACACATCGGACAACTACCTTAATGACGACTTACTATGCTGTAAGTACTTTAAGACCCGGGCTTTATAGTAAACCACTAGCAGTTCTCATAAACACATCGGACAACTACCTTAATGACGACTTACTATGCTGTAAGTACTTTAAGACCCGGGCTTTATAGAAAACCACTAGGAGTTCTCATAAACACATGAGACAACTATCTTAGTGGCGACTTACTATGCTGTAAGTACTTTAAGACCCGGGCTTTATAGTAAACCACTAGGAGTTCTCATAAACACATGAGACAACTATCTTAGTGGCGACTTACTATGCTGTAAGTACTTTAAGACCCGGGCTTTATAGTAAACGACTAGGAGTTCTCATAAACATATGAGACAACGACCTTAATGACGACTTACTATGCTGTAAGTACTTTAAGATCCGGGCTTTATAGTAAACCACTAGGAGTTCTCATAAACACATGAGACAACTATCTTAGTGGCGACTTACTATGCTGTAAGTACGTTAATGCCCGGGCTTTATAGTAAACCACTAGGAGTTCTCATAAACACATGAGACAACTATCTTAGTGGCGACTTACTATGATGTAAGTACTTTAATGTCCGGGCTTTATAGTAAAATATTAGGGATCTCATAAACACATGAGACTACTACCTTAATGACAACTTACTATGCTGTAAGTACTTTAATGCCCGGGCTTTATAGTAAACCACTAGGAGTTCTCATAAACAAATCAGACAACTACCTTAATGACGACTTACTATGCTGTAAGTACTTTAAGACCCGGGCTTTATAGTAAACGACTAGGAGTTCTCATAAACACATGAGACAACTACCTTAATGACGACTTACTATGCTGTAAGTAATTTAAGACCCGGGCTTTATAGTAAACCACTAGTAGTTCTCATAAACACATGAGAGAACCACCTTAATGACGACTTACTATGTTGTAAGTACTTTATGGTCCGGGCTATATAGTATATCACTAGGCGTTCTCATAAACTCATGAGACAACGACCTTAATAACGACTTACTGTGCTGTAAGTAATTTAAGACCCGGGCTTTATAGTAAACCACTAGGAGTTCTCATAAACACATGAGACAACTACCTTAATGACGACTTACTATGTAGTAAGTACTTTATGGTCCGGGCTATATAGTATATCACTAGGCGTTCTCATAAACTCATGAGACAACTACCTTAATGACGACTTACTATGCCGTAAGTACTTTAAGACCTGGGCTTTATAGTAAACCACTAGGAGTTCTCATAAACACATGAGACAACTACCTTAATGACAACTCACTATGCTGTAACTACTTTATGGCCCGGGCTATATAGTATATCAGTAGGCGTTCTCATAAACACATGAGACAACTACCTTAATGACGACTTACTATGCTGTAAGTACTTTAAGACCCGGGCTTTATCGTAAACTATTAGGAGTTCTCATAAACACATGAGACAACTACCTTAATGACGACCTACTATGTTGTAAGTACTTTAAGGCCCGGGCTATATAGTATATCACTAGGCGTTCTCATAAACACATGAGACAACTACCTTAATGGCCACTTACTATGCTGTAAGTACTTTAAGACCCGGGCTTTATAGTAAACCACTAGGAGTTCTCATAAACACATGAGACTACTACCTTAATGACAGCTTACTATGCTGTAAGTACTTTAATGCCCGCGCTTTATAGTAAACCACTAGGAGTTCTCCTAAACACATGAGACAACTACCTTAATGACAGCTTACTATGCTGTAAGTACTTTAATGCCCGCGCTTTATAGTAAACCACTAGGAGTTCTCCTAAACACATGAGACAACTACCTTAATGACGACTTACTATGCTGTAAGTATTTTAATGCCCGGGCTTTATAGTTAACCACTAGGAGTTCTCATAAACACATCAGACAACTGCCTTAATGACGACTTACTATGCGGTAAGTACTTTAAGACCCGGGCTTTATAGTAAACCACTAGGAGTTCTCCTTAACACATGAGGCAACTACCTTAATGACGACTTACTATGATGTAAGTACTTTAAGACCCGGGCTTTATAGTTAACCACTAGGAGTTCTCCTTAACACATGAGACAACTACCTTAATGACGACTTACTAAGCTGTAATTAATTTAAGACCCGGGCTTTATAGTTAACCACTAGGAGTTCTCCTTAACACATGAGACAACTACCTTAATGACGACTTACTATGCTGTAAGTACTTTAAGACCCGGGCTTTATAGTAAACCACTAGGAGTTCTCATAAACACATGAGACAACTACCTTAATGACGACTTACTAGGCTGTAAGTACATTAGGGTCCGGGCTTTATAGTTAACCACTAGGAGTTCTCCTTAACACATGAGACAACTACCTTAATGACGACTTACTATGCTGTAAGTACTTTAAGACCCGGGCTTTATAGTAAACCACTAGGAGTTCTCATAAACACATGAGACAACTACCTTAATGACGACTTACTATGTTGTAAGTACTTTAAGACCCGGGCTTTAGAGTTAACCACTAGGAGTTCTCATAAACATATGAGACAACTACCTTAATGACGACTTACTATGTTGTAAGTACTTTAAGACCCGGGCTTTATAGTTAACCACTAGTAGTTCTCATAAACATATGAGACAACTACCTTAATGACGACTTACTATGCTGTAAGTACTTCAAGATCCGGGCTTTATGGTAAACCACTAGGAGCTCTCATAAACACATGAGACAACTACCTTAATGACGACTTACTATGCTGTAAGTAATTTAAGACCCGGGCTTTATAGTAAACCACTAGGAGTTCTCAGAAACACATGAGACAACTACCTTAATGACGACTTACTATGTTGTAAGTACTTTATGGTCCGGGCTATATAGTATATCACTAGGCGTTCTCATAAACTGATGAGACAACGACCTTAATGACGACTTACTATGTTGTAAGTACTTTATGGTCCGGGCTATATAGTATATCACTCGGCGTTCTCATAAACTCATGAGACAACTACCTTAATGACGACTTACTATGCTGTAAGTACTTTAAGACCCGGGCTTTATAGTAAACCACTAGGCGTTCTCATAAACACATGAGACAACTACCTTAATGGCGACTTACTATGTTGTAAGTACTTTATGGCCCGGGCTATATAGTAAACCACTAGGAGTTCTCCTAAACACATGAGACAACTATCTTAGTGGCGACTTACTATGCTGTAAGTACTTTAAGACCCGGGCTTTATAGTAAACAATTAGGAGTTCTCATAAACACATGAGACAACTACCTTAATGACGACTTACTATGTTGTAAGTACTTTAAGGCCCGGGCTATATAGTATATCACTAGGCGTTCTCATAAACACATGAAACAACTACCTTAATGGCCACTTACTATGCTGTAAGTACTTTAAGACCCGGGCTTTATAGTAAACCACTAGGAGTTCTCCTAAACACATCAGACAACTACCTTAATGACGACTTACTATGCTGTAAGTACTTCAAGATCCGGGCTTTATGGTAAACCACTAGGAGCTCTCATAAACACATGAGACAACTACCTTAATGACGACTTACTATGCTGTAAGTAATTTAAGACCCGGGCTTTATAGTAAACCACTAGGAGTTCTCAGAAACACATGAGACAACTACCTTAATGACGACTTACTATGTTGTAAGTACTTTATGATCCGGGCTATATAGTATATCACTAGGCGTTCTCATAAACTGATGAGACAACGACCTTAATGACGACTTACTATGTTGTAAGTACTTTATGGTCCGGGCTATATAGTATATCACTCGGCGTTCTCATAAACTCATGAGACAACTACCTTAATGACGACTTACTATGCTGTAAGTACTTTAAGACCCGGGCTTTATAGTAAACCACTAGGCGTTCTCATAAACACATGAGACAACTACCTTAATGGCGACTTACTATGTTGTAAGTACTTTATGGCCCGGGCTATATAGTAAACCACTAGGAGTTCTCCTAAACACATGAGACAACTATCTTAGTGGCGACTTACTATGCTGTAAGTACTTTAAGACCCGGGCTTTATAGTAAACAATTAGGAGTTCTCATAAACACATGAGACAACTACCTTAATGACGACTTACTATGTTGTAAGTACTTTAAGGCCCGGGCTATATAGTATATCACTAGGCGTTCTCATAAACACATGAGACAACTACCTTAATGGCCACTTACTATGCTGTAAGTACCTTAAGACCCGGGCGTTATAGTAAACTTTTAGGAGTTCTCATAAACACAGGAGACTACCACCTTAATGACAACTTACTATGCTGTAAGTACTTTAATGCCCGGGCTTTATAGTAAACCACTAGGAGTTCTCCTAAACACATGAGACAACTACCTTAATGACGACTTACTATGCTGTAAGTACTTTAATGCCCGGGCTTTATAGTTAACCACTAGGAGTTCTCATAAACACATCAGACAACTGCTTTCATGACGACTTACTATGCGGTAAGTACTTTAAGACCCGGGCTTTATAGTAAACCACTAGGAGTTCTCCTTAACACATGAGACAACTACCTTAATGACGACTTACTATGATGTAAGTACTTTAAGACCCGGGCTTTATAGTTAACCACTAGGAGTTCTCCTTAACACATGAGACAACTACCTTAATGACGACTTACTATGCTGTAATTAATTTAAGACCCGGGCTTTATAGTTAACCACTAGGAGTTCTCATAAACACATGAGACAACTACCTTAATGACGACTTACTAGGCTGTAAGTACTTTAAGGTCCGGGCTTTATAGTAAACCACTAGGAGTTCTCATAAACACATGAGACAGCTACCTTAATGACGACTTACTATGCTATAAGTACTTTAAGGCCCGGGATTTATAGTAAACCACTAGGAGTTCTCATAAACACATGAGACAACTACCTTAATGACGACTTACTATGCTGTAAGTACTTTAAGGTCCGGGCTTTATAGTAAAGCACTAGGAGTTCTCATAAACACATGAGACAACTACCCTAATGACGACTTACTAGGCTGTAAGTACTTTAAGGTCCGGGCTTTATAGTAAACTACTAGGAGTTCTCATAAACACATGAGAGAACTACCTTAATGACGACTTACTATGCTGTAAGTACTTTAAAGCCCGGGATTTATAGTAAACCACTAGGAGTTCTCATAAACACATGAGACAACTACCTTAATGACGACTTACTATGCTGTAAGTACTTTAAGGCCCGGGCTTTATAGTAAACCACTAGGAGTTCTCATAAACACATGAGACAACTACGTTAATGACGACTTACTATGCTGTAAGTACTTTAAGGTCCGGGCTTTATAGTATACCACTAGGAGTTCTCATAAACACATGAGACAGCTACCTTAATGACGACTTACTATGCTGTAAGTACTTTAAGGATCGGGCTTTATAGTAAACCACTAGGAGTTCTCATAAACACATGAGACAACTACCTTAATGACGACTTACTATGCTGTAAGTACTTTAAGGTCCGGGCTTTATAGTAAACCACTAGGAGTTCTCATAAACACATGAGACAACTACCCTAATGACGACTTACTAGGCTGTAAGTACTTTAAGGTCCGGGCTTTATAGTAAACCACTAGGAGTTCTCATAAACACATGAGAGAACTACCTTAATGACGACTTACTATGCTGTAAGTACTTTAAGGCCCGGGATTTATAGTAAACCACTAGGAGTTCTCATAAACACATGAGACAACTACCTTAATGACGACTTACTATGCTGTAAGTACTTTAAGGCCCGGGCTTTATAGTAAACCACTAGGAGTTCTCATAAACACATGAGACAACTACCTTAATGACGACTTACTATGCTGTAAGTACTTTAATGCCCGGGCTTTATAGTTAACCACTAGGAGTTCTCATAAACACATCAGACAACTGCCTTAATGACGACTTACTATGCGGTAAGTACTTTAAGACCCGGGCTTTATAGTAAACCACTAGGAGTTCTCCTTAACACATGAGACAACTAGCTTAATGACGACTTACTATGATGTAAGTACTTTAAGACCCGGGCTTTATAGTTAACCACTAGGAGTTCTCCTTAACACATGAGACAACTACCTTAATGACGACTTACTAAGCTGTAATTAATTTAAGACCCGGGCTTTATAGTTAACCACTAGGAGTTCTCCTTAACACATGAGACAACTACCTTAATGACGACTAACTATGCTGTAAGTACTTTAAGACCCGGGCTTTATAGTAAACCACTAGGAGTTCTCATAAACACATGAGACAACTACCTTAATGACGACTTACTAGGCTGTAAGTACTTTAGGGTCCGGGCTTTATAGTTAACCACTAGGAGTTCTCCTTAACACATGAGACAACTACCTTAATGACGACTTACTATGCTGTAAGTACTTTAAGACCCGGGCTTTATAGTAAACCACTAGGAGTTCTCATATACACATGAGACAACTACCTTAATGACGACTTACTATGTTGTAAGTACTTTAAGACCCGGGCTTTAGAGTTAACCACTAGGAGTTCTCATAAACACATGAGACAACTACCTTAATGACGACTTACTATGTTGTAAGTACTTTAAGACCCGGGCTTTATAGTTAACCACTAGTAGTTCTCATAAACATATGAGACAACTACCTTAATGAAGACTTACTATGTTGTAAGTACTTTAAGACACGGGCTTTATAGTTAAGCACTAGGAGTTCTCATAAACATATGAGACCACTACCTTAATGACGACTTACTATGCTGTAAGTACTTTAAGGTCCGGGCTTTATAGTTAACCACTAGGAGTTCTCATAAACATATTAGACAACTACCTTAATGACGACTTACTATGCTGTAAGTACTTTAAGGTCCGGGCTTTATAGTTAACCACTAGGAGTTCTCATAAACACATGAGACAAGTACCTTAATGACAATTTACTATGTTGTAAGTACTTTAAGGTCCGGGCTTTATAGTTAACCACTAGGAGTTCTCATAAACACATGAGACAACTACCTTAATGACGACTTACTATGCTGTAAGTACTTTAAGACCCGGGCTTTATAGTAAACCACTAGCAGTTCTCATAAACACATCGGACAACTACCTTAATGACGACTTACTATGCTGTAAGTACTTTAAGACCCGGGCTTTATAGTAAACGACTAGGAGTTCTCATAAACACATGAGACAACTACCTTAATGACAGCTTACTATGCTGTAAGTACTTTAAGACCCGGGCTTTATAGTAAACCACTAGAAGTTCTCATAAACACATGAGACAACTACCTTAATGAGGACTTACTATGCTGTAAGTACTTTAAGACCCGGGCTTTATAGTAAACGACTAGGAGTTCTCATAAACATATGAGACAACGACCTTAATGACGACTTACTATGCTGTAAGTACTTTAAGATCAAGGCTTTATAGTAAACCACTAGGAGTTCTCATAAACACATGAGACAACTATCTTAGTGGCGACTTACTGTGCTGTAAGTACTTTAATGCCCGGGCTTTATAGTAAACTATTAGGAGTTCTCATAAACACATGAGACTACTACCTTAATGACAACTTACTATGCTGTAAGTACTTTAATGCCCGGGCTTTATAGTAAACCACTAGGAGTTCTCATAAACACATGAGACAACTACCTTAATGACGACTTACTATGCTGTAGGTACTTTAAGACCCGGGCTTTATAGTAAACCACTAGGAGTTCTCCTAAACACATCAGACAACTACCTTAATGACGACTTACTATGCTGTAAGTACTTCAAGATCCGGGCTTTATGGTAAACCACTAGGAGCTCTCATAAACACATGAGACAACTACCTTAATGACGACTTACTATGCTGTGAGTAATTTAAGACCCGGGCTTTATAGTAAACCACTAGGAGTTCTCATAAACACATGAGACAACTACCTTAATGACGACTTACTATGTTGTAAGTACTTTATGGTCCGGGCTATATAGTATATCACTAGGCGTTCTCATAAACTGATGAGACAACGACCTTAATGACGACTTACTATGTTGTAAGTACTTTATGGTCCGGGCTATATAGTATATCACTCGGCGTTCTCATAAACTCATGAGACAACTACCTTAATGACGACTTACTATGCTGTAAGTACTTTAAGACCCGGGCTTTATAGTAAACCACTAGGCGTTCTCATAAACACATGAGACAACTACCTTAATGGCGACTTACTATGTTGTAAGTCCTTTATGGCCCGGGCTATATAGTAAACCACTAGGAGTTCTCCTAAACACATGAGACAACTACCTTAATGGCGACTTACTATGCTGTAAGTACTTTAAGACCCGGGCTTTATAGTAAACAATTAGGAGTTCTCATAAACACATGAGACAACTACCTTAATGACGACTTACTATGTTGTAAGTACTTTAAGGCCCGGGCTATATAGTATATCACTAGGCGTTCTCATAAACACATGAGACAACTACCTTAATGGCCACTTACTATGCTGTAAGTACCTTAAGACCCGGGCGTTATAGTAAACTTTTAGGAGTTCTCATAAACACATGAGACTACTACCTTAATGACAACTTACTATGCTGTAAGTACTTTAAGACCCGGGCTTTATAGTAAACCACTAGGAGTTCTCCTAAACACATGAGACAACTACCTTAATGACGACTTACTATGCTGTAAGTACTTTAATGCCCGGGCTTTATAGTTAACCACTAGGAGTTCTCATAAACACATCAGACAACTGCTTTCATGACGACTTACTATGCGGTAAGTACTTTAAGACCCGGGCTTTATAGTAAACCACTAGGAGTTCTCCTTAACACATGAGACAACTACCTTAATGACGACTTACTATGATGTAAGTACTTTAAGACCCGGGCTTTATAGTTAACCACTAGGAGTTCTCCTTAACACATGAGACAACTACCTTAATGACGACTTACTATGCTGTAATTAATTTAAGACCCGGGCTTTATAGTTAACCACTAGGAGTTCTCATAAACACATGAGACAACTACCTTAATGACGACTTACTAGGCTGTAAGTACTTTAAGGTCCGGGCTTTATAGTAAACCACTAGGAGTTCTCATAAAACGTGAGACAGCTACCTTAATGACGACTTACTATGCTATAAGTACTTTAAGGCCCGGGATTTATAGTAAACCACTAGGAGTTCTCATAAACACATGAGACAACTACCTTAATGACGACTTACTATGCTGTAAGTACTGTAAGGTCCGGGCTTTATAGTAAAGCACTAGGAGTTCTCATAAACACATGAGACAACTACCCTAATGACGACTTACTAGGCTGTAAGACCTTTAAGGTCCGGGCTTTATAGTAAACCACTAGGAGTTCTCATAAACACATGAGAGAACTACCTTAATGACGTCTTACTATGCTGTAAGTACTTTAAAGCCCGGGATTTATAGTAAACCACTAGGAGTTCTCATAAACACATGAGACAACTACCTTAATGACGACTTACTATGCTGTAAGTACTTTAAGGCCCGGGCTTTATAGTAAACCACTAGGAGTTCTCATAAACACATGAGACAACTACGTTAATGACGACTTACTATGCTGTAAGTACTTTAAGGTCCGGGCTTTATAGTATACCACTAGGAGTTCTCATAAACACATGAGACAGCTACCTTAATGACGACTTACTATGCTGTAAGTACTTTAAGGTTCGGGCTTTATAGTAAACCACTAGGAGTTCTCATAAACACATGAGACAACTACCTTAATGACGACTTACTATGCTGTAAGTACTTTAAGGTCCGGGCTTTATAGTAAACCACTAGGAGTTCTATAAACACATGAGACAACTACCCTAATGACGACTTACTAGGCTGTAAGTACTTTAAGGTCCGGGCTTTATAGTAAACCACTAGGAGTTCTCATAAACACATGAGAGAACTACCTTAATGACGACTTACTATGCTGTAAGTACTTTAAGGCCCGGGATTTATAGTAAACCACTAGGAGTTCTCATAAACACACGAGACAACTACCTTAATGACGACTTACTATGCTGTAAGTACTTTAAGGCCCGGGCTTTATAGTAAACCACTAGGAGTTCTCATAAACACATGAGACAACTACCTTAATGACGACTTACTATGCTGTAAGTACTTTAAGGTCCGGGCTTTATAGTATACCACTAGGAGTTCTCATAAACACATGAGACAGCTACCTTAATGACGACTTACTATGCTGTAAGTACTTTAAGACCCGGGCTTTATAGTTAACCACTAGGAGTTCTCATAAACACATGAGACAACTACCTTAATGACGACTTACTCTGCTGTACGTACTTTAAGACCCGGACTTTATAGTTAACCACTAGGAGTTCTCATAAACACATGAGACAACTACCTTAATGACGACTTACTATGCTGTAAGTACTTTAAGACCCAGACTTTATAGTAAACCACTAGGAGTTCTCATAAACACATGAGACAACTACCTTAATGACGACTTACTATGCTGTAAGTACTTTAAGGTCCCGGCTTTATAGTTAACAACTAGGAGTTCTCCTTAACACATGAGACAATTACCTTAATGATGACTTACTATGCTGTAGGTACTTTAAGGCCCGGACTTTATAGTAAACCACTAGGAGTTCTCATAAACACATGAGACAACTACCTTAATGACGACTTACTATGCTGTAAGTAATTTAAGACCCGGGCTTTATAGTAAACCACTAGGAGTTCTCATAAACACATGAGACAACTACCTTAATGACGACTTACTATGCTGTAGGTACTTTAAGACCCGGACTTTATAGTTAACCACTAGGAGTTCTCATAAACACATGAGACAACTACCTTAATGACGACTTACTATGCTGTAGGTACTTTAAGACCCGGACATTATAGTTAACCACTAGGAGTTCTCATAAACACATGAGACAACTACCTTAATGACGACTTACTATGCTGTAAGTACTTTAAGGCCCGGGATTTATAGTAAACCACTAGGAGTTCTCATAAACACAAGAGACAACTACCTTAATGACGACTTACTATGCTGTAAGTATTTTAAGACCCGGGCTTTATAGTAAACCACTAGGAGTTCTCATAAACCCATGAGACAACTACCTTAATGACGACTTACTATGCTGTAAGTACTTTAAGACCCGGGCTTTATAGTAAACCACTAGGAGTTCTCATTAACACATCAGACAACTACCTTAATGACGACTTACTATGCTGTAAGTACTTTAAGGCCCGGGCTTTATAGTAAACCACTAGGAGTTCTCATAAACACATGAGACAACTACCTTAATGACGACTTACTATGCTGTAAGTATTTTAAGACCCGGGCTTTATAGTAAACCACTAGGATTTCTCATAAACATATGAGACAACTACCTTAATGACGACTTACTATGCTGTAAGTACTTTAAGGCCCGGGCTTTATAGTAAACCACTAGGATTTCTCATAAACATATGAGACAACTACCTTAATGACGACTTACTATGTTGTAAGTACTTTAAGACCCGGGCTTTATAGTTAACCACTAGCAGTTCTCATAAACACATCGGACAACTACCTTAATGACGACTTACTATGCTGTAAGTACTTTAAGACCCGGGCTTTATAGTAAACCACTAGCAGTTCTCATAAACACATCGGACAACTACCATAATGACGACTTACTATGCTGTAAGTACTTTAAGACCCGGGCTTTATAGAAAACCACTAGGAGTTCTCATAAACACATGAGACAACTATCTTAGTGGCGACTTACTATGCTGTAAGTACTTTAAGACCCGGGCTTTATAGTAAACCACTAGGAGTTCTCATAAACACATGAGACAACTATCTTAGTGGCGACTTACTATGCTGTAAGTACTTTAAGACCCGGGCTTTATAGTAAACGACTAGGAGTTCTCATAAACATATGAGACAACGACCTTAATGACGACTTACTATGCTGTAAGTACTTTAAGATCCGGGCTTTATAGTAAACCACTAGGAGTTCTCATAAACACATGAGACAACTATCTTAGTGGCGACTTACTATGCTGTAAGTACGTTAATGCCCGGGCTTTATAGTAAACCACTAGGAGTTCTCATAAACACATGAGACAACTATCTTAGTGGCGACTTACTATGATGTAAGTACTTTAATGTCCGGGCTTTATAGTAAAATATTAGGGATCTCATAAACACATGAGACTACTACCTTAATGACAACTTACTATGCTGTAAGTACTTTAATGCCCGGGCTTTATAGTAAACCACTAGGAGTTCTCATAAACAAATCAGACAACTACCTTAATGACGACTTACTATGCTGTAAGTACTTTAAGACCCGGGCTTTATAGTAAACGACTAGGAGTTCTCATAAACACATGAGACAACTACCTTAATGACGACTTACTATGCTGTAAGTAATTTAAGACCCGGGCTTTATAGTAAACCACTAGGAGTTCTCATAAACACATGAGACAACCACCTTCATGACGACTTACTATGTTGTAAGTACTTTATGGTCCGGGCTATATAGTATATCACTAGGCGTTCTCATAAACTCATGAGACAACGACCTTAATAACGACTTACTATGCTGTAAGTAATTTAAGACCCGGGCTTTATAGTAAACCACTAGGAGTTCTCATAAACACATGAGACAACTACCTTAATGACGACTTACTATGTAGTAAGTACTTTATGGTCCGGGCTATATAGTATATCACTAGGCGTTCTCATAAACTCATGAGACAACTACCTTAATGACGACTTACTATGCCGTAAGTACTTTAAGACCTGGGCTTTATAGTAAACCACTAGGAGTTCTCATAAACACATGAGACAACTACCTTAATGACAACTCACTATGCTGTAACTACTTTATGGCCCGGGCTATATAGTATATCAGTAGGCGTTCTCATAAACACATGAGACAACTACCTTAATGACGACTTACTATGCTGTAAGTACTTTAAGACCCGGGCTTTATCGTAAACTATTAGGAGTTCTCATAAACACATGAGACAACTACCTTAATGACGACCTACTATGTTGTAAGTACTTTAAGGCCCGGGCTATATAGTATATCACTAGGCGTTCTCATAAACACATGAGACAACTACCTTAATGGCCACTTACTATGCTGTAAGTACTTTAAGACCCGGGCTTTATAGTAAACCACTAGGAGTTCTCATAAACACATGAGACTACTACCTTAATGACAGCTTACTATGCTGTAAGTACTTTAATGCCCGCGCTTTATAGTAAACCACTAGGAGTTCTCCTAAACACATGAGACAACTACCTTAATGACAGCTTACTATGCTGTAAGTACTTTAATGCCCGCGCTTTATAGTAAACCACTAGGAGTTCTCCTAAACACATGAGACAACTACCTTAATGACGACTTACTATGCTGTAAGTACTTTAATGCCCGGGCTTTATAGTTAACCACTAGGAGTTCTCATAAACACATCAGACAACTGCCTTAATGACGACTTACTATGCGGTAAGTACTTTAAGACCCGGGCTTTATAGTAAACCACTAGGAGTTCTCCTTAACACATGAGGCAACTACCTTAATGACGACTTACTATGATGTAAGTACTTTAAGACCCGGGCTTTATAGTTAACCACTAGGAGTTCTCCTTAACACATGAGACAACTACCTTAATGACGACTTACTAAGCTGTAATTAATTTAAGACCCGGGCTTTATAGTTAACCACTAGGAGTTCTCCTTAACACATGAGACAACTACCTTAATGACGACTTACTATGCTGTAAGTACTTTAAGACCCGGGCTTTATAGTAAACCACTAGGAGTTCTCATAAACACATGAGACAACTACCTTAATGACGACTTACTAGGCTGTAAGTACATTAGGGTCCGGGCTTTATAGTTAACCACTAGGAGTTCTCCTTAACACATGAGACAACTACCTTAATGACGACTTACTATGCTGTAAGTACTTTAAGACCCGGGCTTTATAGTAAACCACTAGGAGTTCTCATAAACACATGAGACAACTACCTTAATGACGACTTACTATGTTGTAAGTACTTTAAGACCCGGGCTTTAGAGTTAACCACTAGGAGTTCTCATAAACATATGAGACAACTACCTTAATGACGACTTACTATGTTGTAAGTACTTTAAGACCCGGGCTTTATAGTTAACCACTAGTAGTTCTCATAAACATATGAGACAACTACCTTAATGACGACTTACTATGCTGTAAGTACTTCAAGATCCGGGCTTTATGGTAAACCACTAGGAGCTCTCATAAACACATGAGACAACTACCTTAATGACGACTTACTATGCTGTAAGTAATTTAAGACCCGGGCTTTATAGTAAACCACTAGGAGTTCTCAGAAACACATGAGACAACTACCTTAATGACGACTTACTATGTTGTAAGTACTTTATGGTCCGGGCTATATAGTATATCACTAGGCGTTCTCATAACCTGATGAGACAACGACCTTAATGACGACTTACTATGTTGTAAGTACTTTATGGTCCGGGCTATATAGTATATCACTCGGCGTTCTCATAAACTCATGAGACAACTACCTTAATGACGACTTACTATGCTGTAAGTACTTTAAGACCCGGGCTTTATAGTAAACCACTAGGCGTTCTCATAAACACATGAGACAACTACCTTAATGGCGACTTACTATGTTGTAAGTACTTTATGGCCCGGGCTATATAGTAAACCACTAGGAGTTCTCCTAAACACATGAGACAACTATCTTAGTGGCGACTTACTATGCTGTAAGTACTTTAAGACCCGGGCTTTATAGTAAACAATTAGGAGTTCTCATAAACACATGAGACAACTACCTTAATGACGACT
Organism: Mantis religiosa; assembly: GCA_030765055.1. Classification (NCBI taxonomy): domain Eukaryota; kingdom Metazoa; phylum Arthropoda; class Insecta; order Mantodea; family Mantidae; genus Mantis; species Mantis religiosa. The sequence continues at coordinate 215,745,984 of CM060952.1, forward strand.
TACTATGTTGTAAGTACTTTAAGGCCCGGGCTATATAGTATATCACTAGGCGTTCTCATAAACACATGAGACAACTACCTTAATGGCCACTTACTATGCTGTAAGTACTTTAAGACCCGGGCTTTATAGTAAACCACTAGGAGTTCTCCTAAACACATCAGACAACTACCTTAATGACGACTTACTATGCTGTAAGTACTTCAAGATCCGGGCTTTATGGTAAACCACTAGGAGCTCTCATAAACACATGAGACAACTACCTTAATGACGACTTACTATGCTGTAAGTAATTTAAGACCCGGGCTTTATAGTAAACCACTAGGAGTTCTCAGAAACACATGAGACAACTACCTTAATGACGACTTACTATGTTGTAAGTACTTTATGGTGCGGGCTATATAGTATATCACTAGGCGTTCTCATAAACTGATGAGACAACGACCTTAATGACGACTTACTATGTTGTAAGTACTTTATGGTCCGGGCTATATAGTATATCACTCGGCGTTCTCATAAACTCATGAGACAACTACCTTAATGACGACTTACTATGCTGTAAGTACTTTAAGACCCGGGCTTTATAGTAAACCACTAGGCGTTCTCATAAACACATGAGACAACTACCTTAATGGCGACTTACTATGTTGTAAGTACTTTATGGCCCGGGCTATATAGTAAACCACTAGGAGTTCTCCTAAACACATGAGACAACTATCTTAGTGGCGACTTACTATGCTGTAAGTACTTTAAGACCCGGGCTTTATAGTAAACAATTAGGAGTTCTCATAAACACATGAGACAACTACCTTAATGACGACTTACTATGTTGTAAGTACTTTAAGGCCCGGGCTATATAGTATATCACTAGGCGTTCTCATAAACACATGAGACAACTACCTTAATGGCCACTTACTATGCTGTAAGTACCTTAAGACCCGGGCGTTATAGTAAACTTTTAGGAGTTCTCATAAACACATGAGACTACCACCTTAATGACAACTTACTATGCTGTAAGTACTTTAATGCCCGGGCTTTATAGTAAACCACTAGGAGTTCTCCTAAACACATGAGACAACTACCTTAATGACGACTTACTATGCTGTAAGTACTTTAATGCCCGGGCTTTATAGTTAACCACTAGGAGTTCTCATAAACACATCAGACAACTGCTTTCATGACGACTTACTATGCGGTAAGTACTTTAAGACCCGGGCTTTATAGTAAACCACTAGGAGTTCTCCTTAACACATGAGACAACTACCTTAATGACGACTTACTATGATGTAAGTACTTTAAGACCCGGGCTTTATAGTTAACCACTAGGAGTTCTCCTTAACACATGAGACAACTACCTTAATGACGACTTACTATGCTGTAATTAATTTAAGACCCGGGCTTTATAGTTAACCACTAGGAGTTCTCATAAACACATGAGACAACTACCTTAATGACGACTTACTATGCTGTAAGTACTTTAAAGCCCGGGATTTATAGTAAACCACTAGGAGTTCTCATAAACACATGAGACAACTACCTTAATGACGACTTACTATGCTGTAAGTACTTTAAGGCCCGGGCTTTATAGTAAACCACTAGGAGTTCTCATAAACACATGAGACAACTACGTTAATGACGACTTACTATGCTGTAAGTACTTTAAGTTCCGGGCTTTATAGTATACCACTGGGAGTTCTCATAAACACATGAGACAGCTACCTTAATGACGACTTACTATGCTGTAAGTACTTTAAGGTTCGGGCTTTATAGTAAACCACTAGGAGTTCTCATAAACACATGAGACAACTACCTTAATGACGACTTACTATGCTGTAAGTACTTTAAGGTCCGGGCTTTATAGTAAACCACTAGGAGTTCTCATAAACACATGAGACAACTACCCTAATGACGACTTACTAGGCTGTAAGTACTTTAAGGTCCGGGCTTTATAGTAAACCACTAGGAGTTCTCATAAACACATGAGAGAACTACCTTAATGACGACTTACTATGCTGTAAGTACTTTAAGGCCCGGGATTTATAGTAAACCACTAGGAGTTCTCATAAACACATGAGACAACTACCTTAATGACGACTTACTATGCTGTAAGTACTTTAAGGCCCGGGCTTTATAGTAAACCACTAGGAGTTCTCATAAACACATGAGACAACTACCTTAATGACGACTTACTATGCTGTAAGTACTTTAATGCCCGGGCTTTATAGTTAACCACTAGGAGTTCTCATAAACACATCAGACAACTGCCTTAATGACGACTTACTATGCGGTAAGTACTTTAAGACCCGGGCTTTATAGTAAACCACTAGGAGTTCTCCTTAACACATGAGACAACTAGCTTAATGACGACTTACTATGATGTAAGTACTTTAAGACCCGGGCTTTATAGTTAACCACTAGGAGTTCTCCTTAACACATGAGACAACTACCTTAATGACGACTTACTAAGCTGTAATTAATTTAAGACCCGGGCTTTATAGTTAACCACTAGGAGTTCTCCTTAACACATGAGACAACTACCTTAATGACGACTAACTATGCTGTAAGTACTTTAAGACCCGGGCTTTATAGTAAACCACTAGGAGTTCTCATATACACATGAGACAACTACCTTAATGACGACTTACTATGTTGTAAGTACTTTAAGACCCGGGCTTTAGAGTTAACCACTAGGAGTTCTCATAAACACATGAGACAACTACCTTAATGACGACTTACTATGTTGTAAGTACTTTAAGACCCGGGCTTTATAGTTAACCACTAGTAGTTCTCATAAACATATGAGACAACTACCTTAATGAAGACTTACTATGTTGTAAGTACTTTAAGACACGGGCTTTATAGTTAAGCACTAGGAGTTCTCATAAACATATGAGACCACTACCTTAATGACGACTTACTATGCTGTAAGTACTTTAAGGTCCGGGCTTTATAGTTAACCACTAGGAGTTCTCATAAACATATTAGACAACTACCTTAATGACGACTTACTATGCTGTAAGTACTTTAAGGTCCGGGCTTTATAGTTAACCACTAGGAGTTCTCATAAACACATGAGACAAGTACCTTAATGACAATTTACTATGTTGTAAGTACTTTAAGGTCCGGGCTTTATAGTTAACCACTAGGAGTTCTCATAAACACATGAGACAACTACCTTAATGACGACTTACTATGCTGTAAGTACTTTAAGACCCGGGCTTTATAGTAAACCACTAGCAGTTCTCATAAACACATCGGACAACTACCTTAATGACGACTTACTATGCTGTAAGTACTTTAAGACCCGGGCTTTATAGTAAACGACTAGGAGTTCTCATAAACACATGAGACAACTATCTTAGTGGCGACTTACTATGCTGTAAGTACTTTAAGACCCGGGCTTTATAGTAAACCACTAGAAGTTCTCATAAACACATGAGACAACTACCTTAATGAGGACTTACTATGCTGTAAGTACTTTAAGACCCGGGCTTTATAGTAAACGACTAGGAGTTCTCATAAACATATGAGACAACGACCTTAATGACGACTTACTATGCTGTAAGTACTTTAAGATCAAGGCTTTATAGTAAACCACTAGGAGTTCTCATAAACACATGAGACAACTATCTTAGTGGCGACTTACTGTGCTGTAAGTACTTTAATGCCCGGGCTTTATAGTAAACTATTAGGAGTTCTCATAAACACATGAGACTACTACCTTAATGACAACTTACTATGCTGTAAGTACTTTAATGCCCGGGCTTTATAGTAAACCACTAGGAGTTCTCATAAACACATGAGACAACTACCTTAATGACGACTTACTATGCTGTAGGTACTTTAAGACCCGGGCTTTATAGTAAACCACTAGGAGTTCTCCTAAACACATCAGACAACTACCTTAATGACGACTTACTATGCTGTAAGTACTTCAAGATCCGGGCTTTATGGTAAACCACTAGGAGCTCTCATAAACACATGAGACAACTACCTTAATGACGACTTACTATGCTGTAAGTAATTTAAGACCCGGGCTTTATAGTAAACCACTAGGAGTTCTCATAAACACATGAGACAACTACCTTAATGACGACTTACTATGTTGTAAGTACTTTATGGTCCGGGCTATATAGTATATCACTAGGCGTTCTCATAAACTGATGAGACAACGACCTTAATGACGACTTACTATGTTGTAAGTACTTTATGGTCCGGGCTATATAGTAAACCACTAGGCGTTCTCATAAACACATGAGACAACTACCTTAATGGCGACTTACTATGTTGTAAGTACTTTATGGCCCGGGCTATATAGTAAACCACTAGGAGTTCTCCTAAACACTTGAGACAACTACCTTAATGGCGACTTACTATGCTGTAAGTACTTTAAGACCCGGGCTTTATAGTAAACAATTAGGAGTTCTCATAAACACATGAGACAACTACCTTAATGACGACTTACTATGTTGTAAGTACTTTAAGGCCCGGGCTATATAGTATATCACTAGGCGTTCTCATAAACACATGAGACAACTACCTTAATGGCCACTTACTATGCTGTAAGTACCTTAAGACCCGGGCGTTATAGTAAACTTTTAGGAGTTCTCATAAACACATGAGACTACTACCTTAATGACAACTTACTATGCTGTAAGTACTTTAAGACCCGGGCTTTATAGTAAACCACTAGGAGTTCTCCTAAACACATGAGACAACTACCTTAATGACGACTTACTATGCTGTAAGTACTTTAATGCCCGGGCTTTATAGTTAACCACTAGGAGTTCTCATAAACACATCAGACAACTGCTTTCATGACGACTTACTATGCGGTAAGTACTTTAAGACCCGGGCTTTATAGTAAACCACTAGGAGTTCTCCTTAACACATGAGACAACTACCTTAATGACGACTTACTATGATGTAAGTACTTTAAGACCCGGGCTTTATAGTTAACCACTAGGAGTTCTCCTTAACACATGAGACAACTACCTTAATGACGACTTACTATGCTGTAATTAATTTAAGACCCGGGCTTTATAGTTAACCACTAGGAGTTCTCATAAACACATGAGACAACTACCTTAATGACGACTTACTAGGCTGTAAGTACTTTAAGGTCCGGGCTTTATAGTAAACCACTAGGAGTTCTCATAAACACGTGAGACAGCTACCTTAATGACGACTTACTATGCTATAAGTACTTTAAGGCCCGGGATTTATAGTAAACCACTAGGAGTTCTCATAAACACATGAGACAACTACCTTAATGACGACTTACTATGCTGTAAGTACTGTAAGGTCCGGGCTTTATAGTAAAGCACTAGGAGTTCTCATAAACACATGAGACAACTACCCTAATGACGACTTACTAGGCTGTAAGTACTTTAAGGTCCGGGCTTTATAGTAAACCACTAGGAGTTCTCATAAACACATAAGAGAACTACCTTAATGACGACTTACTATGCTGTAAGTACTTTAAAGCCCGGGATTTATAGTAAACCACTAGGAGTTCTCATAAACACATGAGACAACTACCTTAATGACGACTTACTATGCTGTAAGTACTTTAAGGCCCGAGCTTTATAGTAAACCACTAGGAGTTCTCATAAACACATGAGACAACTACGTTAATGACGACTTACTATGCTGTAAGTACTTTAAGGTCCGGGCTTTATAGTATACCACTAGGAGTTCTCATAAACACATGAGACAGCTACCTTAATGACGACTTACTATGCTGTAAGTACTTTAAGGTTCGGGCTTTATAGTAAACCACTAGGAGTTCTCATAAACACATGAGACAACTACCTTAATGACGACTTACTATGCTGTAAGTACTTTAAGGTCCGGGCTTTATAGTAAACCACTAGGAGTTCTATAAACACATGAGACAACTACCCTAATGACGACTTACTAGGCTGTAAGTACTTTAAGGTCCGGGCTTTATAGTAAACCACTAGGAGTTCTCATAAACACATGAGAGAACTACCTTAATGACGACTTACTATGCTGTAAGTACTTTAAGGCCCGGGATTTATAGTAAACCACTAGGAGTTCTCATAAACACATGAGACAACTACCTTAATGACGACTTACTATGCTGTAAGTACTTTAAGGCCCGGGCTTTATAGTAAACCACTAGGAGTTCTCATAAACACATGAGACAACTACCTTAATGACGACTTACTATGCTGTAAGTACTTTAAGGTCCGGGCTTTATAGTATACCACTAGGAGTTCTCATAAACACATGAGACAGCTACCTTAATGACGACTTACTATGCTGTAAGTACTTTAAGGCCCGGGCTTTATAGTAAACCACTAGGAGTTCTCATAAACACATGAGACAACTACCTTAATAACGACTTACTATGCTGTAAGTACTTTAAGGTTCGGGCTTTATAGTAAACCACTAGGAGTTCTCATAAACACATGAGACAACTACCTTAATGACGACTTACTATGCTGTAAGTACTTTAAGGCCCGGGCTTTATAGCTTGGACCACTATTAGGTCAATTAATGGAAATTAATTGTTATTTCACACTAGCCGTGTGTAGGACACACTATTGAAATGGTAGGGTTAGAAATGTTGGCACGTTGGTCATAGTAGCTCAATGGTTTAGAGCGGCTGGACGGAGACCAGAAGATCCGTGGTTCAAATCCCAGCTATGACATTGAATTTTTCATTCTGGCGCTACCCTTTCATCTTACTCTATAATCTCTGCAAGTTTGGTTGTGCACGTGTATGGATTTTCTTGCAAAGACAATAAGGCCTAATGAATATTTTCAGCCTTAACAGAACACTTTGGTCTATCACATGTTATCTTGTACTTCAGGTTGCTGTTTCAATGAATTTATTTAGAATTTTTAAGAATGTAAATTTTGTCATATTTCTGTTTGTGTTCACTTGATAAAACTAATTACATATTTTCTGATCAGTTCTTTTTCTATTACCATACCTAACCATAATCAATAAGATTTCATCAGATGTTGCATGTTTGATGACATTGTACACAGATAAGGGTTAGGTTCGTTTTGACAGCAATATCCATGGCCTCCTATGTTCTATTAACAATAATTAAAACTCACCATAAATGAATTAGCTTCTTTGCATAAGATTATAGAAAGTTCAGATTGTGACAATGTTATTCTCTTGCTTATTCCAGTTAGTCTTTTTTTATTCTGGTTCAATTAGTGCACTAAATAAAATTGTATTATTTTTATATTCTCGTTGTTTTCAATATTATGTTTTGATTAAAGTATAGTGGAATATCTAAAACGCATATCAAGTTTCGTCTAAGGCTCCAAAAGCTGGCACCTCCTTTTAGTAAAAGATGATAATTGCCGTATAGAAGCTGATGGCCAGAGCCCAACATTTTGGCAAAATGTCTAGTTCAGCGAGTTTGACCTATCTTAAGTGAATCTATTAGAACCTTCGTAACTGACGCCATCTCTAATTTAGAGAATAACTATTTGTATTCTTCTCTTTGACTAGTATCAACATTAGTAGATGTGTATTCTAAATTATTATTTCTGTAACTGCTACAAAGAGAATGACTGCACTGGAACCAAATTATTGCCTTCCAGTCATTTCATATTTTCTTTAGTAAAAGAAATGAGTATCGGAATGTAAACATTGAAAAATTAAAAGTTTAACAATAATTAATTAAGTTGTTTTTTTCCTGCCTACCTGTGTGTTCATACATAACAGTTAGATTATTGTTTTAAATTTGTAAGCTAAGCGCGGGTAAATAGGACAAATATTTTGAAAATCTTTCACAAGAACCCTATTTTTCACGTAAATATTGGGTGAATACCTTTTATTGAGGCATCGACATTGTAGATTATGTTAAATGTTAAGAATTTTCTGTATACTTCCGTATTCATTTTTATTCCGAGCGGAAACTAATACTAATCGCCTGCAATAGGATTGTCATAGCGGACCATTCGGAATGGAGCATTCAATTTGAGTACATAATGTAATGATGAGAACAAAAGAACACATTTCTACACTTGTATATGAATTGCGCCAGCCCACACAGATTTCGTGGTAACATTTGAGCATCACTTCATCGTCCGATATGACTTACCTTAATCCGCTTCGTCCGCTCTTGTAACGGGATTTATTTTTGTCCGTTGGCAGCACTGGTTAAGTAACTATCATAACAACAAGGGCGATTATGGATGTAACAAAGTCTGTATTTTCTTATTGTCTTTGCAAGTGCTGGAGCAATTTCAATTCACATTCGTTATAAATCTTTCTTAAACAAACTTGAAAAATAACAAAATGCCAGAAATGGAGCAGTGACATACCTCGTTTCCTGTACAGAAATCCTTTAATCTCCTGTATAGAAGACATGACCCCTACGATTGATAAATGCTTTTGTAGTGTTTAACGCTCGTTTTTACTAAATGCGGCACCACAGGCGGTTACACTGTTGACACATGACATGAAGATGTATGAAGCTCGATTTGTCACTTAGACAGAAGAAACACAATCGTATTACACAGTCAACTGTCTCCGGTAGTTAATTTCTTCGTTCTAACAAAACAGTACACTATCGTCACCTAGGGAACAGATTTTGTAAAACTAATCCGAGCCGCCTGCCGATAATCCACGACTACCTTATTTCATTCTGTTCTCATATCCTGTTATTTTGCAAAGAGAAAGGCCTGCACATAATATATGAGAAGTCTATGAACCAGTACAACTAGTAACCGAAATGTTGTTTCCTAGCAACTGGGAACAAAACAATGGGATATTCTCCAAAGGCAACTGAAACATCGAAAACTGTTACATCGCTTTTGGACAGCATTTGTTGATGCCAACATCTGTGGAAGCCGCAAATTCATAAGACGGTAAGTAAACCTACAGTTTGAGTCAGATTTGTGAAAATGAATTTTGTGATGATGTAACAAAACGCATTTAAAGATGAAACTATATAGAACAAAGGAAAGAAATAAGTTAACTGAGATCTTACACTCACACAAGTTCTTAAAACATGCTATTTCGATTTCATTAGAGTTATTTATTAAACGTCGTGGACGATTATCACAGTATATAATTAATAATGGTTGAAGACGGGGATGTAGTTTATCTCCGGCGTTGTTTATTGTTTCTAAAGACGATATTCTTACAAAAGCAAAACACAAAATACCATCGGGAACAAAAATAATAGTAATTTATCATACAAGTGGATAAACAGAGAGTTTATCCATTAGAACAATTTAAAATGCGAACCGAGGTGGATAATAGAGGTTTGTGCACTACACCATATCGACATGAGCGACAAGCCAGCGGACAGGAAAGAAACAGACAAATAGCATCCAAGCCACGTCCACACATGAGTGACTGATTGGCGCTTGCCGAAGGAGAGGCGGAGAGGAAGAGACGGAGTGACGTCTGGATAATTCTCTCTCCTTCGCCTGCCACCACGAAAGGCCGTATGGATGTATCAGGTGGTCACAAGGTCGTGGGAAATTATTTATTGCACAAAATTCTACAACTCTTAAACTACTTTCCCACATAACTGCCGAAACTTTGCAGGCATTTGTCATAGCGAGGCACAAGTTTTTGTGTACCTTCTTCATAGAAGTTTGCCACTTGTGTCTTCAACCAGTTGGAAACATTTTCTTTCAGCTCTTTGTCATTGTTGAAGTGTTGATAGCCAAGGAAAGATTTTAGATGCAAAAACAGATGAAAGTCGCTAGGAGCGAGGTCAGGGCTGTACAGGAGGTGGTCAAACACGTCCCAGCCAAATCCCTGTAGGATGTTTTTCGTCGCATTTGCAGTGTGTGGTCGTGCGTTGTCATGAATAAACTCAACACCTTTTTGACAGCATTCCTCGGCGCTTATTCTGTATTGTGCGGCGCAATTTCCTAAGTGTCTCACAATAAACATCTGCTTTCATTGTTTGACCACGCGGTAAGAAATCAATGAGTAAGATACCTTTCCTGTCCCTTCGCAGCTCCCGTAGGGGAAGGGATCCGTCCCTTTCAGCTGCCAAAGTGCGGGCGCTTAGCACTCGTGGTACCTCTGACGTTACTAGAGGAACCTCGGGCCGAACAGCCGAGCCCCTCCTTCGGGAGTTGTTCGGATTGGGATGGACTCGAGGGGGCAGTGTGTTCCCGATACCCGTGGGAGATTGGGTACGTCTTCGGACGGGGTTGAGGGAAGCCATTAAGTTTCCGGGTACTGGCCTGCTTAGCTAGTAGAAGGTGTGCTAGATCACCAGGCGGCCCCACCGAGGTCATATCGGTAGTCTTCACCTTGAGTGTTGACGCGCGTAAGTGGCGTATCCACTTCCATCCCGACTTGTGTCCCTAGGACCAGATGGGGGGGGGGGCTTGTTAGTCTCTAGGTCTTGCTCTATAGAAAGCCCCACGGAGGACGCCGAGCGCCCTTTGGGACAGCTCGAATACTCCCTGGTTGAAGGAGGCCCGGGTCCAGTTCCTACGGGTTCAGGACTAATGGGAGTAGAACCTCTGGACTCAAACTGTCCCTTCGCAGCATGCAGCGACAGTTCCTGTTACGTTCAACCGGAGCAGCTAGAACATCATCGACTATGTCTTTATTGATTATTTTGGGAATATGACCCATAGATTATGTCATCAGAAGAAGAGGTGCGTTATATTGGCTGAGGAAAGATAGACAAGATAAAATAGAAGAGATTATGGGTAGAAGATGCGAGGATAAGCGAATCATAAATCAGATAATTTTAGACGAGTGGCAACATGAGTGGAATATTATAGAAGAAAGTAGAAGAGTATATAGTATCTTTCCAAATGTGAGAGAAAGATTTAAATTGTCTCATATATCTCCTAAACAAGGATTAGTACATTATTTGACGAGACATGGTGCCTTTGGAACGTATCTCAAGAGGATAAATAGAATTGATTCTGATGAATGCATCATGTGTGGTGTGCAAGATACTCCCGAACATTGTCTCTTCGAATGCGTGAAGCATGAAGATGAATTATTTAGACAACGACAACTGATAGCAGGAAAATCTATCTATGAGATAATTAGGAATTGTGATGATTATAAAATTTTGGAGGAAGTTGCAAAATTTGTTTTTAGGAAAGGACAGGAAAGTTATATCGAAGCCAGACAAAGGGAATCTAGAAGGGGAGTAAGAATATACCTTGAACGTCAGTTACCATCAACGAGAGAATCTTCCAGACTAAGAAATATTAGACTTCAACCAGAAGAGGATCAGAGTTCACAGAGGAGTGAGGAGCAGGAGGAGCAGGGACATCAGGAGCCACGACCGATCAACAGCAGACGGCACTATTGGGTGTCGTTGGGCAGGATCGAGGCGGCTGGCAGGAGAAGGATGGAAATGGAGCCTCCACAAGAAGATATATAGATAGAGGGAATAGGAAGGTTTTACACCTGGAACTGATGAACCAGCCTTTTCTCCTGATGCATATGGGAAACTATGTGATTCCGGTTGAGGAAAGGATTGGATACCAGGGACAGGTGTTTAATCTAGTATAGAAGGTAGGAACGGTAATTCTAGTAGTCTTAGTATTGTTGTTGTTTTGTAGTTTATATGTAGTTTATATTTGGTTTATGTAAAGAATTACCGTTTTTAGGAATAGTTTAGTTTGAGAATTTGTAAGTCACTGGTTTCCAGTGACATAGGTTTAGGTAGTTAGTTTAGTTTTAGAACTATATCTGCAAATATGTATGTAAAGGAAATTTAATAAAGTTGAAAAGAGGAAAAAGGAAATAAAATTTGTGGAAGCTATGTCTTGGTTTTGCTTCAAGATGCCAAGACATGGTTAAGCATATTTTTTTTTTATTATTTTTTTATTTTTATATTTTTTTTATTTTTTATTTTTTTAATTTATTTTTTTAATTTTTTATTTCTTTTATTTTTTTGTCCCAGAACACTTCCCGTAGGGGAGGGGATCCGTCCCCTTCAGCTGCCGTGGTGCGGGCGCTGCGGACCCTTAGCACTCGTGGTACCTCTGACGTTACTAGAGGAACCTCCGGCCGAACATTCGAGCCCCTCCCTCTGGGAGTTGTTCGGATTTGGTTGGTCTCGAGGGGGCAGTGGTTCCCGATACCCACGGGAAATTGGGTACCTCCGGCCAAGCTACGGCCGCCCGGAAGGGGTAGAGGGTTGCCTCATAAGTCCCGGGTACTTGCCCACAGAGCTAGTAGCTGGTGTGCTAGATCACCGGCGACCCTACCAAGGTTATTTGGTAGCCGGTCCATTTTGGATTGGCGCGTAAGTGGCGTATCCACTTCCGTCCGGTCTGCCATGTGCAGCGGGGGGGGGGGCAGTTTATAAAATAGGTACTGTCCTATGGTAAAAAAACCTGAGAGACCCGGGTTCTGGTCCTACGGGTGCAGGACTGATATGAGTAGGTCCTCTGACTTATTGTCCCAGAACACTCTCCGTAGGGGAATGGATCCGTCCCCTTCAGCTGCCGTGGTGCGGGCACTGCGGACCCCTAGCACTCGTGGTACCTCTGACGTTACTAGAGGAACCTCGGGCCGAACATTCGAGCCCCTCCCTGAGTGGGAGTTGTTCGTATTGGGTTGGACTCGAGGGGGCAGTGGTTCTCGATAGCCGTCAGAGATCGGGTACGTCTCCGGACGGGGTTGAGGGAGGCCATTAATATTCCCGCGAACTAGCCAGCATAGCTGGTAGAAGGTGTGCTAGATCACAAGGCGGCCCCACCGAGGTCCTATCGGTAGCCTTCCCACTTTGGTGTTGGCGCGTCTAGCTGGCGTATCCACTTCCATCCCATCTTGAGTCCACAGGACCAGATGGGGGGGGGCGGCTTGTTAGTATCTAGGTCTTGCGCTACTGGAAAGCCCCATGGAGGCGCCGGGCGCCTTTTGGGACAGCTTGGTAACTCCCTAGTCGGAGGCCAGGGTGTTTGGTCCTACGAGTCCAGGACTAATGGGAGTAGAACCTCTGCATTAATGTGTCCCAGAACACTATGCACGTCATCTTTCAAGGTGTCAAGAGTTGTTTCGGCTTAACCTTTGCTGGGGATGAGATGTGCCTCCATTCCATTGATTGACGCTGACTTTCAGGGATGTCCTAAGAAACCCAAGTTTCATCTCCTGTGACTATCTGCGTCAGAAATTCTTCGCCGTCTTCATCATAACGCGTCAAAAACTGAAGTGCACTACCCATCTGTTTTGTTTTCAGTTTCTCAGTAAGAATCTTTGGCACCCAACGTGAGCAAAGTTTACGAAATCACAGTTTTTCGGTAACAATTTCATAAAATAGTGATCCTGAGATTTGGGGAAATCCCATAGCGAGAGCACTAATTGTAAACTTGTGGTTTTCCTGGATTTTGTCATCAATCGCGTGAACCAGTGCTTCTGTAACCAAAGATGGACTCCCATTTCGTTGTTCATCGTGCACTTCACTACGTCCTTCATTGAACTATCAGACCTATCTTCGCGCCGTTGTATCACTCATCGCATTTAGTCCGAAACATCGCAAATTTGCCGATAAATTTCAATTGGTTTCACTTTCCTAGCATTCAGAAAACGAATCACAGATCTGATTTCAGAAGCGGCGGAATTTTCAATCAACAGCGACATTGTAGTACGTACCTGACACCGATCTCACAGTGGCGGACGTTTCTTCTCCTTGATACTGTCGCGGCACTGGACATAAAGGTTTCGGCGCAATTAGATAACAAACGGCGGATAGCATTTCAGGGTAATAAAGATCCTGATAGCGCGGCTAGTGTTCACAAAGAGCCGGCAAACAATGACAGCCAAGATAGGGGACTCGCCGGCACAGATAGAATTTCATGTTTGGAAGGTTCTAGTGATATCTCGGTTGACAGAAAATAGTTGTTTTTCTGATTTGCTCGAGAAGTCTCTCGAATTATGAATGAGATATATAAGCAATTGTGACACGCCAGCAGGACAGTTGTTGTAACGAGAGCTGATGTTGTAAACTGGACGCGGTTGTTATTGTCATCGACCTTGGTAGACTGATGGTGTACGTAACGTAATGCTGATGTAATCTATAAGAGTATTTCTACGAAAATAAAGGAGATTTTTAATTTCTGCAACTTGGGTTTTTAATTCTACGAACCCACAAAGTCACATCACAGAGCGTCTACCGCGCATGTGCGGGACTGCGATCGCAGCGCTGCAGCGGAGATAAATTGAAACAGGACTTACACTCTGGACGCCCCTTGTATTTTCAACATTTATTTGCGAATATCCGCGGTGCTGTGGACAATTTGACAACTACTTAGATTCAAGTGACCAGTTTCACAAGCTCATTCAATACTGTATTTACGCATTCGTAACCTTGAATACCATACTTCGTAGGTTTCCGGGAGCAATCGTGACTCTTCGATAGTTACGAAGCGCTCGAAGGTTTTGTCAAATGAAGTCTAGCGTGTGTTGTTGTTGTTGTTGTTGTTGTTGTTGTTGTTGTTGTAATTGACGTCCTCCAACGTTAAGTCATATCGGACGATGAATGAAATGGGTGAAATCATGCTCAAATGAGCCCAGGGTCTATGGAGCTTAGAGTTACCGATATTCGTCCTTCAGGATAAGGGAAAAATCCGGAAAAACCCTTATCCAGGTAATTCACTCTGACCGAGATTCGAACTCGGAACCTCTTGAACGTGAGGCAGACACTCTACTACCACGCTACCGAGGCGGGCATCTAGCGCGTGAAGAGAAGTTCAAATTCAAATTTATTCATGCTTTAAAATCAAATCTGTACATACTACCTTGATATAGCAACGTCAGTAAGTTTTCACACTACATTACAAATATACATAACCTACAGAAATACAAGCAATGAAGTTAATGAGTGTAAAAACTAGGAAAAATGTAATTAAAATTGGGTACGTTTTGGGCAAAGTAAGAGCCAAATGGTTGAAAAAGATAAGTAAATATGATGAAGATGAAGTATTTTAGATAAGTTGCCAATAGGGACCCATTAGCTGGACAACCTCAGAGTTTGAGTCTATTGGGCCCAAGGGTAACCAGCAACTCAGTGTAGTAAATGTATAATAATCTGTAATTGAAATTGAAATAAAGATTACTTACTTATCTAACCTATATTCAGTTATAATGTACCAGCAATTGGATATAATTATAAATAAGAGAAACGAACAAGCTAAGTAAATTCATGTTTTATGATTATCTGGATTTGTTAAATTGCAGATATTCCTTTACTGTGTAAAAAGAAAGCCTTTGTTCTAGTTTTAAACACGTTGTAGTTATCTATGCTTTTGATGTCATTAAACTATTGTACAGGAATGCAGTACTCCATTCTGATTGAGGTTAAGTGTATATCCTTAATATTCCTCGTGTAATTCATATGAACAGATATGGCACTTTTAAATACAACTGTAAGTATATTTCAATAGTATTTGTAATAGTACTTTATATGGACTGGTATTTACTAGCGACAAATAGAAAATTGTAGTGAACTTTCAAGTTATTAGTAAAAGTGTGTGAATTGCATACTTTCTCCACTTTAGACTAACAGTTCACGTGATATGGGCCAGGGAAAGTCTGAGCTGAGATGGGAAACTTCTAGTGTGAGCAGGACCTACGTGACTGTATAATAGTAGAATGGCTTTAATTCTTTTGGTAGTTAATAGGAAGACTAAATATATAAAAGTGACAAGACAAAAAAACCTTGATAATAATGATATAGTCGTGCAAAGCAAAGGTGTTAAAAGATTTGTGTCACATTTTAATGAACATATGTATGATTCAGTTCCGTGGTATGTAGGTGTCATAGATTGAAAATTATTTTGTTGGCCATGCTTGCTATTTTAAATGGCTGTGCATATATAAGCGAGCTTCCCTCGCGTTGAAAGTCACGCCTCGTCACTGCGAGTATTACTCAGTTTATATTAATCATCTGCATTTTATGTTGTATAATTGCGCATGCTATAAATATGATAAGAAAAGATACTGATGTACTTTGTGAACCGATAGAATGATATTAACCCTAACTGCTGAGGTGATATTTTCTAACGCAACTGGTGAGGTTGGGTTATAGATACGCAGTAATTTCCATGACTCTTGTACTTCACTGGAAACTCTCAGCTGACATCTCAATATTAACCTTTATTGATGCCACTGAACAACTTTTGACACAGAAAATAAATTACAGTTAACAGAACTTACAAATTTGAGATCATATGCAAACCAATTAAAAACATTTTTACATGATACATAATCCATATGTTGGCTAATTTTATACAAACAAGTAAACTACATTCTAACATCATATTATAGAGAAACAATGAAAGTTTAGAAAAACACATTTTGATTTAACAAATATTGCACACATACAAATTGGCAAGCTACCACTCATCGTGTTCACGGCATACAGGATTTGTGCAGGCTCCACAGCTGTTGCCCGTGGGCTGTTCAATAAAGAATGATCACAATTTCTTTTTGTCAACGTACCTTTACCCATCCTCATAATTTTGATGGTCCTTCTCAAAATAGTCTGCCCTGAATGCGATGCACTTGTCCCAGCGTTTCTGCCAGTCTTCAAAGACATACCGGAAACCATTTATTGAGAAATCCTTCAAAATCGCCTCCTCAACCTTCACCACTGCTTCTGATGATGGATAATGCCTCCCACGAAGGCGTTTCTTCAAGTTAGGGAATACAAAAAAGTCACATGAGGCTAAATCCGGACTATAGGGAGGGTGCGGGATGCACTTCACGCTGGTTTTTGCAAGATATTCAGCAACAACATTGACAATATGCAGCCGCGCATTATCGTGTTGCAGCATCCAGCCTGCTTCACTTAAATGTGATCTTTTGCGCCTGATATGGACTGGCGATGTTTTCAGGACATCCCAGTAGTATTGTGGAGTTATTGATGTGTGTGCAGGTACAACATTCTGATAAACCATTCCATGAATATCAAAGAATGAGATGACCATAACTTTCCCAGCAGAAGCAACCACTTTTGCTTTTTGGGGGTTGGTGATGAAGGAGATTTCCACACTGAGCTTTGCTGTTTGCTCTCAGGATCAAAATGATGTAGCCAAGTTTCATCCGCAGTGATTACGTTTGAAAGAAACTCCGGATCTTCCTCTAACATCAACTTTAGCTTCATGCAGACCTGCATGCGACTGTCCTTTTGTTCGGGAATCAACAGTCTTGGAACCCATCACGCACAAACACGTCTCATGTGTAATGTTTCTGTCACCAACGTGTGGGTGGCACCCAGTAAAATGTTCAGTATTTCAGAAAGTGATCTTAAGGTAATTCCTCGATCCTCTCTCACAATGGCAGCAGCAGTGTTGGTGGTTTCTTCCGTAAGAGCAGTAACTGGAGCACCGGATCCACCGTCCTTTGAAATTGATTGTCTCCCCTCTTTAAACATTTTAAAGCACCTTCGAGCTGTGCTGTAGGGAAGAACAGACTCTCCATAGACCTCCTGTAACATTGTATAGGCCTCAACTGAAGATTTGTTGAGACGAAAGCAGAATTTCAAAGCCGCATATTGTTCCTCGCGTGTTACCTTCATTACAGCGGTATGCGATACTGAACATGTCTGAACTTGACTGGTTCTCACATGCGGGAACCAGGAGTACCAACAATAAAACTACTATGGGGTGTTTGTTTCACATTATTCTAACAGAATATAATATGATTGAATTTTAGTGCGAAAAATTATGACCGTAAAAAATGATGATCATTCTTTATTGAACAGCCCTCAGAGACCTTTCTTGTTTTTGTGTCAGAGCCTGGTGAACATTTCTTGCACCTTACTTGCTTGCCTAAGTCTTCTCTGACTTCATATGGAACTGGCATGGAGTATTTTACTGATGTTTAGCCGCAACTCACGCGGCAACCGGGTGTTCAGAAAGTCGGCGCTTGAGATGAGGCTCTACAAGCTTTTTGGCAAACTGTCTGATGTACTCCAACCTGGTTAGCTCAGGATTCCCAACTTTTTATTGGTTTGCAGAGTAATTTAACTTAGAATTTTTTCACTGGAAAGTAGCGACCAAGCAGACTGGAGTCTACAGATCTGTCCAAAGACTTTAGCAGAACCAATTATCCCTGGCAAATGTGAGATGAGGTTATGTTTTCTTGTGTGAACATTTGAAGCTGGAGTTTTTTTTGGACCAGACGGAAAGGTCCTTGCCATAGCGCTTGTTTTGCTGGCACTGAAGTTTTTGCCCCTTTGCAAGGGGTTCATTATCTTCTGATGACAAAGGTCTCTGTTTTAGAAGAATGTAGGGCTTGTAGTGAACTTGGTGATGACTCAGGAAGTGTAGGATTAGGTATACCACTCACTTCATTCTCGGCATCAGATACATCTTGTTCTGATTCGGTTTCATGAGCGCTTTCGAACTCTGGTTCTATAACATTTTCATCCCCACTACATTCACTTTCAGACTCATCCAGTATAGATGTCACCCAATTACTAAACCCAGGATCACTAGGTTTCATAAACGAGCTGCTAGATGCCATGCTACCTACTTTACATTCGGCCTCCATGGCAGCGGAGCTCCATGTAATACACCGAGTCATTGTACATGTTCGCCGCAGAAACTTGAGTGATTGCCTTATCCTGAGCGATTCCCTTAGCGCACTTCAGAGCCTTCGTGAGCTGTACAGCCCCCACCCACTTGTACAGCATATCCAGAACGCCCTCCACGTTTTACACGCCGCAGACGTTAGCGTGGTGTGTGCATGGGTTCCTGGTCACGTTGGTTTACAAAGGAGTGAACGACTATTCAGCCCGAGGTTACTAGTGATCGTTATCTCGGAGGACTTCCGTCACATCTTTCGGGGAGCTGTGCTGTCCTCCTGGCTCGCAGAATGGTCCACTCTACGCAGGAATAAATTACGGTCAGTGAAGGACGATCCTGTTCGTTGGGTAACCTCCTGCCGTCCGTCCCGTCGTGAGGAAGTACAATTAGCTCGGCTGCGCATTGGCCACTGCTTTTTTACACATAGCCATTTTATTACAAGGGACCCTGCCCCAGTTTGTCCGCTTTGCGGCGATGCCCTATCGGTCAGGCATGTTTTAGTAGAATGTCTTAACCTGGTTCATCTTCGCCAGTCTCTTGAGCTGCCGGCCAGCATGGCAGAAGTGCTGGCGGATGACCAGGAAGCGGTGGCCAATGTTTTTAGGTTATTTTTAACTCTACATTTTAGAATTTAGTCATGTAAGTTTTATCCGTTTTATCCTTTTTATGCTTTTATCCGTTTTATGTGTTTTATGGTTTTGACAAACTTTTAGACCTTGGCGTACACGAATGTGTTTGTTTTATTTCAGATAGATGTATTGTATTTTTGTTTTATCCAGTTTTTTTTAGCAGGATTAGATCTTTAAGGGCGCTGATAACCACGCTGTTGAGCGCCCTCAACACAATCATCCATCCATCACCATCCATGCTACCTAAAAAATTAAAAGGATTAGTATATAATACAGGAAATATAAAATTGTGACAATTTAGCTTATTAAAATATGTGGATTTTCAATGAGAAACGAGAATATTAGAAAATAGTTAGGCAACTGGTATGATAATGGATGTACAGAATTTCTAACAATAACGAATAATGTAAAAAAGCTCACTGCCTTGATGACAACTGCATCCGGGGTTACTAAGTTATACAGATAACCGGGTAGAAATCACGCTACCTATAAAACGGAAAACGAGAATATCGCAAAAAGGTTGCGCGACTGGTGAGGTTAGGTTAGGAATAACCAGAATTTATAACCATCACGAATAAGATCAAACAACTCACCGCTCTGTTGACAACTGCACTTTCAGCCAGCTCGGAACGAACTGACTTGAAGCTATAGGAACGGACAAAGACCTAATTACAACCCTCTGGTAGCAGTGGCGTATCGAAGTTGCAGCTGGGTATCTGACACCCAACCTCACCAGTTACGGGTTAACTGTCAAATTCTTGTGTTTGTATGTATATCTACCACACGAGGTTAACTTATTAATTATGCAATCTTAATATATATTTGGCAGGATATATTTCTTTTTTATTTGGTCAAATAAATTAATGAAATGAACTCTGGATCAACAAGAAGAAAATAGAGGAAAAGACGTTTGCAAGAATGTCTTGTCATTCATGTGGGTTCACACATCACATGTTTAATCTTATTTTGTGAACCATACTCTTACATTTCATTTGCATTGTTTATCTTCTCGAGAACGAGCTTAATCAGTTTACATAGAGTTTCATTTGGTGTTTCCTTACTTTACATCTCTTTGGTGGTTTGGTGTACGTATCCTCTCAGTTGCATTATCTGCTTCTATGTTTTGTTTCCCCTTCGAAGTGTATCTTCCAGTTTGCTTCTCCGTTTCCCCTTATTTTGTATAATTATTTTAGGTATTATTTTGTTGGTTTTTTTTTTTTTTTTTTTTTTGGTAGTTTACGTCCTCCAACATTAAGTCATATCGGACGATGAATGGAATGATTGAAATGATGCTCAAATGATCCCGGGGTCCATGGAGCTTAGAGTTGTCTTTAAGGACAAAGGAAAACCCCGGAAAAAACCTTATACAGTTAACTCACCCTGACCGAGATTCGAACTCGGGACCTCTTGAACGTGAGGCAGACATGCTACCACCACGCTACCGAGGTGGGCTGTATTCTGTCGTCTACACATTAGTTTGGAAGTCTTCCTGTTCTAAGCAATGGAAGTGAATTTTAAAAACTTCTTGTAGATTTTCCTAATTGTGAGATCTTTAATCAGAAAGCTTGCTCAACATCTCCATAAGACCATCTCAATGTCTAACAAAAGCATCTGGTGGTCATTATTGGCCCCGTCCTGGCGACAATGGAAAAACAATGCTATTGAAGAGCACGCAAAACAAAGGTACCAATTTTGTCATTTCAGTCGGTAATAATCTGCAAGGAACTATTCGGATAACAAACGTGCTACAGAATACCAAATAGCAACGCAGTTTAAAGAGCCATTCGTTCACTCTGAGATAAAATTGTAAAGCCCTTCCTAACAAGAACTTAAAGAAGAATCCCGATTTACAGTCTGCTTCATTCTCAATTCACTTCTACTTCTTTTTGGTCTTTTTTATCACCAAGGGTTGGTTACCATGCCTTTGCTCCAAGTATTGTCTATAGAACTTAGGTGTTTAGCGCTGCTTTACTCCTGTTGTGAAAGGAGAAAGGTGGCTGGTAATATTTATATCCGAAATTAGTAATTTATGATTTAATTTTTCAGCAAAAATGGTACTCGAAAGTACTATGATTTGGTAAGTACGCCATTTGTGTACCTGATACCTTTAGCTGTGTGCTCCATATATCCAAAGTTTTAGTTTAGAGGTTATGATACGGCAGTCATGACATGGCGAAAATTCCGAATGGGTATTGTTTTTATTGCTATTATTATTAATTTTACTACTAATACTATTACTACTATTACTGTTATTTAATTTTTTCAAGCCGTTTCCTTGAAAGCGCAACACTAGTATGATGGATTATTCTAGATCTGGACAAAGCAAAATGAAATGGAACAGAGCCCACGTCTACGATCGTATGATCATACGAGTGTGATAAGAGCTTAAAAACTTCATTAAATTCTCATGTGTCACATTACGATAGTATAATATTAGAATAATTTTGCTCCCACCCCCCAGTAAACCGTACTGGTATGTATGTAGTTGTAGAAGGATTTTATGAGCACCGTCTTGAAATACATTTAATAAATTTCCATAATATCGTCTAATATAGAGCATGGTAAATTCATGGTTGAATGGACTTTTCCCTTATATGAAATATTAAGATGCTATAATGCTATTTAATTAGGCAAATAATATGGCAGATACAGTAAATAAAACATCTGTATTAATAGCTGTATTTGACAAGAGTAATATGTATTCTTTGTAATATATATTCTTTGTAACTTTCTCTGAGCATCTATGCTTTTGAATGTTTCAGTTCCTTTAGAATATTATTTTTTTATCAATTTATAAATGTAAGTGTCATACATATTAAAAGTTTGTTGTCCAGGAAATAAGGTAAAGCTTTTTCAGTTTTGTTCTTCGTAATATGGCATACGCAAGATAGTTTAATGTCTTCTGTTTCACTGAACTTATTTATTATCCCAAATACATATTAGGAATATGACTAATTATGAAAATGAACAATAAATATCAAAATTAATCATTTAATTTGACAAATATTTTTTTCAAGAAAGCAATGAATATTTATAAGTTCTTTAAGTGGTTCAGGTAAATTGATGGCAATAATCATTTCTTGCACACTAGTCATGTGTAATGAAATGTGTAGTGTTTAACGCCCGCTTTTACTACATACGGCACCACAGGCGGTGACACTGATGATACACGAGATGAAGATGGAGCACCTGTGGAATGAGATGGCGGGGGAAACCGGAGGTCCCGGAGAAAACCCGCCCCAGCGCCATGTTGTCCATCACAAATCTCACTTTGCGGTCGTCTGGGATCGAACCCGGGCCGCCTTGGTGAGAGCCAAGCGGTCTAACCACTGAGCCACGGCGCGGCCACCTAGTCATGTGTAGGCTAAGGTTTGAAGGAATAGAGCCAGACTGAAAAATTCAATACCATAGACGGGATTTGAACCACGGATCTCCCGTTCTCCATGCGGTTGCTCTAAATGACTGAGCTACTATGGCCAACATGACATTAAATTCTCCAACTGACTCGTATGTTTCCCGGTAGACTACTAGGGGTTCTCATATCCTATGAGACATGCAACTTTTGTGGCAACTTACCATGCTGTAAGTACTTAAGTCCCAGGCTTCATACTTAAACCACTATGTTTTTATTTTTGGTAAATTGATGGAAATAATAATTTCTTCCACATTAGCCATGTGTAGGCTAAGGTTTGAATGAGTAGGGCCAGACTGAAAAATTCAATGCCATAGCAGGGATTTGAACCATGGAGGGTTTTGAAAAAGTGTAATCTAAGGTTTGAAGCAATAATTTAAGTTCATATCTTTCAAAACAGAAAAGAGGCCAATCAAATAAAATGTGAGGGACATCTTGACGGTGATTCCTAAAAATACAATTGAGATGGATTTGATTTTGAATCAAAATAAGTAAGCAGAAAATTTTCTTTGACCACTCAAAAATTGAGTGCGAGTGCGAACATAATTGGAAATAACAAATTTCCATTTATGTCCATTAGAAGCCATTAGAAAATATAAATCCTTAGTCACTTCAATCACTTTCTAACCAGTAGTCATCTCAGTCAAAGTATAAAATTGAAAGAAGCGTAGAGACAGTGAAGCACAACTTAGCACAAAAGTGAATCGAGAAGATACTAACACACTCGAGTTCCAGCTGATGATAAGAGCTTTTACTCTTGAAACTTGTCCTGTGAAAAAACAGTGTGAGTGAAGCAGTGTGTCAATATCTTCTCAATTCACTTTTGTGCTCAGTCATCTGTCTTCATCAGTGTTTGTCTCACTTAAGAAATAAGACATAAAATGTAAAATACCGGAAGATCTGAAATAGCTCTCTTTCAAAGCTCATTGGCAATACCAACGTGTCCTCTGATTCATGAAATACAAATATGAAAATCACTTAATATTTGATTCCTTATTTCAACTGCAATAAGATTATATTGTTTGTATCTTTGAAACCCATAATTGTTGCCTCTGAGTCACTGTAAAGCGAGCGGTACAGAAAGTTGTTGCACCATTTCACTGCTTCACAAATTTCTAATAACTCAGCTTGAAAAACTGAAAACACTCCTTAGCAATTTGAAGAAGTAAATATGTGGATATACGAGGGTCAGCTGATAAGTCCCAGGCTCACATAGAGATGGCACCACTGGGCCAGTTTGATGGATAGTATCATATAGTTTAACTCGTAGACTAGCTTGTAATCATAGTTACAGATTGTTTAGTTTTCGAATGACAACATTTCAAACAAGACAAGTGTAGAGGTTTTACGAAAATGGAAGATTTGGAAAAATGAGCAGTTAGGCAAAAAGATCTCTGTTCTCTCTCTCTTTTTTGCAATTTACGTCCTTCCAACATTAAGGCATATCAGACAAGGAAATGGGTGAAATGATGCTCAGATGAGTCCGGGGTTCAGGGAGCTTAGAGTTACCTGACATTCATCTATCAAGATAAGGGGAAAAAAATCTTATTCAGGTAACTCACCCTGACCAAGATTCGAACTCGAAACCTCTTGAACGTGAGGCAGACATTCTACCATCTACGCTACAGAGGCAGGCGATTTCTGCGTCTGCCATTACTATGAAAATATGTTAGCTCTAATTGGCCCATCTACTTATTGCTGTGATGTATCTATCCTCTCACATTCATTTAAATGTTTAGCACTGTCAATCCCTTTCTTAATTGGCGCCAATTGTGGTTTAAAAGCTTCTCTATTCTCTCATAACAGAGAGAACTTAAGATTTAGATGATTTAGTCACATTTGCACCATAATTTTATTAATTCCATGTATTTCTGTATAGCATTTGATGATAAAGGTATTATAGACTATGTCCTAAAAGACTAAAATATTTCATAGCCGGACTTGAAGTGAAGAAAATTGTATGTACAGTAAAGATGCATATTTCTGACATTGATGTATTTTTATTTCAGTGTTGATAACAGTGATTACATGAGAAATGGTGATTTTCTTCCCACACGGCTACAGGCGCAGCAGGATGCAGTTAACCTTGTTTGTCATTCAAAGACAAGATCTAATCCTGAAAATAACGTTGGACTTTTAACATTAGCAAAGTGAGTATACAAGCATATCCTCCTTTTGGTCCCAATTTAGGCAAAATTCAGCGACATTTTATACAATTATGGAACATGCAGGATGAGTAATAGCATACCTACTACCAAGAATGTTCCTTTCTTCTTTGTGTATCATGTACAGAATAGATAGACAAGATATTGCATTCCACTCAAAAAAAAAAAAAAAAAAAAAAAAATTGAATCCAAGATTTTAGTGGAAATATATATTTTGTGGGCCATTTATGAGACCATTTAAGTTCAAACCCCAAAACATGGTTATTATTTGAGATTTATCTCAAATTCATGTTATTGATGGTTAAAAATAATTCATCTTAAATTAATAAAAGTGATGTTAAAAAGTGGAAGAGATTAAGTGACATTTGAAAGAAAAAGTGTGATTAAATGGATCATGAAGGGGCAAAAAACATTATTAAGATGTTATTAAAAAAAATACAAAATTATATTGAAATAATATTTGAACATAAAATTTTTTAAGTGTTGAAGAAGAGATTGTAAGAATTACCAAATACATTATAAACGCATTGCTTGTTAAATCTGACTTGGTCCAATGAACAAATACTTACTTGCCATAGCAACGGCAAAATCAATAAAATTGAATTAGATAGAAGGAAGACTCACTCTGTGTGGAATGGTGACAGAAGGAAAGCCGTATGTGTAAACAACCATATTTAATAATGTAAAAAAATTGTAAAATTTTATCATTTGAAAATCAGTATTCAGTTATGTTGATAGAATAATTGTAAATCTATCTCTGCGTATCTTGTTAATTTATAACTTCATAGTAAAACTTTATGTATATACCTAGTCATGCCATAAATACTGTTACAAATTTTTGACACATACTGTACATCCGGTTTGGCGTGTAAACAAATACGTCTATGCACACCTTAACCTTGAACCATTGTTAGCTTGTTTTTGAAAGAGGAAGTATTTAGCTCCAGGCTTCACCATGGAATGGGGTGATTATTAAAATCGTGTAGCCGTCATTGCATTGCATAAAGTTGGAAAATCTGCAAGTGACATTTTCAAGGTGCTACAAAAGTTGAAAATCAGCTGTATGTGTACTGCACCATTGAGTGGACCACTGCAACTGGAACTGTAAAGGCTCAGCCGAGGGAGGGTCAACCACGCAGTGTCAGAACTCCAACAGCACAAAAAGCAGTGGCGGCTCGTGTTCGGAGAAATCTTGAGCAGGCAATCTTGTACTGTGAAATGAACATTTCAAGAGGGACAATGTCCAGGCTTCTGTCAGAGGACCTTGGACTAAGGGCTTATCGCCGTCATAAAGGATATTATCTTGACACATGTCTAAAGAAGCTGAGAGTGCTTAAATGTTTGCATCTCCTGAAGCATTACACTCAAAATGGTCATTGGAACATCCTCTTCACCAGTGAAAAAGTTTTCATTATTGAGGAGTCTTTCATTGTGCAAAATGACAGGATTTGTGCGTCATCATCTTGGGAAGGTTCCTAAAGTTCAGAGGGCCCATCATTCCTCCTCAGTGATGGTGTGGGGGTGAGTTATTCTGGTACCAACCAGCTATATTTTTGCCAGAGTGAATGAAAACACTGTTTTGGGCCTATTGTCAAAAACTTGAGTGGCACATTGTTTCAAAACCAACCATGGACTTTCCAGCAGGATTCTGTCTCTGTCCACAAGGCCAGGTCAATGCAAGCATGGCTTCAGCGTCATGTCCCTGAGTTCATTTCGCCTGAAGATTGGCCCAGTAGCAGTCCAGACCTGAATCAATTGGACTACTGACTGTGGTCACTGCTTGAGGGTATCTTCTGCAAGAGGAGACACCCCACCATTGGAAGTTTAAAGCGTTCCTTGTTGTCAGCAGTGGCAGATTTCCCCCTGGATGTCGTCCGCTCCACCATAAACGAGTGGCCACAAAGACTCACAGCCTGTATCCGTGTAAACGATGGCCATTTCGAAAAGTGATTGCTGCTGTGTGTAATGAATGCCTGTAGGTACAATATACTAAAAGCCAATTAAAATATTTTGCATGGTATTTGAGTTTTTACTTTTCAAGTTGTAACAGTATTTATGGCTAGACTATATATATTTAAGTAAATTTATTTTATCTGCAAGTAGAAGTGTAGTTCCATCAGCCTTCCTTTCTGAGACCATCACCAAGGTAAGAGTATCTCATACATAGATTGGAGCAGCTCAGTTGTCAGCCAAGAGAAATTGCTCATCTTGGAACACCAGATCTGAGCAAAAGCATAGATTAAGACGACTTCACAACCCGGGACTTCAACTCCATCCCGGAGGTGAGGAACAATCATCATCTGCAATGCAACAGCAACTTCCCACGTATTAATCTTGCTGCAAATGTGGCCTAAAAGTGGTGCAGAATCACATCATTCCATTGATCTTGTTCCAAATTGCTTCCCAACCTGGGGCTTTGAGATAATGCGTGTGGAGAGCATTACATCATTTTATTTGTAATTTTGTTTCATGAATCTAAAGAAGGTATTTTTTTTTTTAGAAAAATGTCTGTGTTTTGTTATTTCCCAAATAACTAAGCCAAGCAACTTGCACTGCTCGAAGTACTGAAAAAATTGTATGACTGGGAAGATAAAGGGTGTAATGATAAACGAGTTGCATTGTTCACTGATAGCAAGATAACCTTTGGTGGAAATTAATCATTTCTAATTAATCATTTCTTCTCACTAGTCGTGTATAGGCTAAGGTTTTCAATAGATAGTCAACATCAAAAATTCAATGCCACGGCCGAGATTTGAACCACGGATCTCCTGGTTTCTGACCAGTCGCTCTAACCCATTGAACTACCATGGCCAACGTGCCGCCCTGACTTTAAATTTTCCATTTGACTCATATATTTCCCTGGTAAACCACTAGAGGCTCCTGTATTCGAGATACACCACATTTGGCAACTTACTATTGTAAGTACTTGAGTCCCAGGATTCATCATTAAACTCTTATTATTTAAGTTAATTTATGGAAATTAATCGTTCCTTCACACTAGCTACTGTCCAGCAACCAAAGAAGATCCCTGTAAGGAATGTGCTTCTTTATACAATGGGAAAAGGACAGCGAATGTGTGTGACAGAGAACACCTGCTACAGAAGGAGCAGAACCGTTAAAAAACATGCTCCCTATTCACTCTGTGCACTAAAACCGAGAAGATTCATTCACAAAAGTAGAAGCCGTCAGTATGTTTTTGAATGGTCTGTAACTGTACTGACATGGGGTGTCATAAACCTGTCCAGGGAGAGTGTGGGAACCTTCTCTAACCCCCCTGCGTCTCAGGCCCCGGAGACTTTCTCTCCTGTGGAGGACAGTATGTATATGCTGAGGTTTTGGATAGAGTCAAACTGAAAAATTCAATGCTATGGCCAGGATTTGAACCTCGGATCTCCTGGTTTCTGTCCAGTCACTGTTACCCATTGAGCTACCATGG
This sequence comes from Mantis religiosa, assembly GCA_030765055.1. Lineage (NCBI taxonomy): Eukaryota > Metazoa > Arthropoda > Insecta > Mantodea > Mantidae > Mantis > Mantis religiosa. The sequence goes on from CM060952.1 coordinate 215,774,154, forward strand.
CCAACGTGTAATCCTGATATTAAATTCTCCAATTGACTTTTATATTTTTCCTATAAACCATTAGGGGCTCTCGTATTCGAGATACACCATTTGTGGTGACTTACTATCGTAAGTACTTGAGTCCCAGACTTCATCATTTAACTCTTATTATTTTAGTTAATTGATGGAAATTAATCATTTCTGAGTCTAGAGTAAGGTTTTGTATAGAGTCAAACTGAAAAATTCAATGCCATGGCTGGGATTTGAACCACAGATCTCCTAGTTTCTGTCCAGTCGCTGTTACTGAAAAATTCTTGCTGAATTTTTAAAAATGTATTACTTGATCTATTTTATTTATGAATGCACATGTATAGTTTAATTAATGTTTATGAACATTATCATTTAATTATTCCTACAGCTAACTATGCAGTGCAAGGTCCACAAAGCTACTAACATAATCACAAACACTTAAACTTATTAAATCAGATTATTATGGTTCATTATCTGATGTTTTCCATGAGATGGTATTTATTATTAAACATTGCTCTATTATGGATATTGTGGCATTTTTTTACTATCCACGAAATAATTCTTTTGAATTTCTGAAGTTCTAGATTATAATCTTGTGGAATTGTTTGTAAAATAGATGGCATAACATTTTACATTTAATTGAATGCTAAAAAAATAATATTTTGAGTTTCAGAGTCGAGGTATTAGCTACTTTAACTTCAGATGTGGGTAGAATTCTTTCAAAGCTGCACCAAGTTCAACCTGAGGGAACCATAAACCTGTTGACTGGCATTCGTATTGCACATGTAAGTTTTTAATTATACTTATGAGGCACATCCATAAGGTAAGTTTCCGCTGTGGCCATGAAAAAACAAAACACATTTTAATTGAAATATAACAGACACAGAAATATTGATTATTTTTCAATATTCTCATCACTGGAATTGGTCAATTGTTATATCATACTTTTGTGTCCCTTGTCATAGGAGTGTGCTGCCTGGGTTTTGGAATCTCTGTATGACAACCACCTCTGTCTTTCCAACATTCTGAAAATGCGGGAATTTCTTGAGGTTTTTTGGGACAGATGGGAATCATTGACAGTGAGGTTCAAGCTCTGTGGTGGATGATCCAACACCTCCCAGTCAAATGCCCACTGAGCTTGGCCAAGCCTTATTGTGCAAGTAAAGATATATATAATGAGAGGGTATCTAGCAGGGCAGCTGTCACAAAATGAAGACTGACCCTCCTCTCGAGACCAAGGAGTTACCGAGCTGTCCCCGAAGGGCACCCAACGCCTCCGTGGGGCCGCCTGGTGATCTAGCACGCTTTCCACTAGCTATGCAGGCTAATACGCAGGAATATATGGCTTCCCTCAACCCCGTCCGGAGACATACCCAATCTCCCAAGGGTATCAGGAACCACTGCCCCCTCTAGTCCAACCCAATCCGAACAACTCCCACTCAGGGAGGGGCTCGAATGTTCGGCCCGAGGTTCCTCTAGTAACGTCAGAGGTACCACGAGTGCTAGGGGTCCGCAGCGCACGCACCACGGCAGCTGAAGGGGACGGATCTCCTCCCCTACGGGTAATGTGCAAGTAAAGACAATACCAGCATTTGTTGTTCTGAATGGCTCATCTACATTGCTTTGCAGTAATGCTCAGCATTCGCTACGATCCATCCCCTTCAGCTGCCATGGTGGAGGCGCTGCGGAACCCTAGCACTTGTGGTACCTCTGACGTTACCAGAGGAACCTTGGGCCAAACAGCCGAGCCCCTCCCGAATGGGAGTTGTTTGGATTGGGTTGGACTCGAGGGGCAGTGTGCTCCAGATACCCATGGGAGATTGGATATCTCTGGCCAGGCTTCGGCCGCCTGGAGGGGGCAGAGGTTTGCCTAAAAAGGCCCAGGTACTAGCCTACAGAGCTAGTAGAAGTTGTGCTAGATCACCAGGCGCCCCCATCGAGGTTATTCGGTAGTCTTCCCTGTGGGCTTGATGCACATAGGTGGCGTATCCACTTCCATCCCGTCTTGAGATGGAGGAGCTCTTTAGACTCAAGGTATGCCCCATGGAAAGCACCCTGGAGTTTTCCATCACTCCCAGGAGATAAGAGACTGGAGTCTTCAGACTTTTGGGTAGACTTCGTACAGTTCACTATGAACACCTCCAGTCAGAAATTCGAAACCCTCATCTGCTCCAACACAATGGACAAAGCATTTTCTGCAGTAACAAGTCTGCTTGAATTTTGTCTTGGAAGGAGAGTCAACTTCTGGGTTATGCTTCTTCAGCTGTGATGATCTGATCCAAAAACTCATTGCTGCCATCATAGTACCTCTGTGAAGATATTAAAGCTGTCATGTACTTTGCTTTTTGTTGTGTTGTCAGTTGCTTTTGGTATGACTACACCTGATACACAATTTCCAGAACAGGTTCTCTGTGACAGTTTCATGCAGGAAAGAGCATCACATCTGTGGGAATTGATGCTGAGTTCTGTGATTGTTAAACAATGATTCCCGATAATGTTTTTCTGCAAGTCACCTGTATTGTTGTTCTCATAATTGGCACCTATTGTAGAGTCCCTTCACCATATGGAAGCTTGCTCATTGTGTCAGGCCTGGTACAGCTGACAATAAGTTTCAATTGGGGCTATGCTTTGTGCATTCAGTGACTTATTACCAACTGCATTTCATATGAAGCATAAGCTGGAATATGAGCCTAAGTTTTGTATTAATAATTGTTCTAGTGAATGGGCCATGCCATGTTATTACCCTGTCACATATATACAGTTGCTCTCCGCATGATATTCAGGGCTATTCTGTAACTTCTGGTTGAAGCTGAACCACTTGTTAAAGCTGCTAACCACTGGTATTCTGTAACAGTGTAACCTTAACATCTTATTGATAGAAAGAAAATTATGGCTAAGAATAACAAGAGGTGAGACCAAAGTCTTGAGTTAGAAACCCAAAGGAGTGAAGAACACCCCAGGAGGTAGATAACCTTCTCTTATTTGTGAAAATGAAACCACCAATTTGTGTGTGAAAATAATGAAAAGTGTATGCCTACACGACTAATACTTAGTTTCTTTATCCTAACTTGTGACCTCTTGTCAGTGATATGTTGGTAAAGAACATCGTAAAGAAATGTTTGCTGTGAGATTCATTTCTCTCATCAGAATTATCTTGTAATGAAGCTTTTACATTTAATTTTCTGCAGTGTAACCTTTAAAATGCTGGTTTGGGTCAGAAAGTCCTACAACCCATAACTTTCATTCTCCTTAAGCAGCTGATGCCAATGTAAACAAATATCAAAATCAAAGAAGTTTATTTCAAATTAAATGTTAGAAGATAGAACATTTATGTTATGAAATTACCAGAACTCGTATTTCCTTTCAGTACTGATAATTATTACATCAAAGCATTTATTTGATTCTGGTTTTTAGGTTTCTCTTAGTTTGACCTATGTAGCATTTTTCACAATTCTTACAACTTATCCGGAATATACCAAAATTCACTTTCACAGATGCAGCATATTTCCATTTCCGATACTACATATGTTGTATTTATTGCATATATATAATGATATTAATTGTGGCTGTTTTTTGCTTTTAGCTTGCATTGAAACATCGTCAAGGTAAAAACCATAAGATGCGCATCATTGCTTTTGTTGGCAGTCCTGTTGAAACTGATGAGAAGGAACTAGTAAAGTTGGCTAAACGTCTAAAGAAGGAGAAGGTTAACGTTGACATTGTGAGCTTTGGAGAGGAGGTAGGTTTGTATTTTATTGGGCACACATATTTTAATAATATTTAGTACAATATTTAAATGATCATATTTCAATTGCAGTCGTCCAACAATGAATTGCTGACAGCTTTCATAAATGCTCTTAATGGGAAGGATGGAGGCGGAAGCCATCTTGTGTCAGTTCCCCCATGTCCACACCTCTCAGATGCATTGCTGTCCTCTCCAGTTATTCAGGCAAGTAGGACATACACTGAGTATCTCTGTACTTTACTGCATCTAGTCCTCACCTGTTAAATTATCGTAGTAGAATGCAGTTGTGTGTTTCAAACAGTAGTTTGCCTTCATATATTCTAAGATTAACAAGAAAATGCCAATACATATACAAGGTGTGTCCATATGATGAAGTACCAGATGTTATCATTAAAGAAGTTATACATCAAATAGCTAAGCCACTAGTCAGTCTCTATAATGCATCATTTCAATTGGGTGTATTTCCAGATAAGTTAAAAGTATAAAAAATTAAGCCACTTTATAAAAAAGGGGGGAAGAATAAAAGAGAAAATTACTGACCAATATCAATCGTATCATCATTTTCTAACATATTTGAAAAACTGGTTCATAATAGAATGATAGCATTCATCGCAAAACAATATTCTTTCAGAGGCCCAAAATGGATTTAGAAAAAACAGATCTACCATAACAGCCATGGACAGTTTAATAAATAAAATTCAAGAAGCTATTGATAAAAAATTAGTAGTTGTGGGGTTATTTTTAGACTTAACGAAAGCATACGATGTTTTAGATCATGAAATACTACTCAGGAAATTAAATAATAATGGTTTTAGGGGTATTATGAATAATTGGGTTAAATCCTATTTAAGCGATAGAAAACAGTTTGTAGAACTTCAGTTTGAAAACAAAAGAAAATTAAATACAGTTCAGTCCAAAGTGAGAGAAGTTAGGCAAGGAGTTCCACAAGGATCAGTCCTGGGCCCCTTGTTATTTTCGTTGTACATAAATGATTTGCCAACTGCCATTAATTCCACAGATGTTATTTTATTTGCAGATGACACTAACATCCTAATAAAAGAAAACAATCAAGAAAGCGTGCAGACCAAACTCAATGATACTCTATGTAAACTGCACACGTGGTTTCAGACGAATGAACTAATTATAAATAAGGATAAGACTATTGTCATTTCATTCCATACTTGCCAAAATAGAAATGTGGTCAAACCTCCAATAGTATTTGATAAAACAGCCATTAGCTACAATAATGAAACAAAATTTTTGGGATTACATATGAATGAGAACATGAAATGGACCACACATATTCAACATTTAATAAATAAACTGAGTTCCATTTGTTATTTCCTTAAACATTTGAAAAGCTTAATAAATTTAGCAGCATTGAGAAGTATATATTATGGTTACTTTCACAGTCAGTTACAATATGGGATAGTGTTCTGGGGGGAAAAGGCAGATAGTCTTTAAACTTCAAAAAAGAGCGATAAGGATACTAAGTGGGGTGGATAACAGAACATCTTGCAGGCCATTATTCAAAAAACATCAAATATTACCTCTAGCATGTATGTATATTTTGGAATTAGTGATCCATGTAAAACAAAATAAACTACAAATACAAAATTACAAAAATGCCAATATTCACAAATACATGTTACAAAGATGACTTTCACATTCAAAGTTGCAGAACGGAAATCTTCAGGTCTAGTGCTATTAATAAAGGTATAAGATTATACAACAGGCTACCAGAAAATATTAAACAAATGAAGAGCCTACATTTTAAAAAGGGAGTAAAACTCTTTTTACTGCAACATTTATTTTATTCTGTAAAAGAGTTTTTAAATGTTTACAAATACAAAATTACAAAAATGCCAATATTCACAAATACATGTCAGAAAGATGACTTTCACATTCAAAGTTGTAGAACGGAAATCTTCAGGTCTAGTGCTATTAATAAAGGTATAAGATTATATAACAGGCTACCAGAAAATATTAAACAAATGAAGAGCCTTATACATTTTAAAAAGGGAGTAAAACTCTTTTTACTGCAACATTCCTTTTATTCTGTAAAAGAGTTTTTAAATGTTAATTAGTTTTAAGTGATTGTAAATAATGACAGTGGATATTAATGTAATTTTTATACTATGACGTGTCTGATATCAATCAAAAGGACAAAATAAATTGAATTAAATCATGAAGTAGAGTAAACTCCACATTTGTGAACAATTACTTTTATATAGCATTTCTCTATGGTCTTTATATAGTTTATATTTATTTGCTTTTCCTACTTAAGACTTTTGTTGGATCCTGTATCCGTTACAGTTTTAGTCTTATGTAACTTTTTATATTTATCTTTGTATCTTGAACTGACGTGTCCTATATGTCTTATGTTCCAAAGGATGAAATAAATACAATACAATAAAATAAGGTCTCCAAGGTGCTGGAGCCGTGAGGAATGCTATTACGCGAGATCTGGCATCACTGGCGTGTAGGTTGGTTTCACCCCTTCAAATCCTCACCACAATGAACCCGTTTCAACCATTAGTCTTGGCTGGGCAGCTGTTTGCGATGGAGCTTCCTATCACTTCTGCTGCCAAGTGAGAGTTGCATGCAGTGATCCGTTTTTTGAGTACCAATGGCACCACCCCCACTAAAATTCGTCAGTTATGCGAAGTCTATGGGCCACAGTGTATGGATGTCAAAAACGTGCGAAAGTGTCTCAGAGAGTTCAAAGATGGACGTACAGATGTCCATGAGGAACAGCGTTCTGGTCGACCTTTGGTTTCAGCCGAAACAATTGCAAAAGTGGAGCAAGAAATGCTTAAAAATTGGTGCGTGACAGTTCGCGAGCTGTGCGAACTTATCCGTGAAGTCAGTAAGATGAAGATTTTGACTGAACATTTGCATTATCCCAAGGTGTGCGCGAGGTGGTTCCCCAAAATGCTCACAGAAGACCATAAACGGCAACGTGTTGATGCGGCCCACCGATTCCTTGAGCGCTATGCAGAACAGGACGAGGAATTGTGGGATTCAGTTGTCACTGGCGATGAAACCTGGGTGCACTATGCAAAACCAGAAACTAAAGAACATTCTCGTCAGTGGCGGCATTCGAATTGGCCGAAGCCTGAAAGTTCAAATAGACATTTTCTGCCGGGAAAGTGATGGCCAGTGTGTTCTGGGACCGAAGAGGTGTATTGTTGTGCGAGTGCCTTCCAGCACAACAATAAATGCTGCTAGCTACTGTGAGACTAAAAAAATTGCGACGTGCCATTCAAAATCGAAGGAGGGGAATGCTGAGGAAGGGAGTGATTTTTCATCACGACAATGCTCGTCCCCATACTGCACATGCAATACCTGCGCAACTTGGCGGGAGTGTGCTATGACAAGGGTATACAAAAACTGCCACAGTGCATGCAAAAGTGCATCGATCGCAATGGTGATTACGTTGAAAAATAGTTGTAAGTTCCGCCTTTCCATCAATGTAACATTCATTGATAATAAACAATTTTTAAATATTAAATAAAATTGGAGACTTCATTTTACAGACACGCCTCATAAAATAAGTGTGTGGAGATTTTGAATCTTTGTATATTAATTTTACAGTGTTTTGCATTAAAACTTGACTCGGGTAACAGAAGGCACATTTGCTTTGAGTAGATCACCAGTTGCTTGTTGTTTGGTACTTAACCGGAGGTTGATACTTAAAGTGTTACACTGCAGTGCATTGATATTGCCTGTTACTAACATTTTAAAGTGCATAGTATTGCACATTGTATGTAAATTTTGCATATTGGCAGAATTTGCTGGTGTCTTTGAGCTTAAATACTTAGGGAAGTGGTAAGAAAAGATAATGTGTTTCCAAGACAAATGGGGGAGTTCAATGCTGTAAATATTAACAATAGAGGGAAATCCCGGGTGGAAATTAAAACAATTGTTTTGCTAGTTCTGCTTGACTTAACAGAAGCAGATATCAGCAGGAAATTATGTAAAAAATGAAGCTAGCTACAGTGAAGTAACAAATACTACACAAATATAACTGTTTGTAACAGTAACTTATCTTATTAGAAAATGTTGGAAATTTTTCTTATTAATAGCTGAGACCGATTTTGTAAACTGTTACTTCCATCTTCAGTCACAAACTGTCTACAAATTTGGAAAACGAAGCAGGATCCTATGTTAAAGGAAAAACTCACTGAAACAGAGAAAGGGGTGGGTGTGCTTTCAAGGTTGTATTTCAACATTCCTGGGAAATAACAGCAGATAACCATTGAATTTGTGGAAAATCTTTCAAAGGCACACAAGGTAATAGACTGCCATATTCCCTTAAACGTGTCTTAACTTCTTTCCACTAAATCTGGGATGGTCAGCAACAAGTGTGTAGAAAGGCTGTATGCAGGAAAATGATCTTCTAAGATGCCTGCTACTGCCACTTGTTTCTTGTCTCTGAGTGTTCTGGGCTCAGCCATGAAAGAATGTCTTCTAGGAAAGGATTTAAAAATATCAAGCTCTTAAAATAATTTTTATTTAACGTTGTACCTCATAAATCACCTCATGGTCATTTTAGAAATGCCTGCCATATAAGGAAAGAGTTGGTCACTGGTTGCCATCAGGGATTAGATGGTGAGGCAAAATTTGGTAGCCTAAAGAACCATGTGACTGTCTTATGCAGAATGAGCTGGGGCATTGTCATGAAGCAGAAGGATGCCCTTGTCCTTATAGCCTCCAGTAAACTTATCAGAAGATTTCACTAGTACACTCCTGTGATGGTTTGTCCCTTCTAAGCATAATCATATTGTCGCGGCGCTGGGCATAAACGTGTCGGCACAAATCGATAATAGACTGCGGATAATGTCTCAGCAGCTTGCATAAACAATTAACGATAGCGCCGATAAACAAGAGATGGCTAGTTTATCACAGAGGTGAAAGACTTGCCGGCACCTGTATAGTTACATTCTAGAACATTCGTGTTTTATCTGGTGACATTTTAGAGTAAAGTCGAGAACAATCTAGAATGATCGATTAGGTGCATAAAAAGAAGCCATGGCTAGTGATGAGTCAGTCAGTTGTGAAGCAGGAGTTGTGAAACAGAGTGAGCTGTGTTGTAACGAGAGCTAATGTAATCAGCTGTCACGGTTTGTTATTGTCATCGACCTTGGAAGATTGTGTGATGTAATGTTACGTGAGAATTGAACAGTTTATTGCTAGGGAAATAAAGGAAATTTTTAATTTCTGCAACCCTGTCTTTTAATTCTACTAACCCACAAAGTTACAATATGCACCAGACCTTGAAATTTGTGTTCTTCACAGAGAGATGGTCTGCAACTTTGTTCTTCTTCATCCAGACTTTTTTTAACTACACTGAAAGCATCTGCACCACCTGACCATCGTGTCATATGATGGTTCATTGTTGTCGTACACTTTGACCAGTTCGGCATGGATTGCTGCAGCATTGTTCCCTTCAAATGTAGGAACAAATTACTTCACAATACTCCACTTTATCAATGGGCTGCCTAATTTTTTGTTTTGGATCCTCTAGTGGCATGCTGTAGTGATGTGGTGTGGGGATTTAAAGGTACACCAGAACTTTAGACACGATCTACAAATAAACAAAAAATTATTTTATTGATGTGATCATTAAAACTTTATGACTGTGGAAACGTTGAGTCAGACTGAAAAATTCAATGCCATAGCCGGGATTTGAACCACGGATCTTCTGGTTTCCGTCCAGCCGCACTACCATTGTGCTACTATGGCCAACATGCCGATATGACATTAAATTCTCCAACTGACTCATATTTTCCCGGTAAACCACTTAGGAGTTCTCATAAACACATGAGACAACTACCTTAATGGCGACTTACAACATGTAAGTACTTTAAGGCCCGGGCTTTATAGTTAACCACTATTAGGTTAATTAATGGAAATTAATTATTCTTTCACACTGGCCGTGTGTAGGCTAAATTGTGGAAACGTTGAGTCAGACTGAAAAATTCAATGCCATAGCCGGGATTTGAACCACGGATCTTCTGGTTTCCGTCCAGCCGCACTACCATTGTGCTACTATGGCCAACATGCCGATATGACATTAAATTCTCCAACTGACTCATATTTTCCCGGTAAACCACTTAGGAGTTCTCATAAACACATGAGACAACTACCTTAATGGCGACTTACAACATGTAAGTACTTTAAGGCCCGGGCTTTATAGTTAACCACTATTAGGTTAATTAATGGAAATTAATTATTCTTTCACACTGGCCGTGTGTAGGCTAAATTGTGGAAACGTTGAGTCAGACTGAAAAATTCAATGCCATAGCCGGGATTTGAACCACGGATCTTCTGGTTTCCGTCCAGCCGCACTACCATTGTGCTACTATGGCCAACATGCCGATATGACATTAAATTCTCCAACTGACTCATATTGCATTTTTCAGTCTGACTCAACGTTTCCACAATTTAGCCTACACATGGCCAGTGTGAAAGAATAATTAATTTCCATTAATTAACCTAATAGTGGTTAACTATAAAGCCCGGGCCTTAAAGTACTTACATGTTGTAAGTCGCCATTAAGGTAGTTGTCTCATGTGTTTATGAGAACTCCTAAGTGGTTTACCGGGAAAATATGAGTCAGTTGGAGAATTTAATGTCATATCGGCATGTTGGCCATAGTAGCACAATGGTAGTGCGGCTGGACGGAAACCAGAAGATCCGTGGTTCAAATCCCGGCTATGGCATTGAATTTTTCAGTCTGACTCAACGTTTCCACAATTTAGCCTACACACGGCCAGTGTGAAAGAATAATTAATTTCCATTAATTAACCTAATAGTGGTTAACTATAAAGCCCGGGCCTTAAAGTACTTACATGTTGTAAGTCGCCATTAAGGTAGTTGTCTCATGTGTTTATGAGAACTCCTAAGTGGTTTACCGGGAAAATATGAGTCAGTTGGAGAATTTAATGTCATATCGGCATGTTGGCCATAGTAGCACAATGGTAGTGCGGCTGGACGGAAACCAGAAGATCCGTGGTTCAAATCCCGGCTATGGCATTGAATTTTTCAGTCTGACTCAACGTTTCCACAATTTAGCCTACACACGGCCAGTGTGAAAGAATAATTAATTTCCATTAATTAACCTAATAGTGGTTAACTATAAAGCCCGGGCCTTAAAGTACTTACATGTTGTAAGTCGCCATTAAGGTAGTTGTCTCATGTGTTTATGAGAACTCCTAAGTGGTTTACCGGGAAAATATGAGTCAGTTGGAGAATTTAATGTCATATCGGCATGTTGGCCATAGTAGCACAATGGTAGTGCGGCTGGACGGAAACCAGAAGATCCGTGGTTCAAATCCCGGCTATGGCATTGAATTTTTCAGTCTGACTCAACGTTTCCACAATTTAGCCTACACACGGCCAGTGTGAAAGAATAATTAATTTCCATTAATTAACCTAATAGTGGTTAACTATAAAGCCCGGGCCTTAAAGTACTTACATGTTGTAAGTCGCCATTAAGGTAGTTGTCTCATGTGTTTATGAGAACTCCTAAGTGGTTTACCGGGAAAATATGAGTCAGTTGGAGAATTTAATGTCATATCGGCATGTTGGCCATAGTAGCACAATGGTAGTGCGGCTGGACGGAAACCAGAAGATCCGTGGTTCAAATCCCGGCTATGGCATTGAATTTTTCAGTCTGACTCAACGTTTCCACAATTTAGCCTACACACGGCCAGTGTGAAAGAATAATTAATTTCCATTAATTAACCTAATAGTGGTTAACTATAAAGCCCGGGCCTTAAAGTACTTACATGTTGTAAGTCGCCATTAAGGTAGTTGTCTCATGTGTTTATGAGAACTCCTAAGTGGTTTACCGGGAAAATATGAGTCAGTTGGAGAATTTAATGTCATATCGGCATGTTGGCCATAGTAGCACAATGGTAGTGCGGCTGGACGGAAACCAGAAGATCCGTGGTTCAAATCCCGGCTATGGCATTGAATTTTTCAGTCTGACTCAACGTTTCCACAATTTAGCCTACACACGGCCAGTGTGAAAGAATAATTAATTTCCAACTTTATGACTACCCGTCGTAGAATGTTATATTGCAGGTGAGTTTGGAAGTTAGCAACAACTTTTGCAGGATATAATGGAAAGAAGATCCCAACAATGGTGGTGCAGATATGTTGACCACATTGTTGGGTTTGTTTTTCAAGAGATTAAATCAATTTTATGGAGAAACTTTCTTTTGTGTGACGCAAGAATATTTTCTAAGTTCCGTGGTCCCAGACAACCTACAGGTCCTTGTGTTGTAACCAACATGAGACACTTGTAGCCAACCTCTGCAAAAATGCCGCAACATCTGTCCAACACTGGTGCAGAAGACATGTGGATGCATTGAGCACAGACCTGTTTTGAAAATACCGACCATGTCTCAGGTTTTATTGCTTTACAAAAGTAGGCTTGCTGTCCAGTGTACTGTTAGAAAGTGAAGAATGTTAGTTCTGTGCATCCTTCGAATATTTAAGATTCGTTCAGTACATTGTTGAAAATTGGGTAATGGCTCGACAAATCAGTAAAATGGATTTGTCATTTTATTTTAATAATGAGGAGGCCTGCCTTCAATTATTATTAGATGAGGGTTTGGTGAGAACATGGATGTTGTTTCGAATGCAATGCCACCCTGCAGTCCATCAAGAGACAGGACCGCATACTCCGAGTTTTGCTGCAGGTACGTTAATGGTGATACAGTGCACTACTGTTGCTACCGTTGATACTAATAGATACCTTGTATTTTTGTAGTTAGTCTGCTAGATAGTGTAATTTAGGGACAAATAAGACCATTGGGAGCATTGCGTTCAGTGAGAAACAAGGATAGTTTGGCTGCAATAAGTTCTTCAGTATAGCTACATATGTAGTAAGTAAATAAATGAACATTTAAGTTATGACTTCAGTAACATTAAAAGAATGCCCTGCAGCATGAAATTGCACAAAAAAGTGTAAAGAAATCATATTAAACATCATAGTTGTATGAAAGTGTGAAGGGGTTGGAAAACATCGCCTGTGTCACATATTAGAAAGAAGAGCCAATTTTACATTATCGATAATCAGCTTAGCTTATATACAAAACGTTTTCAGTAAAATATTTGACCATCATTAAAGTAATGTAAATCCATATGCATATTGTTTGTATTTAAAGATGTACAGCTTCTGAATTATTTCTCTTAGAACACCAGCAAAATAACATAGTTTGAATTGTGGCTCAATGCACTTACAAATGCAATAATTGTAAATGTATGTTGTTTTAGGGTGAAGATGGTATGGGTGGAGCTGGACTCGGAGGTTCAGGCTTTGAATTTGGAGTTGATCCCAATGAAGATCCAGAACTTGCTTTGGTAAGTTGAAAATGAAGAGTTTTATTCAAGTTAAACATTTTGGTTAATAATTTTAAAGATCAGAAACATCTCAGAAAAGCAACTTCTATAATTTGATGTACCACTGTGTAATATTTGAAAAGTCTGTGGCAGTCTTCAGTAACAATAATGTCTAAGAGCTCAAGAAAAAGTGATAGCAGTACACAGATAGGAAATGATTCCATTTATGTTGTGAAAAATTCCCTTCTGCAGCTAGGAATTGCACCCAAGACCTCTTGAGTTAACAAACCAAAAAGTGACCTCACAGGATGCTCTACTTTTTGTACATTATTTCACTTTCTTATTAGCTGCAACTATCGTTGTGCTGAGTATAACTTTTCATGTGCTGTCTGGTAGTTGTGGACAGACAGACAATAATTTAAAAAAAAAAAATTTAAAAAAAACTTAAAAAACAATTTAATAATTTTTCGCTTTACTGTGGTGTTCCAATACAGTTAAATCTCGATATAAATAATTAATGCATTTTGTAAATATATATATTACAGTTTTGAAAATACTGCTGGAAAATTTATGTTTATAAATTAGTCATGGGTTATTTTCCACAATGAAAATCATTTCAGTTTTTTTACTTTTCTTCCATTATAGGACTTCGGGGAAAGTAATTTAACATTATAATTTTATTAGTTCACTTTTTCACACTTTTATTATGACGTTGTAGGCACTGCGTGTGTCAATGGAAGAACAGAGACAAAGGCAGGAGGAGGAAGCAAGACGTGCGCAAGCTGCCTCTGCTGCAGATAGTACCACTCCAGCCCCAACACCAGTCAAGGAAGGTTAGCATTTGCAATAGATCCAGAATATACCAAATAAGTTGTAAGGATTGTGAAAAATTTACATAGGGCAAACTAAAAGAAGTTAAAACAAGCTCTTGTGAGAACATATTCATATGGAAAAAAAAGGACAGAGTAATGATTTATTGATACTCGTCACTTACTTTTTTATATTAATGAGAGACTGTTTTCAAAGGCAATCGCCTCCATTTTCAATCTCTTTCCAACTGGCATCTGTTGTCTGCTCTCTCTCTGGTGGTGGAACTATGAACTTTTTTGTCAAATTATCTACTGGTGGGATTTGAAAGTTCATTACGCGATCCTTATTTTTCCATATGAATATATCCTCCCATGTTGTCAATTTATTTTAGTTTATCACTCCTTTTAATAATTTTGGATTTGGATCAATGTCATGATTTTCATTCCAAAAATGAAATGCTACTGCTGACTTATCAAACTAAAAGAAATCTAAAAACCAGGGTCAAAGAGAACTTTAGAAACATCGGATTGAAACAAGAAGATAAGTCAGTAGTAGCATTTCATTTTTGGAATGAAAATCATGACCTTGATCCAAATCCAAAATTATTAAAAGGAGTGATTAACCAAAATAAATTGACAACATGGGAGAACATACTCATATGGAAAAATAAGGACAGAGTAATGAACTTTGAAATCCCACCAGTAGATAATTTGACAAAAAAGTTCATAGTTCCACCACCAGAGAGAGAGAGTAGACAACAACAGATGCTAGTTGGAGAGAGATTGAAAATGGAGGCGAATGCCTTTGAAACTAGTCTCTCATTAATATAAAAACGTGACGAGTATCAATAAACCAACTACAAATACTTCTTGAGATTAATTTTGACGTCACTGTTACTAAATTCTTCCAAACACATATAACAGAGTAATGAACTTTGAAATCCCACCAGTCGATAATTTGATAAAGTAGTTCATAGTTTCACCACCAGAGAGAAGAGAGCAGATAGCAACAGATGATAGATCTTCGAGGTAGAAAATGGAAGCAATAGTATCCGAAACTAGTCCCTCAAAAAATAAAAATGTAAGTGAAGAAGTATTACAAAATGACTACAAATAAAATAAAAGTGAATTGAGAAGATATTGATTGACACGTTGCTTCTCTCACACTGTTTTTCACAAGACATGCTTCAAGAGCTGTTGCTCCCATCAGCTGAGTCTCGACTGGTGCAAATGGTAATGTTTTCCTTCTCCATATCGTCGATAGATGGCATGATGTATTTGTCAAAGATGTCCGGTGGTGGAGTTTCAAAGTTCATGATTCTATGACAATTTTTATTAATGAAGATCTTTTCCCATACTGAAAGATCTATAGGATGCCTAACATGTTTTATTAAAGCTGTCTCAAAGTTAATTTTGTGTCTGGTATTTAAGAAATGAAAAGCCACTGCTTATTTTTCTATTTCACCATTTATAATGTTGTATATACGAGGGTTATGCCAAAAGTTTTAGCAGAGATTCGAAATACATTTTATTCACATACTAATGATTACAACTTTTCAAAATACTCTCCATGAGAACTGATACACTTTCCCATCCTTTGAAACCACTTAGAAAATGTCTCAGTCCAAGCTTCTTTAGAGATGTCACTTATAGCACTGTTGTACGCTGCAGTAGTCTCTTCATCAGATGTAAAAAACTGCCTACGTAGTTTTTCCTTTGTTTTTAGGAACAGGAAAAAGTCACATATGGCCAGTTCTGGTGAATAGGTTGGGTGAGGTAAGACTTGCACTTTCTCCTTCTCCAGGAAGTCCATGGTTCCGGCAGCCGTGTTTGCTGAGGCATTGTCATGATGCTTCCTTCATCTTGGGTTGCTTTGACCTCCATGCTGCAAAGACTTTTGGCAGACATTCAGTCACATACCATTCTGCAGTGACTGTATGGCATGTGTCAAAGGTCACAGGTGAGATGACCCGTCTTGGTGAAGAAAGTGGCCACCATCTTTCCAGAGTTTTTGTGGGTGGTTCCTGACATGAAAACACCATGCTGATGACTACCTGTTGGTTTCGGGGTCATAATGGTACAATATTGTGTCTTTGGACCGTCCTTGATCAAGTTTTTTCAAGCATAAATTTACACCAATCCACTCTTGCGTTCTTTTGGGCTTCTGTCAGGGAATGTGGCACCCAACGCACACATCTCTTGGTTAGGCCTAAATAATCAAAAAATGGTCTGTGCTGCAGTCGACCCAATGTTTAGGGTCCCTTCAATATTGTAAAATGTGAGATGAGGATCCTCTTGGATCATTTTCCTCACAGCATCAACATTTTCTTGGGTCACTGCCATTGCGGGGCGACCAGGACGAGGTTCATCTTCAAGACACTCCCTGCCCCTTGAAAGTTCACGGAACTAATTTCCAACAGTGGCCCTAGTTGGGGCACACTCACCAAAAACACGTACTAGTGAAGAATGGCATTCTTCTGCATTTAACTTCTTTTTGTAGTCATAATAAATCATGGCGCAACAGATCCATCTTGCACTGTGTCTGACTCACCACTAACTGTTTCTTCACTCGCTGTCCATGCATGGCCCTGTAGTAGGGGGACCACCACACGCATGCTCCAACATCACTCTTTCAAATTACAATAATGTCATGGTTGTCAAATTTTCCATCTTAGTGCTGCTAAAAACTTTTGGCATGGCCGTCGTAATACCTTCTTTAGTTCTAATGTCAAGGTTTCTTTTCATTTTTGTATATATATTTTAGGGCAAGTTTTACATTTGATCTCGTAGATTCCTGGTTTTTCTTTTGAAGTGATGGAATATTTTGGGGGACGTTTTAGCTAATTCTTGACATTGAATCTTATTTTGAGGTACAAGGTGGTTTTAGTCTTGTACCTCAAAATATCAAAGGTGCATTAATGCAGATACAGTTTGAACATAAAATAATTGTAAGTATTGTTAGTATTTTTAAGGAAACTGAAATCTTTTGTTTACAACATTGTCCAGTGACTTTTGTGCCACCCTGTGTAATGTGAAGGAAAAACTGAACATAAAAAAGTTGTATAGAATAAAAAGAAGTATTTCAGAAAGTGGAGTGCCATTGTTACTAAAATTAGGCAAGTGAGTCAACCTTGTATATACTTTTCTCCACTTACAAGTTTTTGATGAAGACTAGTTTCTGGGAACCTCTTCCCTATCGTCAGTTCTGTGCTTGACTGATGATGCATTCGGTGTCTGCATCTGGCTTGGTGTCGTGCTGCCATCTAATGTCCTGGTAAGTTAAACAAGAAATAGAACTGATCAAACAGGCAAAGAAACCTCTGGAACTACAGATTTGGGAAAACATATTTATTACAAAGAAACAGGGCCTCTTGATGGATTCTGAAATTCCCACGGTAGATGACGTCATCAAACTTACCAGGACATTAGATGGCAGCACGACACCAAGCCAGATGCAGACACCGAATGCATCATCAGTCAAGCACAGAACTGACGATAGGGAAGAGGTTCCCAGAAACTAGTCTTCATCAAAAAATTTGTAAGTGGAGAAATGTATATACAAGGTTGATTCATTTGCCTAATTTTAGTAATAAAAAAGTTGTTTTACTATAAAGAAGAGGACATCTGAAAAGAGCAGTATATCTGCATTTGCTACCTTAAATGTGCTCTCTCTACAGGTCCCAATGAAGAAGCAATGTTGGAACGAGCACTAGCCATGTCTCTAGAAGGGGGAGAAGAGGAACAAAGCACACAGTCTGTCCCTGACTTTGCTCATATGACTGAAGAGGAACAAATTGCATTTGCCATGCAAATGTCTATGCAGGATGCTCGTAAGTTACATACATAACTAGAAATTAACCAAATTGTTTTTTTTTTTTTTTTGTAAGCACATTCTGGTGTGGGCCTTATTTTGACAGTTCTGCCTTCCTGAAGTGATTTAAACTGTTTAAGATATTCTCTACCTTTTTTGCATTTTGTTAACAAAGTTTAAATAATGAATGTAAGCAAAATATTTTTGGATGTCACATATATATTTTAAAAAACAAAGGTTAATATTGATTTTATAAAAATAAAAGACTCATATAAGCAAATGTATAAAAAAAAGAAAAAAAAAAATCTTTTTTTATCTCTAGAAGGAAAATAATCATTTTAAACTAAAGAAAACTATAATGAAGGACTGAAGTAATTAATCAGAACAGAAATGAACGATAAGTCACTATTTTGGAAACAGGAAGAAGAGCTTTTGTCGATCAATCCTGTTCATATTGAGGTAGACTCATTATAGTAATTTTCACGGCTCAGTACATTTTCTCCATTAATTTGGTGTTCTTTTGTGAATGGAAATAGTGTAGAAATATATTAAATATTTTCTTTAATGGAAAATAATTGCATAAGAAAACACATAATAACATTACATCTATAATTTACTAGTAACATTATTAATAAATTACAATGTAGAAAATTCAATAAAACACAACTGTTGTTGTTTTCATATGCTAGGCTTTGGCAATGAAGCCATTAGCTCTCTTGCTCTCCAATATTTCTGTGTAGTGGATCCGGCAGGTAGGACTTCACAGGTTAGAAGATGTTCCTCAGTCATTTCCTCTTCTTTGTTGTCAAATGCTAGGCTTTGGCAATGAAGCCATTAGCTCTCTTGCTCTCCAATATTTCTGTGTAGTGGATCCGGCAGGTAGGGCTTCACAGGTTACAAGATGTTCTTCAGTCATTTCCTCTTCTTTGTTGTCAAATGCTAGGCTTTGGCAATGAAGCCATTAGCTCTCTTGCTCTCCAATATTTCTGTGTAGTGGGTCTGGCAGGTAGAGCTTCACAGGTTAGAAGATGTTCCTCAGTCATTTGCTCTTCGTTGTTGTTAAATGCTAGGCTTTGGCAATGAAGCCATTAACTCTCTTGCTCTCCAATATTTCTGTGTAGTGGGTCTGGCAGGTAGAGCTTCACAGGTTAGAAGATGTTCCTCAGTCATTTGCTCTTCGTTGTTGTTAAATGCTAGACTTTGGCAATGAAGCCATTAGCTCTCTTGCTCTCCAATATTTCTGTGTAGTGGATCCAGCAGGTAGGACTTCACAGGTTAGATGTTCTTCACTCATTTCCTCTTCTTTGTTGTCAAATGCTAGGCTTTGTCAATGAAGCCATTAGCTCTCTTATTCTCCAATATTTCTGTGTAGTGAGTCCGGCAAGTAGGACTTCACAGGTTACAAGATGTTCTACAGTCATTTCCTCTTCTTTGTTGTCAAATGCTAGACTTTGGCAATGAAGCCATTAGCTCTCTTGCTCTCCAATATTTCTGTGTAGTAGATCCGGCAGGTAGGACTTCACAGGTTAGAAGATGTTCTTCAGTTATTTCCTCTTCTTTGTTGTCAAATACTAGGCTTTGGCAATGAAGCCATTGCATAGTCCCCTTTCACTTCTCCCAATGCTCCTGTCATTTTTTAATCCCTCCATAAAATAAGAGTTGTCAAGTTCTACAAAATAAGCCTCTTTCTGCATGATGACCTCATTTCATCTAAATTTTGCTACTGCAAGCCATTTCTTCATATTTGGGAACAGGAGAATATGGGAGTGAAGTTGCAGTTCATAATGCAATTCATGCAGTTTGGCGGCGACAACTCTGGATGAATGTGCTATGGCATTGTCGTGGTGAAACAACACTTCTTTGCCATATGGTGCCGTGTCTTCTTCAACTTCTTGACAAATTGGGTCAATAACTCACAATTGCTCCAGTATGTTTAGTAATCATTTTCCCTTTTCCAAGAGGTCAATGAGTATGACATCCCTCGCATCCAAAAAAATGGTTACCATCTCTTTTCCAGTCAATGGGACTGTCTTTGCCCTTTTTGGAGCAGATTCTCCGGAAACAACCCATTGTTTTAATTGATGTTTGGTTTCTGGACTATAATGATGTATTGATAGTGACAACTTTGACACAAAAAGTCCTTCAGATTTTGCTTAAACAGCTCGAAGTTGAAAGCTTGTTCTCCACTATGAGCAAACGAGGTATCCATCAGGCTGAAAACTTTTGGCTCTTCTTTCTAATATGCGAAGCGGTGATTTTTTTCTAATTCCTTCACACTTTTCGATGTTTTCATATACAACAATGATTTTTAATATAATTTCTTTACTTTTTAGTGCAATTTCGTGTTGGAGGGCATTCTTTTAATGTTATTGTTTGTTTATTTACTTACTATGTAATGTAGCCGTATTGAAGAATTCAGTGCAGCTAAACTATGCTTGTTTCTCCACTGAACACAATGCTGCCAACAGTCTTAGTTGTCTCGAAATTACACTATCTAGCAAACGAACTCAACATACACTATCTAGCAGACGAACTCAAAGTACACTATCTAGCAGACGAACTCAAAGTACACGATCTAGCAGACGAACTCAAAGTACACGATCTAGCAGACGAACTCAACATACACTATCTAGCAGACGAACTCAAAGTACACGATCTAGCAGACGAACTCAAATTACACTATCTAGAAGGCGAACTCAAAGTAGTACCTAAATCTAAGCACTTAACACACACAGTAGTCCCTAATTTACCCTAATACCTAATTACACTAAACACACACACAATAGTCCCTAATTTTCACCAACTAGCTAACTAATTAACGCTAAACATCGTTACAGTACAAGGTAGACGTGCCTAATGTCTCCAATTAATTCTTGAAATGGGTCTGTTGACCGGTTTTTGCAGTCATTGTGCCACAAATACTCAGAAATAAGAGCATCCACACTGTCCTTATGAATGCTACCCTTGTTAGACAATGCCGTAGTCCTCGCCAGCGTGACCCTATGTTATTTCTGTGCACATTTGTTACTGGGTCGACAAAGGGCTCTGAGTGATATACTTCAAGGTGTGCAGCAAACCATCCAGCCATCAACCCATACTATCCCTTCCAGGTATTGGTGTGAATGGTTCTGGTGAACTCTACATGCTCTGCAATTAGACTGTAGAGCGTATTTGCATCTCTTCTGTTGTTGGGGCATATCGTCATCCGTACCTCATTCGTTTCCACGTTGATCATTCCCAAGATCCAGTTGCCCTTTACGACGCGCCCACAATGAAACTTGCATCCTATTTTGCATTCGTCGATTTGAACGATGTGGCCAGGACCGCAGATGTCTGGGGCAATTTTGCAGAGGTTGGCTACAAGTGTTACATATGTCTTTCATGTTGGCAGCAGTGCCAAAACCAGCTGGTCGTCTGCCTGCACATGCGCATACGCGCACCTCTGGACTTAGAAAATATTCTCACTTCGCACAAAAGAAAGTTTCTCCAAACTTTCTGATCTCCAACTTATTGTCATCAAATGCATTGTTGTGTTGGAACTGCCGCAAAGCCAGAGCTATGTGCGTGGGCAGGAAAGAAAAAGACAGATAGTGGCGTGCAGAGCTGGACGCTTGCCGAGAGAAAGAGATAGAAGCTAGAATTTTCTGCTGCCGTCCCGATTGTTATTGAGTGGTCTACTGCTTTCTAGAACAATGACTGAGAGATATAAATAGCGGCAGAGTGTGAAAAGCAGTCAGTTGCAGTTGTGTGAGAGTTATTGAACTGTGCCGCAGTGATTCTTTTGTTTATGTGTGGCGCAGCAACGAGACAATCTTGAAGACTGCTGTTTGTCAAGTCACGTCATTTTGCTTCTGCTAGGGTTGTACAAAGCTTCTGTTTACTGCAATAAAGAGTTTTAGATTTCTAGAAACAAGACTTTTTTTTCTACGAACCCACGAAGTCACATATCTTGCAAAATATGAATTGCTGTTCCCATCAATACACCTATGGCCTCTGCCACTTGGTGAACTTTTGTTCGACAGTCAGCAAGAATCATATCATTGACATTTTCAATGACTTCCTCTGTAACCACATCTGCAGGGTGTCCCATGTGCTCCTCGTCAAAAGTGGATGTTCAACCATGTTTAAATTCGTTATACCAATATTTAACTGTTGTCATAGAGGGCGAAGGGTCTTTCTAAACAGCAACCAATTTGGTTTTTATCTCCTCACAAGTTTTCCCACCTAAAAGTAAAAAGTGAATCACTTAACGATGCTGCACTTTTTCCAATAAAAGTACATTGAACAACTTACCAAAATGTCTGTAAACCCAAACTAACCTATGATTCAGCACCAAATTTGTTTTGACAACATGTCACAAATGACAGTACATGATAATACAAACTTCCCTTAGCAACAACATATATTTTTTAACATGGTTACTTATTGAACTTAAATATAATTGTTTTTCGTTCACAGAGGACCAGGCTGGTTCTAAAGAACAGAAGAAGAAACAAGAGGCAAAAGAAAAAGAAACTCCGATGGAAGTAGAAGGAGATGAAGATTACTCTGAAGTTATGAATGACCCAGAATTTTTGCAGAGTGTATTAGAAAATTTGCCAGGTGTTGACCCACAAAGTGAAGCTATCCGTCAGGCCGTTGGTAGTTTGTCAAAGGATAAGAAAGAGAAAAAAGATGATAAAGATGATAAGAAAGATAAAGATGATAAAAAAGATAAAGATGACAAGAAAGATAAAGACGACAAGAAAGCTAAAGATGACAAGAAAGATAAAGAAGAAAAAAAATGAAAAGGTTCAACAAATCTAATTTCTATTGCATATGAATATATATGATTGAGAAATTTTAAAATTCCAGGATGTGTCTGTTGTGTTGGGAACAATAGCTAACAAACATGCCTTATGATTTCACAATACAATAAATGTATCAGTTTTGTTTTCTCATTTTCTGTATTCTGTATCTAACTGAACCCTAGTTGTAAGTATGTTACTTCCAGTGAAACTGTGTTCTGTGAAGACAGCAATTTCAAGAATATATAAACATTACATATTTAATAGATGTGTTATTTTTGCACCTAAAAATCTGACTTTCATTATGTTCTACTGATGGTAAAGATAACCTACAAATACAATACTCCGGGAAAATTAAAATTACTTTAGGATCCTGACAGCTGCCATGAAACAAGTGCTGGAGTGGTGGCAGGGAAAGCATTGTTGTCACTTATGAACATCTTGGCACGCGTGTTGGTTAGACAGAAGAAAGCGCTAAAGCTACCTAAATTAAATTGTTGATATTTATATTTCTAACACATGGGAACAGTTTAGAACGATACTCTGTTAAGGCAATGTACAGATGAAACTGAGGCAATGCTGAAAATGGTCAGCAGAGTTTAAATTTGCTTCTGCCTTGAAGTGTTTCTTAGAAAGTTGGGATTAAGAATAAGCAACGGAAAACTAATATACTTTTTGGCATTAAATGTAATAGTTTACTGAATGAATTTCCTGAACACCGAAATAATAGAATAATTTTTAAAATGGCTACTTTCTCTTTATGCCATATTAGATTAGTAAGTACAAAAGTGGAAGCTTTTCAAAACTAATGAATTCATAACATGCATTTTAAGTTAGTGTACTTATTGCAGGTTTAACACACAAGATATAAGGGTGGTCTGAAAAGTTTCCGACCTAATAAAGATACAAGACATTTTTCAGAAATTTTATTTTTCAACATAGTCTCCTTGTAACTCTACACACTTCTCTCAGCGATGTTCCCATCTCTGTAATCCGTCCAAATAGTACTCGGCATTTTTCAACATAGTCTCCTTGTAACTCTACACACTTCTCCCAGCGATGCTCCCATCTCTGTAACCCATCCAAATTGTACTCAACAATTTTCTGTGCAAAATAATTGTTCATGAAGGTGCTTGCCTCTTCATTTGACGAAAATCTCTGGTCCTCCAAGTGCAATTTTCAGATGAGGGAACAAAAAGTCACTTGGGGCTAGATCTGGTGAGTTTAAGCAGTTCAAACCGTAATTCATGGATTTTCACCATTGCAACCGCTGAGGTGTGAGACGGTGTGTTGTCTTGGTGAAACAGGATTTCCTTTTTCTACAAATGTGGCCATTTTTCCGCAAGTTCTGCCTTCAGCTTGTCAAGTAATAATGTATAGTATGCTCTTGTAATGGTTTTTCCTTTTTGAAGATAATCAATTTAAAGAACTCCATGACTATCCCAAGAAACAGTTGCTATCACTTTCCCAGCCGAAAAAACAGTTTTTGCTTTTTTATGGAGCCGGTTTCCCCTTTGCAGTCAACTGTTCAGATTGTATTTTTGTTTCGGAAGTATAATGGTGTATCCAAGTTTCATCTACAGTAATTAATCGCCGCCAAAACTCGGATTTATTGCGCCTAAACTGCACCAACAGAGCATTTGAAATGTTCATTCGAACACGTTTTTGGTCTAATGTGCGCGTGGACAGCTTTCTCATGTGTAAATGTTGATTTAATATGTGACAAACACGTTCTTTTGACATGTTCATAGCCTCTACTATCTCTCTCACTTTAATTCGGCAGTTGTCTAGCACTATTTGGTGAACTTTGGCGATGTTTTCATTGGTAGTTGCAGTTTTTGGACGTCCCGAACGTTCGTCTCCCAAGCTCTTACGGTCACGTTTAAATTCAGCTGCCCAACATTTCACTGTGGTAAATGATGCTGCAGAGTCCCGATACACAGATTCCAACTCATCTTTGATTTGTGTAGGCGTATTGCCTTTCAAAAACAAATATTTAATGAAAGCTTGATACTCGATTTTGCCCATTTTCATAAAAACACTTGCATTAACTCAAACGATTGAGCTTCCAAAATTGCTCCAACTTTGGTGAATATCTGTCAACAGATGAACAACGAAATTCACTAGCTTTTATTTACGAGTGCTGTCATCTTTATGTTGAGGTCAGAAACTTTTCAGAGTACCCTCATACATTTCTAAAAGCTTAGAATGTTCAGCTCTGCATTTCCATAGGAAAGATAACTTTTCCCTTCATTTTTCAAAATATTTACGCAGCACACACAATTCCCTTGCTTTTCCATATAGAGCAGATCTCTGTCCTATTGAATACGTTTTCTTAGGGGAGCGATTTGTTGGTCTGCCTGGTTGTTGAGTAATGCTGATAGTTGGGGACATGATGTCCTTACGCTAATAACACTAAAACACTGATTACCTATGAAATATTAATTCACTAATGAAATGTCTGAAAAACTAACCAAGAAACCAGCTTTTTATAGAAGATTAATTATAACTAAACAATTAGATATGCTTAGATTACGGTGGCAGCACCATGGCTGAGTGGTTAGATAGTTTAACTCTTACCAAGGCAGCTCGGGTTTGATCCCAGATGACCAGAAAGTGAGATTTTTGGTGGACAACATGCTGCTGGGATGGGTTTTCTCTGGGATCTCTCATTTCCCCCGTCATTTCATTTCACCGGTGCTCCATCTTCATTTCATGTATCGTCAGTGTCATGCATGTAGTAAAAGCAAGCATTGAACACCTCACATTTCATTTCCATTAGGTTACGCACGGTGAAGAGAACGATCAAACAATATCTACACTTTCTCTGATACGTGCGTCAACATGACAACACAATAATACTTTTATTGGAACTCTGATAAGGGGGTGAAGGGGAATGGCTTGCCTAATTGGTTGAAGTTATTAGTACAGTCAAAAAGAGGTGTGGTCACTGCCATTGCCACAGAAACTCTCCCCACCTTAACCTTCAAAGGAACTGTCAGAATCCTAAAGTAATTTAAATTCATCCTTGTAGCGGTAGTGCAGTAAAGTAAGACCTTGCTTCTTTTTTAGCAGTAGTGTTCAGATACATTTGTGATAGTAATCAGCGTTGTTGAGAAAGGTAATGAAATACTGGCAAGGATTTTGTTTACTAATTAATTTTTTGCCTTATTTGTTTAGAAGTAGCCTGATGAATACTTAGTTTTTACATCGACAGAAACTATCTGGAATGTTTAAACAACATATCTTTGGAGCTTTATGAGAATGTAATAGTAAGCAAGTGAACTAATAAAAGTCAAAACTTAAAGCTATAAACAGTATATTGACAGGAAAATAGGAATGAGATAGGATACATTAACATAATCGCAGAAACTATTTTTAGTTGGTTTATTGATACTCGTCACTTTTTTTATATTATTGAGAGACTAGTTTCAAAGGAAGTGACGAGTATCAATAAACCAACTAAAAATAATTTTTGTGATTAATTTTGACGTCACTTACTAAATTTCTTGAAACACATATAACATGCATTAACATAACTTGGAATTAAATAAAGCTTTACAGGTGATCATCCATGTCAGAGTAATTAAATTCAAACTTTTGGCCATTCTAAGCTTCATGGCCTTCTTCAGGAACTGATTGAAAAATGTCCATATCGTCCCCATATATATAGAGATTTCCTCATGTGGGTGTGGCTTATAATATGTGAGGATGCTCTGAAAAGTTTCCGACCTAATAAAGATACAAGACTTTTTTCAGAAATTACTTTTTTATATATTTTTCAACATAGTCTCCTTGTAACTACACACTTCTGCTAGCGATGCTCCCATCTCTGTAAGCTGTCCAAATAGTACTCAACGTTTTTCAACATAGTCTCTTTGTAACTCTACACACTTCTCCCAGTGATGTTCTCATCTCTGTAACACGTACAAATAGTACTTGATGTTTTTCAACATAGTCTCCTTGTAACTGTACACACTTCTCCCAGCGATGACCCTATCTCTGTAACCCATCCAAATAGTACTCAGCGTTTTTCAACAGTCTCCTTGTAACTCTACACACTTCTCCTAGTGATGCTCCCATCTCTGTAACCTGTCCAAATAGTACTTGACATTTTTCAACATAGTCTCCTTGTAACTCTACACACTTTTCCTAGTGATGTTCCCATCTCTGTAACCCATCCAAATAGTACTTGACATTTTTCAACAGTCTCCTTGTAACTCTACACACTTTTCCTAGTGATGTTCCCATCTCTGTAACCCATCCAAATAGTACTTGACATTTTTCAACAGCCTCCTTGTAACTCTACATACTTCTCCCAGCGATGTTCCCATCTCTGTAACCTATCCAAATAGTAATCTGCGATTTTCTCTACAAAATAATTGTTCACGAAGCTGATTGGGTCTTTATTTGAGGGTTACTTGGGGCTAGATCTGGTGAGTCAAGCAGTTCAAACCGTAATGCGTGGATTTTCATCATTGCAACCGCTGTGCTGTGAGACGGTGCATTGTCTTGGTGAAACAGGATTTTCTTTTTCTACAAATGTGACCGTTTTTCCAAAAGTTCTGCCTTCAGCTTGTCAAGTAATGATACGTAGTACGCTCCTGTAATAGTTTTTCCTTTTTGAAGTTAATCGATTAAAAGAACTCCATGACTATCCCAAAAAAACAGTTGCCATCACTTTCCCAGTGGAAAAAATAGTTTTGCTTTTTTTGTAGCCGATTCCCCCTCTGCAGTCAACTGTTTGGACTGTATGTTTGTTTCGGGCATATGATGGTGTATCCAAGTTTCATCTACAGTAATTAATCGGCGCCAAAACTCGGATTTATTGCGCCTAAACTGCGCCAACAGAGCATTGGAAATATCATCTGGATTGGGGTTCTCCCATCTTGAGTTTTCTGTGCATTCTATCATCTGATCTGTGTTTTTATTGCAAGTATATTTCATTGCAGGAGCCCAAGCTGTACTCAATTGAAGTCCCAACTCTCTATTAAAATTCAATGAATGGATTATGTGTGATTGGAGGAATTTAGTAACAGTGACGTCAAAATTGATTGAAAAAACTATTTGTAGTTGGTTTTACAACTCCATGGATGAAGTTTAAATCTCTATGGCTTCTTTAATAAGTCTTGAAAATACTTGTTCGAATGTTCCAGAACCGAGGTGTCATTAAAATTAATTTTATGAATGTACTCTATACAATGTTGGTTTCTCTGGTTGAAGGGGTCTGATGTGATGTTGTTCACACCTCTCCTCAACTGTGCACCCTGTTTGTCCAACATACACCCTTCCACATTCACAAGGAATCTCATACACCCCTGGAAGGTTCAACAGATCTTTTATCGGTCTAAGGTATTGCCGGATACTTTTAGGTGGGGTAATGTAGGTTTTAATGTTCAACTTGGAAAGAATGTGGGCAATCCTGTTGGAAATAGAACCAGAAAAAGGAATAAACACCTTGCTTAAACAGTTGTCTCTGTTCTTGGAATGATGGTGGCATAACAAATTATTATATATAGAATAAAAAGAAGTATTTCAGAAAGTGGAGTGAGTTGAGAAAGGTATATACAAGGTTGACTCATTTGCCTAATTTTAGTAAAAATCATTATATGTTTCAAATGGGATGATCTTTGTCCTTGAGTGCTACTAGACGAGCAACCAATCGGAGTACTGCAGTGTTGTTGTATGGCATTCCCGCTAAGTGGTGTGGGACGAGCGCCAAACTAATCAATCTCTAATAAATACTATTTCCGCTAAGACAAAAATTGAGATCTTGCCAAAACTAATCCATGAGGAAGGAGAAAGTAATATATTTAACATAACCGTAAAAACCCCATATTTTTAGCTCAAATAGTTTTCCTAATACAAATAAAGTAGATACCATATAACAATACATTGCGATGTAAGCACTGTAATGAGTATCATTATTGGTTGGCATATATGCGTGAACATATATTTGAAATTACTCAGAAATGAAACGTAAACATTTGACATGACGTGATAAAAGAAATATGTACTTTGAATAAGCCAAGGTGTTTGTTAAATTCGATGAGAGGAAACCATACATTTTTTGTTAGTCTGGCAGAGCGTGTCTGGTCACATTATATCTTTGTTTATGAATGGTTCATAATCTCTATTTACTCTAGAGAGTTCAAAGCAGCATTATTCAGTTACTCTTCTATGAAAAAGTGTATCAGCTGGATCAATGAGATACGATCCACCTTCTCCCTTACTACTGCTAGAACAGTCCAATAGAGTTAATGTGGGCTCAAATTATGTTGCAAACAGAAATAATATTTTTAAACTGACTGACATTGAGCAACTTATTCACGAAGAAATTAACAAGGAACACAACAAGACTTGGAAAACTGCGTGAGATATCAGATGAACTACAAGAAGACGACTTTTGGAAAGAAATAGCACGTAACGAGATTTTGGAACCTATGTACCTTATTCATCAGACAGGTAATACTAAATTTCCTACATGTGTACCAACTGTCTATTGTTGCTTTTGCAGTATAATTTTATTACAAATTACGTTCATTTTACATCTGAGTCTTTGTTGCAATCATCAGTAAAATCCAAGCCTTGATGATGTCACTGTACAGCTGGTAGAACAGATTTGACAATTCACAATGGGTAGGGATCCCAGACATCTCAGTTTTACCAGGACAGTCCCGGATTTTAGACTTTTTTATTCATTTATCCCGGTGTCCCGAAAAGTTTTACTTAGGATGCTAAATGTCCAGCTTTTTTTAGAGGTTTATTAGTACTGAATATTTTTGCATTTTAATTCATGAAATATCTCTAATTTTATTGCACTCGCATTCCTTTGGCATGGAGAAATATGTTTTTTCACATATTCTGGTAAATATCAAAAGGGAAATATTTTGCTATTTGATTGTTATGTTGGTACTGAAGCGTATGTTTACTGTCGGCAGAAGTAGCATTCTAATTTCTAGAGACAATGCGGATTGGCTTGTATCTGATTCTACGAGGCCTGATCAACAAAGATTCAGATGGATTTTTTTCCACAGATGTTTATTACTGCAATTCAATGTATACATGATCTTTTTCAAATTAGTCCTCTCCTACTTCAATGCACTTTTTATAGCGTCTCTGTCAGTCCTTGAACACATGTTGCAGACCATTCTTAGTCAGGTCCTTGAGAATCGCCTCACTTTTCTTAAGCACTGCTTCAGAGTTCTCAAATCGAATACCCCTAAGCTTTGCCTTTAAAGATGGGAATAAAAAAAAGATACAGGGTACAAGATCGGGGCTATAGGGTGGATGTGGTACACAGGTAATGCTTAATGGAGCCAGAAACTGCATGACTTGATTTGCGATGTGAAGTCGCCACCCAGTACGAGAAAGCTCTGGTCATTTCTTTGCAATATGCTTCCTCAGTGTAGCCAATACTGATGTGTGAGGGGGAACTGCATGCTGGTAAATCTTTCCATTACAGTGAAAAAATGTGATCACCATGAGTTTCCCTGCAGATGGA
Source organism: Mantis religiosa (assembly GCA_030765055.1). Classification (NCBI taxonomy): domain Eukaryota; kingdom Metazoa; phylum Arthropoda; class Insecta; order Mantodea; family Mantidae; genus Mantis; species Mantis religiosa. Next base: position 215,804,176 of record CM060952.1, read on the forward strand.
ACAACTTTTGCCTTTTTTGGTGTTTGAGAACCTGGCAATTTCCACACTGTGCTGGCTTGTTTTCCTTCAGGATCATAATGATGTAGCCATGACTCATCACCAGTGATAATCAATTTAAAAATGCATCCCCTCCATCAGCAAAGAGACTTAGCACTTCATGGCTTGTCTCCATTCGCACAGCCTTTTGTTTGGGAGTCAACAGATGTGGCACCCAATGAGCACAAAGTCGGGTCATATGGAGATGGTCGTGCGTAATTGTAAACACATTGCCATATGAAATTCTCAACACTTCACTGAGGTTACATAATGTTATATGCCGATCCGCTCGGACAATTACAGCAGCTGTGTTGATGGTGACTTCAGAGCAGAAGCCAAAACACCAGGCCCACCTTGCTTAACACTGACAAGCCGGCCAGATTTTCATAAGTTTCGGTGGTTTTATGGTTTAAACGAAAACAGAATTTGATTGCACTGTACTGCTCCTCTTGCATCACTTCCACTATCTGGTATGCGAAGTGCACATAGGGTCTACAAAATAGAGCATTACTACCAACCTACCAAAACGAGAGTGCTGCCACCTACCGACATTATACATAGAAACCCGCTCTTTTGAAATATGTATGTTACAGATACGAAACTATCATGGAAGTTACAGGACTCAGTCTTTGTTAATCAGCCCTTGTAGGTGCGTGCTTCCAAGGTAAACACGTGGATACTAAAATTATTTGGTTTAATTTGTTTCTACTGTAACTGTGAAGTAACTTAAGGTGCCTAAGCAAAAGTGTATATTTAATGATTCTGTTTAAGAGTAATTTCCGTTTTTGAAGGAGAGTAGTTTTGGTAGTACTGGATCTGGATCTGAACTAGAGTGAAATTTCTGCCACAATGTGTTTAACATTAACCATGGAGGAAAATCTGATATCATGGATCATTTTCGATACAATAAATTTCTGCTAATGGTACTGTACTAATATGTGTATTAATTCATTATTTACCCTTTTTGTATATGTAACAGGTCTTGGGTCATAATGTTGAAGTGTCCCGGTTTTCTCATTTCAGAATCAGTGGGACATGTCACATGAATAAATGGGACTTATGTAGTGCTTTCTTGAAAACCAATGTTGTGACACTGTAGGATTGGAATTAAGGAAATCATTCGAGACATTTTATAAAGTAATATTTATTTACAAAATAATACATAAAATTGTGTTTTTATCTTCTCTTTTTTCGTGTGCAGAGTACAGTATTTTATACATTGTGATTTGCCATTTCGCCCTTCATCAAGCATTACTGCAGACATTTACTCTAAAACAAGCCCATAATTAAATGCTCTAACATTACCATATATCTTGTTAATTCATGTAAATATTGGCGTCAACTTCTACAAAACGCGCAGAAGCAATATCTTTGGTGTAGTGTAAGTGAAGTCTGGCAGGCTCAAGCAGGATCACTGAAATAAAGAACAGAAAATTATGTTAATACAGTCAGAACACAAAACATTGTTTGCTTAAATGTGAAGTTTTGAGCCATAGTTCAGGGCTAGAAACCTCAAAACATAAATTGCATTAATAAATTGCATATAAACTGAAATTTAACTTTGATCACCTGTGCTAACAATAATTTCGGACTGCTGAACTGAAAGTCACATTAATTACGAGACTACTTTAAGCAATTCATTCATTCATTCATTCATTCATTCAGTCATTATCTGCTTAAAAGAATACAAAATATATGCAAAGCATCGTCAAGTTAAATATGTGCAACCAGAAAATCACATAGTTTTATATCTACATAAACAAGTTCTAAAATAGCCTAATTACAATAATAAATCATAAACTACACACTATTACACTTATATTATACAACTACTATTTATTTAATCAATATTATCTAAGATATATGTGTTTGGAGGAATTTAGTAACAGTGATGTCAATTTCAGAAACTATTTGTAGTTGGTTTATTAATACTCGTCACTTATTTATATTTATGAGAGAATAGTTTCAAAGACATTCGCCTCCATTTTCAATCTCTTTCCAACTGGCATCTGTTGTTGTCTGCTCTCTCTCTGGTGGTGGAACTATGAGAGCAAACAACAGATGCCAGTTGGAAAGAGATTGAAAATGGAGGCGAATGTCTGAAACTATTCTCTCATAAATATAAATAAGTAAGTGACGAGTATTAATAAACCAACTACAAATAGTTTCTGAAATTATCTAAGATATTCGTCAATTGAATAATAGCAACCTTCCATATAATTTTTCTTGAATATTTTAAGATTATGAATATTTTTCAGATAGGTAGGGGATTTATTATACAGTTCATGAGCTGCAGCAGTAGGTCTGGTTTCTAATTTGTATGACTGTAAATGAAAATTTGTATTTCCTCTGATGTAGTGCTCATGTATTTTTTTTTTTTTTTTTTTTTTTTTTTCCTTTATCTTGCCTGTTAAATAATTCTAGTATTACTTCATATATATAAAGTGAAAATACAGTTAAAATGGTTAGGTCTTTGAAGGTTTGCCTACAAGAGTCTGTTTCATTCCCATTGTGTTTTTAGCACAATGTCCCCACACAGTTAACCCATATGATATATGCGTATAATATAATATTGTCTGTGTACTAACATCCACTATGCATATATGATGAATGGTTTGTCCCATGTTAGGTTTTTATCCACGATTAGTCATAGAAAATTTGCGCTATCTACTGTAGTTACTTTCCTGTTTTCAATTATTATCTTTGTGTTTGATGGCGACCTGTTCTGTGGCGTTTGAAATTGAATGTAATTTGTCTTATTTAAGTTTATGTGTAAGGTATTGGACCTAAAGTAGTGTATAATTCGTATTGTATTTTCCAAAGCTGGCAAACTTATACCTGTGTCATCAGCATACAAAAAAACTTTTCCTTCACTGATATTTGGAAGGTCATTGACATATATTATAAAAAGTAGGGGGCAGAGGACAAAACCTTGAGGTAATACAGATAGCACAGAGTGATTTATATAGAACTGACACATTTCTTTCTTTAATTATTTCGTTGGAAATTGATTCAATGAACCAATTTTAGCACCAAATTAAGGAGAATGTTCTGGAGTTTTGATTCCTTGCCACTAGATGTGCAAATGTTTGTTTTATTCCTAATTGCTATTGTTGACAGCTCTTTTTGAAATTTTGTTCTACTCAACGTGAAAATGCAGTAGACATTAAATCAATGACTCTTCCTTGTGAAGCAATACTGGGTTACAAATTCAATTACAGCTACTCAAAGGGCATACCAGAGAGAATTTGGTGTTCGCAATCCTCCCAAAAGAAACACAATACTGGGAGTGGTAAACTAATTGGAAGCAACTGGATCTCTGGTGAGTGAAAAAGGCAGGCAAGCATCGTTCATCTAGGCTTCCCACGATTGTTGACAAAAGAGCACAACTGGAGCAGTCACCCAAAAAAATCATTAAGACGTTTGTTGCAGGAGACAGGGTACACCTACTCAATGTGTCAGAGAGCTGCGAAAAGTGCAGGCCTAAATTCATATAGGGTTATGGTGGTTCATCAGCTACAGGAACCAGATAGGGATAAAAGATTGAATTATTGTTGTTGGTTTCAGACATTCATTGTACAAAATCCTGCCATATTGTCCAACACATGGTTCATAGATGAAGCATGGTTCCATTTATCCGGTTATGTGAACTCACACCATTGAAACATTGAAAATCCACATGTCATCCATGAAGCTAAAGGTATATACGTAATGAAACAAGTTAGACAAACTATGGATAATAAAACCTTAAAACAAGTGTATTATACATTTATCTATTCACATATAAAATATGGGATATCTTTATGGGTTAATATAAATGCAAAAGAGGTGTTAAAAATTTTCAGATTACAAAAGAAAGCTATCCGAATAATTGAAAATGTTGAGAGAAGATCTAGCTGTAGGCAGATATTTAAGAAGCACAATATTTTACCTGTTCCATGCATATACATATATGAAAGCATTAAATATGTAATAGAAAGGAATACATGTAAAAAGAACTGTAATGTACACTCATATAATGTAAGGAATAAAGCCGACTATTTTAGGACCACATTAAGGGGAACACTAAACAACAGATCATTAGAAAGTATCGGAAAAGACATGATTGCAGGTAAAATAAAGAATGCTAAACTGTGTAATATTAAGAATATAAAAAGGTATTTGTAAGAAGAAGCTTTTTATAGTGTGGAAGAATACAAAGCAAAAAGTGGAAAATAAACAATGTACATTTTAGTTTCTAAGCAGTGCATATAGTAGACTTTTGGGTGTATTTTTATGTTTTTCTTATATTGTAAAATGACGTATCCTCTGTATGAAATATAGGGGATGAATAAATTGAAATTGAAAAAAAAAAAAAAATAATTGAAGCACCTATGCACCCGGTTAGAATCAGAGATCAGTGCGCAATATCCACACAGAGAATAGTGGGGCCAGACTGTGAACACTGCAGAGTATTGACTCATTATCATGGAGTTTGTTGAGCAGCTGGACAATGTACAACCGAGTCAAGGATATTTTCAGCAAAATGGCGCTATATGTCATACATCAAATGAATCCATGGAACTAATTGCAAGTTTCTTTGATGACCGGATAATTTCCAGGAACAAGTGGCCACAGAGATCTTCAGATTTGACATCGCCGGACTTCTCTCTATGGGGTTACTTAAAAGACAGGGTTTGCGCCACACGTCCCTAGACATTGGACGATCTGAAGCACATCATCACACAGGAGATTGAAGCTATTGACAACAGAGTGCTCCAACCAGTGGCCAGTAACATGGAACGACGTGTTGAGTTATGCCTTATGCAGGATATTTTCATCATTTGCTATAGAGGTAAATAATCTCCCAAAATTCCTCTACATTTTAAAACAATTAATGAAAGAAATGTTTTAGTTCTATATAAATCACTCTGTATAATAATAATAATAATAATAATAATAATAATAATAATAATAATAATAATAATAATAATAATTAATAATAATAATAATAATAATAATAATAATAATAATAATAATAATAATAATAATAATAATAATAATAATAATAATAATAATAATAATAATAATAATAATAATAATAATAATTAATAATAATAATTAATAATAATAATTAATAATAATAATTAATAATAATAATAATTAATAATAATAATAATTTATAGATCCAGTGAAATTGTTTTGTAGAAAGTACATTCATTTTCTAACAGACTTCAAAATATAGATCTCATTACATTATATGTTTGTCAATGTGGATTTGTGGTATGACAGTTTGAAAATTAGTAAGAAAGAAAACACCAGACAGGAGTGAAATTCTTAAATTTGTGTCTGCGGCGTCATGCGATGTTGAAAGAAAGTTTGTCACTGCTTCAGTGATAGGCACCGAAATTTCACATTTGATAATTTACACCTGTAACCCAGCGTAATGTATTCTGTGACAGTGTTATGATGCTGCGCCAGTAAAGCATAGCCAGGCTCTACCTCCTGCAGTTGTTTACATGCGCGACCAATAACACTGCAGTCCATGTACAGTATAGCTGTGGGAAAATGCACATGCCTCCGGCCTTTACTTTACTTATGATGTAAGTTATTCTACAAGGTGTCAGGAGTATGAGTGTGCAGCAACCTCTTGACATTAAACTGAAATAAACATATACAAAGAAAGAGACAAATCAGCAGTAGCATACCATTTTTGGAATGATAACATGATACAGAACAGGAAATCCATTTATTAAAAAATGTGCAGGTTCCAACTGCATTAACCATGTGGGAAAAGATATTCAATTTGGACATCATCTTTGAAGAGAACCCAAACTTCAAGTTCAACAAGATATCTACAGAGACACTCCTATCGCCTCCAAGGAGTTCACCAAATCAAAATTCAACAGTTGACAATAGCTGATGATATAAGAAAGGTCCTCTTTCCAGGTAAATACTAGCAATATATGGAGAATGGATTACTTCTTCGACTCAAAATTATATTAATTTTGTGCTTCATTGTATCATAATCGTTTCTCATTAAGAACAACAGTTAATGGAAAGATAGAGTCAGACTCAAAAATTCAATGTCATGGCCGGGATTTGAACTACGGATCTTCCGGTCTCCGTCCAGCTGCTCTAACCACCGAGCTACCATGGCCAACATGCCGACATGACATTAAATTCCCCAACTGACTCGTGTTTTTCCCGGTAAACCACTTGGAGTTCTCATAAACACACGAGACAACTACCTCAATGACGACTTACTATGCTGTAAGTACTTTAAGGCTCGGCCGGAAGATCCGTGGTTCAAATTCAGGCTATGCCATTGAATTCTTCAGTCTCACTACCTTCGCCCTACACACGCCAAGTGTGAAAGAACAATTAATTCCCAAAAGTTGATTAATAAATTTATGGAGGTCAATAATGAATTATTTGAAGAAGTTGGCAAGTGTTTGAAGTTGAAGAATTAAACTGTTAACCAAATCTTGTCAAGTATATCAATAGTTTGCTGTGATAACAATGTAGAGCATTGTTGCCGGTTACCTACCGCTAAATCAATATACGCAAGCGTGACCTTTAAGTCCAACCCATCAGAGTATATGTCGCGCATTGACCTTCACCTAGCGAGCCCACCTTTCTCTTGACGTCTCCAAATACTGTATTCAACGACAATGAAACTTTACAGCAGCAGTGATCATTGTTGAGTGTCACAGTCGTATCTACGACATGCAATATTCACAAAACAAAAGCGTTATTGATATTGTATTTTAAAATAAATGTAGCTGGTACAAGGACTCGTAAACATAAGCCATAAAGGACAAGTGAGGAAGCGGCTTACTTTAGTAAAAAATTCGTATATAGGGAGTTCACTGGAAATGATTTCAAAACCAAAACAGCATTTTTGGAAAAACTATTTGTGTGGGTGAGAGACAAAAATATTTACGTATATTTTAGAGTTTTGAAAGGCAAAACAAATGTTTATATAAACCTAGTGCGGTGGCGTAGCGGTAACGTGGTCACTCAGTTTCTGTAGACTAATGATGAAACAGTTCTATCACGGCTTTGTTTATTCCTTATTTCCTTCATTGTCATCTCTTTCAAGGTTATAAAAACAGACGACGCTCATAGGCAGATTGCATCCGGAAGGTGGATGGGTGCTTTATCAAGATTACTTCCAAACAGTCGCTTTATACTGCCCAGTCCATGTGGGATCCGCCTCAGTAACGTAGACGGTAACGTTACTTGCCTCACGTACAAGAGGTCACTAGTTCGAATCTGGGCCAGGGTGATTTACGTGGACAAACTTTTTTCCGCGGCTTGTGTATACAAAGGAACTGATAGGCAGCACTGAGATGAAGAGTATGCCGGAACAAATAAAGATAGAGCGGAGATAAAAGACTTACCGACACAGATAAAGTTTCCCGTCTAGAAAATTCAAGTTCTGTCTGGTGACAGAACATTCGATTTCTTGATTGTTACAGAAGAGTCTCGAATCATCAGTGAGGTATTTAAAGAAGCGGTGACTCGCCAAGACTCAGTTGTAAACAGTTGTAAAGTGTTGTAACGAGACCTAATGTTGTAAACAGAACGCTGTTTGTTGTGGTCATCGACCTTGGTAGATTGTGATTGTGTATGTGACGTAATTCTGCTTCTGTGAGAATTGAACAAAGTGTGTTTCTAGGGAAATAAAGAACATTTAAAATTTCTTCAACTCGGACTTTTAATTCTACGAACCCACAAAGTCACAATATCCTGAAAGATGAATGTCTGGTAACTCTAAGCTCTATGTAGCCTGTACTCATTTTAACATCATGCCAATCATAGTCGGATATGACTTAACGTTGGAAAACATAAATTAGAAAGGAAAAAAGCTCCATGTGGACTTCATCATTATTCTGCCCTCCCAGCGGTCAGGTCGAATAGCCTTCCGTACCACCCTCCGTCGTAACCATCTTTATATTTTGCTCTTTAAATAAATAAATAAATAAATAAATAAATAAATAAATAATAATAATAATAATAATAATAATAATAATAATAATAATAATAATAATAATAATAATAATAATAATAATAATAATAATAATAATAATAATAATAATAATAATAATAATAATAATAATAATAATAATAATAATAATAATAATAATAATAATAAACAGTACTAAACGTTACCTTGTTACAAACTCATTCTGTAATTACAATGCCTTGCATGAACAACATTAGCACCTGGCGGTGGTATGATTCACTCAGTATATTGTTGCCAATGTGTAGAGGAAGCATGACTCACTTTATCACGTGAACGTTTTTGGGCAGTAACTGTATATTCCAGGAAGGATAAACTATCTGTGGAGGTCATGTTACCAAGGTGTTGTGTCTCCACATGCCAACGTTCATTTAACACATTTAGGCAAGGACTGGAGTTATTCGACAAACCACATCCCACAATAAGTTTGGACGCTACACTGCCCATTCCGGCGCTTTTTGAACTCTGCTTACATTTATTATATCTGTTGTTACTGGAATTGCTAACGGGTCAAATCAATATTATAAATAAACGAGTTACTTTGATCATAAAACTGAACCACAAGACGGTCAAACAGTAAACAAAGCTTTAACGCAACATCGAGCTAAACAAACGAAACTATCATTACCTAAATTGAATAAATATTCTAGTATAAGAATTACAGAACTGAAGCTCGTAATATAGATGCTGCCTGCTCTAATTCAGTTTGTCCCGTACCTGTCTGGCAACGATAACAACGGAGCATCGAGTTCATCATTCCCATAATTCCAAACTTCAACAAACATGGATGATACTTCAGATGTTTCTAAGGAGCCTAAACCAAAAGTGATAAACTCTTGCCATTTAGGCAGTTGATTACGGTGTAAGAGGTGAAGTAGAGAAGTTAGGAAGCTACCTTATGGAACTGCCATTGTGGTTACTGTACGGTTTGTCAGGTATGTAACTCGAAGACTGGTGTTTTGTACAAACATGTGACACAGTAAAGCCCTTTCTTATTACAGAATTCATTTAAAACCTAACGGGTACACGGCGATTGTGTGCGCTACAGCCAGCTCTTTTCCTATATAAACTCCGCATGTAAAGCATGTATAACCTCTTACCTTATAGAAGATGCTAGAAATGTCGTACACCCTCGGCTAAACAAGCAATATATCGGGAGAACACATTCTGATTAAATTGAGTCACGTAATGTATCGACTTCATTTCTAATATTTTGTATGACGATTTGTCTCGTAAACTTTGTCGTTCAGGTTACCCCACACACTGTTAGATCGGGGGAGCGAGATGGTCATACCAACACTTCATGGACTCCTCTGTTGTATGGGCACTAACAGAATCTTGACACCGCTAGTCCCCGCGCACCACGTAGGCTGGTAGCGGCAGAGGCGAAACGTAGTGTGCTCCATTACGTTTTAAATAGACTCCCGTATCTCATCATGTCTAAAAAATGGCAGGATTAAAAAAAAGCTAAACAACCTTGTGGAAAGAATTTGTGACGTAGGTATTTACGGTAGCTGACTTAATCTTATTTTGCAAAGTCTGTGAAACGTTAGTGAATTGGCTAAAAAGGTATTAGTTATTGAACATGTACAAAGTTTGAAACATATATCTTCTATGTGTTCAACAAGAGCAGGTAAAAACAAAGGAACTCTCGTAAACAATTTGCCAATGCCAATCACAGCTTTCACATGATCGCTGCAGAACGTTTATTGACGTTGGTAGTAATAATCTGTTGACTCATTAAAATGAAACAAGATTTAACAACTGTTTATTTAAGTTGATAGCTAGTTAACATATGTTCTACATATATTACATCCGGTAAGCCTATACCTACTGCAAGATATAACCAATCCTATAAAAGGAGCATACTGTCCTCCACAGGAGAGTAAGTGTCCGAGGGATGAGACGCAGGGGGTTGGCGAAGATCCCCACACCCACCCTGGACAGACACTCCAGTACAGTAAACTATCAGTACAGTTACACACCATTCAAAAACATTCTGACGGCTTCTCGGTTTTAGTTTACAGAGTGAATAGGGCGCATGTTTTTTTAATGGTTTACTCCTTGTGTAACAGGCGTTCTCTGCCACACACATTCGCTGTCCTTGTCCCACTATGTAAGGGAGCACATACCTTACAGGGACCTTCTTTGCGTTGTTGGACAGTAGGTAGGCCCGGGTAATCGGATCAATATTTTCAAAACGTTTCACAAAAGCTCTATTTGTCACGTAAATATGAAAGCTTTTACCTTATATTGAAGCCTGGACATTCTAGATAGCGGAAACTAATCCTAATCGCCTGCAATAGGATTGGCATAGCGGACCAATCGGAATGGAACATTCAATTTGAGTACATAATGTAATGATGAGAACAAAAGAACACATTTCTACACTTGTATATGAATTGCGCCAGCCCACACAGATTTCGTGGTAACATTTGAGCATCACTTCATCGTCCGATATGACTTACCTTAATCCGCTTCGTCCGCTCTTGTAGCGGCATTTATTTTTGTCCGTTGGCAGCACTGATTAAGTAACTATCAACAACAAGGACGATTATGGATGTAACAAAGTCAGTATTTTCTTATTGTACAAGTTTCTGGAGCAATTTCAATTCACGTTATAAATCTTTCTTAAACAAACTTGAAAAATAACAAAATGCCAGAAATGCAGCAGTGACATACCTCATTTCCGTAAAAGAAGCTCGAATTGTCACTTACACTGAAGTAACAAAATCATATTACACAGTCAGCTGTCTCAGGTAGTTAACTTTTTCCATCCAACAAAAGAATACACTATCCTTACCTAGGAAACAGATTTTGAAAAACTAATCCGAGTTACCCGCGCTTACCTTGACTGAGTTAAACGTAAATGGTTAGTTTGGGGCCTAACTTCAAGCTTCTTCTTATAATACATAGAAGTGCAGGAATCATGCATGTCAAATACTTCTTTTGTGGTATTACTCACCTCTTCTCTTAAGATAGATAGTGAATTAGACTGGACTACACTACGGAGGGTATTCGGCATGGAGGTCCAAACTTGGTCTATTGTACCTATGTGCCCAAGTGGGACATTCCCGGGAGGAAGGATGAGGTGAGAGGAGACAGAGAGACTGGACTTGACTACACTACAGAGGGTATTCGGCATGGAGGTCCAAACTTGGTCTATTGTACCTATGTGCCCAAGTGGGACATTCCCGGGAGGAAGGATGAGGTGAGAGGAGACAGAGAGACTGGACTTGACTACACTACAGAGGGTATTCGGCATGGAGGTCCAAACTTGGTCTATTGTACCTATGTGCCCAAGTGGGACATTCCCGGGAGCAAGGATGAGGTGAGAGGAGACAGAGAGACTGGACTTGACTACACTACAGAGGGTATTCGGCATGGAGGTCCAAACTTGGTCTATTGTACCTATGTGCCCAAGTGGGACATTCCCGGGAGGAAGGATGAGGTGAGAGGAGACAGAGAGACTGGACTTGACTACACTACAGAGGGTATTCGACACGGAGGTCCAAACTTGGTCTATTGTACCTATGTCCCCAAGTGGGACATTCCCGGGAGGAAGGATGAGGTGAGAGGAGACAGAGAGACTGGACTTGACTACACTACAGAGGGTATTCGGCACGGAGGTCCAAACTTGGTCTATTGTACCTATGTGCCCAAGTGGGACATTCCCGGGAGGAAGGATGAGGTGAGAGGAGACAGAGAGACTGGACTTGACTACACTACAGAGGGTATTCGACACGGAGGTCCAAACTTGGTCTATTGTACCTATGTCCCCAAGTGGGACATTCCCGGGAGGAAGGATGAGGTGAGAGGAGACAGAGAGACTGGACTTGACTACACTACAGAGGGTATTCGACACGGAGGTCCAAACTTGGTCTATTGTACCTATGTCCCCAAGTGGGACATTCCCGGGAGGAAGGATGAGGTGAGAGGAAACAGAGGGACTGGACTGGATTACACTACGGAGGGTATTCGACACGGAGGTCCAAACTTGGTCTATTGTACCTATGTCCCCAAGTGGGACATTCCCGGGAGGAAGGATGAGGTGAGAGGAGACAGAGAGACTGGACTTGACTACACTACAGAGGGTATTCGACACGGAGGTCCAAACTTGGTCTATTGTACCTATGTCCCCAAGTGAGACATTCCCGGGAGGAAGGATGAGGTGAGAGGAGACAGAGAGACTGGACTGGACTACACTACGGAGGGTATTCGGCATGGAGGTCCAAACTTGGTCTATTGTACCTATGTCCCCAAGTGGGACATTCCCGGGAGGAAGGATGAGGTGAGAGGAGACAGAGAGACTGGACTTGACTACACTACAGAGGGTATTCGACACGGAGGTCCAAACTTGGTCTATTGTACCTATGTCCCCAAGTGGGACATTCCCGGGAGGAAGGATGAGGTGAGAGGAGACAGAGAGACTGGACTTGACTACACTACGGAGGGTATTCGACACGGAGGTCCAAACTTGGTCTATTGTACCTATGTCCCCAAGTGGGACATTCCCGGGAGGAAGGATGAGGTGAGAGGAGACAGAGAGACTGGACTGGACTACACTACAGAGGGTATTCGACACGGAGGTCCAAACTTGGTCTATTGTACCTATGTCCCCAAGTGGGACATTCCCGGGAGGAAGGATGAGGTGAGAGGAGACAGAGAGACTGGACTTGACTACACTACGGAGGGTATTCGACACGGAGGTCCAAACTTGGTCTATTGTACCTATGTCCCCAAGTGGGACATTCCCGGGAGGAAGGATGAGGTGAGAGGAGACAGAGAGACTGGACTACACTACGGAGGGTATTCGGTACGGAGGTCCAAACTTGTCTATTGTACCTATGTCCCCAAGTGAGACATCCCCGGGAGGAAGGATGAGGTGAGAGGAGACAGAGACTAGACTGGACTACACTACGGAGGGTATTCGGCACGGAGGTCCAAACTTGGTCTATTGTACCTATGTCCCCAAGTGAGATATCCCCGGGAGCAAGGATGAGGCGAGAGGAGACAGAGTGACGAGACTGGACTACACTACGGAGGGTATTCGGCGCGAAGGTCCAAACTTGGTCTATTGTACCTATGTCCCCAAGTGAGACATCCCCGGGAGGAAGGATGAGGTGAGAGGAGACAGAGACTAGACTGGACTACACTACGGAGGGTATTCGGCACGGAGGTCCTAACTTGGTCTATTGTACCTATGTCCCCAAGTGAGATATCCCCGGGAGCAAGGATGAGGCGAGAGGAGACAGAGTGACGAGACTGGACTACACTACGGAGGGTATTCGGCGCGAAGGTCCAAACTTGGTCTATTGTACCTATGTCTCCAAGTGGGACATCCCCGGGAGCAAGGATGAGGCGAGAGGAGACAGAGTGACGAGACTGGACTACACTACGGAGGGTATTCGGCGCGAAGGTCCAAACTTGGTCTATTGTACCTATGTCTCCAAGTGAGACATCCCCGGGAGGAAGGATGAGGCGAGAGGAGACAGAGTGACGAGACTGGACTACGCTACGGAGGGTATTCGGCGCGAAGGTCCAAACTTGGTCTATTGTACCTATGTCCCCAAGTGAGACATCCCCGGGAGGAAGGATGAGGCGAGAGGAGACAGAGTGACGAGACTGGACTACACTACGGAGGGTATTCGGCGCGAAGGTCCAAACTTGGTCTATTGTACCTATGTCCCCAAGTGAGACATCCCCGGGAGCAAGGATGAGGCGAGAGGAGACAGAGAGACTGGACTTGACTACACTACGGAGGGTATTCGGCGCGAAGGTCCAAACTTGGTCTATTGTACCTATGTCCCCAAGTGAGACATCGCCGGGAGGAAGGATGAGGCGAGAGGAGACAGAGAGACTGGACTTGACTACACTACGGAGGGTATTCGGCGCGAAGGTCCAAACTTGGTCTATTGTACCTATGTCCCCAAGTGAGACATCCCCGGGAGCAAGGATGAGGCGAGAGGAGACAGAGAGACTGGACTTGACTACACTACGGAGGGTATTCGGCGCGAAGGTCCAAACTTGGTCTATTGTACCTATGTCCCCAAGTGAGACATCCCTGGGGGGGAGGATTGGCGAGAGGAGACAGAGAGACTGGACTTGACTACACTACGGAGGGTATTCGGCGCGAAGGTCCAAACTTGGTCTATTGTACCTATGTCCCCAAGTGAGACATCGCCGGGAGGAAGGATGAGGCGAGAGGAGACAGAGAGACTGGACTTGACTACACTACGGAGGGTATTCGGCGCGAAGGTCCAAACTTGGTCTATTGTACCTATGTCCCCAAGTGAGACATCCCCGGGAGCAAGGATGAGGCGAGAGGAGACAGAGAGACTGGACTTGACTACACTACGGAGGGTATTCGGCGCGAAGGTCCAAACTTGGTCTATTGTACCTATGTCCCCAAGTGAGACATCCCTGGGGGGGAGGATTGGCGAGAGGAGACAGAGAGACTGGACTGGACTACGTTACGGAGGGTATTCGGCGCGAAGGTCCAAACTTGGTCTATTGTACCTATGTCCCCAAGTGAGACATCCCTGGGGGGGAGGATTGGCGAGAGGAGACAGAGAGACTGGACTTGACTACACTACGGAGGGTATTCGGCGCGAAGGTCCAAACTTGGTCTATTGTACCTATGTCCCCAAGTGAGACATCCCCGGGAGCAAGGATGAGGCGAGAGGAGACAGAGTGACGGGACTGGACTACACTACGGAGGGTATTCGGCATGGAGGTCCAAACTTGGTCTATTGTACCTATGTCCCCAAGTGGGACATCTGCGGGAGGAAGGATGAGGTGAGAGGAGACAGAGTGACGGGACTGGACTACACTACGGAAGGTATTCGGCGCGAAGATCCAAACTTGGTCTATTGTACCTATGTCCCCAAGTGGGACATCCCCGGGGGGAAGGATGTGGCGAGAGGAGACAGAGTGACGGGACTGGACTACACTACGGGGGCTATTCGGCGCGGAGGTCCAAACTTGGTCTATTGTACCTATGTCTCCAAGTGGGACATCCCCGGGGGGAAGGATGTGGCGAGAGGAGACAGAGTGACGGGACTGGACTACACTACGGAGGCTATTCGGCGCGAAGGTCCAAATTTGGTCTATTGTACCTATGTCTCCAAGTGGAACATCCCCGGGAGGAAGGATGAGGCGAGAGGAGACAGAGTGACGGGACTGGACTACACTACGGAGGCTATTCGGCGCGAAGATCCAAACTTGGTCTATTGTACCTATGTCCCCAAGTGGGGCACCCGGGAGCAAGGATGAGGCGAGAAAGGAGGGAGGGTGACCGTCCCAAGGAATTACGACAGAACGGAGGGCAGGCTCTCTGCACTTTACCAATTGGAAACTCCGCGGCAGGCTAGTACAGCTGGCATCCCTTCCACCGTGGTCTTGAAACGACCCACTAAGTCGGACCGGAGACTAGAAACCGTCCTACTGGAGGACAAAGTGTTTATCAGTAGCGTATCATCCTGGCATGCAACGCCGAGACTCCCGCCGACACTTTAACCCTGAAAAAGACTACCAGATGAGAGACGATATGAAATGATCATGGAGATGAAATGGAGGGAAATGAAATTTGAGTGATGTAATTAACTTGCCCAGCAGTCACTTGGGGACTTGGGAAAAACGACGAAAATACCAATGGGTCAGGCAGGTCAGTCACGGAAATCGAACCTGGACCTCCTTAATGCGGACCACAGATGAAAGCGCCTGAACCATCCTGCTCGGTTGAATACTGCATGTTGTCAAACGTTGTGTAAATTGCCACATTGTTACACCTCGACAAGCGATAAGTATATATTTGTGTTAAGTTGACAGAAACAGAACGGTGTTTGCCTATTACACGTTCGACTGTGAAACAACTTTATTCCGTATTCCTTGATGGAGGTACTCAAGCTTTCTCTCGTTAGTATGACGTTATTAGTTGGAAGACAATGCACGGATGTGAATTCCTTAACTGGTTACGTGCCAAAGGCCGGCCGCTAATGGGCAACAAGCCTTGGACGTCTCGCCGGTTAATACTGGCTACAAGTGAAGGTAAGCCTCAGGTAACAACGTCAGCGCACTATCAAGTCTTTATTTGTCAAATTATCACAGCTGCCCTACTTTCTCACATTCCTTTAGGCTCAGACCGAGCAGGATGGCTCAGGCGGTTTCTTCTGATGCCCCTATTCTGTAGGTACGGGTTCCCGTGGCCGGCGTACCTGACCGATGGGTTTTTCGGGGATTTTCCCGGGTCGCCAGGCGAATGCTGGGAGATTAATTACATTCCCGAATTTCCTGTTCCTCCATTTCATCTCCATTATCACTTACATCATCTCTCATGTGATGGACTCTTTCAGGGTAGAAGTGTCGGCGTTGTATGGCAGGATGATATGTTCCTGGTAAACACTTTCTCCGGTAGCATGGTCTCCGGTCTTTGAGCCCACCCAGTGGGCCGTTTCAGGAGAACGATAGGTGGGATTTCATTTGATTGCGAGGTCCACCCGAAAGTCCGAAGGTTCCGGACTCTATCAACCTGGGAGCAATGAAAAACTCCGGAGCTTCTTCCTTGGGGTAATACCTTGAGTCTAAAATGCCCTCTCATCGACAACAACGTCAAGACGGGATGGAAGTGGATACGCCACTTATGCGCGTCAACCCCGCAGGGAAGACTACCGAATAACCTCGTTGGGGCCGCCTTGTGATCTAGCACACCTTCTACTGCTATTCAGGCTAGTACCCGGGACTTCTTAGGCAAACCTCTGCCCCCTCCCGGCGGCCAAAGCCTGGTCGGAGGTACCCGATCTCCCACGGGTGTTGGAAACACACTGCCCCCTCAAGTCCAACCCAATCCGAACACTTCCCATTTTGGAGAGGCTCGGCAGTTGGGCCCGAAGTTCCTGTCGTAACGTCAGAGGTACCACGAGTGCTAGGGTCCCGCAGCGTCCGCACCACAGCAGCTGAATGGGACGGATATCCTCCCCTACAGCTGGGTAGGTGGGATTACGAGTAGGGTCTACGCAGGCAGCCGTCGCTGACCTCCTTCTTCTACCAGGGAGTTACCGAGGTGTCCCCAAAGGGCGCCCGGCGCCTCCGTGGGTCTTTCCATAGGGCAAGACCTAAAGATTAAAAAGCGCCCCCCACATCTGGTCCAAAAACACAAGACGGGATGGAAGTGTATACGCCACTTACGCGCGCCAACCCCGAAAGGGGAAGGCTACCGAACAACTTCGGTAGGGGCGACTAGTGATCTAGCACACCTGCTACTAGCTATGCTGGCTAGTACCCGGGAATATATGGCTTCCCTCAACCCCCGCGCTGATGATCGGCGTAGTTGAGCGCCCTTATATACATCATCATCATCATACGTCATCCCTCAACCCCGTCCGGAGACGTACCCGATCTTCCACTGGTACCGGGAATCACTGCCCCCACGAGTCCAACACAATCCGAACAACTCCCATTATGGGAGGGATTCAAATGTTCGGCCCGAGGTTCCTCTAGTAACGTCAGAGGTACCACGAGTGCTAGGGTCCCGCAGCGCCCGCACCACGACAGCTGAAGGGGACGGTTCTCCCCTACGGGGGTAGGAGGGATGCCAGTTGTACTGGCGTGCCGGGGAGTTTCTAACTGGTCAATTGTACGGACCCTGCTCTCTGCAAAGTCGTGACTGGTCGGCCACCCTCTATCTCCTCTCACCTGATCCGTCCTCCCAGGGATGCTCCACTTGGAGACATAGATGCGATAGATCAAGTCCGTGCCCAATCCCCTCCGAAGCATAATCCAATCCAAATTTTTCACTTTTGAGGTACACTGTTGAGACACAGAGAGCATTTTGGGCGAATTCAGGCAGAAGACCTCACTCAAAACTGTATCTCCACTAAATCTGGGTATGGAATTCTTGGTGGAATGTACTGGCTTCCCTACATGATAGAGACGGAATAAGGAGTGGCATAAGGCGGGTAACAGAAAAGGGATAATGCATAACATGTTTTTGTGTTACGTTCTGTGGTTTCAATTCAGACAGCAATTACTTGGGAGGGCAATTTAGATCTCTGATTTCGACAGAAATACGTGAGAAAAAAGAAAATGAGCTGCAAAAGTAATGTTTCATTAACATTAGAAGCACGTTGTGACCAGTGATTCATACTGCGGGCCATACTGACCCAGAGGTCACTCACAATAAAACTTCTCTCACTCTTTCTGTCTAAGGAATGTACATCAGTTTTGCAAGCCTTGTATACAGGATTGTTCTAAATGACTGTCGGGGGTTCGAGAATTTCTTGTAGAAACTTGGAAAGCATATCATGTTTATTGTTGCAGTAAGGTCTAGACAAATTCCCAAATATTTGTTTTTCATTAACTGTAGTGACAGATGGCAGTAACAGCAGTGTTTATTGATAAGGAAAAAGCTTTCTGTACGCTGATGATCAAAGTGAGGTTAGAAAATCTTAAATTGTTGTTGGTAGATGCGAGGTTAGGAATGAAATGATGTTAAAAAGACAATATGTTGTGAGACCTGAAGTAGATTGTTTCAGAAGTTGGTTTTGGCTTTGACGAATAGCTGTGTTGATGTGACCTTGAGTTTCCTCTTTGTTGCGTGTATATTGTTGACTCTGATCTTGATTCCCTGGCTGTTTGAGATGAGTAAATGATCTAAGATGAGCAGGAGCAGTAGTTGCCGTTTGAAGACCCCGTCCTGTCCGATAGTGTTTCAGATATCCGTTCCTCTATTTGTAGATAGTGTTGGCATCCCCTGTCTGGATGTTCCGAGTTTTTTTTTTTTTTTTTTTTTTTTAACGTCCTTCAACGTTAAGTCATATCGGACGATGAATGGAATGGGTGAAATGATGCTCAAATATGCCCAGAGTCCATGGAGCTTACAGTTACCCGACATTCGTGTTTCAGGATAAGGGAAAACCCTGGGGAAAACCTTAACTCACCCTGCCCGAGATTCGAACTCGGGACCTCTTGAACGTGAGGCAGACATGCTACCGAGGCGGGCGATGATGATATTGTAGAGTAGACGTGTGAAATTGATTCTCCTGCATCGTTATCCTCAACTTCTACTGCACAGAGAGATAGTGGATGTTTATTTTTTTCCACAAGTCTTGTTACTTTCTGCAGAGATAGAGCAGTTCATTTAGTATTTCCGCATTGCTAATGGAGTAAGAATGGTTTAGCATGATTACAGAAAACCCTTTGTCTTCAGGATTCATGTATGTGTTATGTGGTTGACGTTTGGATTCGAAATATGTGGTTAAATATCGAAAATCCTGTGAAGTTAATGAGAATACCTTTATTGTTGAATCTCTTAGTTCGTGTGAAATTTTGACTTCATTTGATTGCGTATTATTGTATATGAAGCTGATAATTTTCAATACTTTTAAGCAAATTGGCGGACTTTCGGTTTAGGTTCCTCAGGAACATCAGAAATGTCATCCATGTTCGTTAATGTTTGGTTATCTGTTTTCAGTAGGAGATGTGGGAACCGATGAACTCGATGCTCCGTTGTTATCATCATTAAAGTTTATTATTCTATATAGGGAACGTACCGTTTGAATTAGAGCAGGCAGCATCCATAATAGAAGCTCGTATTTTGTCATTCTAAAAACTTACAATGTTTATTCAGTTTAGGTAATAATAATTTAGTTTGTTTAGCTAGATGTAATGCTTTATTTACTGATTGACGGTCTTTGTTTTACGCACATTCAGATGTTAAGTGCCTGGTGCACATACACACAGATGTCGTTGAAATGTCATCATTGCCCGAGTAGAAGGAACCTTCGACCTTTCGCCTTTATAGGAATCTGTCCCTTATGATGGATTTATAGCAACAGACGGTGGGTAGATGGTAGTTGTAGGATGGAAGAGAAGATATGTTGTTAATTATAGGAGATCATTGAGGTTATGTTGGGGCTAAGGTGAGTCTGAGACGTCTGTCTGTAGGTTTCCCTGGGGTCTATGTTATATTCCCAGAGACCTTGGATAAGTTGATTGAAGCTGTAGGGAAGACGGGAATAGAATTTGTGAGAGAGGTTGAGGATATAGTAATTTATTTTGGGAAATGATAGGTCTGACTGTTGTTGACATCACTGACAGAAATGCTTAAAGTTGGATTTGATCCGTTACTATTTAAGGTTAAGTACAATTTCCACGCACGAAAGGTCACCTTCTATATTTACATTCATATCCGATCTCTTTAAGTTCAGTAGTATTTATGTTATTGTTATCTAACGAGAAGTGTAATATATCCGTGTATAAGCTTAGAAAGGAAACATTAACAACACCGAGTATATAAAAGACTAGGCTTTATGGCCGTAGAAGTTGACCATAAAGAGAGTACTCGGATGTTGTTAGTTGTGGAAGTAGTTAAGTTCCTAACCTTGTGGCTTTATATTTCATGTTTATTTACGATGAAGTTTAATTTTTACAGTAGCTTTCATCACGAGGGAACGAAAAGTGATAGTGAAAGAGTGGATGGTGTCAGAAATGACTCATGCTGTCAGAATAGAAGTCATAAAACAGGTTTTGTGTAGCTGACTGTAGCCTACAACGTACTATTAGAGCCTGACCTCTTGACCTGTCGTTAAAACGCGGAAGATTGCTCAGTAAGATTTATCCGGCTCGTTTAACAGAACCAATGCTGACCATGCAGCGGCATGATCGAACTTCAAGATATGACATAATTTTAGATCAATTTTCTCTCCTTATGTTACTGAGCGGGACGGTTTCGTCTGTGGCCCGCGTGCATGAGGTTCGAGTTCAATTCCTGTAGCCCACCTACCCAACCCATGAATTTTTCGGGTCACCAGGCAAATGCTGGGTAGGTTAATTACATCTCCCTCTATTTCCTGTCCCTCCATTATCATTTCACGTCATCTCTCATCTGGTGATCTTTTTCAGGGTACAAGTGTCGGTAGGAGTCTCGGCGGTGTATGACAGGATGATATGGTCTTGGTAAACACTTCGTCCTCCAGTAGGTGGTCTCCGGCCTAGTGGGCCGTTTCAGGAACATGGTAGGTAGGATAAGGACGAGAGAATCTACTTGGAGCAAACTGTCCACTCTCTAAACCCCGGGAGGATACCAGTTATCCCCAAAAGAGGCGCCACGCTACTCCCGAGTTCTTTCTAGTAGGGCAAGACCCAGAGACTAACAAGCCCCCCCCCCCCCACTCATTACAGGGTGGAATTGGATGTGCCACTTACGCGCGCCAACCCCAAAGGTAAAGACTACCGAACAACCTCGGTAGGGCCACCTGGTAAAATACCACACCTTCTACTAGCTACGCACGCTAGTACGCGGGAATATATGGCTCCCCTCAACCCAGTTCGGAGACGAACCCGATTTCCCACGGGTGTCGGAAACAACTGCCCCCTGGAGTCCAACGCAATCCGAACAACTCCCCTACGGGAGGGGCTCGTCAGTTCGGCTCGATGTTCCTCTAGTAACGTCAGAGGTACCACGAGTGCTAGGGGTTCGCAGCGCTCGCACCACAGCAGCTGCAGGGGACGGTTGCACTGGAATGTCGGGGAGTTTCCAACTGGTCTGTAGTATGGACCCTGCCCTCGGCATAGTCGTGAGTCCTTGGGACGGCCACGCTCTGTCTGCTCTCGCCTCATCCTTCCTCCCAGGGATGCTCCACTTGGGGTCATTGGTACATTAGACCAAGACAGGTCGCAGTGTTGAATCTGTCAACACTGGACCCTGCCCTCCGCATAGTCGTGAGTCCTTGGGACGGCCACGCTGTCTACTCTCGCCTCATCCTTCCTCCCAGGGATGCTCCACTTGGGGTCATTGGTACATTAGACCAAGACAGGTCGCAGTGTTGAATCTGTCAACACTGGACCCTGCCCTCCGCATAGTCGTGAGTCCTTGGGACGGCCACGCTCTGTCTGCTCTCGCCTCATCCTTCCTCCCAGGGATGCTCCACTTGGGGTCATTGGTACATTAGACCAAGACAGGTCGCAGTGTTGAATCTGTCAACACTGGACCCTGCCCTCCGCATAGTCGTGAGTCCTTGGGACGGCCACGCTCTGTCTGCTCTCGCCTCATCCTTCCTCCCAGGGATGCTCCACTTGGGGTCATTGGTACATTAGACCAAGACAGGTCGCAGTGTTGAATCTGTCAACACTGGACCCTGCCCTCCGCATAGTCGTGAGTCCTTGGGACGGCCACGCTCTGTCTGCTCTCGCCTCATCCTTCCTCCCAGGGATGCTCCACTTGGGGTCATTGGTACATTAGACCAAGACAGGTCGCAGTGTTGAATCTGTCAACACTGGACCCTGCCCTCCGCATAGTCGTGAGTCCTTGGGACGGCCACGCTCTGTCTGCTCTCGCCTCATCCTTCCTCCCAGGGATGCTCCACTTGGGGTCATTGGTACATTAGACCAAGACAGGTCGCAGTGTTGAATCTGTCAACTCTATCGATCACTTCCTAAATGGGAAACCTTACGCAGAATTAAATTTGAGGCAGAGAGAAACGAAAAGATTACTAAAGTCGTACAACAGTATTGTGCTTTTGGCTGGCCCCGTAGCTCAGTCGGTAGAGGGGTCCCGGGCTCGATTCCCGGCGGTGGGGGTGCGTATTTTTCTCCGACCAAGATAATTCCACATCTTCCCCAGAGTCTGAAAGTATGAATGAGATTGTGAATGTGTGTGTGTTATCTAATGATCAAAACCCAACGAATACGAGTTCACACCTTCGATATGTTCCAAAGGAGAACAGCCACCGATATGACCATTGTAGTTAAAGGTGGGGTATAAATGTGTACGTGATCTAATGATTAAAACCCAACGAATACGAGTTCACACCTTCGATATGTTCCAAAGGAGAACAGCCACCGATGTGATCATTGTAGTTAAAGGTGGGGTATAAATGTGTACGTGATCTAATGATTAAAACCCAACGAATACGAGTTCACACCTTCGATATGTTCCAAAGGAGAACGGCCGCCGATATGGCCATTGTAGTTAAAGGTGGGGTATAAATGTGTACGTGATCTAATGATTAAAACCCAACGAATACGAGTTCACACCTTCGATATGTTCCAAAGGAGAACAGCCACCGATATGACCATTGTAGTTAAAGGTGGGGTATAAATGTGTACGTGATCTAATGATTAAAACCCAACGAATACGAGTTCACACCTTCGATATGTTCCAAAGGAGAACGGCCGCCGATATGGCCATTGTAGTTAAAGGTGGGGTATAAATGTGTACGTGATCTAATGATTAAAACCCAACGAATACGAGTTAACACCTTCGATATGTTCCAAAGGAGAACGGCCGCCGATATGGCCATTGTAGTTAAAGGTGGGGTATAAATGGAACAAATAAAAAACAAAATATTGTGCTATTAAATAACAATAATGGTCGACCCGATACATTAGCTATTTCTGGGACTTGCGAGGTAAGTTGAAGCTTATTAGGGAGTGAACAAATTTAATACCCGAGGCGTTAGCGCCTGAGAGCATCATACATATCAAACCTCGCGATTTTATCTTTTACCTAAGAAAACTTCGACCTGAATTATGAATTATAAATAAATATTCTTGTTTTTCAGATAAGTAAAGAAAAATTGAACATCGTACTAAGTTATCTACGAGGTAAGCGATAGTCACAGAGTTTATAAGATGTCTTTGGCACTATATTAGAGCAGGTGATGTGCTTTTGTTTTCTAAACGTTAACTTAATTCTTCTGCTTGAGCCGCTATATTGTCTCTGGTAGAGATAATTCGACTCTTTGCACAGATTTTCATGTCAGGCCTAGTTTTCAGTAACAAAAGAATGACGTAATGATGTGTTTTTGTTATGGTGGCGGATAAATGTTGTTTATATATTTTGTTACGTTTAAAATGTGAAGAATTTTAAATGTGTGTATAATATAATCTCAGAGTGATGATAAATATAAGTTAAAAACAACAAAAATAAAGTTAGTGACGAAAAACTTATGTATAACTAGTTATTGAGTGATTACTACAGTGATGGAATAAACTTCCGGGATACACGAGCAAGACGTGTTTCAGAGATGGTTGTGCAAAGTTGTATTTTTTAATTATTTGTGTTGATGAAAGTTGAATAATTGTGTTATGATTTGAGTAATTAATAAGAAACAAAATCATTTATCCACACCACGTCCAGGAGGTATTGTTCGCTGATTACAGCTAAACTAGGAAAATAAGTTAAACGTTAATTATATTATTATATTGCAACACAACAATCTGACGCAAATGGTAAACTATTACAAATTAGCTCACAACACAACAAATTGTAACACGGTAAATTAAATTATATTGTAACAATAAATTAAAATAAAACAGATACCAGTTATAAGAGCTGAAGTGTTACTGACCTTTGCAGAGGTTGACAGGGGGCAATAGGCACCCACTCTCCTGTGTCAGTGACCTGAAAGAGCGCGGAGTATCTTGGTGCCTTCTCCGTCACTTCCTCGTAGCTGGGTGGGGCATCTACCTGCAAATAGTTTGATAAATCTTACTTCCCCACATATGTATCTTGTCCAAGCAAGTCGGTCTACACATAACACTGACCGACAGCATTTTCTTAGCTACAAATCTGATTAGTGAATCTATTGCATTTGTTCTTACTGAATTCACATATATAGTCAAGAGTTTCTCCACCAACCACAGCTACGTTTTAAACTCTGATTTTATCATTCTGTTTGATCTTACAATTAGTAATTTCATTGATGCTGTATTTAAGGTCATATGTTAAGCACCAAGACGTAAGACTACGCAGGTTCAAATCGCTGGCGATTGTTTATACACTCGTCTAAAGATAGTCTGAAGGCTGTGGTGCCACATATTGGCAATGAACCTCTACCAAAAGCCCTGAATATAAAACAGACACGCTAGTTTTACAGGGAACCCAATATGTAAATATAAATAGTATATCTATGATGTGTCACCAATGTGATGGACAGCAGAGATAAGTCTCACTGGGGTAGAAAATGATGGCCTATACCGGCGCTGTTCTTAGTTTATTGGACGAGATAAACAAAACCACGCGTACGTGTGCGACATCATTGCTGTTTAGCCCTGTATCTCTCTGCGAATGAAAAATATTGTGACTCCGTGGGTTCGTACAAACAAAAGTCTTGTTTCCAGAAATTTAAAACGTTGTTTATTGCAGTAAACAAAAGCTTTGTACAACCCTTACAGCAGCAAAATGATTTATCATTTACAAACAACAGTCTTCAAGGTCGTCTCGTTCGCCCGCCACACGTAAACAAACAAAGGAATTCGTTGCGGTACAGTTCAAACGCACAATTCCAACACAGCTGCACAACACCTACTCAACTGACTGCCGCTCTAACACTTTGCGGGGTTTTATATCTCCAGTCAGTGTTCTACAATGTAGTAGAGCTCCCAAGAAAGATCGCCGTGGCAAGAGAAAGACGGAAATTCCAGACTTCTCTGTCTCTTTCTCTCTCTCTCTCTCTCTCTCTCTCTCTCTCTCTCTCTCTCTCTCTCTCTCTCTCTCTCTCTCTCTCTCTCTCTCTCGGCAAGCATTTAGCTCTGCGCGCCACTATCTGTCTCTTTCTTTCCTTTCCGCGCGCCCGACACTGACTTGTCGCGGCCCCAACACAAAAAAAAATGCGATCGGCGACAATATAGTAACCATTTCATTTTTAAGGACTTTACATCTAATGCAAAATATATAAACAACTTTACACTATTACAATTGAACAAACAGTAATTAATTAGCATTTCATTTGGTAAATGTAAGCGTGATTTGTATGTCTTAATCAGCGTGCTCACTGCGCTTGCGCAGTTTAAAAGAAAAGGAAGTGAGAGATCGGTTGTATAAAATGGCTGCCCCGGTGCAATATCTAAACATCACAGAGGTAAACCGTTAAAAAGTCCTGAAAAACAAATTATATTGAACGTGTTTCGCAAGTTGTGTGGAAAATACCTGACTTTAGCAATTGAGTACGTTATTAATTTGTCAACCGAATAAACCGGTGTTTTAGCGCCAAGTATTAATGCCCCTCGAAGTGAGGTTGTGAAAACGGACCCGCAAAACATCGAGAAGCCAGTTGTGGAAAGTGAAAGTAATGAATTTGTTAAACATGCCTTTTTTCTCAAGGTTCAGAGCTTCTTTGAAAGAAACGAGCCACCACAGTTACAAAAGTGCTTCAAGCATTAAACAATGATGCCGAATTCTTTAGCTTTACGAAACGACCGTCCACACCATTCTTGAAGATACAAGTTTTGAATTTTTAAACAGAAACAGAAAAAATTAAATTTCTGAGCGTGCAGCTTTATTGTTGTGGCGGAGGAATTATCAAAGGAAAATTCGGACGTGGAAATCTTTTAAGGAATTCGTCCGTTATAAGACTACAATTATGTACATAAAGTACTTTTTCAGTTGCATCCCAATAGAACTATGAAGTTATTGCCGAAATGGCTACAGGCAGTTATTAGCACTGTTATTCCGCAGAAAGACCTGTGCTTTAATTTTTCATTTTATAAATGAGGTGAGGTTATGTGAAGAAATGAAATATTTAAGTAATTGTAAATATTCAGTCACTTTTTAGCGCAAAATGGAAAAATATATTACACAGTAGACACACCTTTGCATTTAACGTACAAGTGCTACCACATAAGCTACTTTATCGCAGAGAATCTACCCAAAAGGCCTTCTTCAACCCGGGACCGATGGGAATCTCAGGGGCTCTTTCCTAGGACAATAACTGGTTTCCTAAAAAGTCCCCCCCCCCCCCAATTGACAACAACGTCAAGACGGATGGAAGTGGATACGCCACTTACGCGCGTCAACCCCGCAGGGAAGACTACTAAATAACCTCGGTGGTGCCGCCTGATGATCTAGCACACCTTCTACTAGCTCTGTAGGCTAGTACCCGGGACTAAGCCCCCCATCGACAACGTCAACACGGATGGAAGTGGATACGCCACTTAAGCGCGTCAACCCTGCAGGTAAGATTACCGAATAACCTCGGTGAGGCCGCCTGGTGACCTAGCACACCTACTAGCTCTGTAGGCTAGTACCCGGGACTAAGCCCCCCATCGACAACGTCAAGACGGATGGAAGTGGATACGCCACTAACGCGCGTCAACCCTGCAGGTAAGATTACCGAATAACCTCGGTGAGGCCGCCTGGTGACCTAGCACACCTTCTACTAGCTCTGTAGGCTAGTACCCGGGACTAAGCCCCCCATCGACAACGTCAAGACGGATGGAAGTGGATACACCACTTACGCGCGTCAACCCTGCAGGTAAGATTACCGAATAACCTCGGTGAGGCCGCCTGGTGACCTAGCACACCTTCTACTAGCTCTGTAGGCTAGTACCCGGGACTAAGCCCCCCATCGACAACGTCAAGGCGGATGGAAGTGGATACGCCACTTAGGCGCGTCAACCCCGCAGGGAAGACTACCGAATAACCTGGGTGGGGCCACCTGGTGATCTAGCACACCTTCTACTAGCTCTGTAGGCTAGTACCCGGGACTAAGCCCCCCATCGACAACGTCAAGGCGGGATGGAAGTGGATACGCCACTGACGCGCGTCAACCACGCAGGGAAGACTACCGAATAACCTCGGTGGGGCCACCTGGTGATCTAGCACACCTTCTACTAGCTCTGTAGGCTAGTACCCGGGACTAAGCCCCCCATCGACAACGTAAAGGCGGGATGGAAGTGGATACGCCACTTACGCGCGTCAACCCTGCAGGTAAGACTACCGAATAACCTCGGTGGGGCCGCCCGATGATCTAGCACACCTTCTACTAGCTCTGTAGGCTAGTACCCGGGACTAAGCCCCCCATCGACAACGTCAAGGCGGGATGGAAGTGGATACGCCACTGACGCGCGTCAACCACGCAGGGAAGACTACCGAATAACCTCGGTGGGGCCACCTGGTGATCTAGCACACCTTCTACTAGCTCTGTAGGCTAGTACCCGGGACTAAGCCCCCCATCGACAACGTCAAGACGAATGGAAGTGGATACGCCACTTACGCGCGTCAACCCTGCAGGTAAGACTACCGAATAACCTCGGTGGGGCCGCCCGATGATCTACCACACCTACAAGCTCTGTAGGCTAGTACCCGGGACTAAGCTCCCCATCGACAACGTCAAGGCGGGATGGAAGTGGATACGCCACTGACGCGCGTCAACCCCGCAGGGAAGACTACCGAATAACCTCGGTGGGGCCACCTGGTGATCTAGCAGACATTCTACTAGCTCTGCAGGCTAGTACCCGGGACTAAGCCCCCCATCGACAACGTCAAGACGGATGGAAGTGGATACGCCACTGACGCGCGTCAACCCCGCAGGGAAGACTACCGAATAACCTCGGTGGGGGCGCCTGATGATCTAGCACACCTTCTACTAGCTCTGTAGGCTAGTACCCGGGACTAAGCCCCCCATCGACAACAACGTCAAGACGGATGGAAGTGGATACACCACTTACGCGCGTCAACCCCGCAGGGAAGACTACCGAATAACCTCGGTGGGGCCGCCTGATGATCTAGCACACCTTCTACTAGCTCTGCAGGCTAGTACCCGGGACTAAGCCCCCCATCGACAACAACGTCAAGACGGATGGAAGTGGATACGCCACTTACGCGCGTCAACCCTGCAGGGAAGACTACCGAATAACCTCGGTGGGGCCGCCCGATGATCTAGCACACCTTCTACTAGCTCTGCAGGCTAGTACCCGGGACTAAGCTCCCCATCGACAACAACGTCAAGACGGATGGAAGTGGATACGCCACTTACGCGCGTCAACCCCGCAGGGAAGACTACCGAATAACCTCGGTGGGGCCGCCTGATGATCTAGCACACCTTCTACTAGCTCTGCAGGCTAGTACCCGGGACTAAGCCCCCCATCGACAACAACGTCAAGACGGATGGAAGTGGATACGCCACTTACGCGCGTCAACCCCGCAGGGAAGACTACCGAATAACCTCGGTGGGGCCGCCCGATGATCTAGCACACCTACAAGCTCTGCAGACAGACCAGCAGAAGATGCGAGTCGCCCAGGTTTACCAGGTTTACCTTACACAAGACATGTGAGAACGCGAACAACATCAGATAGGTTTTGGAAGTTTAAGAAGGCAAAATATTAAGACGTTCGTTCACTACTGGAACATGTCACTCTGCCAGAAGATAGCACATTATATGACACAATGACATATGAAAGTGAGGAAGTAGAGATGGAGTGATGTTTTGATGACAATGTTGTATGTCAATCCATGAAGTCCATGGTAGGGATGTGTTGGTGATAATAAAGTACTAGTTTATCCATGACTACATATTATAATATAGTATAATGGAAAAACTAACATTAAGAATAACAGTATTTTTGTTTAGTAATGTTCGAAGGAATAATAAATATATAAAAATGTATGTAGTTGTGTGATTGGCCGAAGTAGTAGTGCTGTGACGTGGTGTGACGTGGTGTGATGACGTGTCAGTGAATCGGCCAATCACAAAATAAGGTGGGAATTGCTATGGGGACAAGAAAATCAATAATCTAAAAAAGTGTGAATCTTGTGTCTTGCTGGAGAAGGAGAAAAGATGTTACGATGATTGTAATTGTAAAGGAAAATTAATAAGATTCAAAAAGTGTTATTCAATATTTATAATAGATAAGAGTGAATCATAGTTCATATTATATAATTAAATAATATATTACAAAATTGGACTCATCTAAATTTTATTTTCACCAAAAATCCGTATCCACACCTGAGAAAAGATCTCACGACTCTCAGTAGATTAAAACTCGATTTGGATCTTACAAAAAGTTGGCTTGCATCTTATTAGTTGAAGATGAACGAAAATATAATCCCGTTACAAATGGCGCAGCAACGTGTGGGGCTCGAATAGGATAAAGAAGAGGAGATCGTGCATCGTGCAGCTCCGTGGGAATTTAAAAGGAAAGAAGAAAGAAGAGAGAAGAAAGAAGAAAACGAGAACTGGTTTAAGTGAGTGGAATTAAAAAAAAAAAAAAAAAAAAAATAATAGTAGTTGTAGTAGATTTATGTTGTTAAGAAATCAGAAAATAGTTAAAAAGATGGCGAGTAGAAAAGAAATAATAGTGGAAGGAGAAGTTACTGATAGTGTAGGAATGAATAGGGAGGATGCAAGATTAAGCATAGATAATGAGTCAATGTTGGAAAGAATAACAAGAATGTTAAGTAATTTAGATTCTAAAATAGAACAAAATGCAAAGAATTTAGATTTTAGAATGAGAGATGTAAAATCAGAAATAGGAGATGTTAAATCTGAAATGAGTAATTTAGATTCTAAAATAGAACAAAATGCAAACGATTTAACTAAGAAAATGAATGATTTAGATGTAGGAGTAAGACAGGAACTAGCACAAAATGTGAGTAACTTAGAAATTAATTTATTACAGAAGCTAAAACAGGAATTAAAATCTGAAATTTCACAGGAGATTAGAGAAGGAAGAAAAGAGTGTAGGGATAATATGGAAAGGCTCATGCAGATTATAGAGATTAATAAGGATGAGAATAGAAAGGAAGTCAATGAGTTGAGAGAGATAATTCAGGAAACTAGGTTAGGTCAGGACATTGTGAAACAAGAAATAAGAATGGAATTAAACAAAGAGTTAGAAACATTTAGGATACAACAGGCAGAAATAACACAAAAACAAAGAGAAGAATTAGGAGATAAAGTAGAACAAAGAATCAATGTAATTTGTTCTGAAATGCAATTACAACATGATGAAAGTAAGATACACCAAGAGGAAATAAAGTTACAAATTGATGAGATAAGTAAAGCAAAAGAAGAAGTAATTTTGAAAATTAAAGAGGTAAAAGAACATTTTGAAAAAGAAAAGGATAACTTAGGAAAATTGACACAAGTTGTAATTGCATTACAGGATAGAAAAGTAAATAACGGGAAAGAAATGTCTAGAATTACAAATATAAACGATTGTGACTTACCAGGTGAATTAAGCAATCAACAGAAGTCTAGTGATGTAGTAAGTGAATGTAGTGATTTTGTGAGTCCAGATAATGATATTAACTATCACAGAAACACACAGAACATGTCCTCACACACACAACTCCACAGTCTAGGTCAAAATGAATGTGTACATTATTCACTAAATGATATTAGTCCACCAAGTTTTGATGAGGAATCAGGTGATAATCCAAAAGTATTTCTTAGGGAACTGGAAGAATATTTCCGTATTAAGAGAATTCCCAATGAATTTCGGATGGTAATAGTAAAACGCTGTTTGAAGAAAAATGCTCTTGAGTGGTTAAGGTTAACTTTGGCTTCACATGAAACATACAGTACTTTCAGAAATCTGTTTATAAATAGATTTTGGGGACCTGAGAGACAAAGAAGAATAAAAGTTGAGTTAGCAACGGGTAGGTTTGAGTTTAAAAAAGGGATTTCTATGACTGAATATTTCTTAAAATTAGCAAACAAAAGTAAGTTGATCAATCCCGAAATTTCTGAGACAGAAATTGTCAACATGCTAATACGTCATTATCCACCACATATCAGAAATCATTTAATTGTGGCTAAGCCTATCGATTTCTCTGATATGATTGAATTATTATCCGAATTTGAAGCACATAACCTCATTAATGATACTACATCCTGTGATGGTAACTATAATAACTTCCATATTGAGCGAGGAAGAAATCGACAGGAATCACAACCTACAAATAATAGGAATAATAGGACGAGTTTAAATTGGGGCGGGGCACCCGTGAGAAATCAAAGATTTGAAGGAAGAGGTTATGATCCTAGACGAACTTATGAATCTGTAATTCCCGGAACAGGAAGTGGAGTTCAAAATAATGTGCAAAGGAATTATCATAACAATCAGTCGACGAGAATTGGAAGAAATGATCAAATAAACCATGTAAGATTTTATCGAGGAAATAATCAGCGAATAAGTAATTTTAATAGGGGTAGAGGTACTAGTTTATTTAGTGCAAATCAAAGAGATTTTAGGGGTGTGAGATTTGAAAGAAGTAATCAAAATGAAAGAGTCGAAAATACACAAAGCACAGAGAATGATGTGAGTATAAACGATAGCACCAACCTAACCAACAATGAAAGTAATAATCAGAGGGAGATGGAAAACTAAAAACCAAATCATTTTGTGCTCTGGAAAGTGGTTCGGTGAGGATGACACAGGGCGAATTGAAAGTTGAAGATAACGGAAATAAGCTCACTCTCTTGCAGAAAAATAAGGAATTAGTTAACCCACCTCAGATAATTATTTACCTATGGGATAAAGAATATACAGCCTTGATTGATACTGGAGCCAGTTCTACTGTGATAAGTGAGGAATTGTTTAAAAATCTGTTAGCTAACTATAAAGTGGAATATTTAAATGTGTGTAACGTTTACTGCAGTACTGCAATTGGGAAGAAAAAGGATAGGATTAAATATCAAGTATTAATTAAGGGGCGAATAGGTGAATGGAATTTCAATTTCATTGCGTTGGTAATTCCACATTTGGCAAGAGATGTAATTGTGGGTAATGATTTATTATATGAATGGCAAAGTGTATTGAATTTCGAAATGCATGAAATGAAGGTTAAGACAGAAAATGATTTATTAGTAATAAAATTATTGGAAGAAGATGGAAGAAAAGAAGAGAACAGGGATAATATAAATAATGAAAGGTTTTTTGTGGAAGATATACTTTTGCAAGAAAATGGTAATATTGAATACGATGAAAATGAAAATTGTGGGAGGAATTTAATTATTGATGGATTGTAAAATAATGTAACTGACCTTGAAAAGCATTGTTGCCAATTATATACAATACAAGATAAGAACGGCGGAAGCCAAGTGGAGGAAGAAATAGAATTCCAGAGAATATTACAAGTAAAGTTAGAAAACACATACAATTTAGACCAAGCGAGAAAAGAACAGTTGAAATTGTGTATATTAAAGAATAGAAAAGCCTTTAGTTCAAAACCTGGACTGTGTAACAAATACACACACATTTAAAGTGAATGATACTGATCCCTATACACATAAAAGCCTTGACAGTAATTGAAACAATATTGAATATATACTATGTGTGTGTTAAATAATAATAAAAATAAAACATTGTTAAACATCAATATATTGTTGTATTTTAATTAATGTTAATTTATTGTTGTTAAATGTTCATTTATTATATTTCATCCAATGTATGTATATTATTATATTTTATGTATGTTGTATTGATGTTGTGTAATATTGGTGTAAACGAAATTGTTAATTGGGGCTGTTCTTCGAAATATATGGAAACAGATTGTTAATTCCTTTGTTTGGTTATTTTCCATATATTTCGAAGAGGGGCATTTGTAACAGTATTTTTGTTTAGTAATGTTCGAAGGAATAATAAATATATAAAAATGTATGTAGTTGTGTGATTGGCCGAAGTAGTAGTGCTGTGACGTGGTGTGACGTGGTGTGATGACGTGTCAGTGAATCGGCCAATCACAAAATAAGGTGGGAATTGCTATGGGGACAAGAAAATCAATAATCTAAAAAAGTGTGAATCTTGTGTCTTGCTGGAGAAGGAGAAAAGATGTTACGATGATTGTAATTGTAAAGGAAAATTAATAAGATTCAAAAAGTGTTATTCAATATTTATAATAGATAAGAGTGAATCATAGTTCATATTATATAATTAAATAATATATTACAAAATTGGACTCATCTAAATTTTATTTTCACCAAAAATCCGTATCCACACCTGAGAAAAGATCTCACGACTCTCAGTAGATTAAAACTCGATTTGGATCTTACAAAAAGTTGGCTTGCATCTTATTAGTTGAAGATGAACGAAAATATAATCCCGTTACAAAGCTGTTAAGTCAAGTGACTTACAACTTTTCATCCATTTTAAGTTAATGGATGCCACACATGTCAACATGCTACGTATGTCAAACCGTGAGAAACACCTCAAGACGGTACTTTGTACCTCCAAATGGACCATCACATAGAATTCTTTCATTTTATTACTATTTTGGTACTTAAAATTACTTTTGAAAACCTTGAGCAGCTCTCGTGCACAGTTTTGAAACAGTGACTTAGCAACTTCTGCTTCTGACTACTTCAATTTTGTTGTCAACTTTTGTGTCGCATCCTTGGAAAACGTTATACTTAAATACCGAATTATCGAGGGAAGTTTAATGCGAGAGAGTTGGTACGTGACTTGAGGGACGAATTATACGTTTATACGTATATGGACGGTGTCACTTCCTGTAGTGACGGACTTCATTACTGTAGGGTTGTGAACGTCAAGCCATCAGCAAGTAAGTAGAACAGCAACCTGCGCTGCTTAATATCAGCTCTGTAGATACTCTTGCGTGCTCTACCATCTGACATTATTTTGGGGCAACTCAGTGCAAAGTAAACAAACATTTCCTATACAAAACTCTGGCTTCCGTTCGAACAAAAACCAACAGAGAACTTTCAAAGTATACATTTAAAAGTTTGAACACTAAGAATATTACCAAACACACTTACCCGGTAAACACACCGACACAACGTCAACTGTTTGTAGGTTTGCTGAACAATTAGAACACTCGGGTTTTCTTCAACATACAATAAATCTGTTCAATCACCTAAGACCGGCATGAACATACATGACTAAGTATGGAAGCAACAAGTTACATGTATCGGTGACAGATCTTACCGCACTCCATTAAAAATGAGTGCGTACCCAGGCTTACTCCATGTTCCCCTACGCCAAAATCATTACTAAACCCTAGGCAATGAGAAACACTACAAAACGATACAACAATCGTTTGTAAAATGGATAGGAAATAAATGATTTGTTGAAAACATCGTAGGATTATTGTTTTACCTCATTTAATGAAATCAGACATTTCAGAATGTTATAGATCACAGAGCTTTTGACGCGGAGAACTTCTCATTTGAATTTCATACAATATTAATGTATCTTAATTTTGTTCTTTAGAATCATTCTCTGCCTTGGGTTGTACCAAACCTGCCGCCTACACTGCTATCCAACTGGAAACATGGGCCGCGCCTTTCTATAATTATGCTGCAGACTACGCAGTTTGACCGCTGATGATAGGTTTAGAAATGCAAATCAAGTAACCAGTGGTTTGCTGCTCCTAGTTACACTGTCAACTGTTTGAGACGAGTCAGCACCTCTGGTAGCTGGAACACGCAGGTTATCATGTACCTAGGACTTCGGAAGATACAGTAAAACTTCCCTAACCCGGACCGGATAACTTCGACCAGTTTTGACAAAATAATTAATTGTTGTTTCACACTAGCCGTATGTAGGACGAGCTATGAAAGCGTACTGTCAGACTGAAAAATTCAATGCCATAGCCGGGATTTGAACCACGGATCTTCTGGTCTCCCTCTAGCCGCTCTAAACCATTGAGCTACTATGGCCAACGTGCCAACATGACATTAAATTCTCCAACTGACTCGTGTTTTTCCCAGGAAACCACTAGGAGTTCTCATAAACACATGAGACAGCTACCTTAATGACGACTTACTGTGCTGTAAGTACTTTAAGGCCCGGGCTTTATAGTTAACCACTAGGAGTTCTCATAAACACATGAGACAACTACCTTAATGACGACTTACTGTGCCGTAAGTACTGTGACTTTGTGGGTTCGTGAAATGAAAAGTCCAATTTCACCACTCAAAAATGTTCTTTATTTCCACCGACTTACAGTTTAACACTTGCCAATTACACAAAATTACTTGCTGCACACAATTACAATTCACCAGTTCTTCCGTTACAATTTCACTTGTACTCGCGATTACATAAACTCCGATGCACATACCAGTTACGTACAGTCTTCCGTTGCACAATCTTCTCGTTCATTAACACGTCACTGACTAACTCTTACACCAAGAACTGCGACTGTCTCCTCGCTCACACTCACTAACCAACTGACTGACTAACACTGACTGCCTGTCTCTCTGAAACCCTTTTTATAGGAATGTCACCGTTCTTCTAGTGTTCACAGGAATGTTCCAGTAAAAGAAGGATCGAGAACCAGGTATAAGAGAAACAGACCGCACAATTATGTTTCTTTCCCCAGCCGTCTCTGTCACCACTATAAGACAAACGAGGGGAGGGCGTAGCTAACACGGACCTACCTCGTCTCCCGCTCTGAGCTGCTTTCATAGGGTGTTCCAGCGCTCGCGTTACACTGCTCCCTCCTCAAAGCTGTTCGCCCCGAACAGCCCCATCGTAGCGTGCGAGGCGGTCCAGGTGTACCACCAGCATCTGCTCGGAGTCTCAGCCAGAAGTAGCGCTGCCGTAGTTTGTGAATCATTCGGTTCGCTCCCAGGTGTCCTCCTGAAGTACCGGCGTGCACTTCCTCCAAGACTTCCGGGACCTTGCTCCGGGGAAGTACCAACTGTTCTCTCTGCGCCTTCCCATCGGGTGACTCCCATACCCGGAACAGCACGCCCTCTCTGGTCTTCAACGAGTCCCATTGGGCCCAGTACGACTTGTAGGTGGCGCTCCTCGGTGCGATGTCCTCCCAGGTTGGTCTCGTCCCTGCGTCCACTTCCCTCAAGAGTGGCCCCAAGTCTGCGTCCGCCAGCTGCTCCCTCCTCAGGCCTGCGCTATCCCAGCCTTCAGCAGGCACTGCCACAACTACTCGGACTGCTGCGGCACGCTCCTTCTCTTCCACTCTTGTGCGCTCATGGCCGTCCTGGATCTGCGATAGGACACCTCCAATGTAATGGTCGCTAGCGTCGGTGTCCACAATGAAGGCGCCACCCGGTTGTGGGAAACCCAAAATAGGAGCACTGCACAGGGTCCCCTTCGGGTGCTGGAAAGCGTCTTCGGCGCCCTCCGTCCACACATAAGGCCGGTTTTCCTCCGTCAGGCGGGTGAGGGGTTTTGCGATGTTGTCGGCCTTTTCCTCTAAATCATTAAGGCGGTCGTCTACTTGACCCTTCCGCTTGCCCAGGTTCGTGACGTCATCCCTCACGCCGGCCAACCGTTCCTCAAACTTTGCGGCGAGAGCCTCGTTCGCCGCCTTCATTTCCGTGGCCAGACTGCCGTTCGCTGCTCTCATTTCTGTGGTTAACTCGGCCTTCGTTTCTTCCATCTTCTCGGTTATGTTGTCGTTGGCCGTCTTCATTTGTTTCAGTTCCGCGGTGATGTTGTCGTTGGCCGTCTTCATTTGTTTCAGTTCCGCGGTGATGTTGTCGTTGGCCGTCTTCATTTGTTTCAGTTCCGCTAAAATCTTTTCTAATGCTGCCTCCATGGTTGTAATGTTCGGTGATGTTGTGTTGTTTTCCCGCTTCCTGACACCAGTGTGACTTTGTGGGTTCGTGAAATGAAAAGTCCAATTTCACCACTCAAAAATGTTCTTTATTTCCACCGACTTACAGTTTAACACTTGCCAATTACACAAAATTACTTGCTGCACACAATTACAATTCACCAGTTCGTCCGTTACAATTTCACTTGTACTCGCGATTACATAAACTCCGATGCACATACCAGTTACGTACAGTCTTCCGTTGCACAATCTTCTCGTTCATTAACACGTCACTGACTAACTCTTACACCAAGAACTGCGACTGTCTCCTCGCTCATACTCACTAACCAAATGACTGAATAACACTGACTGCCTGTCTCTCTGAAACCCTTTTTATAGGAATGTCACCGTTCTTCTAGTGTTCACAGGAATGTTCCAGTAAAAGAAGGATCGAGCACCAGGTGTAAGAGAAACAGACCGCATAATTATGTTTCTTTCCCCAGCCGTCCCTGTCACCACTATAAGACAAACGAGGGGAGGGCGTAGCTAACACGGACCTCCCTCGTCTCCCGCTCTCAGCTGCTTTCTTAGGGTGTTCCAGCGCTCGCGTTACAGTACTTTAAGGCCCGGGCTTTATAGTAAACCACTAGGAGTCCTCATAAACACATGAGACAACTACCTTAATGACGACTTACTATGCTGTAAGTACTTTAAGGTCCGGACTTTATAGTTAACCACTAGGAGTTCTCATAAACACATGAGACAACTACCTTAATGACGACTTACTAGGCTGTAAGTACTTTAAGGCCCGGACTTTATAGTTAACCACTAGGAGTTCTCATAAACACATGAGACAACCACCTTAATGACGACTTACTATGCTGTAAGTACTTTAAGGCCCGCGCTTTATAGTAAACCACTAGGAGTTCTCATAAACACATGAGACAACTACCTTAATGACGACTTACTATGCTGTAAGTACTTTAAGGCCCGCGCTTTATAGTAAACCACTAGGAGTTCTCATAAACACATGAGACAACTACCTTAATGACGACTTACTATGCTGTAAGTACTTTAAGGCCCGCGCTTTATAGTAAACCACTAGGAGTTCTCATAAACACATGAGACAACTACCTTAATGACGACTTACTATGCTGTAAGTACTTTAAGGCCCGGGGTTTATAGTA
Organism: Mantis religiosa; assembly: GCA_030765055.1. Taxonomy (NCBI): domain Eukaryota; kingdom Metazoa; phylum Arthropoda; class Insecta; order Mantodea; family Mantidae; genus Mantis; species Mantis religiosa. Next base: position 215,842,650 of record CM060952.1, read on the forward strand.
AACCACTAGGAGTTCTCATAAACACATGAGACAACTACCTTAATGACGACTTACTATGCTGTAAGTACTTTAAGGCCCGGGGTTTATAGTAAACCACTAAGAGTTCTGATAAACACATGAGACAACTACCTTAATGACGACTTACTGTGCTGTAAGTACTTTAAGGTCCGGGCTTTATAGTAAACCACTAGGAGTTCTCATAAACACATGAGACAACTACCTTAATGACGACTTACTATGCTGTAAGTACTTTAAGGCCCGGGGTTTATAGTAAACCACTAAGAGTTCTGATAAACACATGAGACAACTACCTTAATGACGACTTACTGTGCTGTAAGTACTTTAAGGCCCGGGCTTTATAGTTAACCACTAGGAGTTGTCATAAACATATGAGACAACTACCTTAATGACGACTTACTATGTTGTAAGTACTTTAAGGCCCGGGCTTTATAGTTAACCACTAGGAGTTGTCATAAACATATGAGTCAACTACCTTAATGACGACTTACTAGCTGTAAGTACTTTAAGACCCGGGCTTTATAGTAAACCACTAGGAGTTCTCATAAACACATGAGACATCTACCTTAATGACGACTTCTATGCTGTAAGTACTTAAAGGCCCGGGCTTTATTGTAAACCACTAGGAGTTTTCATAAACACATGAGACAACTACATTAATGACGACTTACTATGCTGTAAGTACTTTAAGGCCCGGGCTTTATTGTAAACCACTAGGAGTTCTCATAAACACATGAGACAACTACATTAATGACGACTTACTATGCTGTAAGTACTTTAAGGCCCGGGCTTTATAGTTAACCACTAGGAGTTCTCATAAACACATGAGACAACTACCTTAATGACGACTTACTATGCTGTAAGTACTTTAAGGCCCGGGCTTTATAGTTAACCACTAGGAGTTCTCATAAACACATGAGACAACTACCTTAATGACGACTTACTATGCTGTAAGTACTTTAAGGCCCGGGCTTTATAGTTAACCACTAGGAGTTCTCATAAACACATGAGACAACTACCTTAATGACGACTTACTATGCTGTAAGTACTTTAAGGCCCGGGCTTTATAGTTAACCACTAGGAGTTCTCATAAACACATGAGACAACTACCTTAATGACGACTTACTATGCTGTAAGTACTTTAAGGCCCGGGCTTTATAGTTAACCACTAGGAGTTCTCATAAACACATGAGACAACTACCTTAATGACGACTTACTATGCTGTAAGTACTTTAAGGCCCGGGCTTTATAGTTAACCACTAGGAGTTCTCATAAACACATGAGACAACTACCTTAATGACGACTTACTCTGCTGTAGGTACTTTAAGACCCGGGCTTTATAGTTAACCACTAGGAGTTCTCATAAACACACGAGACAACTACCTTAATGAGGACTTACTATGCTGTAAGTACTTTAAGACCCGGGCTTTATAGTAAACCACTAGGAATTCTCATAAACACATGAGACAACTACCTTAATGACGACTTACAATGCTGTAAGTACTTTAAGACCCGGGCTTTATAGTTAACCACTAGGAGTTCTCATAAACACATGAGACAACTGCCTTAATGAGGACTTACTATGATGTAAGTACTTTAAGACCCGGGCTTTATAGTTAACCACTAGGAATTCTCATAAACACATGAGACAACTACCTTAATGACGACTTACAATGCTGTAAGTACTTTAAGACCCGGGCTTTATAGTTAACCACTAGGAGTTCTCATAAACACATGAGACAACTACCTTAATGACGACTTACAATGCTGTAAGTACTTTAAGACCCGGGCTTTATAGTAAACCACTAGGAGTTCTCATAAACACATGAGACAACTACCTTAATGAGGACTTACTATGCTGTAAGTACTTTAAGACCCGGGCTTTATAGTAAAGCACTAGGAATTCTCATAAACACATGAGACAACTACCTTAATGAGGACTTACTATGCTGTAAGTACTTTAAGACCCGGGCTTTATAGCAAACCACTAGGAGTTCTCATAAACACATGAGACAACTACCTTAATGACGACTTACTATGCTGTAAGTACTTTAAGGCCCGGGCTTTATAGTAAACCACTAGGAGTTCTCATAAACACATGAGACAACTACCTTAATGACGACTTACTATGTTGTAAATACTTTAAGACCCGGGCTTTATAGTAAACCACTAGGAGTTCTCATAAACACATGAGACAGCTACCTTAATGACGACTTACTATGCTGTAAGTACTTTAAGCCCCGGACTTTATAGTTCGGACCACTATTAGCTCAATGGTTAGAGAGGCTGGAGGAAGACTAGAAGATCTGTGGTTCAAATCCCGGCTATGGCATTGAATTTTTCAGTCGGACTCTACCATTTCAAAATATGTTGGGCGTAGAAAATGAAGACTTCTTTTCAGACCATAAATTGCTATTCGCAGTAGATACATATCTATGGTTCTCTTGGTAACGGGCGAATTCATTGCATTCATCTCACCTACTTGGGACCAGGTTGAAAGAGAAACTTTGATAAAGTTGTGAGTAAGTTATGTGTGACTTCACAGAAAACAAGATTGAAGAAGAAGAAAACATAAGAGTGATAAACGATTTTTATAGATACTTTAAAAAATATGGATGGATTTTCTGATGTTGATGAAGAAGTCATTGACAATGACGGAGGTTATACGACGGGTGTCCGTAAAATAAGATCTCCAGTTTTATTTAATATAGAAAACATGTTTACTGTCAATGAATGTTACATTGATGGAAAGGCGGAACTTACAGCTATCTTTCAACGTAATCACCATTGTGATCGATGCAGTTTAGCATGTGCTGTGACAGTTTTTGTATACCCTTGTCATAGCACTCTCCCGCCAAGTTGCGCAGGTAGCGCTCAACCTCGTTTTTCAAATCATCGTCGGTCTGCAAATGAGTTCCACCCAGATGTGACTTCAACTCAGCAAACAGATGATAATCACTAGGTGCTAAGTCTGGACTGTAAGGGGGATGGGTGGGGATGTCCCATCCGAACTGGGCATTTTGGAGACCCGCCTCGCACACATCTTGCGATAATGCAAACGTTCGGTCAAAATCTTGTCAGTCGTAGTGTTACTGACTTCAGGGATAAGTTCGCACAGCTCGTCAACTGTCACACGTCGATCTTTAAGCATTTCTTGCTCCACTTTTGCAATTGTTTCGGCTGAAACCGAAGGCCGGCCAGAACGCTGTTCGTCATGGACGTCTGTACGTCCGTCTTTAAACTCTCTGAACAACCTTCGCAAGATTTTGACGTCCATACATTGTGGCCCATAGACTTGGCATAACTGACGATGAATATCAGAGGGAGTAGTGCCCTTGGCACTCAAAAAACGGATCACTGTACGCACCTCGCACTTGGCGGCGGAAGTGATAGGAAGCTCCATCGCAAACGGCTACCCAGCCCAGACTAATGGTTGCAATGGGTTCGCTGTGGTGGGGATTTGAAGGGGTATAACCAAACTACACAGCAGTGTTGCCGGATCTCACGTAATAGCGTTCCTCACGTCTCCAGCGCCTTGGAGACCTTATTTTACGGACACGCCTCGTATATTGACTAGTGTTACTGAAAATGAAGAGTATTCGGACATTGTTGATGAACCAGCTCTGGTTAAGACCACGTGCAAGCAGTAACAAGGTTTTGGATAGAGTCAACATGAAAAATTCAATGCCATGACTGGGATTGGAACCACGGATCTCTTCGTTTCCGTCCAGTCACTCTTAACCACTAAGCTACCATGGCCAACTTGCCGTCCTGACATTAAATTCTCCAATTGACGGATATTTCCCACTAGGGGCTCTCGTATTCGAGGTACAACGTTTATGGCAACTTTAAATACTTGTATAATAAAAGTATAATAAGTACTTATAATAAAATTAAACATGATTATTACACAAATAAAAATATTTGTAACAGAATCTCCACTTAACTTAAGAAGTTAATGTTAAGAATTCCTTCTTCTTGAACATTTATTATTTATTTATTTATTATTTGTGGCACAACAGAGCAATGCTCCAATTACAATAGGTACATAGCAATTATACAAACTTGGCTTAAATATAAATACAAAAATAAAAGGTAACAAAAACGACAGTTTAAGATGTAATACAAAAAACTAAGATTAAGACCAAAGAATATGTCATTGAAGACAAGACATTTATAACTGTCAAAATCTATTTATAGGCTAAAACTACCAAAGAATGCTGTGAAGACTGCACATCAATTGCACTTTGCATTTCGGAAATGTTGGCGTTGCAAGTTTTACGTGATATAAGTAAAGTTTGCATTGCTCGGCAACTTCTCAGTTAAAGTAAATATTGTTTATTAAAGTTTGCAACTCAGATTCCGATGACATCTTTACTTTGATTACACAGCCACACATGCCCTGAGATAGGACCCTACTCAAGAGTGAGACATAGAGCTACAAACTGGAGTAACATCGTGAGGCATCATTGAGGCAGATACAACTGCTCAAAATTGTATGAAAGGGGCGCGAAATAATGAGTTATAAATAGCAAAGCGAAAGATGTCTTATAGTGGAACATAAAATAAGTTAAAGTGCACTGAATCCAGAGATTAGAAAATATGTGAGAAGCACTGCAGCATTAGTGCAGTCGCGCTGTTCGAACGGTTACCATGGATTTATCTCTGGTAATAGATACTTCTGAGATAACGTACTGATTACTCCACGTGGAGTGAACATCTGTCATTTGTGATTCCTGCAAATTCCATTGGCTCAAGTGATGCGTTCATTGGTGCTTAGCACACGAACGAGGGGCGCGTCAGTTCCCCTCTCACTCTTACAAGAATAATCAGTGCGTTATCTGAGAGGTTAGGATTGGGATTGGAATTTCATTACAGAGAGGACCATGCTGGGTCCATTGTTCCTATACGCCCAAGTGGGGCACCCCCGGGAGGAAGGATGAGGTGAAGGAGACAGAGGGCGGCCGACCCAAGGAGCCACGACAGTACAGAGGGCAGGGTCCTTACAGTTTACTTGGATAGAGACTTCCCCCGACAAGCCAGGACAACGAACTCCCTCCCCTACAGCGGGACGGCGAGTCCAGCAGTGGAGCCCCAAAGGTCCCGGTCGATGTAATTAATCTACCCAGCATTCACCTAGCGACCCGGGAAAACCCCTAAAAACCCATGGGTCAGGTAGGTCAGCCGCGGGAATCGAACTCGGACCTCCCGAATGCGGGCCAGACACATCTCGCTCGGTTATCTGAGAGGTTTCTATAAACATAGATAAACCAATGGTATACCTGCAGTTGGTGATGTGATAGTGTATTCGTCATTTGAAGGTTTAGTTCGGTACAGTCACTTTCAGAACAAAACAATCGCGAGCAGAAAACAAAATAGTGAAAGTTGTAAGCTCTTCATCGTTAGTGTGTTTTCTTGTACTCAGTGGTCTTGTGTAGCAACATGATGTCGTTATACCTCTAAACATACAATCACTTTATTAAATAAAACGATATTCTACCTTAATATTTTATTTACACTATCTTTGAAATCCTAATATCCAGCATTAGTTTTACAAAACAAAGGAAGAGAGAAAAGACAAAAGCCTATAAAGTCACAGATGCCACCTTCAGAAGACACATTTTAAAAACTAATATCAGGAAATCCTTTTAAAAAGAGTACGCCTTAACACTAAATGCAGGTTTTATAGTTGAGTTGTTACCTTGGTGAATGTTGTGGATGTGTGATGCTGACGACGGTGGTCTATCAGACGAGCTAACAACAATGTAGGTCCAATGACAAGCATTGTAGTGCCGACCGTTATCAGGATGGCTGACGAAGGGTTTATACGAACATTCCCCACCTTCTGTACGGCAGTAGACTTGTTGCTGCATTCATCTGAAACAGACATTTGTCAAATGACTTCTAACCTCAACCCAGCCATCCAGAACCACAGTCTGTTCTTTATCATAAAGTCTGTGTGCAGTTCGGCCGCCTCCTTTGACGAACCCTTACAATTGTTTTACAACACAGACCCTCCTTCTCCAGCCCATTCTGCAAGGTTGCCACCTTTCTCGATACGTCATGGGTATCGTACGAGGTTTTGTCTAAATATATTGCCTTATGTCCATTACTGCGAAACTTCCTTAGTTTATATATATATCACAATATATATCGCCAAGCTACAATTCTACTGGATTCCATAATAACTCTTATCTTATTCAAAGTGCGGTATTTGAAACCCAGCTCCTTCAGGAGGCCGTGCAAAGTGCAGTGTCCATAAGGAAAATCACAAATGTCTTGCAAATGTGCAACGAATTCATCTAAGGTGGGCGCTCTCCCTTTTGCACGGAATCTATAAGTTTCTCGGCGAATTAAATCGCAGGCGAAGTCATCTACTTTAGGGAAACGTTTCTGTTTGATCGACATCTTTGGTATTCCTTTTCTTCACAATATTTCTTACTGTATTTCTGTGAATACACAGAATTTATCAGGTACATTGCATGACTCCTTACCAAGATCATTTTTCAACACATATTTATATATGTTCAAAACAAACGCTTGAATTTGCTTAGAAACAGTTCCCGCTATAACTTTGTTTTTTGAGGCTTCTCCAGTAACATAACTCGGCCCAGTTATTCACACTATTGTCATCACTTTGATTATCTTCACTTGACTGAAAGTTATTGTGACTTTGTGGGTTCGTGAAATGAAAAGTCCAATTACACAAACTCAACAATGTTCTTTATTTCCACCGACTTACAGTTGAACACTTGCCAATTACACAAAATTACGTAATACACCAATTACGATTCACCAGTTTGTCCGTTACCGTTCAGATGCACGTACACAATTACACACAGTCTTCTCGTTCATTAACACTGCGCTAGCACGTCAAACACTGACTGACTCACTGACTAGCTGCAGCCCTTTTATAGGCATCTCGCCGTCTTCTAGACGTTTCCAGATGATGAAAGATCCCGTAATTTCTGGAACCAGGTGGAAGAGAAACAGACCGCACAATTATGTTTCTTTCCCCAGTCGTCCCTGTCACAACTATAAGACAAACGAGGGGAGGGCGTAGCTAACATTGACCTCCCTCGTCTCCCGCTCTCAGCTGCTTTCATAGGGTGTTCCAACGCCCACGTTACACTGCTCCCTCCTCAAAGCTGTTCGCCCCGAACAGCCCCATCGTAGCGTGCGAGGCGGTCCAGGTGTACCACCAGCATCTGCTCGGAGTCTCAGCCAGAAGTAGCGCTGCCGTAGTTTGTGAATCATTCGGTTCGCTCCCAGGTGTCCTCCTGAAGTACCGGCGTGCACTTCCTCCAAGACGTCCGGGACCTTACTCCGGGGAAGTACCAACTGTCCTCTCTGCGCCTTCCCATCGGGTGACTCCCATACCCGGAACAGCACGCCCACTCTGGTCTTCAACGAGTCCCATTGGGCCCAGTGCGACTTGTAGGTGGCGCTCCTCGGTGCGATGTCCTCCCAGGTTGGTCTCGTCCCTGCGCCCACTTCCCTCAAGAGTGGCCCCAAGTCTGCGTCCGCCAGCTGCTCCCTCCTCAGGCCTGCGCTATCCCAGCCTTCAGCAGGCACTGCCACAACTACTCGGACTGCTGCGGCACGCTCCTCCTCTTCCACTCTTGTGCGCTCGTGGCCGTCCTGGATCTGCGATAGGACACCTCCAATGCAATGGTCGCTGGCGTCGGTGTCCACAATGAAGGCGCCACCCGGTTGTGGGAAACCCAAAATTGAAGCACTGCACAGGGTCCCCTTCGGGTGCTGGAAAGCGTCTTCGGCGTCCTCCGTCCACACATAAGGCCGGTTTTCCTCCGTCAGGCGGGTGAGGGGTTTTGCGATGTTGTCGGCCTTTTCCTCTAAATCATTAAGGCGGTCGTCTACTTGACCCTTCCGTTTGCCCAGGTTCGCGACGTCATCCCTCACGCCGGCCAAACGTTCCTCAAACTTTGCGGCGAGAGCCTCGTTCGCCGCCTTCATTTCCGTGGCCAGACTGCCGTTCGCTGCTCTCATTTCTGTGGTTAACTCGGCCTTCATTTCTTCCATCTCCGCAGTGATGTTGTCGTTGGCCGTCTCTATTTTTGCAGCGAGGTTTTCAGTTGCCGTCTTCATTTCTTTCAGTTCCGCTAAAATCTTTTCTAATGCTGCCTCCATGGTTGTAATGTTCGGTGATGTTATCATCCCACTTCTGACACCAGTGTGACTTTGTGGGTTCCTGAAATGAAAAGTCCAATTACACAAACTCAACAATGTTCTTTATTTCCACCGACTTACAGTTGAACACTTGCCAATTACACAAAATTACGTAATACACCAATTACGATTCACCAGTTTGTTCGTTACCGTTCAGATGCACGTACACAATTACACACAGTCTTCTCGTTCATTAACACTGCGCTAGCACGTCAAACACTGACTGACTCACTGACTAGCTGCAGCCCTTTTATAGGCATCTCGCCGTCTTCTAGACGTTTCCAGATGATGAAAGATCCCGTAATTTCTGGAACCAGGTGGAAGAGAAACAGACCGCACAATTATGTTTCTTTCCCCAGTCGTCCCTGTCACAACTATAAGACAAACGAGGGGAGGGCGTAGCTAACATTGACCTCCCTCGTCTCCCGCTCTCAGCTGCTTTCATAGGGTGTTCCAACGCCCACGTTACATTATCTACTACTTCATTTGCATTTACCACTGCATTTCCCTCTCACGGTCTCCACATCGTGACACACAACGAATTTCTGCACATAATGAAACAGATCAACTAGAAGTTGGAACTTTGGCAACTGAGACTCCACGTGGAGTAAACATGCGACTGTCATTTCCAGTAAATCAGGGTTGCTATTGGTCCTCAACGACAGTGTTCCATTTCTGAAGTGTGGAGATAGATTTATGACGGTCATTAGTGGGCGAGAGGGTGAGAGGCAAACTGCACTCGCTTTGACTAGACAGACTTTACATTAACCTGTGTTCTACACGCTAGCACAAATCGTTTACTAAAATCATGTAAATAAGCCTGTGTGCTTAGACAGCTGAATGACAAGTAATTTAAGTTTTTCCTCGCACTCTTATAGCTCAGCTTTAAAGAATATCTTGACCATCAACTGACATACGAGGTCTGTTAAAGAGTATCGCGAAATTTGTGTTTTTTCAAAAAGTAATTATTTATTCATGAATATCTATTTTTTCATCTTCAAAGATGTTATACAATTGTGCCCACGTTTTTCCCAATCCTCCAAGCACTTTAACAAATAGTTTTTTGCGATCTTGTTCGATGCCGTCTTTATGTCCTCAATCGAGGCGTAGCGTCGTCCTCTAATGGGCCTCTTCAGTTTTGGGAACAAAAAAAAAAAAGGAGGAGTACGGTGGCTGCTCTGTGTTTTTTGCCCAAAAATACGCGCACAAGCAACAATGTGTGAGCAGGAGTGTTATCAGTGTGCAAAACTAAATTTTTAATCTTCCACAAATCCGGACGTTATTTTTAATTCAGTTGAAGAATGTAGAAAAGTTATAAAATTAATGGATTCATCACAACTGCAATCTATTATATAACATTTATTTAACTATATCTTGTGTTAATCAGCTGTTATTACAGTTTGTTTTTAATACGCACTTTTGGATTTAACTATTATTAACTTCACTCCTGTTTATTGTTATAATATATCTGTATTTCCACTTATATCACTACTGTTCACTGTAATGTGCGAATTTATTTGTTTTGTTTATTGTTGTAACTTGTTTGTTTTATATTTCATTGTTGTCTGATTAATGTATTAATTCTACTCTGGTCGCTGATAATCTTAGTTGTAAAGCGACCTTAAATAAATGAAAAAAGAAAGTGCGGTCGTTTCTGGAACTTGCTTCGCGCTAATCGCACATAACTTGCAGGTAATACTCCTTATTGACCGTTCTACCCTTCACCACGCCCCTCTTAGTTAAACCGTCACATTAGACCGAACTTGTCGGGCTTTTTCGGTCGTATGGTAGCTTCCACTGGGATGATTAGTCACCAGTTATGACCCTGTGTCGTGGACAGAGTACAACAGCTCCTTAGCAACGTTGACGTGATGGTGTTTTGGTCGAAATTCAGCAACTTTAACGGTCATTCGCCGATTATCCAATACTATTTTCTTCACTTCTTCAGACCCCTAGCACTCGTGGTACCTCTGACGTTACTAGAGGAACCTCGGGTCGAACATTCGAGCCCCTCCCGTAGGAGAGTTGTTCGGATTGGGTTGGACTCGGGGCAGTGGTTCCCGATACCCGTAGGAGATCGGGTACGTCTCCGGAAGGGGTTGAGGGAAGCCACATATTCCCGCGTACTAGCCTGCAGAGCTAATAGAAGGTGTGCTAGATCACCAGGCGGCCCTACCGAGGTCATATCGGTAGTCTTCCTCTTTGGGGTTGGCGCGCGTAAGTGGCGTATCCACTTCCATCCCGTCTTGAGTTTTCGGACCACATGGGGGCGGAGCTTGTTAGCTTCTAGGTCTTGCCCTATGGAAAGAGCCTTGGAGGCACCGGGTGCTCCTTTGAGGACAGTTGGATGTAGAGGGAAGTCGGTCTTTACTTTGTAAAGGTTGCCCTGGTAGGTACCCTCCCTCCTAAATAAATGAATGCCTTCGTCCGTTGACGAGCTCGGGTGTCCGGGACATCTTCTCGACCCTCTGAGAACCTTTTGTACCACGATAAACGTTGCCTTGGTCCAAGGAAGCTTCACCATATGCCACAGTCAACATTCGGAATGTAGCCGCTCACTTAATTTTGTTTTTCACTCAAGATTTGATACAGATTCTTTGTTTCTTATTTTGGAATAGGCAAAAATTGAAGAGAAGTCAAAACAGGTCCTAGCAAAAAAGCTGTCAACAATTAAGTAATATTCAAAATGGCCGAGCTTGTCAACATGACTAGCAACATAACGCCGCAAAACAATCAACATCGAATATACGTAGTGGGCGAAAATTCAAAATTCGCCATACTTTTTGAACAGACCTCGTACAGTAATACTTAACCAGCAAAAAAGCTACACCGCCGTAGGTACATGCATGGCCTGAAGTGTATTTCCGGTAACCAAGGGAAGTAAAGCCGTTGTTCCATGTTGCTGTCTGGCGGCACATGAAAGAACCCCAGGCTTAATAATGACGTTTCTGAAGAAGTTTATATACTGACATCCTTTAACCGCGCAGGTAATATGGGACATGACTGAAATGATGTTCAAATGAATACAGGGTACATATAGCTTAGAGTTATTACTTCTATTTTAGCACAGTTAAGTAATATAAATGTTATGAACAAAATTAACTCATGTAACACAATGTAAGATACATTTATAAAAAAATTACACGCATTTATTCCTTTTCGACGTACGTCCTGTTTTAAATATTCTTTGTCAAAGAACAAGTTCAGAAAGTCATTCGAAACCACATTATACAACAAATGCTTAGCTTTCATATTTAAAATTGCAGTTAAGCCTTATTAAATGTAAATTAAAACCAACCGACATTTCCTCGCAATAAAAATTCCGCAATCTTATGACAAATCGGATCAAATTTTGGTGTGCCTTTCGTTTGTGAAATATAAAACGTGAGATTAAGGTAATCCTAGTGGAGAGCTAACTGAAGGTTAGTGACGTAAAAGGTCATAAGAGTACTCTGAGGCTGGCACTGTCGAAATTATTACAAAAACCCTTCTGAAATAGATTTTTGTAGAAATAGTCTTATTACATATTTCGTTAGATAAAATGCAAGTAGACTTTACATGATAGTCAAGTGTTTTTAACGGCTGGTCGCTGTCACATTACGTTCTCACTGTATGACCAGCAGATAAGAAACGTATAACGGCTTCCTATTTGAGAATGACCAAGCACGATAGTTCAGGTGATTTGGTCTGTTCCCAGGTTCGATTCCCGTGGCCGACCTACCTGCCTCATGGAATTTTACGGGTGTTTCCAGATCGCTAGACGAATGCTGGGCAAGTTAATTAAATTCCCCGAATTTCCTGTCCCTTCATTTCACATCATCTCTCATCTGGCGGTCTGTTTCAGGTTGTACAAGCCACAATCCCGAGAATTTTCCGAGCTCTGCCATGTCGGTCTGCGGTCCCCGAGCCGGCAGAGTGGGTTGTGGCAGGACAGATTCCGGTTGTACAAGCCACAATCCCGAGAATTTTCCGAGCTCTGCCATGTCAGTCTGCGGTCCCCGAGCCGGCAGAGTGGGTTGTGGCGGGAGAGATTCCGGTTGTACAAGCCACAATCCCGAGAATTTTCCGAGCTCTGCCATGTCGGTCTGCGGTCCCCGAGCCGGCAGAGTGGGTTGTGGCAGGACAGATTCCGGTTGTACAAGCCACAATCCCGAGAATTTTCCGAGCTCTGCCATGTCGGTCTGCGGTCCCCGAGCCGGCAGAGTGGGTTGTGGCGGGAGAGATTCCAGTTGTACAAGCCACAATCCCGAGAATTTTCCGAGCTCTGCCATGTCGGTCTGCGGTCCCCGAGCCGGCAGAGTGGGTTGTGGCGGGAGAGATTCCGGTTGTACAAGCCACAATCCCGAGAATTTTCCGAGCTCTGCCATGTCGGTCTGCGGTCCCCGAGCCGGCAGAGTGGGTTGTGGCGGGACAGATTCCGGTTGTACAAGCCACAATCCCGAGAATTTTCCGAGCTCTGCCATGTCAGTCTGCGGTCCCCGAGCCGGCAGGGTGGGTTGTGGTGGGAGAGATTCCAGTTGTACAAGCCACAATCCCGAGAATTTTCCGAGCTCTGCCATGTCAGTCTGCGGTCCCCGAGCCGGCAGAGTGGGTTGTGGCGGGAGAGATTCCGGTTGTACAAGCCACAATCCCGAGAATTTTCCGAGCTCTGCCATGTCAGTCTGCGGTCCCCGAGCCGGCAGAGTGGGTTGTGGCGGGAGAGATTCCGGTTGTACAAGCCACAATCCCGAGAATTTTCCGAGCTCTGCCATGTCGGTCTGCGGTCCCCGAGCCGGCAGAGTGGGTTGTGGCGGGAGAGATTCCGGTTGTACAAGCCACAATCCCGAGAATTTTCCGAGCTCTGCCATGTCGGTCTGCGGTCCCCGAGCCGGCAGAGTGGGTTGTGGTGGGACAGATTCCGGTTGTACAAGCCACAATCCCGAGAATTTTCCGAGCTCTGCCATGTCAGTCTGCGGTCCCCGAGCCGGCAGAGTGGGTTGTGGTGGGACAGATTCCGGTTGTACAAGCCGCAATCCCGAGAAGTTTCCGAGCTCTGCCATGTCGGTCTGCGGTCCCCGAGCCGGCAGAGTGGGTTGTGGTGGGAGAGATTCCAGTTGTACAAGCCGCAATCCCGAGAAGTTTCCGAGCTCTGCCATGTCGGTCTGCGGTCCCCGAGCCGGCAGAGTGGGTTGTGGCGGGAGAGATTCCGGTTGTACAAGCCGCAATCCCGAGAATTTTCCGAGCTCTGCCATGTCAGTCTGCGGTCCCCGAGCCGGCAGAGTGGGTTGTGGTGGGACAGATTCCGGTTGTACAAGCCGCAATCCCGAGAATTTTCCGAGCTCTGCCATGTCGGTCTGCGGTCCCCGAGCCGGCAGAGTGGGTTGTGGTGGGAGAGATTCCAGTTGTACAAGCCGCAATCCCGAGAATTTTCCGAGCTCTGCCATGTCGGTCTGCGGTCCCCGAGCCGGCAGAGTGGGTTGTGGCGGGAGAGATTCCGGTTGTACAAGCCACAATCCCGAGAATTTTCCGAGCTCTGCCATGTCAGTCTGCGGTCCCCGAGCCGGCAGAGTGGGTTGTGGTGGGACAGATTCCGGTTGTACAAGCCGCAATCCCGAGAAGTTTCCGAGCTCTGCCATGTCGGTCTGCGGTCCCCGAGCCGGCAGAGTGGGTTGTGGTGGGAGAGATTCCAGTTGTACAAGCCGCAATCCCGAGAAGTTTCCGAGGTCTGCCATGTCGGTCTGCGGTCCCCGAGCCGGCAGAGTGGGTTGTGGCGGGAGAGATTCCGGTTGTACAAGCCGCAATCCCGAGAAGTTTCCGAGCTCTGCCATGTCAGTCTGCGGTCCCCGAGCCGGCAGAGTGGGTTGTGGCGGGAGAGATTCCGGTTGTACAAGCCACAATCCCGAGAATTTTCCGAGCTCTGCCATGTCGGTCTGCGGTCCCCGAGCCGGCAGAGTGGGTTGTGGCGGGAGAGATTCCAGTTGTACAAGCCACAATCCCGAGAATTTTCCGAGCTCTGCCATGTCAGTCTGCGGTCCCCGAGCCGGCAGAGTGGGTTGTGGTGGGACAGATTCCAGTTGTACAAGCCGCAATCCCGAGAATTTTCCGAGCTCTGCCATGTCAGTCTGCGGTCCCCGAGCCGGCAGAGTGGGTTGTGGTGGGACAGATTCCAGTTGTACAAGCCGCAATCCCGAGAATTTTCCGAGCTCTGCCATGTCGGTCTGCGGTCCCCGAGCCGGCAGAGTGGGTTGTGGCGGGAGAGATTCCAGTTGTACAAGCCACAATCCCGAGAATTTTCCGAGCTCTGCCATGTCAGTCTGCGGTCCCCGAGCCGGCAGAGTGGGTTGTGGTGGGAGAGATTCCAGTTGTACAAGCCACAATCCCGAGAATTTTCCGAGCTCTGCCATGTCAGTATGCGGCCCCCGAGCCGGCAGAGTGGGTTGTGGCGGGAGAGATTCCGGTTGTACAAGCCGCAATCCCGAGAATTTTCCGAGCTCTGCCATGTCGGTCTGCGGTCCCCGAGCCGGCAGAGTGGGTTGTGGCGGGAGAGATTCCGGTTGTACAAGCCACAATCCCGAGAATTTTCCGAGCTCTGCCATGTCAGTCTGCGGTCCCCGAGCCGGCTGAGTGGGTTGTGGCGGGAGAGATTCCGGTTGTACAAGCCGCAATCCCGAGAATTTTCCGAGCTCTGCCATGTCAGTCTGCGGTCCCCGAGCCGGCAGAGTGGGTTATGGCGGGACAGATTCCGGTTGTACAAGCCGCAATCCCGAGAATTTTCCGAGCTCTGCCATGTCGGTCTGCGGTCCCCGAGCCGGCTGAGTGGGTTGTGGCGGGAGAGATTCCGGTTGTACAAGCCGCAATCCCGAGAATTTTCCGAGCTCTGCCATGTCGATCTGCGGTCCCCGAGCCGGCAGAGTGGGTTGTGGTGGGAGAGATTCCGGTTGTACAAGCCGCAATCCCGAGAATTTTCCGAGCTCTGCCATGTCAGTCTGCGGTCCCCGAGCCGGCTGAGTGGGTTGTGGCGGGAGAGATTCCGGTTGTACAAGCCGCAATCCCGAGAATTTTCCGACTCTGCCATGTCCGTCTGCGGTCCCCGAGCCGGCTGAGTGGGTTGTGGCGGGAGAGATTCCGGTTGTACAAGCCGCAATCCCGAGAATTTTCCGAGCTCTGCCATGTCGGTCTGCGGTCCCCGAGCCGGCAGAGTGGGTTGTGGTGGGAGAGATTCCGGTTGTACAAGCCGCAATCCCGAGAATTTTCCGAGCTCTGCCATGTCGGTCTGCGGTCCCCGAGCCGGCTGAGTGGGTTGTGGCGGGAGAGATTCCGGTTGTACAAGCCGCAATCCCGAGAATTTTCCGACTCTGCCATGTCCGTCTGCGGTCCCCGAGCCGGCTGAGTGGGTTGTGGTGGGAAGGATTCGGTTGTGCAAGAGTGCCGGTGAGTTTCGAGGTACTGCATGCCCACCTCGGTAGCGCGATGGTAGCGTGTCTGCCTTATGTTCAAGAGGTCCCGAGTTCGAATCTCGGTTAGGGTGGTTACCTGGGTAAGGTTTTTCCGGGGTTTTCCCTTATCCTCAAAGCCGAATGTCGGGTAACTCTAAGCTTTATAGACCCTGGGCTCATTTGAGCATCTTTTCATCCATTCTATTCATCGCCCGATATGACTTAACGTTGGAGGACATAAATTACAAAACAAACAAACAAGGTGCTTCATGGTAAGGACGGTGCCGTCTGCATAGTCCTCACCTCTTGGGTCCGTCCCCTCTGTCTTCTTTCGCCTCATCCTTTCTCCCGGGGATGTCCTACTTGACATATAGGGAGGAGATAGAATGCGGCCGACTCCAGGAGTTACGACAGTGCAGAGCGCAGCTCGCTACTGTTAACCAGTAGACCAGAACAACCAGTATCCACCCGTAGAGGGTATCCGTCCCCTTCAGCTGCCGTGGTGCGGGCGCTGCGGACCCCTAGTCCTCGTGGTACCTCTGACGTTACCAGAGGAATCTTGGGCCGAACATTTAAGCTCCTCACTGTTGGAAGTTGTTCGGATAGGGTTGGACTGGAGAGGGTAGTGGTTCCCGACATCCGTGGGAGAACGGGCACGTCTGTTTCAGACGGGGTTGAGGGAAGCCTCAAATTGCCGGGTGCTAGTCGGTGTGCCTGATCACCGGACGCCCGGACCGGACCCCGGCAGTCTTCCCTGCGGGGTTTACCTGCGTAAGTGGCGTATCCAATTCCACCTTGTAGTGGGGGGGGGTACTTGTTAGTCTGTAGGTCTTGCCGTACTGGAAACACCCCTGGGGTAACGTCGGCGCCTCTTTAGGGAACAACTGGTATTCTACCGGGAGAGTGGACGGTTTGCGTCCAAGTAGATTCTCTCGTCCTTATCCCACCCTACTACTGAGGTCAAAACAGGAGCATCAGACCGGGTTCGGAGACCGTCAGGAGCTTATCATCCTGTCATACAACGCCGAGACTCCTGCCGACACTTCTACCCTCAAAGAGACCACCAAATGATAATGATGATGAAATCGAGGAATAGAAAATTCGAGGATGTAATTAACCTTTTTTTCGTTGTTATTCACGTCCTTTAACCTTTTAAAGTCATATCGGACGATGAATGGAATGGGTGAACTGATGCTCAAATGGAACCAGGGTTCATGGAGCTTAGAGTTACCCGACATTCGTCTTTTTAAGATAAGGGAAAACCCCGGAAAAACCTTATCCAGGTAACTCGCTCTGACCGAGATTCGAACTCGGGACGTCTTGAACGTGAGGCAGGCATGCTACCGAGGCGGGCTGTAATTAACCTATCGAGCATTCATCTAACGAATCGGCATATCCCGCGAAAAACCCATGACTTATGCAGGCCAGCCACGGGAATCGAACCTGGACCTCCAGAATGTTGGCCACAGGTGAAACCGCTTGAGCCATCCCACTCAGTGGGAAAACGAGGTTTATTGTACATTTAGACTGGACTAAATGGTGATGCTGCTTTAATTATACGTTTGAGTTGACGAATTTTGTTTGAACTTTTAACCAATTACAGATCAATTCCACGTGAACTTATCGATCGCAAAATGGCGCTGATGCGACTTTTCTCGGGGATCTACAGTTTCCCCGCCATGTCATTCTACCGGTGCTCCATCTTCATCTCATGTATTATCAGTGTCCCCGCCTGCGGTGTCGCATGTAGTAAAGGCGAGCGTCTCACATGAACTTAGTGTCAAGTGCTACTCTTGTGGATATGGTAATGGGGTAAGATAAACAAAACTGCTTTGATTTGTATGGATTAAGTATTCCGTACCTGTTTTGGATGTAGTTGCTAAATTCCTAAAGCACGCCTATAGTAAAGAGTTAGTGCGTTCATTTTAAGATGCAGGTCAGGACCCTGCAAGAGGACACCTGTTCCAAATTGTTATGAAGTCAATAGGTGTCTTTTCTCGAGGTCCGCCAAGCTAATGTTTATGCAAGGATACATACCTTGAAGCAATAGTTTGGCAACGGCTGAGTCAGCTTTCAGGATCCTCCAACATCCCGAGGTTCGATCCCCGACAATTGACCACACTCTCTCCTTCATTTCTTATAGTTTTCCCGGGTATGCTCCTTGACACCTGTCCATTTTCTTCATTGTTATCTACCGAGAGAACCAAAACATTCTGTAAAGGTCTCCGCCCAATGCAGTGGTGGTTCTTCCTTGATTTGTTTGAATCGCCGAGCCACCTACTTGTTTTTCAATAACTTACATGGTTATATTTTATCTTCTAGCATTTAATTTTCTTTTATAAAAGTTCTCCAAGTTATATTTTGTAATGGAGCCGCTCTCTTGGCGCCCGCGTGTCGATAATGCAGCTAGCTTACTTCCCGACTAGTGATTCGTTGTTAAAAGGCCAAGGTGATCGTAACACTTGCGGCGAGAGAGGAGAGGTTGGAGAGACAGAAGCATTGCTGGTTACCATGGCTACGGATTCGATTCATAGAAGCCATATATTCCGCATCAACCCGTGTAACCAACACAATACAGGACTTTCTTCACTTTTCCGTTTATGTGAAAAGAACGTTGTTGGTAGAAGTGATAACCTGCTTGAAGTGAGCCCCGCGTGTCATGTGCTACTGTTTATTATTATTTTGCATTCTGTGTAAAAACGTAATTTTTTATGTGATCAGTGATTGTTGTTTGATATGTGAAGTGTTTCAATTATCGCATTAAGGAACGACTTGGTTGTTCTATTCTCCAAACACACTTTTCTTTATGTAAAAATAATGACAAACGCGACGTGGTAAATGTCGGTAGACCAACACCATGCTATGTTTAGGAGAACTTTGCGGCGGAGCATCTACAAAATACACAAGGACATTTAAGACTCCATGGTATGAGCAACATAATTATGTCGGATTGAAGGAGCTGAGAAGAAACATTAAAAAAATGCCGACGCTCTTCGGAAAAGCTCACGTCTATAATGTCGTTTGATGGGTGGCCTACCTTCCAAAAAATAAGGCGCGGTTGACTCACCTGGTATAATTATTGAGTAGTTACTATAGTGATGGAATAAACTTCTGGAAGACGCTACTAGACATTTTAGTGAGGAGCACGTCTTTCTGAGAACATTGCGGAAAGTTGTCGTTTTCAATTTATTTGTGTTTGTGAAATAAATAATCATCTTTATAATGGTATAGGAGTTATGATTTCGAGAAGCAAAAATATGGATCCAAGTCCACATCCAGGAGTTAATTATTATCGAATTGTATACCAGGTTGGTCTGAGAAGTTTCCGACCTCAACAGGAAGATGGCAGCACTCGTAAATTAAAGCTAGTGAACTTCGTTGTTCATCTATTCACAGTTACTCACCAAAGTTTGAGCCATTTTGGACGCTCAGTTGTTATGTAACAGCCGTTTGAGTGAGTTGATGTGAGTGTTTTTATGAAAACGGACAAAATCGAGTATTGAGCTGTCATTAAATATTTGTTTTTGAAAGGCAATACGCCTACGCAAATCAAACAGGAGTTAGATTCTGTGTATGGGGACTCTGTACCATCATTTACCACAGTGAAATTTTGGGTAGCTGAAGGTAAATGTGGCCGTAATAGCTTGGGAGACGATGAACGTTCGGCACGTCCAAAAACTGCAACTACCGTCGAAAACATCGCCCAAGTTCCCCAAATGGTGCTGGATGACCGCCGAACTAAAGTGAGAGAGATAGCAGAGTCTATGAACATATCAAAAGAACGTGTTTGTCACATATTAAATCAACATTTAGATATGAGAAAGCTGTCCTTGTGTTAGGTGCCGCATTAGACAAAAAACGTGTTCGGATGAACATTTCCAACGCTCTGTTGGCGCCGTTTAGGAGCAACAAATCCGAGTTTTGGCGCCATTAATTACTGTAGATGATTCCTGGATACACCATTATACGCCCGAAACAAAAATACAGTCCAAACAGTAGTCTACAAAGGGCAACTGGCTCCAAACAAAGAAAAAAAGTGGTTTTTTTTTCGGCTGAGGAAGCGATGACTTTTTGGGATAGTCATGGAGTTATTTTAATCGATTATCTTCATTACAGGAGCATACTACGCACCATTACTTGACAAGCTGAAGACAGAACTTGCCGAAAAACGTCCACATTTACAGAAAAAGAAAATTCTATTTGACCAAGGCAACGCACCGTCTCCTACATTAGCGGTTGCAAAGGCTAAAATCCGCGAATTACGGTTTGAACTGCTTGACTCACCAGATCTACCCCCAGGCGATTTATTTTTGTCTCTTCATCTGAAAATTGCGCACACAGGACAGATTTTCGTCAAATGAAGAGGCAATCACCTTCGTAAACAATTATTTTACAGAGAAAAACGCCGAGTACTATTTGGACGGGTTACAGAGATGAGAACATCGCTGGGAGAAGTGTGTAGAGTTACAAGGAGACTATGTTGAAAAACGCCGAGTACTATTTGGACGCGTTACAGAGATGAGAGCATCGCTGAGAGAAGTGTGTAGAGTTACAAGGAGACTATGTTGAAAAACGCCGAGTACTACTTGGACGTGTTACAAAGATGGGAGCATCGCTGGGAGAAGTGTGTAGAGTTACAAGGAGACTATGTTGAAAAACGCCGAGTACTATTTGGACGTGTTACAAAGATGGGACCATCGCTGGGAGAAGTGTGTCGAGTTACAAGGAGACTATGTTGAAAAACGCCGAGTACTATTTGGATGGGTTGCAGAGATGGGAGCATCGCTGGGAGAAGTGTGTAGAGTTACAAGGAGACTATGTTGAAAAACGTCGAGTACTATTTGGACGGGTTATAGAGATGGGAACATCGCTGGGAGAAGTGTGTAGAGTTACAAGGAGACTATGTTGAAAAACGCCGAATACTATTTGGATGGGTTGCAGAGATGAGAGCATCGCTGGGAGAAGTGTGTAGAGTTACAAGGAGACTATGTAGAAAAACGCCGAGTACTATTTGGACGGGTTACAGAGATGGGAACATCGCTGGGAGAAGTGTGTAGAGTTACAAGGAGACTATGTTGAAAAACGCCGAGTACTATTTGGACGGGTTACAGAGATGGGAACATCGCTGGGAGAAGTGTGTAGAGTTACAAGGAGACTATGTTGAAAAACGCCGAGTACTATTTGGACGGGTTACAGAGATGGGAACATCGCTGGGAGAAGTGTGTAGAGTTACAAGGAGACTATGTTGAAAAACGCCGAGTACTATTTGGACGGGTTGCAGAGATGGGAACATCGCTGGGAGAAGTGTGTAGAGTTACAAGGAGACTATGTAGAAAAATGCCGAGTACTATTTGGACGGGTTGCAGAGATGGGAGCATCGCTGGGAGAAGTGTGTAGAGTTACAAGGAGACTATGTAGAAAAACGTCGAGTACTATTTGGACGGGTTGCAGAGATGGGAGCATCGCTGGGAGAAGTGTGTAGAGTTACAAGGAGACTATGTTGAAAAACGCCGAGTACTATTTGGACGGATTACAGAGATGGGAGCATCGCTGGGAGAAGTGTGTAGAGTTACAAGGAGACTATGTTGAAAAACGCCGAGTACTATTTGGACGGATTACAGAGATGGGAGCATCGCTGGGAGAAGTGTGTAGAGTTACAAGGAGACTATGTTGAAAAACGCCGAGTACTATTTGGACGGATTACAGAGATGGGAGCATCGCTGGGAGAAGTGTGTAGAGTTACAAGGAGACTATGTTGAAAAACGCCGAGTACTATTTGGACGGGTTACAGAGATGGGAGCATCGCTGGGAGAAGTGTGTAGAGTTACAAGGAGACTATGTAGAAAAACGCCGAGTACTATTTGGACGGGTTGCAGAGATGGGAGCATCGCTGGGAGAAGTGTGTAGAGTTACAAGGAGACTATGTAGAAAAACGTCGAGTACTATTTGGACGTGTTACAAAGATGGGAGCATCGCTGAGAGAATTGTGTAGAGTTACAAGGAGACTATGTTGAAAAACGCCGAGTACTATTTGGATGGGTTACAGAGATGGGAACATCGCTGGGAGAAGTGTGTAGAGTTACAAGGAGACTATGTTGAAAAACGCCGAGTACTATTTGGACAGGTTGCAGAGATGGGAACATCGCTGGGAGAAGTGTGTAGAGTTACAAGGAGACTATGTTGAAAAACGCCGAGTACTATTTGGACGGGTTACAGAGATGAGAGCATCGCTGGGAGAAGTGTGTAGAGTTACAAGGAGACTATGTTGAAAAACGCCGAATACTATTTGGATGGGTTACAGAGATGGGAGCATCGCTGGGAGAAGTGTGTAGAGTTACAAGGAGACTATGTTGAAAAACGCCGAGTACTATTTGGACAGGTTGCAGAGATGGGAGCATCGCTGAGAGAAGTGTGTAGAGTTACAAGGAGACTATGTTGAAAAACGCCGAGTACTATTTGGACGGGTTACAGAGATGAGAGCATCGCTGGGAGAAGTGTGTAGAGTTACAAGGGGACTATGTTGAAAAACGCCGAGTACTATTTGGACGGGTTACAGAGATGGGAACATCGCTGGGAGAAGTGTGTAGAGTTACAAGGAGACTATGTTGAAAAACGCCGAGTACTATTTGGACGGGTTACAGAGATGAGAGCATCGCTGGGAGGAGTGTGTAGAGTTACAAGGGGACTATGTTGAAAAACGCCGAGTACTATTTGGACGTGTTACAGAGATGAGAACATCGCTGGGAGAAGTGTGTAGAGTTACAAGGAGACGATGTTGAAAAACGCCGAGTACTATTTGGACGTGTTACAGAGATGAGAACATCGCTGGGAGAAGTGTGTAGAGTTACAAGGGGACTATGTTGAAAAACGCCGAGTACTATTTGGACGTGTTACAGAGATGAGAGCATCGCTGGGAGAAGTGTGTAGAGTTACAAGGAGACTATGTTGAAAAAAAAAAATAAAAAAAAAAGGTATCTGAAAAATGTCTTGTATGTTTATTAGGTCGGAAACTTATTAGACCACCCTCGTCTAATATAAATTATTATAAATTGGCGTCCCAAAATGGCAAATTGTGAAACGTAAAATTAAATTTACTACAATATACACCAGAGATCCCTATAGCTTATGAAAATAGACATAAAGAGACGCAATAACACACTTTGTAACAATAAGTTTAATTCCTGTACTTCGCCATATGGCTGGATATCTAATACCGGACATCCTCCATCTCTTAAGTACAGAACACTTGTATGCAATTTAAAAACAGTACAATATCGCCACGGAGCACGTCGTGTTAATCTGCCCAAGTAAAACACAAGGTAATCATTTTGTTACTAAATAATGAAAACGCATAGAGTTATTATGTTACTTGATTTCTTGCTCACGTGTGAATAAGCGACCTTTTCCCAGCAGGATCGTTCTTGACAAAGATAACATCGACCTTCTTTCGTATCTTATTGCAACACCTAACGCTTCGCATTTGTTTTGACCAGCCATCAAACTTAGTGCGATGTCTCTGTGGTCCGAGGTTTACCTGACACATGGGTACTTCCTCTGTGTTAAATCTTTCGTCATACTGAGTTAATATAGCGATACAAATGTTCTAAGTCAGTGATAGTTTCAAAGACAAAAAAAAAAAAAAAAAGGTAGATTGTTGTTTGTTTTTTCTTGTTTCATTAATAACTGGATACCAGTAATATTATATATATATATATATATATATATATATATATAAATTTACGTCCTTTAACTTTTTAAGTCATATCGGACGATGAATGAAATGGGTGAAATGATGCTCAAATGTTCCCAGAGTCTATGGAGCTTAGAGTTACCCGACATTCGTATTTTTAGTATAAGGGAAGCTCCCGGAAAAAGCCCTATCCAGGTAATTCACTCTGACCGAGAATCGAACTCGGGAGCTCTTGAACGTGAGGCAGACACGCTACCATCTACGCTACCGAGGCGGGCATTTTGTTCATTGTTAATTTTATTTTAGTTTTTATTTAAAGTTATATGTATTAAAACTGGGAAAGGGGTGAATATAAAAAGAAAGAAAGTTTATATATGTTTTGTGTTATAAAACTGTTATTTATTGTAGTGTATTAGTATTTTGTTTTGGTGTTAGTTTTTGTTTATTTTTAGTAGGAGTAGTTTTAATAGCTGTGCAATTTTTTGTATAAATTATATAAAAGTTAATAAATATAAAAAAATTGGAATATTTATACCCTGGCTTGAGAAATTATGTGCCAGGGTATGGTATTGCAGATTTTTATTTATTTATTTATTTTTATTTTTAGTTTCAAAGACAGCTACCACGGATTTAGTTTTGATACCCTACACTGTTGCAGTGAAACATATGACGGTTGCGGTAAGTCAGACGTAAACAGAGAACTGAACACGTGTTTGTCGCAGTGTTTATGTGCGTCACCACTTGAAGCCCCGAGGGAATATTTGTTCGCAATGTAAACAACAAATGAAAGAAGGAAAGCAAAAGCACAATGTGACAGATTCAGTCCTTGTAGGTTGAGGCTAACTCTAGCAGTAAAACAAAAGATAAACTTACCGTTGTTGTCAGTGATGGCGTAGCTTGTTTCATTGCTTTCTGACGAACAGTTGGTGAACGGGGTACTGCTGGACTCGCTCCTGAGGGTGGTGGCACCCCTGAGGAGCAACACGACGCCAACCGCACACCAGGAGACGATCTGCAGGATCACTACGAGACGGCCTGATCTGCTGTTGTCGCACATCCTCTCACTTATTGTGATGAATACCGCATTTTAGACAAAACCACTGTGCAATAGCGGCTTATTTACTGACAAACTCATTTTGTACATACTACACAGTCCAGCTTCAAATCACAACCGCAACAAAATGAGAACTTTTCACATCACTGACTGAACCTTTAATTTAATTCACTTGTAAATGAATATGCACTTTGATATTTGTATTATTTACATTTTGTTGTTTGTTGAGTGCAACTGTTAACTACAACGCTACTAGATATGTTTACATGCTCGCCGTACCACGAGCTAGCAGGTCTGGACAGACACTGACACAATCTTGTTGATAATGTCCACCTCTCACCAATTTGCTACCGCACGCGCTGCAACCTACCGGCGCGGGTGCGAAAGTTCAACAGGAAACACGCGTTGTCCTTCAGCAGGATGCAAAAGCGATATAAACATGTAATGCTCCATTCGCAAACACAATGCGAACAATAAAGTTTTTTGCCAAGCTAATAAATAAGGCATTCACAATAGTTTTCGTAAACATCAACATTATCGCCAAACCTTACAAACTGCAAGCTTTTATATTCGCTTTTGGCAATTAAAAGAGAGCAAGGAAAAAAAAAAAAAAAAAAAAAAAAAACACTATCCACTGCAAAGGAACAGAAAATATCTATGGGGTCATTTGACGAAAATTTTATTGTTGTATTTCAAAATGATAGTTGTTATAACAAAAAGCATAAATCCTACAAATATAATATACTAAAGGAAAATATTTGGAAGCAAACTGCGAATTAAGTGAAATGTGAAGGTAGACACGAGTAGTTTATATTATTTACTACGGTATCTGTCGATTTTGTGAGGTTAGGTAGGTTATAGCTTGGGAGTGGATTTGTAGGCTCTAAAAATCTGTGAAATAGGCAGGCAAAAAGGGACTAAAATGGACAAAATAGCCATTTAAATAGGCATTAAAATTTGCTAAGTAAACTATTACAAATACACAATTTTAGTAAAATGGCTCCTAAAATGCACTATACAATCAAATTCGCTAAACACATACTATTTTGCGGTTCCCTAGACGAAATAGTTCTACATTTATTCCAAATTTCATAAAGGACTCCACAGCAAGTTAAAACAACAGATATTGTCGTATAATTAAAATACATATAAATCCACTTCACTAAGCAAGAAGCATAATGTGCAGAAAGGTGTGGAGTAACTATGTCAAAAAACAAAAACATGGTTTTTGATGACGGGGGTGGGCTTAAGGGTAAAAACTGAAATATCTGAAGCTTTTGTTAGATTTGGTTCAAATTTATACCATTTATTTTTGTGATCGATCAAGAATGGAATAATACAAGTTTCAGCTTTGTAGTTACATCAGTTTCTGAGGAATTAACAGTTACAGGCGATTTTCAAAATGTCCCACATATTGTAATTTTAAAAATTAATGCTTGGGGTATAAGTTTCTACACCGATTTTAACCTATTAATGACCTGTACCCATGTGAAATGTTTGAGTTCGCCATGTCAATGAAGGGAAAAAATAAGCATACCTATTTAATAGTTTTTATTTTCCTAAGCGTTTTCAGTAAGAAGTAAGCATTATAATCCTTTTCTATACAAATAACAAAAGCACAACAAATGTAAATGGGTACACTTAATATGCAGTTGTCCTTACAGGCATGTTTAGAATTTCATACAGATTAATAGAAAACTGTATCCTGTGGAACATTTTGAAGTAAGGAAAATGTAGAAAATATGGAATCTGAGAAATCTGAGGTTAAATTACGTAATAGCAGCTACGATACAGGTGTAGGGTTATTTAAATGGCCATGTGACGTATTCTGTAGTGCCACTAAAAAAAGAACTTTATATTACTGAAGTATGTCTATATTAATTTTAAGATAAAAAACTAAATTTGGTATTGTTGTAAGTTTTGGGTCAATTTGCACAAATGTGTCTCCGTAATAAACCCCTTTTTGTGCAGCAGTAAGAAATTTCTCTTCTCCGAAAGCTTCACGTTGAAACCAACAAATGCAATAGCTGTTATCATAAATTACAAGCAGATGAAATTGGCTAAAAGGGCAGTTTTAGGCACAAACGTATGAAATAGGCATTTATGGACACTATCAAACTAAGACATTAGGCTAATAATTGTAGGAAACGTGCTGATAACTTAAAAGGCTACGTTTCTGAACAAAGGAATAAAATAGACAAATAGGACAAAATCCGTCCCCTAATCATAACATATTTTTTCTTTAAATGTGGATAAACCATAATATAATAATAATAATAATAATAATAATAATAATAATAATAATAATAATAATAATAATAATAATAATAATAATAATAATAATAATAATAATAATAATAATAATAATAATAATAATAATAATAATAATAATAATAATAATAATAATAATAATAATAATAATAATAATAATAATAATAATAATAATAATAATAATAATAATAATAATAATAATAATAATAATAATAATAATAATAATAATAATAATAATAATAATAATAATAATAATAATAATAATAATAATAATAATAATAATAATAATAATAATAATAATAATAATAATAATAATAATAATAATAATAATAATAATAATAATAATAATAATAATAATAATAATAATAATAATAATAATAATAATAATAATAATAATAATAATAATAATAATAATAATAATAATAATAATAATAATAATAATAATAATAATAATAATAATAATAATAATAATAATAATAATAATAATAATAATAATAATAATAATAATAATAATAATAATAATAATAATAATAATAATAATAATAATAATAATAATAATAATAATAATAATAATAATAATAATAATAATAATAATAATAATAATAATAATAATAATAATAATAATAATAATAATAATAATAATAATAATAATAATAATAATAATAATAATAATAATAATAATAATAATAATAATAATAATAATAATAATAATAATAATAATAATAATAATAATAATAATAATAATAATAATAATAATAATAATAATAATAATAATAATAATAATAATAATAATAATAATAATAATAATAATAATAATAATAATAATAATAATAATAATAATAATAATAATAATAATAATAATAATAATAATAATAATAATAATAATAATAATAATAATAATAATAATAATAATAATAATAATAATAATAATAATAATAATAATAATAATAATAATTATTATTATTATTATTATTATTATTATTATTATTATTATTATTATTATTATTATTATTATTATTATTATTATTATTATTATTATTATTATTATTATTATTATTATTATTATTATTATTATTATTATTATTATTATTATTATTATTATTATTATTATTATTATTATTATTATTATTATTATTATTATTATTATTATTATTATTATTATTATTATTATTATTATTATTATTATTATTATTATTATTATTATTATTATTATTATTATTATTATTATTATTATTATTATTATTAGCTTACTATTTGCCTCTATTGTCATTGTAGTTGGGAATGTACTGTTTTATATGAATATATTTAAGTGGCCAATTATTCGGAAGGTTTCGAAAACGAGTAGTTTCATGAAATGTTAGTAGTGCAGTACATCCTTAATTCAAAGACATCCCACTACTAGTGCTTTAACATGTTAAATAAAGTAACAATGAGGTTATTATTTTATTTTGATGTTGACGTTATAATGTTATTGTGGATGACAAAGCGAATTTCATGTTCAAGTCCTCGCGTTAATGTTTCTTTGTGAATGAGACTTGAATCATATTTTCTGGAGATAACTTTTTTCGACGTGTCTCTAATTATGAGTTTGAAGTTTGCAATCTTATACTTTTCTCAAATGAAGCCGTTGTACGTTAATTTTTGTCGTGGATTTGCAAAGAGCATGGAATATAAAGACATGACATAGTGACCAGCTACATAACATTTGACTATCGCTTAAAGTTTATGTTAACATGAACGTAGAGAGCGCATGGAACTTTTGTAACAAATGACTGTGTTCCAGTCAGCATTGGTATCGTCATCAACACGGATATTATTCTATTGTTAATTCCCGATAGGTAAGGAAAATACAATTTTAAAATTAGCGGACACGGTGTTTGTTTGGCTGTAATTCGTAGCAACAACAAAGAATAAAGCAATCAACTGTATTGAAGGAAGGGGCAATTTCGTGTTAACGTGGAGAACGTGTCGATGGCGTGTGACGGCAACTAACCGACACGCTTATGACACGAATCCATAGAATAATAACATAATGCTTTTTATACAGAAAACTTATGGCGATTTTAACTTCTGTGATCTTCTGTTGATAGACAAGACATTTTACTACGACATGGAGAATAATTAATCTTCAAAATTATACCTACCTGAGAATTAGACTGGCAATTATTGTAAATTAAACTCTTCCTAAATATTCTCATACCAATGGTGCACACAGGTCGGCAACCGTTGATCACTCATCTTACTTCAACAATATAATACTTTTGTTTACATTATAGTATTCAGTTGCAAGATGAAGACTTAAATATGCTTTACTAATAGTGTCAAGTATATTAAACTTATTGAAGTTATTCAAAGCTTTTCATTGATTTCCTAAGATTGTAGCGTATTATTCGCTGCTTCACTTATATGAGTTTAGAAGTCTATCACAAATTGCCAATTGTCACTTTTCCTTTAGAACTTACTGCACATATATGAGGAAGTAGTCTTAGGTAAGTAATATATTTTTATATTCCAAATGATACACCTAATAGCTTTCCTAATATTTCTTTTCTTCTATTGGCGGCAGTTGGCATTACAATGACAGGATATGTGGGGTTTTGTAGGGTGTCGAGTTTAGTTTGGGTAGATGAATAAAAGGAGGTAGCCGTAGCACCTCAACGGTTGCCGACTCGGGTGCAACGCCAGTGTGAGAATATTTAGGAAGAGTTAAATTTAGAATAATTGTCAGTCTAATTCTCAGGTCAAGCTGCGGGGAAGCTGGTAGAGCTTGAAGCGGCGTTCAGTTGTTTGGTAGTTCCCAAGAGACTAACCAGGGCACTCTGATGTTGTGGCAAACTCGCGTAGAATTTTTGTCCCGGCGTCTAATGACAGAGAGATGAGGCTTCATATAGATATCTCAGGGGAAAGCACCGGTATACAGAACAGATAGCCCTAAGACATTTATTCTCTACACGCTGAAGCTGTAGCAGTTTGGATCCTGCGGCCATGCCCTACATCTCGCACGCATAAAGCATTACAGGAAGTACAAAAGCCAGAAAAAACGCAACTTTAGGGGTGCCGGCATCCCTGACCGCATCATGGGGTATAACGAAGTCAAAGCCCCGCATGCCCGATGTGCTAAATCCTAGATGTAATCCCCGAAAGTTAGGCCCTTGTCCAGCTTTATCCCCAAATAGGTGAGGTAAGCTTCGATTATCACCAGCGATGAGCCATGGCTGCATCATTATGATCGTAAAGGAAAATAAGCAGTACAGTGTGGAAATCGCCAGGTTTTCAAACACCAAAAAAGGCAAAAGTTGTACCATCTACAGGGAAAGTGGGGGTGATCACGTTTTGTTGTTGTCTGTAATGGAATGATTTACCAGCATGCAGTTCACCCTCACACTACTTATACAGCAGGATACTACACGTCAGTATTGGCTACACTGAGGAAGCACACTGCAAACAAACGACCACAGCTTTCTCAAACTGGGTGGTGACTTCATCATGACAATGCACGGCCTCACGTCACATGCAGTTTCCCCTCACACTACTGTTACAACAGCATACTACACGTCAGTATTGACTACACTGAGGAAGCACATTACAAAGAAACGAGCAGAGCTTTCTTGGACTGGGTGACGACTTCATCATGACAATGCACGGCTGCACGTCACATGCAGTTTCCCCTCACACTACTGTTACAACAGCATACTACACATCAGTAATGACTACACTGAGGAAGCACATTGCAAAGAAACGACCAGGGCTTTCTCTGAATGGGTGACGACTTCATCATGACAATGCACGGCCTCAAGTCGCAAATCAAGTCATGTACTTTCTGGCTCGATTCAACATTACCTGTGTATCACATGCACCTTATAGCCCCAATCTTGCACCCCGTGACTTTTTGTTTTTTCCCATCACTAAAGGCAAAGTTTAGGGGTATTCGATTTGAGAACTGACGCGGTGCTCAAGAAAAGTGAGGCAATTCTCAAGGACTTGACAAAGAATGGTAAGTAGCACGTGTTCAAGGACTAGCAGAGACGATATAAAAAGTGCATCGAAGTAGGAGGGAACTACTTTGAAAAGGATATTGTTAGAATTGAATTGTAGCTATAAACATCTGTGATAAAAACCAGGCTCCGTCTTTGTTGATCATAAATAAGTAAAACTGTCACAACATTTTTATTAGTGCTGCGTGATTTAATGGATTAACCGAAACGATTAATCGATTAATTTTTATTTATATTAAAGATTAAACATTTTAATCGAATAGTCAAGTCGATTAAACGTAATCGATTACAATAAATATTAATCAAAACTCTTTTAGCCCAATTTCGTCCTCTTTGTTTTGATGTTCTGCTTCCAACCTAAACAGCCTTTCCAACACATCAAGCTCTCACTAGACACGTAATGTTCTTTCATCTTTGAGATAATATAACTCCTAATAGCTAAAAGAAATTATTAAAAATTATAGCTAAAAGAAGTATTACATATTAATGGATTGAGAGAAAAGGATACATTGTAATTACACGCATGATAACAACAAAGAAAGTGCATTTGA
The DNA here is from genome assembly GCA_030765055.1 of Mantis religiosa. Lineage (NCBI taxonomy): Eukaryota > Metazoa > Arthropoda > Insecta > Mantodea > Mantidae > Mantis > Mantis religiosa. Next base: position 215,873,834 of record CM060952.1, read on the forward strand.
TTTTTTAACTGGTAATTACATGCTAAGAGTTCTAAATTTCTGGAAAAATACTTCGCAGATAGTCGTGTCTCAAGAGAATCGTGTGGTGGCCTATTGATTTCGTTGTCTTTTAGCTTGCAGCTTGTGATGGAGATCCGCAGAATCCTATACAAAGACCAACAGTAATCCGCAAGCGTTACTTCATTTCAACGGCCGTGATATCTTTGTTCCATAACAGAAATGTCCTGATGTAATCTCTCCCCATGTTCATCACTAACAGCTCCACAACTAGGAGGGAAAAAGTCTAAGTGGAAGTGGAGAAAATGGATCTTAAGGGACATGTTGTATCCAAGGTTACGGTATTTTTGAAGGAGCATTGTCACCAAATACTTGTAGTTGTCATCTCTTTTGCTGCCTAAAAATCCATGAACAACGCCCTTGAAGTCTTCCCAAGCTTCCATTACATTCCCCTTCAAAATTTGGTAAAATGCACGATCCTTTACAAGTTCTCTTATTTGTGGTCCAACAAAAATGCCTTCCTTAACTTTTGTATCACTTAATTTCTAAAATTTCTCTCTGATTGTGTTTTGTTATTTGACAGGTGTGCCAACTCCCAAAAAGAACTCCCCCAACTCTTCAAAACAAGAGCTAATCTGGAAATTAATTATCCTTTCACACTGGCCGTGTGTAGTTTAAAGTATGGAAATATAGAGTTAGACTGAAAAATTCAGTAACATAGCCGGGATTTGAACCACGGATCTTCTGGTTGCCGTCCAGTCGCTCTAACCCTTGAGCTACTACCTAATAGTGGTTCGAACTATAAAGCCCGGGCCATAAAGTACTTACAGCATAGTAAGTCGTCATTAAGGTAGTTGTCTCATGTGTTTATGAGAACTCCTAGTGGTTTACTATAAAGCCCGGGCCTTAAAGTACTTACAGCATAGTAAGTCGTCATTAAGGTAGTTGTCTCATGTGTTTATGAGAACTCCTAGTGGTTTACTGTAAAGCCCGGGCCTTAAAGTACTTACAGCATAGCAAGTCGCCATTAAGGTAGTTGTCTCATGTGTTTATGAGAACTCCTAGTGGTTTACTGTAAAGCCCGGGCCTTAAAGTACTTACAGCAAAGTAAGTCGTCATTAAGGTAGTTGTCTCATGTGTTTATGAGAACTCCTAGTGGTTTACTATAAAGCCCGGGTTTTAAAGTACTTACAGCATAGTAAGTCGTCATTAAGGTAGTTGTCTCATGTGTTTATGGGAACTCCTAGTGGTTTACTGTAAAGCCCGGGCCTTAAAGTACTTACAGCATAGTAAGTCGTCATTAAGGTAGTTGTCTCATGTGTTTATGAGAACTCCTAGTGGTTTACTGTAAAGCCCGGGCCTTAAAGTACTTACAGCAAAGTAAGTCGTCATTAAGGTAGTTGTCTCATGTGTTTATGAGAACTCCTAGTGGTTTACTATAAAGCCCGGGTTTTAAAGTACTTACAGCATAGTAAGTCGTCATTAAGGTAGTTGTCTCACGGGTTTATGGGAACTCCTAGTGGTTTACTATAAAGCCCGGGCCTTAAAGTACTTACAGCATAGCAAGTCGCCATTAAGGTAGTTGTCTCATGTGTTTATGAGAACTCCTAGTGGTTTACTATAAAGCCCGGGTCTTAAAGTACTTACAGCGTAGTAAGTCGTCATTAAGGTAGTTGTCTCATGTGTTTATGAGAACTCCTAGTGGTTTACTATAAAGCCCGGGCCTTAAAGTACTTACAGCATAGTAAGTCGTCATTAAGGTAGTTGTCTCATGTGTTTATGGGAACTCCTAGTGGTTAACTATAAAGCCCGGGCCTTAAGGTACTTACAGTATAGTAAGTCGTCATTAAGGTAGTTGTCTCATGTGTTATGAGAACTCCTAGTGGTTTACTATAAAGCCCGGGCCTTAAAGTACTTACAGCATAGTAAGGCGTCATTAAGGTAGTTGTCTCGTGTGTTTATGGGAACTCCTAGTGGTTAACTATAAAGCCCGGGCCTTAAAGTACTTACAGCATAGTAAGTCGTCATTAAGGTAGTTGTCTCGTGTGTTTATGGGAACTCCTAGTGGTTAACTATAAAGCCCGGGTCTTAAAGTACTTGCAGCATAGTAAGTCGTCATTAAGGTAGTTGTCTCGTGTGTTTATGAGAACTCCTAGTGGTTAACTATAAAGCCCGGGTCTTAAAGTACTTGCAGCATAGTAAGTCGTCATTAAGGTAGTTGTCTCGTGTGTTTATGGGAACTCCTAGTGGTTAACTATAAAGCCCGGGCCTTAAAGTACTTGCAGCATAGTAAGTCGTCATTAAGGTAGTTGTCTCGTGTGTTTATGAGAACTCCTGGGTGGTTAACTATAAAGCCCGGGCCTTAAAGTACTTGCAGCATAGTAAGTCGTCATTAAGGTAGTTGTCTCGTGTGTTTATGGGAACTCCTAGTGGTTAACTAATAAGCCCGGGTCTTAAAGTACTTGCAGCATAGTAAGTCGTCATTAAGGTAGTGTTCTCGTGTGTTTATGAGAACTCCTAGTGGTTAACTATAAAGCCCGGGCCTTAAAGTACTTACAGCATAGTAAGTCGTCATTAAGGTAGTTGTCTCATGTGTTTATGGGAACTCCTAGTGGTTAACTATAAAGCCCGGGCCTTAAAGTACTTACAGCATAGTAAGTCGTCATTAAGGTAGTTGTCTCGTGTGTTTATGAGAACTCCTAGTGGTTAACTATAAAGCCCGGATCTTAAAGTACTTGCAGCATAGTAAGTCGTCATTAAGGTAGTTGTCTCATGTGTTTATGGGAACTCCTAGTGGTTAACTATAAAGCCCGGGCCTTAAAGTACTTACAGCATAGTAAGTCGTCATTAAGGTAGTTGTCTCATGTGTTTATGGGAACTCCTAGTGGTTAACTATAAAGCCCGGGCCTTAAAGTACTTACAGCATAGTAAGTCGTCATTAAGGTAGTTGTCTCGTGTGTTTATGAGAACTCCTAGTGGTTAACTATAAAGCCCGGGTCTTAAAGTACTTGCAGCATAGTAAGTCGTCATTAAGGTAGTTGTCTCATGTGTTTATGGGAACTCCTAGTGGTTAACTATAAAGCCCGGGTCTTAAAGTACTTACAGCATAGTAAGTCGTCATTAAGGTAGTTGTCTCATGTGTTTATGGGAACTCCTAGTGGTTAACTATAAAGCCCGGGCCTTAAAGTACTTACAGCATAGTAAGTCGTCATTAAGGTAGTTGTCTCGTGTGTTTATGAGAACTCCTAGTGGTTAACTATAAAGCCCGGGTCTTAAAGTACTTGCAGCATAGTAAGTCGTCATTAAGGTAGTTGTCTCATGTGTTTATGGGAACTCCTAGTGGTTAACTATAAAGCCCGGGTCTTAAAGTACTTACAGCATAGTAAGTCGTCATTAAGGTAGTTGTCTCATGTGTTTATGAGAACTCCTAGTGGTTTACTATAAAGCCCGGGTCTTAAAGTACTTAGAGCATAGTAAGTCGCCATTAAGGTAGTTGTCTCATGTGTTTATGAGAACTCCTAGTGGTTAACTATAAAGCCCAAGTCTTAAAGTACTTACAGCATAGTAAGTCGTCATTAAGGTAGTTGTCTCACGTGTTTATGAGAACTCCTAGTGGTTTACCGGAAAAAACACGGGTCAGTTGAAGAATTTAATGTCATGTTGGCATGTTAGCCATAGTAGCTCAATAGTTAGAGCGGCTGGACCACAATCAGAAGATCCGTGGTTCAAATCCCGGCTATGGCATTGATCTAGTCTCGTTATATCTTTCGAACAGATAATCTATCATTTTTATGGTGCGTTTTGAATTCAGCAGATGGAAATACATGTAAATTCACTGTTTTTAAGCCCGAAACGTTTTCATTGTTGCCCAGTGTTATTTATCGCTTGCTATATAAACTGAGCATTACAACCTTGAACAGAACACTTCGCTTACGCAGTTGATCTCTCTTCTCAGGGCTGGTGGTGGTGTAAGTTTGCTGTAAACTGCAGTCAGCCAGTAACCTTTCTGAGTTCGTGACAGCCAGTGAAGTTTAGTGTTAAAAAGTTAAAATAAGGAAAAACGTTTTGTGCTGAGTGGAATTAATATTATAGCATACGAAAATTTGTGAGGGAAACTCGGTGTACAATTTGGCTTTTTGCTGAATAAATCTGGTTAAGTGTCTGACAGAAGAAAAAAAAGTATTTTGTAAAGTGACTAGGTGAGTCTTCAAGTAAACTATTATTTGCATGTCAGTCTCACAAATCTTAGTATATATTGATATAATACGTTACTAAATAATTACATACAAAAATATTATAGATCTAATTCAATACATATATAAAGCATGTCCACTTGATGCAAACACAAATTTTGAATCTAGATATTTAAACGTTTCAGAAATAATTAAATATACAGAGTATTAAAGTACTTTACATAATACTTACACCTAATTTTCGAATAGATAATATCTCGATTAACCGATTTAAACTTTTGATCTATCTACAGCAGTAATTTTCTTAAACATCTATAACAGCTTATTTACAGCATGTATAGTAGTTTGACTTTCCTACCTTTGCACAAGTTTCTTTCTCATAGGTACAACAAATATATAAATACAATTCACATATATGCATTGTTCATAGATTCTGGATCATAAATATACACAAACTCAGTCCATTATAATAAATACTGCATTCCTTAAAATTACACAGTTTTGTGCTTGAATATTCATCTAGAAAAGTATTAAACAGTTTTCTTAAGCATTATTTACCTAAAAAATAAAGAAATGAACAGAAAGTGAAACAGTATAGTCTTTATGCAGTAAATTTTAACATCAGCAGTATTTCAGTTTTATCTAGACTAAAACACTTATTTTGGAACTTATATAGACAAAAGAAATTAAATGTCCACATTAGAACATGTTACATGAGGACTTAACAGCTGATTTTGTTAAACTTACTGAATTTTGTTTAGATCAAAATCTTTTCACCTTTAATGGTGAATTTTTTCAACAAACTTCTGGCTTAGCAGTGGGTAATCCTCTTTAACCGTTTCTTGCTGACTTTTTATTAGTTTTTTTCGAAATGCAAGTTACTAAAACATTCCCTTTGATTTTTAAAGTTTGGTATAGATATATTGATGACATTTTTCTATTGTTGCTGATAAACTCATAAATGATGCTTTAAAATTACTAAATTACTAATTAACAAGATAAAGCTATAAAATTTACATTAGAAACTGAAATTAATGGATTTCTTCCTTTTCTAGATCTAAAGATAACAGGATATAATAATAAATTAAATTTTGGTATTTATAGGAAGTCTACTCATATCGATAATTACATAAAAAATAAAAGTTTTAACTCTTTTTCGCATAAATTTGCTGTTTTTAACAGTTTGATTTATAGGTTAATAAATATACTCCTGAATAAAGAAGAATTTATTAAACAATATAAACATATTATTAATAATGCTTTAATTAATGGTTTTAATAATGACGTTATAAATAAAAAGTTGAAAAAATTAAATATCAAAAAGCTGTTAATGATATTTATACCCTTAAAAAGACCATTATAATTTAAAAAAATTTACTTACCATCCTTGATTTAACAAACAATTTCAAAAAGTGTTTAAAGAGTTTGGTATAACTTTAGTTCCTCAAAATAAATATAGTATTACAAATTTATTGCATTTCTCTAAAAAAGATAAAATTCCTAATAATAAAAAATCTGGTATTTATCAGTTTAATTGTTTTTATTGTGATAAGGTTTATATTGGAAAGACAAAACGTTATTTAGAAACCAGGAAGAAAGAAAATTTTCGTAACATTAAGTATAAACAAACTGATAAATGGGCCGTAGCAGATAATTTTTGGTCATTTAACCATGAAATAAATCCTGAAGTTAAATTATTAAAACAATTAAATGGTCCGATAGATTTAATGGTTTGGGAAAAATATTTATTTAAAAAAGTAAACAGTTGGCTCTATTCTTAAGTTTGGTTTGTTTTCAGATTTTGGTAATACTGACAAAACACAATAACATAGTAACTTCCTTAACGACGAATGTGTTTTTGACTGACGATGAGAACAAGGGTTCGTGAAATCGATTTCAACTTTAACTAATTCAACTAATAAGAAAAATTTACATAAGTTGTCTTAAGATAAGTGAACTATTTTGTTACAAATGTTTATATTTGTATAACCATATGTTGTATATTTAGTCTAACAACAGTTTCATTGAGAGATGATGAATTGACTCTAATTAAATTAAAACTTAATTGAGTCGAAATTGCTTCATGGTCGAGGAAACCATGTGAAACAACAAGAATTTACCACTAGAAATATGGAGTTGTGGACTTATCTCGTGAAGAGATAAGTATGAGCATTTACAAAAGCTTAATGAATTATTTATTTACTTGGCTAGAAGCCCAGCAGTGTTTAGCTGAATTCTCCAAACACATACACAAATTAACCTAATTTTCTGTAAGTTACAACAATACATTCCACTCAAAAAAGCGTTGAACATCACCTCCAATAAATGTTGCACTTTAACATTAGAACATGAGTATTTTAGACATTGGCTATTATGTTTAGCACATTTAATGTTTATTTTAGCTTTTTACTGCTTTGAAACATTATACGTTGCATAATAAATAATGAATAATGAATAACAAGACTCCAACAAAACAGAAATTTTTTCTGATAATACATTATGAGACACTTTATTGTTTCCTTTAATAAATTACAACATTAAGTAACTCACAAATATTGCATCCAGTTTCCTAGTGTTTCCTTGACCATAGTTCTGGGCAAATACAGAAATATTTGGATTGCTTTTCAACTGTTTGTTATATAAAATTGGCTTCACTTTTCCATTACAAATCATCACATTGTATCTATTATTCATGCAACATTAAAGTACAAAGCCATAAGGCAATAAAATATTAAATTGCATAATAAGACAGATGAAAGCTGTAACAGTTGCTGCTGCTGTAATAGTACAGGGTTCATTTAGTGTTTAACGTCATCACTATACCACGGCCACACTGAGTGTTTTAGACTGTCATGCTTGCTTTTGATACGTATTTTATAATGTTCTGCAATTTTAATTTTCATGTTCATTATTTTAAGACTTACTGTTTACTTAAAAATGGATTTAACTAGAAAATATTCCCCAGCTATAACATTTAACAATTTTAAATCATCATTAACACCTAAATAGCATGAAAATCATTTTAAAAATACATTTTGTAAAAGCCCTGGGATTAGGATTGGTATTTCATTACGGAGTATATTCGGTACATAGGCCACTATGCTGGGCCCATTGTTCCTATGCCTCCGGGAGGAAGGATGAGGCGAAGGAGACAGAGAGTGGCCGATCCAAGGAGCCATGACAGTACAGAGGGCAGGGTCCCTACAGTTTACTTGGATAGAGACTTCTCCCGACAGGCCAGGACAACGGACACGCTCCCCTACTGCGGGACGGCAACGAGCACAGCAGCCGAGCCCCAAACGTCCTTGGCTGGCGATCCCGAAATGGTCCCAGCAGAGGAGGAGGAAGTAGTTTACCTCAGAGCATATCATCCTGCCGTGCACCACCGCGATACTCGCGGACACTTTTACCCTGAAAGATACCACCAGATGAGAGATGATGTGAAACGGAGGGACAGAAAATTCGGGGGATATAATTAACCTACCCAGAATTCGTCTAGCGACCCTGGAAAACCCCCGAAAAGCCCCATTGTTCAGGTAAGTCTGCCACGGGAGTCGAACCCGGGCCTCCCAAATGCGGGTCACATAAGGTGTACCAGCACAGAGCTCGCGAGGGATGTCCAGGACCTAGTTACAAGTGGTAATATGTAGCACTTTTGAGACTTCAATTTATGGCATTGCAGTTCTACTCTACAGGAGACTTTTGGTGCAGAGCTGATGCAAGAAGCACAATGACACTTCCCTTGTTAGAAAACATTTTGCAGGATGTAATAGAAAGAATTGACATACGGCTAAGTGATATACAAATGTCTGCTTATGCAAATTGCTGAAAAATGTCTTGAAAAATGACTGAAAGGAAAAATAACTTTACATACAATGCATTGTTATTACGGTAAAGCTAACAACCAAGTATGTGGTTGCTATAAAGGTTAGTATCATTGAACAGCCCTGACTTGGTACCCTTCGATTTTAAACATACAAACTTGCAAAGTGGCTAATAAACAAATTCTACTCATTTCCAAACTTCGACAGCCTAAGCATCAAAAACACCTATGCACTTATAGAACACATTAAGGATACTGAACTAAAAGAAGAGGACACACTAGTCTCGTTTGATGTTAAATCACTGTTTCTCAGCATACCAGTAAATCATCTCCCACCGTTGATAGAAAAATGGCCCAAATCACTTGGAATCCCCCCCCCCCAGTGGCCTACTGCGGGAGGTACGGGAATTGGCGATCCCGGGCGCCTCTGAGTCGTGAGAGAACTAGTGCCAAACGCCCAAACAAGGTCCACATCCGTGTTTGACCCTAATCTAAGTTAAAAAAAGTACATTAAACTAAATTCAGAGTAAAGCCAAAGCAAAGCCAGAGAGAATCCAGAGCAAAGCGACAGCAAAGCCAGAGCGAAGCCAGAGCGGAGCCGGAGCCAAGCCAGAACCAAGCCAAAGTTAAGGTGCAGAACGAAGTTAGTGTGAGGCCGGAGCGGGACAGGAGCGGGGCCAGAACCTAGCAAGAGCACGGCCAGAACGAAGACAGATCCAAGCAAGAGTGTAGTTAAGGAATGTTAGAGTGAAACCAGAGCGAAAACAGAGCCAAGCCAGTGCGGGGACCGGAGCCTAGCCAGAGCTAAGTCAGAGTGAAGCCAGAGCGTAGCCAGAGCGGAACTTGAGCGGAGCCAGAGCTAAACCAGTGCGGGACCGTAGCGGGGACTGGAGCCTAGCCAGAGCTAAGTCAGAGTGAAGCCAGAGCGGAACTTGAGCGGAGCCAGAGCTAAGCCAGTGCGGGACCGTAGCTGGGGGCCGTAGCCTAGCCAGAGCGAAGTCAGACTGGAGCCAGAGCGTAGCCAGAGCGGAACTTGAGCGGAGCCAGAGCTAAGCCAGTGCGGGGACCGGAGCCTAGCCAGAGCTAAGTCAGAGTGAAGCCAGAGCGGAACTTGAGCGAAGCCAGAGCTAAGCCAGTGCGGGACCGTAGCTGGGGGCCGTAGCCTAGCCAGAGCGAAGTCAGACTGGAGCCAGAGCGTAGCCAGAGCGGAACTTGAGCGGAGCCAGAGCTAAGCCAGTGCGGGACCGTAGCTGGGGGCCGTAGCCTAGCCAGAGCGAAGTCAGACTGGAGCCAGAGCGTAGCCAGAGCGGAACTTGAGCGGAGCCAGAGCTAAGCCAGTGCGGGACCGTAGCTGGGGGCCGTAGCCTAGCCAGAGCTAAGTCAGACTGGAGCAAGAGCGTAGCCAGAGCGGAACTTGAGCGGAGCCAGAGCTAAGCCAATGCGGGACCATAGCTGGGGGCCGCAGCCTAGCCAGAGCTAAGTCAGAGTGAAGCCACAGCGTAGCCAGAGTGGAACTTGAGCGGAGCCAGAGCTAAGCCAATGCGGGACCATAGCTGGGGGCCGCAGCCTAGCCAGAGCTAAGTCAGAGTGAAGCCAGAGCGGAACTTGAGCGGAGCCAGAGCTAAGCCAGTGCGGGACCGTAGCTGGGGGCCGTAGCCTAGCCAGAGCTAAGTCAGAGTGAAGCCAGAGCGTAGCCAGAGCGGAACTTGAGCGGAGCCAGAGCTAAGCCAGTGCGGGACCGTAGCTGGGGGCCGTAGCCTAGCCAGAGCTAAGTCAGACTGGAGCCAGAGCGTAGCCAGAGCGGAACTTGAGCGGAGCCAGAGCTAAGCCAGTGCGGGACCGTAGCTGGGGGCCGTAGCCTAGCCAGAGCTAAGTCAGAGTGAAGCCAGAGCGGAACTTGAGTGGAGCCAGTGCTAAGCCAGTGCGGGACCGTAGCTGGGGGCCGTAGCCTAGCCAGAGCTAAGTCAGAGTGAAGCCAGAGCGGAACTTGAGTGGAGCCAGTGCTAAGCCAGTGCGGGACCGTAGCTGGGGGCCGTAGCCTAGCCAGAGCTAAGTCAGAGTGGAGCCAGAGCGTAGCCAGAGCGGAACTTGAGCGGAGCCAGTGCTAAGCCAGTGCGGGACCGTAGCTGGGGGCCGTAGCCTAGCCAGAGCTAAGTCAGAGTGGAGCCAGAGCGTAGCGAGAGCGGAACTTGAGCGGAGCCAGAGCTAAGCCAGTGCGGGACCGTAGCTGGGGGCCGTAGCCTAGCCAGAGCGAAGTCAGAGTGGAGCCAGAGCGTAGCCAGAGCGGAACTTGAGTGGAGCCAGTGCTAAGCCAGTGCGGCACCGTAGCTGGGACCGGAGTGGTGACCGGAGCCTAGCCAGAGCTAAGTCAGAGTGAAGCCAGAGCGGAACTTGAGCGGAGCCAGAGCTAAGCCAGTGCGGGACCGTAGCTGGGGGCCGTAGCCTAGCCAGAGCTAAGTCAGAGTGGAGCCAGAGCGTAGCGAGAGCGGAACTTGAGCGGAGCCAGAGCTAAGCCAGTGCGGGACCGTAGCTGGGGGCCGTAGCCTAGCCAGAGCGAAGTCAGAGTGGGGCCAGAGCGTAGCCAGAGCGGAACTTGAGTGGAGCCAGTGCTAAGCCAGTGCGGGACCGTAGCTGGGACCGGAGTGGTGACCGGGGCCTAGCCAGAGCTAAGTCAGAGTGAAGCCAGAGCGGAACTTGAGCGGAGCCAGAGCTAAGCCAGTGCGGGACCGTAGCTGGGGGCCGTAGCCTAGCCAGAGCTAAGTCAGAGTGAAGCCAGAGCGGAACTTGAGTGGAGCCAGTGCTAAGCCAGTGCGGGACCGTAGCTGGGGGCCGTAGCCTAGCCAGAGCTAAGTCAGAGTGAAGCCAGAGCGGAACTTGAGTGGAGCCAGTGCTAAGCCAGTGCGGGACCGTAGCTGGGACCGGAGTGGTGACCGGAGCCTAGCCAGACCTAAGTCAGAGTGAAGCCAGAGCGGAACTTGAGCGGAGCCAGAGCTAAGCCAGTGCGGGACCGTAGCTGGGGGCCGTAGCCTAGCCAGAGCTAAGTCAGAGTGGAGCCAGAGCGTAGCGAGAGCGGAACTTGAGCGGAGCCAGAGCTAAGCCAGTGCGGGACCGTAGCTGGGGGCCGTAGCCTAGCCAGAGCGAAGTCAGAGTGGAGCCAGAGCGTAGCCAGAGCGGAACTTGAGTGGAGCCAGTGCTAAGCCAGTGCGGGACCGTAGCTGGGACCGGAGTGGTGACCGGGGCCTAGCCAGAGCGAAGTCAGAGTGGAGCCAGAGCGTAGCCAGAGCGGAACTTGAGCGGAGCCAGAGCAAAGCCAGTGCGGGACCGGAGTGGTGACCGGGACCTAGCCAGAGCAAAGTCAGAGTGAAGCCAGAGCGTAGTCAGAGCGGAACTTGAGCGGAGCCAGAGCTAAGCCAGAGCGGGACCGGAGTGGTGACCGGAGCCTAGCCAGAGCGAAGGCAGAGCGGAACTTGAATGGAGCCAGAGCTAAGCCAGAGCGAGACCGGAGTGGTGACCGGAGCCTAGCCAGAGCAAAGTCACACTGGAGCCAGATCGTAGCCAGAGCGGAACTTGAGCGGAGCCAGAGCTAAGACAGAGCGGGACCGGAGTGGTGACCGGGGCCTAGCCAGAGCAAAGCCAGTGTTAAGGTACAGAATGATGTTAGCGTGGGGCCAGAGCAAAGCCAGAGCGCAGCCAGAGTAGGGCCGGAGGCGGGCCGGAACCTAGCCAGAGCCAAGCCAGAGCCAAGTTAGAGTGAATAGAAAGTGAAGTTAGAGTGACGTTTGAGTGAATCCGGAGCAAAGCTGGAGCGGAGCCAGAGCGGAGCCAGAGCCAAGCCAGAGCGGGATCGGGGTGGTGGCCGGATCCTAGCCAGAGTGAAGCCAGTGAAGCCGGAGCTAAGCCTAAGCCAAGCCAAAGTTAAGGTGCAGAACAAAGTTAGTGTGAGGCCGGAGCGGGACAGGAGCGCGGCCAGAACCTAGCAAGAGCACGGCCAGAACGAAGACAGATCCAAGCAAGAGTGTAGTTAAGGAATGTTAGAGTGAAGCCAGAGCGAAGACAGAGCGAAACCAGAGCCATGCCAGTGCAGGACCGTAGCGGGGACCGGGGCCTAGCCAGAGCAAAGCCAGAGTGGAGCCGGAGTGGAGCCAGAGCGATACTTGAGCAGAGTCAGAGCCAAGCCTGAGCGGGACCGGAGTGGTGACCGGAGCCTAGCCAGAGCGGGACCGGAGTGGTGACTGGAGCCTAGCCAGAGCGGGACCGGAGTGGTGACCGGAGCCTAGCCAGAGCTAAGGCAGAGCATAGCCAGAGCGGAAATTGAGTGGAGCCAGAGCCAAGCCAGAGCGGGACCGGAGTGGTGACCGGAGTCTAGCCAGAACTAAGCCAGAGTGGAGCCAGAGCGGAACTTGAGCGGAGCCAGAGCCAAGACAGAGCGGGACCGGAGTGGTGACCGGGGCCTAGCCAGAGCTAAGGCAGAGTGGAGCCAGAGAGGAACTTGAGTGGAGCCAGAGCTAAGCCAGAGCGGGACCGGAGTGGTGACCGGGGCCTAGCCAGAGCTAAGGCAGAGTGGAGCCAGAGAGGAACTTGAGTGGAGCCAGAGCTAAGCCAGAGCGGGACCGGAGTGGTGACCGGGGCCTAGCCAGAGCTAAGCCAGAGTGGAGCCAGAGCGGAAATTGAGTGGAGCCAGAGCCAAGCCAGAGCGGGACCGGAGTGGTGACCGGAGCCTAGCCAGAACTAAGCCAGAGTGGAGCCAGAGAGGAACTTGAGTGGAGCCAGAGCTTAGCCAGAGCGGGACCGGAGTGGTGACCGGAGCCTAGCCAGAACTAAGCCAGAGTGGAGCCAGAGCGGAACTTGAGCGGAGCCAGAGCCAAGACAGAGCGGGACCGGAGTGGTGACCGGGGCCTAGCCAGAGCTAAGGCAGAGTGGAGCCAGAGCGAAACTTGAGTGGAGCCAGAGCGGAACTTGAGCGGAGCCAGAGCCAAGACAGAGCGGGACCGGAGTGGTGACCGGGGCCTAGCCAGAGCTAAGGCAGAGTGGAGCCAGAGAGGAATTTGAGTGGAGCCAGAGCTAAGCCAGAGCGGGACCGGAGTGGTGACCGGGGCCTAGCCAGAGCTAAGGCAGAGCGAAGCCAGTGTTAAAGGTACAGAATGAAGTGTGAGGCCAGAGCGAAGCCTGAGCGAAGCCAGAGGAGGACCGGAGCCTAGCCAGAGCTAAGCCAGAGCGGGACCGGAGTGGTGACCGGGGCCTAGCCAGAGTGAAGCCAGTGTTAAAGGTACAGAATGAAGTGTGAGGCCAGAGCGAAGCCTGAGCGAAGCCAGAGGAGGACCGGAGCCTAGCCAGAGCTAAGCCAGAGCGGGACCGGAGTGGTGACCGGGGCCTAGCCAGAGTGAAGCCAGTGTTAAAGGTACAGAATGAAGTGTGAGGCCAGAGCGAAGCCTGAGCGAAGCCAGAGGAGGACTGGAGCCTAGCCAGAGCTAAGCCAGAGCGGGACCGGAGTGGTGACCGGGGCCTAGCCAGAGTGAAGGCAGAGCGAAGCCAGTGTTAAAGGTACAGAATGAAGTTTGAGGCCAGAGCGGGACCGGAGTGGTGACCGGGGCTTAGCCAGAGCGAAGCCAGTGTTAAAGGTACAGAATGAAGTGTGAGGCCAGAGCGGGACCGGAGTGGTGACCGGGGCTTAGCCAGAGCGAAGCCAGTGTTAAAGGTACAGAATGAAGTGTGAGGCCAGAGCGGGACCGGAGTGGTGACCGGGGCTTAGCCAGAGTGAAGCCAGTGTTAAAGGTACAGAATGAAGTGTGAGGCCAGAGCGAAGCCTGAGCGAAGTCAGAGGAGGACCGGAGCCTAGCCAGAGCTAAGCCAGAGCGGGACCGGAGTGGTGACCGGGGCCTAGCCAGAGTGAAGCCAGTGTTAATGGTACAGAATGAAGTGTGAGGCCAGAGCGAAGCCTGAGCGAAGTCAGAGGAGGACCGGAGCCTAGCCAGAGCTAAGCCAGAGCGGGACCGGAGTGGTGACCGGGGCCTAGCCAGAGTGAAGGCAGAGCGAAGCCAGTGTTAAAGTAGAGAATGAAGTGTGAGGCCAGAGCGAAGCCTGAGCGAAGTCAGAGGAGGACCGGAGCCTAGCCAGAGCTAAGCCAGAGCGGGACCGGAGTGGTGACCGGGGCCTAGCCAGAGTGAAGGCAGAGCGAAGCCAGTGTTAAAGGTACAGAATGAAGTATGAGGCCAGAGCGGGACCGGAGTGGTGACCGGGGCTTAGCCAGAGCGAAGCCAGTGTTAAAGGTACAGAATGAAGTGTGAGGCCAGAGCGGGACCGGAGTGTTGACCGGGGCTTAGCCAGAGCGAAGCCAGTGTTAAAGGTACAGAATGAAGTTTGAGGCCAGAGCGGGACCGGAGTGGTGACCGGGGCTTAGCCAGAGCGAAGCCAGTGTTAAAGGTACAGAATGAAGTGTGAGGCCAGAGCGGGACCGGAGTGGTGACCGGGGCTTAGCCAGAGCGAAGCCAGTGTTAAAGGTACAGAATGAAGTGTGAGGCCAGAGCGGGACCGGAGTGGTGACCGGGGCTTAGCCAGAGCGAAGCCAGTGTTAAAGGTACAGAATGAAGTATGAGGCCAGAGCGGGTCCGGAGTGGTGACCGGGGCTTAGCCAGAGCGAAGCCAGTGTTAAAGGTACAGAATGAAGTATGAGGCCAGAGCGGGACCGGAGTGGTGACCGGGGCTTAGCCAGAGCGAAGCCAGTGTTAAAGGTACAGAATGAAGTATGAGGCCAGAGCGGGACCGGAGTGGTGACCGGGGCTTAGCCAGAGCGAAGCCAGTGTTAAAGGTACAGAATGAAGTATGAGGCCAGAGCGGGTCCGGAGTGGTGACCGGGGCTTAGCCAGAGCGAAGCCAGTGTTAAAGGTACAGAATGAAGTATGAGGCCAGAGCGGGACCGGAGTGGTGACCGGGGCTTAGCCAGAGCGAAGCCAGTGTTAAAGGTACAGAATGAAGTATGAGGCCAGAGCGGGACCGGAGTGGTGACCGGGGCTTAGCCAGAGCGAAGCCAGTGTTAAAGGTACAGAATGAAGTATGAGGCCAGAGCGGGACCGGAGTGGTGACCGGGGCTTAGCCAGAGCGAAGCCAGTGTTAAAGGTACAGAATGAAGTGTGAGGCCAGAGCGAAGCCTGAGCGAAGCCAGAGGGGGACCGGCGACCGCCCGGAACCTAGCCAGAGTGGGACCGGAGTGGTGACCGGGGCCTAGTCAGAGTGAAGGCAGAGCGAAGCCAGTGTTAAAGTAGAGAATGAAGTATGAGGCCGGAGCGGGTCCGGAGGCAGGCCGGAACCTAGCCCGAGCAAAGCCAGAGCGGGACCGGAGGCCGGCCGGAACCTAGCCAGAGCAAAGCCAGGGCAATGTTAGAGGGATTTGAGAATGAAGTCTGAGTGAGGTTACGGTGAAGCGGGAGAGAAGCCAGAACGGAACCAGACTGGAGCCAGAGCAGAGCTAGAGCAGAGAAATGGTAAAGTCAGAATGAAGCCAAAGCAAATTCAAAGCGGTGTTGGAGGAAACCCAAGGCAAAGCCAATGTAAAGACAAAGAAAAGACAAAGTGGAGCTAGAACAAAGCGAAGGCAAAGTCACAGCAAAGTCAAAGGAAAGTTAAAGATAAGTTAAGTGAAAGGAAGAATTGTAAAATGAGATAGAGTTTTTGAAAGGGCGCTAATGACCATCGAGTTGAGCGCCCCTAAATTTCAATCATCATCATCATCATCATCATCATCATCATCATCATCATCATCATCATCATCATCAATCATCATTATCTCACTTGGAATGTCATCACCTGAAACTAACCAAATTATGTATAGAACAAAATTTATTCTTGTTTCAAACAAAATATTTTCACCAAACTTCAGGTTTAGCAATGGGCAACCCCCTATCACCCTTCCTGGCCGATCTGTACATGAGTGCATTAGAAATAAGGATCACCAAAGGTTTCCCTTGGATGTTCAAACTCTGGCAACGATATGTAGATGACATCCTTGCAATAGTACCAAAATAACATCAGTGATGCACTACAACTTTTAAATATCCAAGAAAAAAGCATCAAGTTCACTGTAGAAATAGAAAAAGACGAGTATTTACCATTTTTGGATCTAAAAATAATCAGAAATAAAAACAGACTAAACTTTGGCATTTACAGAAAACCAACACAGACAGACAACTACATAAAAGCTAATGGCTACAACCCAAGATCTCACAAACAGGCAATCTTCAATAGTTTAGCACACAGACTGGTCAACATCCCTCTCACAGCAGAAGAATACAAAACCGAATACAACAACATTATTGAAATATCACAAAAAATGACTTCCCCAAATCATTAGTAGACAAAAAAGTGAACTTAGCAAAAAGGAAGAAGCTAATAAAGGGAACCACAACCCTCTCAGCTACAGAAAGTAATATGATTTTCAAAAAATACACTTTTGTTAAATTCAAAAAAGTAATCCACAAACAAAACATTCAACTAGCACCAGTCAACCATTACTCCCTAACAAACCTACGAGGTTTGTTCAATAAAGAATGATCATAATTTTTTACGGTCATAATTTTTCGCACTAAAATTCAATCATATTATATTCTGTTAGCTTAATGTGAAACAAACACGCTGTAGTAGTTTCACTGTTAGTACTCCTGGTCCCACCTGTGAGAACCAGGTAAGTTCAGACATCTTCAGTATCGCCTACCACTGCAATGGCGGTAACACGCAGTTAAAGTTGATGTTAGAGGAAGATCCGGAGTTTCTTTCAAACTTAATCACTGCTGATGAAACTTGGCTACATCATTTTGATCCAGAGAGCAAACAGCAAAGCTCAGTGTGAAAATCCCCTTCGTCGCCAACCCCCCAAAAGCAAAAGTGATTGCTTCTGCTGGGAAAGTTATGGTCGTCTTATTCTTTGATATTCATGGAATGATTTATCAGCATGTTGTACCTGCACACACATCAGTAACTGGACAATACTACAGGGATATCCTGAAAACATTGCAAGTCCATATCAGGCGCATAAGACCACATTTCCGTAAAGAAGGCTGCATGCTGCACCACGATAATGCGCGCCCGCATATTGCCAATGTTGTTGCAACGTGAAGTGCATCTATCACCCTCCCTATAGTCCGGATTTAACCCCACGTGACTTTTTTCTATTCCCTAACTTGAAGAAACGCCTTCGTGGGAGACATTATCCATCATCAGAAGTAGTGGTGAAGGCTGCGGAGGCGATGTTGAAGGATCTCTCAAAATTAGTTTCCAGCATGTCTTTGAAGACTGGCGGAAACGCTGGGACAAGTGTATCGCATTCAGGGGAGACTATTTTGAGAAGGACCATCAAAATTATGAGTATGATTAAAGGTACGTTGCCAAAAAAAAAAAAAAAAAAAAAAAAAAATGAAATCATTCTTTATTGAACAGCTCTCGTAATTTACTCAAACATCAAACATGCCATTCCATCTAACAAAATATCTGGTATATACCAAATTGAATGTTGTGACTGTAGTCAAATTTATATTGGAAAAACCAAAAGAAATTTAGAAACAAGAGCAAAGGAACACTTTAGGAATATAAAATACAAACAATTAGAAAAATCCGGAGTTGCCACGCATTTAAAAAAAACACACACACACACACACACACACACACACACACACACACACACACACACACACACACACAACATAAATCCAGAAGCAAAACTACTTAAACATACAACAGGAAGACAAGAACTATGCACATGGGAACAAATCTTCATTTCAAAAAAATAGCAACAAAGTATTCAATTTCGACATCCTCCAGAAAGATTTGTTCAGCAAGTTCCTCGAACTGCCACCAGAGGAGACCTCTGACAAAATATCACCAGCTACATCACAGAGAACCTGTGCAGAGCTCTTCTCCTGCCCATATCCTTCATGAACATTCCAAGATCCCGTACATTGTCTATGTCATCCGTGAGATGGCACGATCAATGTATGACAAAATTCAAACCCACAGCAACCCCTTGGTGAACACCCTGGGCAGATATGACCAGAAGGAACAAAGACGCTTGTCATCTTACAACTGCCCAAGAGATATCATGGGGCGCCTTGGTTAACCCAAGAAAAATTCCCCATATATCTCTATGTCCCATATTACGCCTCATGGCCGATATGCAACCCGTAAACAAAACTGAGTAAAAACATCAAATCGTCTCTCCCGAAACAGGGGAACGCTATAAAGCAGCTGCTTTCTGAGATTATTCAAGGGCATCCCAACCCAAATTCCCTAAAACTCGCAACCTACCCCTAGCAGAACAAAACCTATCACACTAGACTCATTTCGCAGGTTAAGCCGCAAAGCGGCACAAGACACCCGGACGGGGAGAAGCCCCGCCCGACTAGGATATCCTCTGGACCTCTGGACAGAGAACCAGCCTCTGAAACATGTTAAGTGTTGTTTAGTGTCATTAATCGACTCCCTTTAAATTTAATTTATTACAACAACACTGTTTTCAACACTTCCAAGAAAGGAACCTTCTGATTTCTTTTTGATTCTAAAAATTAAGATACAATGTATGAAATCATTTTTGTCATTAGATAAAGCAGTAGAGCATTATAAAAACCTTACTGCAGAAGTGCTCTGGAAGTGTGGCATCACTGCTTTAACGACTGGTTCCATTGAATGCAAAAATATATGGATGTTAAAAGTGAATTTATTTTTAAAAAGAATAGAATCATTTTTATTTTTAAAGCTAAAGCTTGTATGATTTTCTAATGCCGCCCTTATAGTGATACAAAAGTAAAACACGCAACCTTCATTGGCTACCAGGAATTTTCTTATTCTTTTTTCTTTGAGTAGTGATTGTATCAATGTCGAGCCACTGTAATGACACTTGTGGCTGTTGAAACATTGTGTTTAGACCTGTAGTCTGATCTACAACCTTCTTGTTTGTTCCAAGTTTGGCCGTAGCATTTCGCTTGGTCAAAAAGTTGTGACTAGAAACCCTAGACCAATGAGAGTCCTTGATCCCATTGATCATAGGGGGTTCATATCATATGTAGTACTCGTCTCGTAACCTCCTCATGAATATTGGCTGGTCATCATCGAGCTCGGGGCCCTCAACGTCTGCAGATCTTGTGATCCCTCCATCTTTGCAGGTAAGCCAGTAAGTGTCCATCAGACCTTTACCCTGAAATCAAAGTGTTCAAAATCATTACTAACAGTGTAGTCAAAAGTCACTAAAATTATCTTAAAGTTTGAAAAGTAACATATAATAAGTGTGTAAATACGAGGCGCATTTTTAACCCGTAACTGATATGGTGCAGTTTTTCTAGCACAAATTGTGTGGTGGGGTCAGGAGGTTCCCATTTCATTTTTGACAATTATGGAGGATGAGGGATTATAAATCGTAATAAACTAAACATAAATGTAATATTCAGTTATATTTAGAGATTAATTAGTCATAAACTACATTGTAAGCCTCTGCGTGCATGTCTACAGGATCTTTTTTTACCATATATGTAATATTCATTAGTCGAATGATGATAGTTTTAAGAATCAGTTTTAAGATAGTTTTAAGAATCAAGTACTTACAATAGCAAGTCAACACAAACGATGGGCTCTTCTTTAGAACATGTCCCATAAGAAATGTTGTCGAAGTCCAACATTGGAGGCATACACGAGGGCTGACGGAACCTGCCGAAGTGGCATGCGCCGACGTCAATAGCAACTTTCAACACTGCCAACATTGATCCAACAACTACACTAGTTTTTGTTGCAATGCCGGGTCTTCTCTTATCTACATTTTAAAAAGAATCGTCCGATATGACAATGTTAGAGGACATAAATCACAAAAAAAGAAAATAAATATAAGTGTTTAACGCCCGCTTTTACTACATACGGCACCGCAGGCGGTGACACTGATGATACATGAGATGAAGATGGAGCACCGGTGGAATGAGATGGCGGGAGAAACCGGAGATCCCGGAGAAAACCCGCCCCAGCGCCGTGTTGTCCACCACAAATCTCACTTTGCAGTCGCCTGGGATCAAACCCGGGCCGCCTTAGTGAGAGCCAAGTGGTCTAACCACTGAGCCACGGCGTGGCCTAAGCTGTAGTCAATGAACATTTAAACAATACAGGATATTTTTGATTGATGTAGGATGTCATCGCACTCCCAGCACAACATTCTCGTTCTTAACAAACTTTCGTCATACAACTGCATACACCTTTCCTCGTCTTCGCATAAAGGCGCAAGATCAATAAAACTTATAAAATGAGCCAACTTCCACCTAATAACTTTATTTACTGAATGCCAGGGTCTCGGTGGAATATTCATTTTCAGATGTTACAGTTAAGCTGCCACCTTCCTAACAATGGCTAACTGTGAAGTTTCAAACATCTGCAAAATAGATGCTTGGGGTGTTGGTCTAAAGGTTGGCAACAGAAGCTTACGCCAATAGTCGTGTCAGGAGCACTACAACTGCAAGGTTACTTCGGCAGGTTCCGTCAGCCCTCGTGCGTGCCTCCGATGTTGGACTTGGACAAAATTTCTAATGGGACATGTTCTAAAGAATATCCCAAACGTATATCTCAGATACGAGAGCCCCTAGTGGTTTACTGGGGAAACATACGAGTCAATTGGAGAGTTTAATGTCATGATGACATGTTGACAGTAGAAGCTGAAAGGTTGAGAGTGACTGGGCGGAAACCGGGAGATCCGTGTTTCAAACCCCGGCGATGGAATTGAATTTTTCAGTTTGGCTATAAAAACTGATTTTCTGTAAGCCTTAGGAACGGTAGCATTAGTTCCTTAAGGGCTGATTTTATCACGTGCAAGAATGTACTCATGTTGAAGGGGAATATTATGAAAAATAATATCATATATATTTTTGAAAACTAGTTCTTATTTGAATTTATAAACATTTTCATTATCATACTCATATTTTTGTACTGTTAGGGATTTTTGTATACAGCATTAAAATTAGTTTTTAATAAATTTATTATTAACTTTGACTTCATATTGAGAGTGTAATGCTTAAATGTGTTGTTAAAAGTGAAGCTAATGTCATATTAAAAGACTTATTAAGTCATATTTTATTAAAATTTCATTCTTTATTATGAAGAACATTTCATATATTTTAAATGTTGGTGTGCCATTGGTGAGTATTCGAGCAGAGGGAGCCAGTTACAAGATATCTGCATGACAACCACGTGTGAAGATAGTGTCAGTAGCAGTGGCGGCTCGTGCCGAAAAATAACAGCGTGCTGCGGGGAAGAAGTCCATGCACCAATTTTCTTCATGATATAAACAGAATTTCTACTTTCTTTCACTTTTTGCTCAACTTTTAGATTGGATATTGGTTCTCTTAATATTTTTATAACACCCTTTCTTCTAATGCTCGCTTTGAAAAGGGAGTTATTAGAAGTTCATTAACAGTGTTTATTATTTATTGGTTTAAGTTTTCGTAATATTAAATTACTCATACACTGAATAAAGGGAATTTATAACACGTTTCACACTCATACACAAAATAAAGAAACTGATATCAGCCACTAAATAACGTTACACAAAGAAATACTTGGATACAATGCGAGCAAGCGAACCACATTCACTTGTTATGGTCGCGGGAATGAAGTATCGTGTCAACATGATAGATGCATCACAATCTGACCTGCGATTTTATAACCATTAGGTACTGGATCTGTTTACATAAGAAGAATAAAATTAGTTTTTAGAACTAAAATTAAAAGCAATAATAATGATACTCAATGCATGTTCAAGTTTTACAGCTATAACTATTAATGTTCGCAGCCCTGCTTCACCGCGCAACACGAATTTGTACGAAAATCTAGGGAACTCAGGACATCAGGGAGGCAAGAGTTTGTACACATGCGCAATAACTGATTACCGAGCTTGCTGCCTCTCAGCACCTTGACGTCACGGTTGCGTTCCATTAGTTACGCAGATGTTTTGCATGCATCAAGAGTTCATTATTGGTCGTACTCGATTTCCTGTACTTACAATACCTAATACATTGTTATTTACATGGTCTTTTAAAATGTCTACAATGTCATTTATAAAACAGAAAAGAGCCTGCTGCAGCACTAGGTATTTGCCAATCAGCAGATGATGAGGCTGGGACAGTGAAATCTAAGCTATAATAAAATATGAACCCATAATTCTTTAATACTTATATTTGGTTACATTTAAGAACTTGGACTAATGCTTAACCATTATAACTGCAATAAGAGTACAAAATCAATTTAATGAAATGTTGATATTAAAACAGACATTGTAGAGCTTGATGGACAATAAACATTTGATCAATAAGCATTAAATATAGACAATACCTTGACATCTACAAGTCCACGATGCTCAATGCGGAAACCTCCGACAGTATCCAGCGCTTGTTTCACTTCTGCACTTATGTGAATCCTCAAGGCTGCACATGCGTCAACACAAACACTGTCATACATATAACATTAACAAAATAAATAACTCTTTAATAGGAAAAAGATTTAGTTTGGGTTACATTACACACAAGAATAATTTATGCTCATTGAAGAAACATATTGACACAATATTAACATATATGTGGTTTTGTTAACTTTCTTGCCAGTTCTTCCAATTTAGTTTCCAAGCATAAATGTGAGTACTATTAATATACAAGGGTAAGTAAAATAAAACCGTTAAATTTGTAATAACAAATCGAAAATGCGCGAAGTTATTCTGTAAGTTGGTAAGCGTGCTACAAACAGCATGCAGAATTGTCTATAGGTGGCAGCATATGCAGATGCACACATGTCGCAGTATCAGTATAAAGATGGCTGCCACACATGCGACTTGCACCAGGGAAGAACAGCGTTCTATTCGGTTTTTGCATAGAGAAGGTGTGAAACATATTGAAATTGGAAACTTCACACTAGCCGTGTGTAGGACGCACTATGAAAGGGTAGAGTCAGGCTGAAAAATTCAATGCCATAGATAGGATTTGAACCACGGATCTTCTGGTTTTCGTCCAGTTGCTCTAAACCATTGAGCTACTGCGGCCAAAGTGCCAACATGACATTAAATTCTCCAACTGACTCGTATTTTTCCGGTAAACCACCGTTGGTTAACTATAAAGCCCGGACCTTAAAGTACTTACAGCATAGTAAGTCGCCATTAAGGTAGTTGTCTCATGTGTTTATGAGAACTACTAGTGGTTAACTACAAAGCTCGGGCCTCAAAGTACTTACAGCATAGTAAGTCGTCATTAAGGTAGTTGTCTCATGTGTTTATGAGAACTCCTAGTGGTTAACTACAAAGCTCGGGCCTCAAAGTACTTACAGCATAGTAAGTCGTCATTAAGGTAGTTGTCTCATGTGTTTATGAGAACTCCTAGTGGTTAACTATAAAGCCCGGACCTCAAAGTACTTACAGCACAGTAAGTCGTCATTAAGTTAGTTGTCTCATGTGTTTATGAGAACTCCTAGTGGTTAACTACAAAGCTCGGGCCTCAAAGTACTTACAGCATAGTAAGTCGTCATTAAGGTAGTTGTCTCGTGTGTTTATGAGAGCTCCTAGTGGTTTACTATAAAGCCCGGGCCTTAAAGTACTTACAGCATAGTAAGTTGTCATTAAGGTAGTTGTCTCGTGTGTTTATGAGAACTCCTAGTGGTTTACTATAAAGCCCGGGCCTTAATGTACTTACAGCATAGTAAGTCGGCATTAAGGTAGTTGTCTCATATGTTTATGAGAACTCCTAGTGGTTTACTATAAAGCCCGGGCCTTAAAGTACTTACAGCATAGTAAGTTGTCATTAAGGTAGTTGTCTCATGTGTTTATGAGAACTCCTAGTGGTTTACTATAAAGCCCGGGCCTTGAAGTACTTACAGCATAGTAAGTCCACATTAAGGTAGTTGTCTCATGTGTTTATCCGATCTCCTAGTGGTTTACTATAAAGCTCGGACCTTAAAGTACTTACAGCATAGTAAGTCAACATTAAGGTAGTTGTCTCATGTGTTTATGAGAACTCCTAGTGGTTTACTATAAAGCCCGGACCTTAAAGTACTTACAGCATAGTAGGTCGTCATTAAGGTAGCTGTCTCATGTGTTTATGACAACTCCTAGTGGTTTACTATAAAGCCCGGGCCTTAAAGTACTTACAGCATAGAAAGTCGTCATTAAGGTAGTTGTCTCATGTGTTTATGAGAACTCCTAGTGGTTTACTATAAAGCCCGAGTCTTAAAGTACTTACAGCATAGTAAGTCGTCATTAAGGTAGTTGTCTCATGTGTTTATGAGAACTCCTAGTGGTTTACTATAAAGCCCGGGTCTTAAAGTTCTTACAGCATAGTAAGTTGTCATTAAGGTAGTTGTCTCGTGTGTTTATGAGAACTCCTAGTGGTTTACTATAAAGCCCGGGCCTTAAAGTACTTACAGCATAGTAAGTTGTCATTAAGGTAGTTGTCTCGTGTGTTTATGAGAACTCCTACTGGTTTACTATAAAGCCCGGGCCTTAATGTACTTACAGCATAGTAAGTCGGCATTAAGGTAGTTGTCTCATATGTTTATGAGAACTCCTAGTGGTTTACTATAAAGCCCGGGCCTTAAAGTACTTACAGCATAGTAAGTTGTCATTAAGGTAGTTGTCTCATGTGTTTATGAGAACTCCTACTGGTTTACTATAAAGCCCGGGCCTTGAAGTACTTACAGCATAGTAAGTCCACATTAAGGTAGTTATCTCATGTGTTTATCAGAACTCCTAGTGGTTTACTATAAAGCTCGGACCTTAAAGTACTTACAGCATAGTAAGCTGTCATTAAGGTAGTTGTCTCATGTGTTTATGAGAACTCCTAGTGGTTTACTATAAAGCCCGGACCTTAAAGTACTTACAGCATAGTAGGTCGTCATTAAGGTAGCTGTCTCATGTGTTTATGAGAACTCCTAGTGTTTTACTATAAAGTCCGGACCTTAAAGTACTTACAGCATAGTAAGTCGTCATTAAGGTAGTTGTCTCATGTGTTTATGACAACTCCTAGTGGTTTACTGTAAAGCCCTGGTCTTAAAGTACTTACAGCATAGTAAGTCGTCATTAAGTTAGTTGTCTCATGTGTTTATGAGAACTCCTAGTGGTTAACTACAAAGCTCGGGCCTCAAAGTACTTACAGCATAGTAAGTCGTCATTAAGGTAGTTGTCTCGTGTGTTTATGAGAACTCCTAGTGGTTTACTATAAAGCCCGGGCCTTAAAGTACTTACAGCATAGTAAGTTGTCATTAAGGTAGTTGTCTCGTGTGTTTATGAGAACTCCTAGTGGTTTACTATAAAGTCCGGACCTTAAAGTACTTACGGCATAGTATGTCGTCATTAAGGTAGTTGTCTCATGTGTTTATGACAACTCCTAGTGGTTTACTGTAAAGCCCTGGTCTTAAATTACTTACAGCATAGTAAGTCGTCATTAAGGTAGTTGTCTCATGTGTTTATGACAACTCCTAGTGGTTTAATGTAAAGCCCTGGTCTTAAAGTACTTACAGCATAGTAAGTCGTCATTAAGGTAGCTGTCTCATGTGTTTATGAGAACTCCTAGTGGTTTACTATAAAGCCCGGACCTTAAAGTACTTACAGCATAGTAGGTCGTCATTAAGGTAGTTGTCTCATGTGTTTATGAGAACTCCTAGTGGTTTACTATAAAGTCCGGACCTTAAAGTACTTACGGCATAGTATGTCGTCATTAAGGTAGTTGTCTCATGTGTTTATGACAACTCCTAGTGGTTTACTGTAAAGCCCTGGTCTTAAATTACTTACAGCATAGTAAGTCGTCATTAAGGTAGTTGTCTCATGTGTTTATGAGAACTCCTAGTGGTTTACTATAAAGCCCTGGTCTTAAAGTACCTACAGCATAGTAAGTCGACATTAAGGTAGTTGTCTCATGTGTTTAGGAGAACTCCTAGTGGTTAACTATAAAGCCCGGACCTCAAAGTACTTACAGCACAGTAAGTCGTCATTAAGTTAGTTGTCTCATGTGTTTATGAGTACTCCTAGTGGTTAACTACAAAGCTCGGGCCTCAAAGTACTTACAGCATAGTAAGTCGTCATTAAGGTAGTTGTCTCGTGTGTTTATGAGAACTCCTAGTGGTTTACTATAAAGCCCGGGCCTTAAAGTACTTACAGCATAGTAAGTTGTCATTAAGGTAGTTGTCTCGTGTGTTTATGAGAACTCCTAGTGGTTTACTATAAAGCCCGGGCCTTAATGTACTTACAGCATAGTAAGTCGGCATTAAGGTAGTTGTCTCATATGTTTATGAGAACTCCTAGTGGTTTACTATAAAGCCCGGGCCTTAAAGTACTTACAGCATAGTAAGTTGTCATTAAGGTAGTTGTCTCATGTGTTTATGAGAACTCCTAGTGGTTTACTATAAAGCCCGGGCTTTGAAGTACTTACAGCATAGTAAGTCCACATTAAGGTAGTTGTCTCATGTGTTTATCAGATCTCCTAGTGGTTTACTATAAAGCTCGGACCTTAAAGTACTTACAGCATAGTAAGTCAACATTAAGGTAGTTGTCTCATGTGTTTATGAGAACTCCTAGTGGTTCACTATAAAGCCCGGACCTTAAAGTACTTACAGCATAGTAGGTCGTCATTAAGGTAGCTGTCTCATGTGTTTATGACAACTCCTAGTGGTTTACTATAAAGCCCGGGCCTTAAAGTACTTACAGCATAGTAAGTCGTCATTAAGGTAGTTGTCTCATGTGTTTATGAGAACTCCTAGTGGTTTACTATAAAGCCCGAGTCTTAAAGTACTTACAGCATAGTAAGTCGTCATTAAGGTAGTTGTCTCATGTGTTTATGAGAACTCCTAGTGGTTTACTGTAAAGCCCTGGTCTTAAATTACTTACAGCATAGTAAGTCGTCATTAAGGTAGTTGTCTCATATGTTTATGAGAACTCCTAGTGGTTTACTATAAAGCCCTGGTCTTAAAGTACCTACAGCATAGTAAGTCGACATTAAGGTAGTTGTCTCATGTGTTTAGGAGAACTCCTAGTGGTTTACTATAAAGCCCGGACCTCAAAGTACTTACAGCACAGTAAGTCGTCATTAAGTTAGTTGTCTCATGTGTTTATGAGAACTCCTAGTGGTTAACTACAAAGCTCGGGCCTCAAAGTACTTACAGCATAGTAAGTCGTCATTAAGGTAGTTGTCTCGTGTGTTTATGAGAACTCCTAGTGGTTTACTATAAAGCCCGGGCCTTAAAGTACTTACAGCATAGTAAGTTGTCATTAAGGTAGTTGTCTCGTGTGTTTATGAGAACTCCTAGTGGTTTACTATAAAGCCCGGGCCTTAATGTACTTACAGCATAGTAAGTCGGCATTAAGGTAGTTGTCTCATATGTTTATGAGAACTCCTAGTGGTTTACTATAAAGCCCGGGCCTTAAAGTACTTACAGCATAGTAAGTTGTCATTAAGGTAGTTGTCTCATGTGTTTATGAGAACTCCTAGTGGTTTACTATAAAGCCCGGGCCTTGAAGTACTTACAGCATAGTAAGTCCACATTAAGGTAGTTGTCTCATGTGTTTATCAGATCTCCTAGTGGTTTACTATAAAGCTCGGACCTTAAAGTACTTACAGCATAGTAAGTCAACATTAAGGTAGTTGTCTCATGTGTTTATGAGAACTCTTAGTGGTTTACTATAAAGCCCGGACCTTAAGGTACTTACAGCATAGTAGGTCGTCATTAAGGTAGCTGTCTCATGTGTTTATGACAACTCCTAGTGGTTTACTATAAAGCCCGGGCCTTAAAGTACTTACAGCATAGTAAGTCGTCATTAAGGTAGTTGTCTCATATGTTTATGAGAACTCCTAGTGGTTTACTATAAAGCCCGGGCCTTAAAGTACTTACAGCATAGTAAGTTGTCATTAAGGTAGTTGTCTCATGTGTTTATGAGAACTCCTACTGGTTTACTATAAAGCCCGGGCCTTGAAGTACTTACAGCATAGTAAGTCCACATTAAGGTAGTTATCTCATGTGTTTATCAGAACTCCTAGTGGTTTACTATAAAGCTCGGACCTTAAAGTACTTACAGCATAGTAAGCTGTCATTAAGGTAGTTGTCTCATGTGTTTATGAGAACTCCTAGTGGTTTACTATAAAGCCCGGACCTTAAAGTACTTACAGCATAGTAGGTCGTCATTAAGGTAGCTGTCTCATGTGTTTATGAGAACTCCTAGTGTTTTACTATAAAGTCCGGACCTTAAAGTACTTACAGCATAGTAAGTCGTCATTAAGGTAGTTGTCTCATGTGTTTATGACAACTCCTAGTGGTTTACTGTAAAGCCCTGGTCTTAAAGTACTTACAGCATAGTAAGTCGTCATTAAGTTAGTTGTCTCATGTGTTTATGAGAACTCCTAGTGGTTAACTACAAAGCTCGGGCCTCAAAGTACTTACAGCATAGTAAGTCGTCATTAAGGTAGTTGTCTCGTGTGTTTATGAGAACTCCTAGTGGTTTACTATAAAGCCCGGGCCTTAAAGTACTTACAGCATAGTAAGTTGTCATTAAGGTAGTTGTCTCGTGTGTTTATGAGAACTCCTAGTGGTTTACTATAAAGTCCGGACCTTAAAGTACTTACGGCATAGTATGTCGTCATTAAGGTAGTTGTCTCATGTGTTTATGACAACTCCTAGTGGTTTACTGTAAAGCCCTGGTCTTAAATTACTTACAGCATAGTAAGTCGTCATTAAGGTAGTTGTCTCATGTGTTTATGACAACTCCTAGTGGTTTAATGTAAAGCCCTGGTCTTAAAGTACTTACAGCATAGTAAGTCGTCATTAAGGTAGCTGTCTCATGTGTTTATGAGAACTCCTAGTGGTTTACTATAAAGCCCGGACCTTAAAATACTTACAGCATAGTAGGTCGTCATTAAGGTAGTTGTCTCATGTGTTTATGAGAACTCCTAGTGGTTTACTATAAAGTCCGGACCTTAAAGTACTTACGGCATAGTATGTCGTCATTAAGGTAGTTGTCTCATGTGTTTATGACAACTCCTAGTGGTTTACTGTAAAGCCCTGGTCTTAAATTACTTACAGCATAGTAAGTCGTCATTAAGGTAGTTGTCTCATGTGTTTATGAGAACTCCTAGTGGTTTACTATAAAGCCCTGGTCTTAAAGTACCTACAGCATAGTAAGTCGACATTAAGGTAGTTGTCTCATGTGTTTAGGAGAACTCCTAGTGGTTAACTATAAAGCCCGGACCTCAAAGTACTTACAGCACAGTAAGTCGTCATTAAGTTAGTTGTCTCATGTGTTTATGAGTACTCCTAGTGGTTAACTACAAAGCTCGGGCCTCAAAGTACTTACAGCATAGTAAGTCGTCATTAAGGTAGTTGTCTCGTGTGTTTATGAGAACTCCTAGTGGTTTACTATAAAGCCCGGGCCTTAAAGTACTTACAGCATAGTAAGTTGTCATTAAGGTAGTTGTCTCGTGTGTTTATGAGAACTCCTAGTGGTTTACTATAAAGCCCGGGCCTTAATGTACTTACAGCATAGTAAGTCGGCATTAAGGTAGTTGTCTCATATGTTTATGAGAACTCCTAGTGGTTTACTATAAAGCCCGGGCCTTAAAGTACTTACAGCATAGTAAGTTGTCATTAAGGTAGTTGTCTCATGTGTTTATGAGAACTCCTAGTGGTTTACTATAAAGCCCGGGCTTTGAAGTACTTACAGCATAGTAAGTCCACATTAAGGTAGTTGTCTCATGTGTTTATCAGATCTCCTAGTGGTTTACTATAAAGCTCGGACCTTAAAGTACTTACAGCATAGTAAGTCAACATTAAGGTAGTTGTCTCATGTGTTTATGAGAACTCCTAGTGGTTCACTATAAAGCCCGGACCTTAAAGTACTTACAGCATAGTAGGTCGTCATTAAGGTAGCTGTCTCATGTGTTTATGACAACTCCTAGTGGTTTACTATAAAGCCCGGGCCTTAAAGTACTTACAGCATAGTAAGTCGTCATTAAGGTAGTTGTCTCATGTGTTTATGAGAACTCCTAGTGGTTTACTATAAAGCCCGAGTCTTAAAGTACTTACAGCATAGTAAGTCGTCATTAAGGTAGTTGTCTCATGTGTTTATGAGAACTCCTAGTTGTTTACTATAAAGCCCGGGTCTTAAAGTACTTACAGCATAGTAAGTCGTCATTAAGGTAGTTGTCTCATGTGTTTATGAGAACTCCTAGTGGTTTACTATAAAGCGCGGGTCTTAAAGTTCTTACAGCATAGTAAGTTGTCATTAAGGTAGTTGTCTCGTGTGTTTATGAGAACTCCTAGTGGTTTACTATAAAGCCCGGGCCTTAAAGTACTTACAGCATAGTAAGTTGTCATTAAGGTAGTTGTCTCGTGTGTTTATGAGAACTCCTAGTGGTTTACTATAAAGCCCGGGCCTTAATGTACTTACAGCATAGTAAGTCGGCATTAAGGTAGTTGTCTCATATGTTTATGAGAACTCCTAGTGGTTTACTATAAAGCCCGGGCCTTAAAGTACTTACAGCATAGTAAGTTGTCATTAAGGTAGTTGTCTCATGTGTTTATGAGAACTAGTGGTTTACTATAAAGCCCGGGCCTTGAAGCACTTACAGCATAGTAAGTCCACATTAAGGTAGTTGTCTCATGTGTTTATCAGAACTCCTAGTGGTTTACTATAAAGCTCGGACCTTAAAGTACTTACAGCATAGTAAGTCGTCATTAAGGTAGTTGTCTCATGTGTTTATGAGAACTCCTAGTGGTTTACTATAAAGCCCGGACCTTAAAGTACTTACAGCATAGTAGGTCGTCATTAAGGTAGCTGTCTCATGTGTTTATGAAAACTCCTAGTGTTTTACTATAAAGTCCGGACCTTAAAGTACTTACAGCATAGTAAGTCGTCATTAAGGTAGTTGTCTCATGTGTTTATGACAACTCCTAGTGGTTTACTGTAAAGCCCTGGTCTTAAAGTACTTACAGCATAGTAAGTCGTCATTAAGGTAGTTGTCTCATGTGTTTATGAGAACTCCTAGTGGTTTACTATAAAGCCCGGACCTTAAAGTACTTACAGCATAGTAGGTCGTCATTAAGGTAGTTGTCTCATGTGTTTATGAGAACTCCTAGTGGTTTACTATAAAGTCCGGACCTTAAAGTACTTACGGCATAGTATGTCGTCATTAAGGTAGTTGTCTCATGTGTTTATGACAACTCCTAGTGGTTTACTGTAAAGCCCTGGTCTTAAATTACTTACAGCATAGTAAGTCGTCATTAAGGTAGTTGTCTCATGTGTTTATGAGAACTCCTAGTGGTTTACTATAAAGCCCTGGTCTTAAAGTACCTACAGCATAGTAAGTCGACATTAAGGTAGTTGTCTCATGTGTTTAGGAGAACTCCTAGTGGTTTACTATAAAGCCCGGGCCTTAAAGTACCTACAGCATAGTAAGTCGTCATTAAGGTAGTTGTCTCATGTGTTTATGAGAACTCCTAGTGGTTTACTATAAAGCCCGGGCCTTAAAGTACTTACAGCATAGTAAGTCGTCATTAAGGTGGTTGTCTCATGTGTTTATGAGAACTCCTAGTGGTTTACTATAAAGCCCGGGCCTTAAAGTACTTACAGCATAGTAAGTCGTCATTAAGGTAGTTGTCTCATGTGTTTATGAGAACTCCTAGTGGTTTACTATAAAGCCCGGGCCTTAAAGTACTTACAGCATAGTAAGTCGTCATTAAGGTAGTTGTCTCATGTGTTTATGAGAACTCCTTGTGGTTTACTATAAAGCCCGGGTCTTAAAGTACTTACAGCATAGTAAGTCGTCATTAAGGTAGTTGTCTCATGTGTTTATGAGAACTCCTAGTGGTTTACTATAAAGTCCGGGTCTTAAAGTACTTACAGCATAGTAAGTCGTCATTAAGGTAGTTGTCTCATGTGTTTATGAGAACTCCTAGTGGTTTACTATAAAGCCCGGGTCTTAAAGTACTTACAGCATAGTAAGTCGTCATTAAGGTAGTTGTCTCATGTGTTTATGAGAACTCCTAGTGGTTTACTATAAAGCCCGGGTCTTAAAGTACTTACAGCATAGTAAGTCGTCATTAAGGTAGTTGTCTCATGTGTTTATGAGAACTCCTAGTGGTTTACTATAAAGCGCGGGCCTTAAAGTACTTACAGCATAGTAAGTCGTCATTAAGGTAGTTGTCTCATGTGTTTATGAGAACTCCTAGTGGTTTACTATAAAGCCCGGGTCTTAAAGTACTTACAGCATAGTAAGTCATCATTAAGGTAGTTGTCTCATGTGTTTATGAGAACTCCTAGTGGTTTACTATAAAGTCCGGGTCTTAAAGTACTTACAGCATAGTAAGTCGTCATTAAGGTAGTTGTCTCATGTGTTTATGAGAACTCCTAGTGGTTTACTATAAAGCCCGGGCCTTAAAGTACTTACAGCATAGTAAGTCGTCATTAAGGTAGTTGTCTCATGTGTTTATGAGAACTCCTAGTGGTTTACTATAAAGCCCGGGCCTTAAAGTACTTACAGCATAGTAAGTCGTCATTAAGGTAGTTGTCTCATGTGTGTATGAGAACTCCTAGTGGTTTACTATAAAGCCCGGGCCTTAAAGTACTTACAGCATAGTAAGTTGCCATTAAGTAGTTGTCTCATGTGTTTATGACAGCTCCTATTGGTTTACCGGGAAATACACGAATCAGTTGGAGAATTTAATGTCATGTTGGCACGTTGGCCAT
Organism: Mantis religiosa; assembly: GCA_030765055.1. Taxonomy (NCBI): domain Eukaryota; kingdom Metazoa; phylum Arthropoda; class Insecta; order Mantodea; family Mantidae; genus Mantis; species Mantis religiosa. Next base: position 215,906,562 of record CM060952.1, read on the forward strand.
AGTTCGGACCACTATTAGGTACAATTAATGGAAATTGATTGTTCTTTCACACTGGCCGTGTGTAGGACGCACTATGGAAGGACTATGGCACGTTGGCCATAGTAGCTCAGTGATTACAGCGGCTGGAGGGAGATCTGAAGATCCGTGGTTCAAATCCCGGCTATGGCATTGAATTTTTCAGTCCAGCTCTACCCTTTCATAGTGCGTCCTACACAAGGCTAGTGTGAAAGAAGAATTAATTTTTCATTAACTTACTTTGCTGACATAAAATATCAGTTTGAAATAGAAATATGTTAAACAGTTAGATATGTTTATAGTTGTATTATTTATGGAGTTTACCTTCTCCGGTGGACTCCATGCGTGATGCAGTGTTGACTGTGTCACCAAAAAGACAGTATCTTGGCATTTTCGAGCCAACAATGCCAGCAACTACAGGACCTGTGTGAACACCACTTCTTATTTGTAGCCTTTCGTTTGGTCGATGTGGCACCTTGAATACAACAGACGCTGCTAGTAAATCCAGTGCCATTGTAGCTATTTCTGTCACATGTTTGTCTCCTTAAACAAACATACATGTGCTTGTCTTTAGATGCTTGTTAATGCTCTATATGTCACAGAACTACAAGTTATTATTTATGAGGAATGAAAAATTTCCCATTTAACGACATTCTACCTTAAACTAATATTTTGTTTGTTAACAATACTGTTAATTTCTGAGATTAATATCAGAACTGTAAGGTAGGGAGAGTGCAATGAATTTTCCCACATGCATAAACATTTGAGTAATGTACTAATGTAGAAAATTATAGGCCCATTTCCTTGCCCTCTTACTTTTCTTAAGTTCTTAAAAAAGTCATGTACAACAGATTGGTGCCCTTTCTGCTAAAATACAATATTATCTCTAAATCACAGTTTGGATTTCAAACGGACAAGTCAATTAACATTACTATTTTCTCCTTAGAGGTACCCTTTAGTGCAAAGGATAATAATGGACATGTCTTAGGAGTATTTGTCGATTTGTCAAAGACGTTTGTTGCAGTGCGCTACAACGTTGTATCAAATAATCTGGACAATTATGACATCAGGAGTGTTGCTAATGACTGGTTTACTTCTTATCTCATAAATAGAGCACACATAGGCCCGGTTGCATAAAAATCGCTAACTGCAGTTCATTTATAATTGAAGATCAAAACTTAATGACATCAGGAGTATTGCTAATGACTGGTTTACTTCTTATCTCATAAATAGAGCACACATAGGCCCGGTTACATAAAAATCGCTAACTGCAGTTCATTTATAATTGAAGATCAAAACTTAATGACATCAGGAGTATTGCTAATGACTGGTTTACTTCTTATCTCATAAATAGAGCACACATAGGCCAGGTTGCATAAAAATCGCTAACTGCAGTTCATTTATAATTGAAGATCAAAACTTAATGACATCAGGAATGTTGCTAATGACTGGTTTACTTCTTATCTCATAAATAGAGCACACATAGGCCAGGTTACATAAAAATCGCTAACTGCAGTTCATTTATAATTGAAGATCAAAACTTAATGACATCAGGAGTATTGCTAATGACTGGTTTACTTCTTATCTCATAAATAGAGCACACATAGGCCCGGTTGCATAAAAATCGCTAACTGCAGTTCATTTATAATTGAAGATCAAAACTTAATGACATCAGGAGTGTTGCTAATGACTGGTTTACTTCTTATCTCATAAATAGAGCACACATAAGCCCGGTTGCATAAAAATCGCTAACTGCAGTTCATTTATAATTGAAGATCGAAACTTAATGACATCAGGAGTGTTGCTAATGACTGGTTTACTTCTTATCTCATAAATAGAGCACACATAAGCCTGGTTGCATAAAAATCGCTAACTGCAGTTCATTTATAATTGAAGATCAAAACTTAATGACATCAGGGGTGTTGCTAATGACTGGTTTACTTCTTATCTCATAAATAGAGCACACATAAGCCCGGTTGCATAAAAATCGCTAGCTGCAGTTCATTTATAATTGAAGATCAAAACTTAATGACATCAGGGGTGTTGCTAATGACTGGTTTACTTCTTATCTCATAAATAGAGCACACATAAGCCCGGTTGCATAAAAATCGCTAGCTGCAGTTCATTTATAATTGAAGATCAAAACTTAATGACATCAGGAGTGTTGCTAATGACTGGTTTACTTCTTATCTCATAAATAGAGCACACATAAGCCTGGTTGCATAAAAATCGCTAACTGCAGTTCATTTATAATTGAAGATCAAAACTTAATGACATCAGGAGTGTTGCTAATGACTGGTTTACTTCTTATCTCATAAATAGAGCACACATAGGCCCGGTTGCATAAAAATCGCTAACTGCAGTTCATTTATAATTGAAGATCAAAACTTAATGACATCAGGAATGTTGCTAATGACTGGTTTACTTCTTATCTCATAAATAGAGCACACATAGGCCCGGTTACATAAAAATCGCTAACTGCAGTTCATTTATAATTGAAGATCAAAACTTAATGACATCAGGAGTGTTGCTAATGACTGGTTTACTTCTTATCTCATAAATAGCGCACACATAAGCCCGGTTGCATAAAATCGCTAACTGCAGCTCATTTATAATTGAAGATCAAAACTTAATGACATCAGGAATGTTGCTAATGACTGGTTTACTTCTTATCTCATAAATAGAGCACACATAAGCCCGGTTGCATAAAATCGCTAACTGCAGCTCATTTATAATTGAAGATCAAAACTTAATGACATCAGGAGTGTTGCTAATGACTGGTTTACTTCTTATCTCATAAATAGAGCACACATAAGCCTGGTTGCATAAAAATCGCTAACTGCAGTTCATTTATAATTGAAGATCAAAACTTAATGACATCAGGAGTGTTGCTAATGACTGGTTTACTTCTTATCTCATAAATAGAGCACACATAAGCCCGGTTACATAAAAATCGCTAACTGCAGTTCATTTATAATTGAAGATCAAAACTTAATGACATCAGGAGTGTTGCTAATGACTGGTTTACTTCTTATCTCATAAATAGAGCACACATAGGCCCGGTTGCATAAAAATCGCTAACTGCAGTTCATTTATAATTGAAGATCAAAACTTAATGACATTAGGAGTATTGCTAATGACTGGTTTACTTCTTATCTCATAAATAGAGCACACATAAGCCAGGTTACATAAAAATCGCTAACTGCAGTTCATTTATAATTGAAGATCAAAACTTAATGACATTAGGAGTGTTGCTAATGACTGGTTTACTTCTTATCTCATAAATAGAGCACACATAAGCCAGGTTACATAAAAATCGCTAACTGCAGTTCATTTATAATTGAAGATCGAAACTTAATGACATCAGGAGTATTGCTAATGACTGGTTTACTTCTTATCTCATAAATAGAGCACACATAAGCCAGGTTACATAAAAATCGCTAACTGCAGTTCATTTATAATTGAAGATCGAAACTTAATGACATCAGGAGTATTGCTAATGACTGGTTTACTTCTTATCTCATAAATAGAGCACACATAGGCCCGGTTACATAAAAATCGCTAACTGCAGTTCATTTATAATTGAAGATCGAAACTTAATGACATCAGGAGTGTTGCTAATGACTGGTTTACTTCTTATCTCATAAATAGAGCACACATAGGCCCGGTTACATAAAAATCGCTAACTGCAGTTCATTTATAATTGAAGATCGAAACTTAATGACATCAGGAGTATTGCTAATGACTGGTTTACTTCTTATCTCATAAATAGAGCACACATAGGCTCGGTTACATAAAAATCGCTAACTGCAGTTCATTTATAATTGAAGATCGAAACTTAATGACATCAGGAGTATTGCTAATGACTGGTTTACTTCTTATCTCATAAATAGAGCACACATAGGCCCGGTTACATAAAAATCGCTAACTGCAGTTCATTTATAATTGAAGATCGAAACTTAATGACATCAGGAGTATTGCTAATGACTGGTTTACTTCTTATCTCATAAATAGAGCACACATAGGCCCGGTTGCATAAAAATCGCTAACTGCAGTTCATTTATAATTGAAGATCAAAACTTAATGACATCAGGAGTGTTGCTAATGACTGGTTTACTTCTTATCTCATAAATAGAGCACACATAGGCCCGGTTGCATAAAAATCGCTAACTGCAGTTCATTTATAATTGAAGATCAAAACTTAATGACATCAGGAGTGTTGCTAATGACTGGTTTACTTCTTATCTCATAAATAGAGCACACATAGGCCCGGTTGCATAAAAATCGCTAACTGCAGTTCATTTATAATTGAAGATCAAAACTTAATGACATCAGGAGTATTGCTAATGACTGGTTTACTTCTTATCTCATAAATAGAGCACACATAGGCCAGGTTACATAAAAATCGCTAACTGCAGTTCATTTATAATTGAAGATCAAAACTTAATGACATCAGGAGTGTTGCTAATGACTGGTTTACTTCTTATCTCATAAATAGAGCACACATAGGCCCGGTTGCATAAAAATCGCTAACTGCAGTTCATTTATAATTGAAGATCAAAACTTAATGACATCAGGAGTATTGCTAATGACTGGTTTACTTCTTATCTCATAAATAGAGCACACATAGGCCCGGTTGCATAAAAATCGCTAACTGCAGTTCATTTATAATTGAAGATCGAAACTTAATGACATCAGGAATGTTGCTAATGACTGGTTTACTTCTTATCTCATAAATAGAGCACACATAGGCCCGGTTGCATAAAAATCGCTAACTGCAGTTCATTTATAATTGAAGATCAAAACTTAATGACATCAGGAGTATTGCTAATGACTGGTTTACTTCTTATCTCATAAATAGAGCACACATAGGCCCGGTTGCATAAAAATCGCTAACTGCAGTTCATTTATAATTGAAGATCGAAACTTAATGACATCAGGAGTGTTGCTAATGACTGGTTTACTTCTTATCTCATAAATAGAGCACACATAGGCCCGGTTACATAAAAATCGCTAACTGCAGTTCATTTATAATTGAAGATCAAAACTTAATGACATCAGGAATGTTGCTAATGACTGGTTTACTTCTTATCTCATAAATAGAGCACACATAGGCCCGGTTACATAAAAATCGCTAACTGCAGTTCATTTATAATTGAAGATCAAAACTTAATGACATCAGGGGTGTTGCTAATGACTGGTTTACTTCTTATCTCATAAATAGAGCACACATAGGCCCGGTTGCATAAAAATCGCTAACTGCAGTTCATTTATAATTGATGATCGAAACTGAACTAAGTTTACGAACCCGCATGGGGCCCACCTCGGTAGCATGATGGTAGCATGTCTGCCTCACGTTCAAGAGGTCCCGAGTTCGAATCTCGGTTAGGGATTAAACAGTATGCAGCATTTAAAAGAAATCATGAGGAACTGAGGCACTGCACCGACTCAGTAGCGTATCCCATAAAGGAATCATTCTGTTCAATAAACTACGCAGTTCCTTAAGAGCTCTGCCCGGGGGAATATTCAAATCTAATGTATATAAATTGTTATTAAAGCAGATCTCAGTGTAGATATCTAGCTAAGTAGACACTATTTTAATATGTTTCTCTATGTACCTGTATCCACTTAGTTTGATCCTTATCTTCGAGGTTATGACGAAGCCATATAAATAAATTGTATATTTATGGTGAACAAAACTCTACTGAGCATAACAATTTATCATTCGCAAAACTGCTCCGGGTTATCCAGATGTCCCGTTAATGAGTTTTCACTGTACTTTGTAAAGCCCACATTTCAAGTTTAATCTAGCGTTAACGAGATGTGTAAGATATAGAACTTTATAACAATTGTGTTTGTTTGGCACTAAAAATGAGTTTTGTTTATTTACTTGTTAGTGTTGTTTAGAATTTAAAAATAATGTTTTAAAATATTATAATGTTTATAGTAATGTATGTGGATGTGAAATTCTAGAAAAAAGTAAACAAGATATGTATATTGGTTGGTACAGGTGACGTTAGGTTGCTATGGAGAGAGCAAATCAATAATCTTCCTTATGGGAAAAGGACGCGGATAAGATGAAAGTTTTATAGTGATGAGTGGACGTGTGATCTAAACCAAAGATATTGTGTAATAATGTATACTGGGTGTCCTAAAGTAAAAGTCAATAATCTTGCTGAAGAAGCTTGGGGAGAAATCATCTTTCGATCAACGTACTCAGGAGTGAGCAGACGTTATTTTCTTTAATCCATAATCTTTTAAAGATTTAAGTTATATTTGAGATTAGTACTGGTTAAAGGATTCCTACTGTATTGTGAAGTATATTTTATTAAACATGGTGGAAAATTAATTTAGATTACATTTGGAGACATCGAAGTTGTGGAAAATAAATTAATATTACGAAATTTAACTTATTCAAATTTTATTTGTTTCACTCGTAAGCTCCGTTGAAAAGAAGAGATCTTATGATTCACATTTAAACAGATACAATAGAAGAATTAACAATTAGTTGTGGAATAAGTCGGCGATATTCTGGACGCTCGAACAGCAAAGGAGGTGACAGACCATTTCGTCATGCTACATATGACTTCCCAACTTTGGAAACATCACTACAACGAACAAATCCCGTTCCAACTTTAAATATCACATTCACTTGATAATTTTATTTACCATTTTTTACAGGAAGTCCAGATGCCACCATATACGAGTCGCCAATTGTTTCTACTTTATAAACATCATAACATTCAATACGCGCATCAAAATGTTTGTATATGGAGTTCAGAAATGTCACCACCTGAAAAATAATAACAAGTATCATAATATTACCAGGTTTCAATTAAAAGTCCTTCAAATCATTAGAGATAACTTTAAGTTTCATATAAGCAGTACAAAATTGTATCCTTATTGAAAAACCTATTTGTAGTCAGTTTTTTGACACTTTTCACTTACTTTTTATACAGGGTGTATATGAATGAATATCGGAGTTTTAACTCTTTATAATATTTATTAGATTAAACTTACAGTTATAAATGATATGTCAAATGAAAAAGCAACTCAAACAGTTTTAGCAAGAACCTTATAAGTGTTCAATGTGACTGCACTTTGTCACACGGTACACATCAAGTCTATAGCCGAGTTCTTCCCAACCGTTGGTAAGTGTGTATTCAGTAATTGTAGCAACAGCTGCTTCAGTCCGGTTTCTTAATTCAGGGAGGTCAGCTGATAGCGGAGTCACGTGCACACGATCCTTGATGAAGCCCCAACCATTTAGATCAGGAGAACGTGGAGGTCATGTACGGCAATCCCTGTCATTGGGCCTATCCAGCGCTCGGGAACAGTGACGTTCAACCAATCGCGTACTTCGTTATGGCATCTTGCTGAAAAATGAAGTTCTCTGGATCATTTTGTTCCAACTGAGGGAAGAGCCATTGCTCTAGTGTATCAAGGTAAGAAGTGCCAGTTACAGTAGGTTCACCAAAAAAGAAAGGCTCATTAACTATTCGCCGGGATACGGCACAGAAAGCATTCACTTTAGGGGAATCTCGTTGCATTTGTGCCATCTCGTGAGGATTTTCTGAGCCCCAGATATGCACATTATGAGTGTTAACATGTCCACTAAGGTGAAAGGTCCATTCATCACTAAAGACAACACGATCCATAAAATCGTCATGAAACAACACGCCGTTTGCGAAGTTGACACGTAATCCGTGGTCTGTCGACTTTAGAGACTGTAATAACTGTAAACGGTAAGGACGTAGCAGTAAGCGTTTTCTTACAACTTTCCAAACAGTCGACACAGGAACCTGTAATTCACGACTAGCCTTCTGGACTGATTTCTTTGGGCTACGAGTGAACGATTCTCTCACTCGCTCATCAGTCTCTTCACTTACTCTTGGTCGTCCGGTGCTCTTCCCTTTACAAAGACAGCCGGTATCTTTAAACTGATGATACCATCTACGAATGTTATTATCACTAGCAGGATCACAGCGGAACGCACTTTGTACAATAATTACAGATTCGGTCTTTGCCAACTGCAGAACACAAAACGCTTTCTGTTTACTGGTCGCCATCTTTACTACTACCGCTCTCTAGCGGATTGCGGTAGAAACATTGCACGCACATGCGCACTAGTGCCAACAGACAAAACTGAGTTGTTTTTTCATTTGACATATAATTTATAACTTTAAGTTTACTGTAATAAATATTATAAAGAGTTAAAACCCCGATATTCATTTATATACACCCTGTGTTATTGAGGAACTAGTTTTGGAACCCGTTACATTCATTACCATTCTCAAACATTCAACTGGCATCTGTTGTTATCTGCTCTCCTCTCTCTGGTGATGGAACTATGAACTTCTTTGTCAAATTATCTACTGGTGGGATTTCAAAGTTCATTACTCGGTCTTTATTGTTCCATGTGAATATGTTCTGTCATGTTGTTAGTTTATTTTGATTTATCACTCCTTTTAATAATGTTTTATTTGGATCAATGTCTTGATTTTCATTCCAAAAATGAAATGCTACTGCTGACTGATCTTCTTGTTTCATTTTGATATTTCTAAAGTGCTCTTTGACTCTGGTTTTTAGATTTCTTTTAGTTTGAACTATGTAGCATTTTTCACAAGTGACAAAGTGTTAAAAACAGACTACAAATAGTTTTTAAATTAACTTGGACGCAACTGCTTCTAAATATATGCATAATTATTTTGTTTAGTTAAGGATCTCTTATTTATTTTTAATGTAAGTTCATATTGACTGAAGAAACATGTTACATACCTCCAACGGAGTACTGATTGCTGCTATTTCTGTGAAACCTACTATATCACTGAAGTATACCGTCACAGAAGCGTAATACTCAGCAGGAACCTTTAAACAATGTAATACTTGCTATGAGTTGCCTGTGTAGGTACATTATAATACAATTACATTATAAACAAACGAAAATATAAAATAAAGTGTATATCTAACAACTACAATCAAATTATATAACATATAGAACTGTTAAATGAAAAGCGACAAGGATAACAGAAATGTAATTATCTATTAACTGCAAATAACCATAAGAATACATAACTTATAACCATTCACAACAACCAATGAGAAGTGCCAGCTTTAAGAGATACGGGGCAAGCTTACTTGAAACAAGGCTTTGTGCTCCTCATTTTGTAATGAATTGGCAGATTTTATTATCGAGGTATCATCAACGTATGATACTATTTTCCCATTTTTTATAAAAATTATAAATAAACAAGTTCTAAACCCTATCCCTTAGTACCCCATGGTTTACTACCCATGCTTCAGATAGGTTTTCTTTTATTTGTTGTGTCCTGTTTGTAATTAGCCTACGAGACATTCACCATGGAGATAGATTGTCAACTTACCTGCTGAGTTTGTTTCAGTTGTTGGGCAACACTTGGTGGCAACATTTGGAACAGTAAAGTGTCACTTTTCCTCTTTTCCTTTTTCAGTTCTTTGGCCTTTTGTGCCAAGTTAGCTGAGTACATCTGTCATGAAAAATACAATTTATCAACATTATGATGACGTAACACTAGTATCATGAGCTGCACCAACACTTAATTTTACTTTGAATGATAAAGATAAATATAATTAATGAAATTAATGTTATACCACACTATTTTCCTGTTCAAAGGGCATACTCTTTTAGATAAAAATAAGAATAAACACGTTTATTTCCCTTGAATGTATACTCCATACTTTCATTCAACGCCTTGTGATTTGTTAATAAGGTAGTTCCTCCTCTACCTACTATGTATGTTCGTGGTACAGAAAGTATTGTTTTTGCTGTTAGACAAAGCCAAACGAACAACAAACCTACAATTCTACTATCCCGCGTGTTTACTCTGTGGCTACGACTACAGTGACACGGAGCGGTGGTCTGATAAAACACAAAGTACACGCACGTTGCCCTAGATGTCTCCCGAGCTATAATTGCTACGTATATATCAATATCTATTAGTTATTAAGAAACTTTTTCCAAAACATTAAGGCACTGATGCTCAGTTTTGGTATAGAACATAACTTAAATGTCAGAGATGCTAAGTTAGAGCTATATTATGTAAAAGAAATCAATATAGATCGCAAAAAATTATGGTGTTTCAGAATAAAAGTCTACAGAACACTCTATAAGTAAGGTAAATTGGGTGCATTCGTCTGGAATGTAACGTTTTAGTGATTTAAGATATTGTGACTTTGTTGGTTCGTGAAATTAAGTCCAGTTTGCAGAAATTCAAAATACTCTTTATTTCCGTAGGGATTCTGGGTTTATTTCACCCAGGGCTTACGAGGGGGAACCCAAAAGAGAGACGTATTGTCTCTCGAGTAGCCATCTCGTATATTTAGACCAACAGAATAAATATAAGTATTGAATTATATGATTCTTATAGCCTTTTGTGTAAATTAAAAGGAACCAGCTATGAAGTGAATACTGATACAGTAGAAATGAAAATAAAGCAGAAAATATACAGGAAGCATTAATTGTCAAATTAATCTGGATACACAATATCACTGTGGAGGGCTGTTCTATAAAGAATGATCATAATTTTTACGGTCATAATTTTTCGTACTAAAATTCAATCTTATTATATTCTGTTAGCTTAATGTAAAACAAACACGCCATAATACTTTCATTGTTGGTACTCCTGGTTCCCGCCTGTGAGAAGCAGACAAGTTCAGACATGTTCAGTATCGCCTACCACTGCAATGGAGGTAGCACAGGAGGAACAATATGCGGCTTTGAAATTCTGCTTTCGTCTCAAAAATCTTCAGTTGAGGCCTACACAATGTTACAGCAGGCCTATGTAGGGTCTGTTCTTCCCTACAGCACAGCTCGAAGGTGACTTAAAATGTTTAAAGAGGGGAGACAATTACAAAGGAAGGTGGACCCGGTGCTCCAGTTACTGCTCTTACGGAAGAAAACATCAACATTGCTGCTGCCATTGTGAGAGAGGATCGACGAATTACCTTAAGATCACTTTCTGAAATACTGAACATTTCATTGGGTGCCACCTACACGTTGGTGACAGAAACATTACATATGAGACGTGTTTGTGCGCAAGGGGTTCCAAGACTGTTGATTACCGAACAAAAGGACATTCGCATGCAGGTCTGCATGCAGTTAAAGTCCATGTTAGAGGAAGATCCGGAGTTTCTTTCAAACGTAGTCACTGCTGCTGAAACTTGTCTACATCATTTTGACCCTGAGAGCAAACAGCAAAGCCCAGTGTGGAAATCTCCATCACCAACCCCCAAAAAGCAAACGTGGTTGCTTCTGCTGGGAAAGTTATGGTCATCTCATTCTTTGATATTCATTGAATGGTTTATCAGCATGTTGTACCTGCACACACATCAGTAACTGGACAATACTACAGGGATCTTCTGAAAACATTACAAGTCCATATCAGGCACAAAAGACCACATTTCCGTGAAGCAGACTGGATGCTGCACCACGATAATGTGTGGCCGCATATTGCCAATGTTGTTACTGAATATCTTGTAAAAGTTAACGTGAAGTACATCCCTCACCCTCCCTGCAGTCCGGATTTAGCCCCATGTGACTTTTTTCTATTCCCTAACTTGAAGAAACGCCTTGTTGGGAGACATTATCCATCATCAGAAGCAGTGGTGAAGGCTGCGGAGGCTATTTTGAAGGATCTCTCAAAAAGTTGTTTCCAGCATGTCTTTGAAGACTGGCAGAAACGCTAGGACAAGTGCATAGCATTCAGGGGAGTCTATTTTGAGAAGAACCATCAAAATTATGAGGATGAGTAAAGTTACATTGTCAAAAAAATTGTGATCAATATATATTCTGACAACAGGGATCCAGCAGCCCACAAATGGCGAGTCGCAATAGGTCTCGTACCTCATTTCGATTCGCATTTTGGAATGCGTGTGGCCTGTATGGTCAGGGGAGCGAGTTACTTCATTTCGCTCAATCCCATGCTCTAGACGTCATGTTAGTCAGCGAGACGCATCTCCGACCAGACTCCCGATTCGGACTACCGGGCTACATCTGCCATCGTACAGACCGACAAGGCCGTCCAGGAGGCGTAACTGCGGTGCTGGTGAGGCGGAACGTGGTCCACCAACCAATCCAACTCCCACCTCTTCAAACACTTGAGGCCACGGCCATTAGTATGGACATTGGTGGGTTAGAGGTCTTGGTGGTCTCCGTGTATCATCTACCAAATAGGCAGTTCGTACAAAACGATCATCTTTCCATCCTAGCCCTATATCCCAGTGCTATTATGGCCGGCGATTTCAATGCTAAACATCAACGTTGGAATTGCCGTCGCCGAGCAGATGCAAGAGGCAATGAAATCATTCGCCTTATAGACCCCCCAGCTTCAAGTGCGGGGTCCCTGGCAACCCACCCATCATCCGCGAGGTGGAGGAATGGCTTCAGTCATTGACTTCGCTATCACAAAATATCTACCATTTCATCTCACCCTTACATCATTAAACGCATTACATTCTGATCAAAATCCGGTTTAACGGAAATCAACACCAGGGTTGCCAGTGATGACATCTCGCTTCAAAAGCGTGAAGTCGATTGGGAAGGCGTTAGGAACTGCCTCCGCACTTCCATTCCTCCAAACCCCAAAATCATCAACATACCTACCCTGGAGAATGCAATCTCATGCTTCACTTCCATCGTGACACGAGCTGTCAAAAATCTGATAATCCACTCTCCAGCCCCACTACATCCTGATGTCCTCCCATTGGACATAATACTACTCATCCGTCGATCCTGGGCAGCACGGAAACTATACCGGCGTCACCGCATGCCACATAATCGAGCGCTTCTGCGACGTTTACGTCGCGAGGTCAGTGTCCGACTGCGCGAGCACAAGGTGCAAGCGTGGGAGGACAAAATGGCCAGGCTGCGCGTCGAGGATGGCGACGTGTGGAGGATAGCCAGAACCTTCAGAAAACACAAAGGTCTATACACCTCCCCTATCCACGGCACCCAAGGCCTGGCCTATGAACCTCACACCAAAGCAAATGCGTTCGCTGACTACCTTGAACGTACCTTGTGTCCAAGAGACGACCCACAGGACGACATCTTTTCCAAACGTGTCCTTCGAGAGGTGCGACGTTTCTTACGTCGTCCTCCTGAGGATGCGGAAAGACTCCCTACCATCCGACCCAGTGAAGTCCAAGGGGCACTCCAGCGTCTCAAACCAAAAAAGGTGGGGAGGCCCTAACGGGCTGACACCCCTCATGCTCCGACATCTTCCTTTCAACGCGGTTCTCTTCTTAACTAGGGTCCTCAATGTGTGCCTCACCCTTGGGTACTTTCCACGCGAGTGGAGGGAGGCCCAGGTGATATGCATATTGAAACCTGGGAAGAATCCGGTACACCCTTCCAGCTACCGCTCCATCAGTCTCCTTTCTACTCTCTCGAAAGTGCTCGAGAGATTGATTCTTTCCCGCTTGTCCCCCATTCTGGGAGACATTCAAGCCATTCCCCACCATCAGTTTGGATTTCGTCCGGGGCACTCGACAGTCCAGCAGTAACTGCATGTGGTGGAGACCGCCGCCCTGGGTTTCCAGGAAGGCGCCTTCACGGCTGCGGTTTCGCTGGATGTCGAGAAGGCCTTCTCTACGGTATGGCATGCCGGGCTACTGTATAAGTTGATCCAACTGGGGCTCCCAACACAGATGATCAACATGCTACACAGCTTCCTACGACACCACGCCTTTAAAGTCACAGTCGCGGGGAAAACATCAACACTTAGACCAGTGAGAGGCGGAGTCCCCGAAGGCTGTGTACTATATCCCACCTTATTCAACGTCTTTATGGTAGATCTCCCCACAGAACCACGAGTCGTAATGGCACAATACGCTGACGACGTGCTTCTGGTCTGAAAAGACAGACACATACTCAGAGCCTTCAACCCCATACAGAGACACCTCCGTCTCACACAGCAGTGGTGTCGGCGTTGGCGGATGTCCGTAAATCCGGACAAAAGCCGCGCCATACTTTTCACAAAGCGCCACACCCCCGCAGACTGCCCCAACTTCAGCTTCCGAGGTTGAAGGATAGAGTGGACTAACTCTGTCCGATACCTTGGAGTAACATTGGATAGAGGCCTAACCTTTCGCCAACACATCAGAGACCTAGCGGCAAGGGTACAGGGAGCTATCGCTTCCCTGCATCCTATGCTGGGGTCGAGCTCGATGCCGCTTGGCCTGAGGTTATACCTCTTCCGAGCGCTGGTAATCCCCGTGATGCTATATGCCTGCGAGATCTGGGGCATGGCCACAGATAGCTGGTTGGCGTGGCTTCAACGTGCACAGAATAGAGGGCTACGGTCTATCTATTCTGTGGGTTGCTATTTTCCTACCAGGTTGCTTCACGAAGCCTCGGGACTTCCATATGTGGAGGACGAAGTTAGGCGCCGGGCATCAAAATTCTACGCAACTTTACCAACTCATAGAAGCGCCCTTGTTAGAAAATTGGGAGATTATGACCCCACTAGACGTCGTTCTAGACAACAACGGGTCACCCGCATGGCATGCGGGCACCCAAGATAACCCAGGAGCTAATCCTAACAGCAGCTAAAGCTGAGCTCCACATATTCTCCTAAGTTGTTTGGCAATAAAATTCTCCCCAACCCACAACTAAATTAAACACACCAGGGTGCAGGAAATTGCATCCTGTCCTTTCCTCCCGAAGGTACAAATTGTAACCTCACAAAATTCTTCAAATCTAGAAACCTACACTATATCCATCCTACAAAAACCCGTTCAAATACCTTACCTGCGGTAAAACCCTTAACGGGTGGGCACGCAGCAGAAACCTTCTGGCTATATACAGCCAGTCAGCACGTCATGGTCATGGTCATTTTTTATTGCTATATTTGGGTTGTAAGCAGATCTTTCGGTACACATACACACCTAAGGGTAGCATCAATCATTGTAAGTTTTAAGTCTACATAAAGGGCGATTATCATATTCCAGCATGTCGACTAATGAAGGAAGTGTTGAAACAGACCTATTTCACTGAAGACATCAGACTTAAACAGGAGCTGATCCAGATTAGGGTCGAAAGGACATAGACCAGTCATGATGGGTACCAGCTGGACCAAGGACATGTGACAAGACTTTCAGTACGCGGCTTTCACCATAAGATGTGTTATAATAAACTTACACGAACCCATTGGATGGTAAATGTGGCTATGTGGTCAACAATGCAAACAGCATCACATTGTAGAATATGATAAAAGAACAAATCTATAACAGACTATAGCACGGACAAAAAACGTTTATTTTCAAAAAAACTTGTACTGTCTGTCCAGCGCAAGAGAAATGTATGACGTAATCACTTGCTGTTTACACATTCCTCTAGCTTGCCTTCTTGTCCTCGGCAGACAGTACTCTGTTCTATATTTTTCCTTCTATGCGCTAAAAAATGACCGAATGCTTACAGTTTCTCAAATGTTTGACTTCTACACATAACCTCACCTCATTTATAGATTAAACATTAATGGACGGGTCTTTCTGCCAAATAAGACTGCTAAATAACTGCGAGTAGCCGCTTTAGCAATGATTTGAAAGTTCTACTGACATGCAACTGAAGAAAATGTACTTTATGTACCTAGTTCGAATCTTATAACGGACGAATTACTCAAGCAACCTGCACTTTCGAACATTCCTTTGATATCAGTTATACAAAAGTCCTTCAGAATAAAGAGAACTTCTGAGTACATTCACAGAAAATTCAAGATATACATTTGTTGTGTAGTAATATTTTGTCTATCTCTTACAGTTTATCAGTTATACAAAAGTTATTCAGAATAAAGAGAACTTCTGAGAACTTTCACAGATAATTCAAGATATACATTTGTTGTGTAGTAATATTTTGTCTATCTCTTACAGTTTATCAGTTATACAAAAGTTATTCAGAATAAAGAGAACTTCTGAGAACTTTCACAGATAATTCAAGATATACATTTGTTGTGTAGTAATATTTTGTCTATCTCTTACAGTTTATCAGTTATACAAAAGTCATTCAGAATAAAGAGAACTTCTGAGAACTTTCACAGATAATTCAAGATATACATTTGTTGTGTAGTAATATTTTGTCTGTCTCTTACAGTTTATCAGTTATACAAAAGTTATTCAGAATAAAGAGAACTTCTGAGTATATTCACAGAAAATTCAAGATATGCATTTGCTGTGTAGTAATATTTTGTCTATCTCTTACAGTTTATCAGTTATACAAAAGTCATTCAGAATAAAGAGAACTTCTGAGTACATTCACAGAAAATTCAAGATATACATTTGTTATGTAGTAATATTTTGTCTATTTCTTACAGTTTATCAGTTATACAAAAGTCACTCAGAATAAAGAGAACTTCTGAGTACATTCACAGAAAATTCAAGATATACATTTCATTTGTCATAAAAATGTTTTAAATTTGTTGTATTTTAATTAAAGTCATTGAAGCTTTTTTTTTTTTTTTTTGACAATATCAGAATTCGAGATAAAGTTCCCATATAAGTAGTATTGGTTTGTTATGTGTTTTTATTGAAAATTTTATTCTTGAAAATGCACAAGTTATATACAAGTTTGGTATTTAACCGACTTTGTAGTTATCAGTGTTAATAAGAAAGCTTTCTTTTCGGTTCAGGTTATCTCCAAATATTTATTTACATTAAAACCTCGAGATTGTATTTTTGGATATAATGTTCCTCTACCTATTACGTTAGTTCCTTGTACAGAAAGTATTGTTTTTGCTGTAAGACAAACCGGGTACAAACTTACAGTTGTACAGTCCGGCCACTCTTTCTCCGACTCTGACATTTCCCGAGAGGGGGGTGCAGGCTGTTGCGAGTTCTTTAGCGGAAGTTTCAAGCAGAGGAACAATGTATATTTTGAATATTTCACGAAGCAGTAGCCATATTATTATAATATCAATAATAATAGGACTTACGTACACTAAAAATTGGCATTCACAAACACTAAGAGGAAGTTCACCAGCGCAAGCAGCTAAAGCCACGTGGCTCAAACAAATAAAACCTGGCAATACGGTGTTGGGTTCGGGAGCCACGCCTAGTAGCGACATTACTGAGTGGCGTTAGCAGACAGTTTTAACTTCCTGAACAAAATACCGGATGTACAGACTCCCAGTACAACCAACAGATGGAACGAAATATTGGAATAGAGTGGCGTTGTAATAAATAATCTTGCATTAAAATAAAATTGGAAGTTGGAGTTCAGTGTTTTAAAGCTAATATAGTACTATATTTTCATTCTAAAGACAATTTTGTGGATATATTTTCAATCGCTCATTACTGTATGTTGGTACTATAATCCCACTACACTTCTTGCAATCGTAAAAAGTCAGAGCCGGAGATCCAATGGCCGGACTCGCGTTTACAGAATGGCTAAGACTACGGCGACAAAGAGCGGTGGTCTGATAAAACACAAAGTACACGCAGTCTGCCCTAAATGTCGCCCAAGTTATAATTGCTTCGTATATATCAATTTGTTTTAGTTATTAAGAAGCTTTTCAAAAACATTAGAGCAGTGACCCTCTGTTTTGGTATAGAAAACGTTCTAAATGTTAGAGAAGCTAAGTTGCAGCTAGGTTATTTAAGAAAATCAATATAGACCGACAAGAATTATTATTGTGCTTCTAAATAATAACCTGCTAAAACTTGTATAAGTGAAACAAATTAGCCTTAGTTCTCTAAGTCATTATCTTCTCTTATTTTAATGAAAACTGTTATTTGGAGCTTCCCTCACTTTGAAAGTCACGCCTCGTTACAAGACCTACGTGTGACTGTACAATAGACAGAGTACTAAAGAGTACCCTTAGTTCTTTGAGTCATTATTCTCTCTTATTTTAATGAAAATTATTTTTTGGAGCTTCCCTCAATTTGAAAGTCACGCCTCGCTAGTGGACCTACGTAAGCCTGTACAACAGAAAGAGTACTAAAGAGTAGCCTCAGTTCTTTGTGTCATTATTCTCTCCTATTTTAATGAAAATTATTTTTTGGAGCTTCCCTCACCTCGAAAGTCACGTCTCGTTACTGGACCTACGTGTGAATGTACAACAGAAAAAGTACTAACGAGTAGCCTTAGTTCTTTGAGTCATTATTCTCTCTTATTTTAATGAAAATTATTTTTTGGAGCTTCCCTCACCTCGAAAGTCACGTCTCGCTACTGGACCTACGTGAGCCTGTACAATAGAAAGAGTACTAAAGAGTAGTCTTAGTTCTTTGAGTCATTATTCTCTCGTATTTGAATGACAATTATTATTTGGAGCATCCCTCACTTTGAAAGTCACACCTCGCTACTGGACCTACGCGAGCCTGTACAATAGAAAGAGTACTAAAGAGTAGCCTTAGTTCTTTGAGTCATTATTCTTTCTTATTTTAATGAGAATTATTATTTGGAGCTTTCCTCTATTTGAAAGTCATGTCTCGCTACTGCACCTACGTGTGACTGTACAATAGAAAGAGTACTAAAGAGTAACCTTAGTTCTTTGTGTCATTATTCTCTCTTATTTTAATAAAAAATATTTGGAGCTTCCCTCACTTTGAAAGTCACGGCCCGCTACTGCACCTACGTGTGAATGTACAACAGAAAGATTCCTAAAGAGTAGCCTTTGTTCTTCGAGTAATTATTCTCTCTTATTTTAATGACAATTATTATTTTGAGCTTCCCTCACTTTGAAACTCACGCCTCGCTACTGGACCTACGTGTGACTGTATAATAGAAAGAGTACTAAAGAGTAGCCTTAGTTCTTTGAGTCATTATTCTCTCGTGTTTGAATGACAATTATTATTTGGAGCTTCCCTCACTTTGAAATTCACTCCTCGCTACTGCACCTACGTGTGACTGTACAATAGAAAGGGTACTAAAGAGTAGCCTTTGTTCTTCGAGTAATTATTCTCTCTTATTTTAATGACTTATTATTTTGAGCTTCCCTCACTTTGAAACTCACGCCTCGCTACTGGGCCTACGTGTGACTGTATAATAGAAAGGGTACTAAAGAGTAGCCTTAGTACTTTGAGTCATTATTCTCTGTTATTTTAATGAAAATTATTAGTTGGAGCTTCCCTCGATTTGAAATTGATGCCTCGCTACTGGACCTACGTGTGACTGCACAATAAAAAGAGTACTAAAGGTTAGCCTTAGTACTTTGAGTCATTATTCTCTCTTATTTTAATGAAAATTATTAGTTGGAGCTTCCCTCGATTTGAAAGTCACACGTCACTACTGCACCTACGTGTGACTGTACAATAAAAAGAGTACTAAAGAGTAGCCTTAGTTCTTTGAGTCCTTATTCTCTCTTATTTTAATGACAATTATTATTTGGAGTTTCCCTCACTTTGAAAGTCACGCCTCGCTACTGGACCTACGTGTGTCTGTACAATAGAAAGAGTATTAAAGAGTAGCCTTAGTTCTTTGAGTCCTTATTCTCTCTTATTTTAATGACAATTATTATTTGGAGTTTCCCTCACTTTGAAAGTCAGGCCTCGCTACTGGACCTACGTGTGTCTGTACAATAGAAAGAGTATTAAAGAGTAGCCTTGGTACTTTGAGTCTTTGTTCTCTCTTATTTTGATGACAATTATTATTTGGATCTTCCCTCACTTTGAAAGTCACACGTCGCTACTGGACCTATGTGTGACTGTACAATAGAAAGAGTACTAAAGAGTAGCCTTAGTTCTTTGAGTCATTATTGTCTCTTATTTTAATGACAATTATTACTTGGAGTTTCCCTCACTTTGATAGTCACACCTCGACACGGGACCTACTTGTGACTGTACAATAGAAAGAGTACTAAAGAAGAGCTTAATTCTTGGCGTCATTATTCTCTCTTATTTTAATGAGAATTATAAAGAAGTTATATAAATGTCTAATGGACAGTGGTTTTCATCTATTAAGAGTTGCTAATATAGAAGTAATAAATACGATGAAGTGGTTCCTACCTGTATTGTAGCCACGGCATTGCGGACCAGGATGATTATGATAGGAGAGATGATCAATACGAGGACAAGTATGGCGATGCCATAAGCCTCTTTGTGACTTGCGTCTAGAAGGTTTGAGTTAACGTAATCACGAATCTTAACTCTCAGAACGTGCTGCATCTTGCGGAGCTCGTCAACATAGTACGCCATGTCGTCAAAATAATCAATCGCTTCAGTAACACTTCCATTGTGCTTAACATTTTTAAGGATTTGGTCTTTCCTGGAACAAGATACATAACAAGCATTACTAATCTTTGTTTGAGAGAATTATTACTGTAGCTAAATATGTCATACACAAGTGAAATGTTCAGAGATCAAGGAGAGGTATTAGAAGTAACTATGGATCAAATCTTGGAAATCTACATGGATGTAACTGAGCCTATACTCCTAAAACAGATTATCGTTAAAGGTTTACGTATTTGCAAAGAAATATGAGGGCTGTTCAATAAAGAAGGATCATGATTTTTACGGTCATAATTTTTTCGCACTAAAATACAACCTTATTATATTCTGTTAGCTTAATGTAAAACAAACATGCCGTAGTAGTTTCATTGTTGGTACTCCTGGCCCCCGCTTGTGAGAACCAGGCAAGTTCAGACATGTTCAGTATCGCCTACCGCTGCAACAGAGGTAACACGCGAGGAACAATATGCGGCTTTGAAATTCTGCTTTCGTCTCAACAAATCTTCAGTTGAGGCCTATACAATGTTACAGGAGGCCTATGGACCGTCTGTTCTTTCCTACAGCACAGCTCGAAGGTGGTTTAAAATATTTAAAGAAGGGAGACAATCAATTTCAAAGGAAGGTGGACCCGGTGCTACAGTTACTGCTCTTGCGGAATAAAACATCAACACTGCTGCTGCCATTGTGAGAGAGGATCGACGAATTACCTTAAGATCACTTTCTGAAACTATGCACGTTGTCATTTTTATTCGTTATTTCCCGTCTTCGGATTGAGCGAAATGACGTCATAGTTGACTGGTAGGTCTATCTTGAAGTCATAGTGCCCTTACCGAGAGGGAGCGGTAATTTTTGCGGAAGAGTAAGCAAATTACAGCTTCTCAGTGTGGTTATGCTGATAACTAATACAACCAGCTTCCCCTGGATATGAAGACAGAGCACCGCGTCTTCATGGTTGAATGCTACTTCCATACCAGCAATAAAATTAGTGCGACATATAAATATAATGTAAACCACTGCATAGAGGAGTTCATGTAACGCTATCCGCCATTAATGTTGTCAAAAGTGTCCAGGTAACGTCATATTGACATACTTTTGTTTGTAACATAAACGTCTTACGTATTTTCAGTATATTGTGGCTTTGTGGGTTCGTGAAATGAAAAGTCCAATTACACCACTCAAAAATGTTCTTTATTTCCACCGACTTACAGTTTGATACTTGCCAATTACACAGAATTACGTAATGCACACAATTACGATTCACCAGTTCGTCCGTTACAATTTCACTTGCACTAGTAATTACGGACAATACTCCGATGCACGTACACAATTACGTAAATTCTTCCGTCGCACAGTCTTCTCTTCCGCTAACACGGCGCTACTTCACTAGCACGTCAAGCACTGACTGACTGCCCCTTGCACGACGTGTCGCTTATATAGGGTCCGCTTGCCGATCTAGAAGGTTCTCGATTAGATTGAACGTCCCGTAATTTCCAGACCCTAGGAGAAGGGTAAAGAGACGGCTCAGGGGCCCGACATCCCTCTCCTAACCATCCCTTCAGTTAGTGACAGGAGGCAAATGAGTGGGCGTGGCGTGGCCTCCGGTCCCTTCTCAGCTGTTGTTTGTGGTGCTTCCCGATAATTGGGTGACACTGCTCCCTCCTCAAAGCTGGTCGTCCCGAACAGCACCATCATAGCGGGCTAGACGATCCAGGTGTACCACCAACATCTTCCCTCGGGGAACCTTCTGGATGCGGTAGACCACGTCGTTAATCCTCTTCACCACCCGGTACGGTCCTTGCCATGGCTGCTGGAGCTTCGAGCAGCGTCCCTTGGTCCGGGTAGGACGGTACAACCAGACCAGGTCACCTTGCTGGAACCCTTGGCTGTTGGCTTGCCTGTCATACCTGGCCTTCATGCGGTCGCTCGCCTTCTGGATGCTCTGGCGAGCCATCTCGTGCACGTCGTGGAGATGGTCCACCAAGTTCTGCACACACTCGGTCGCTGGCTGTTTCGCTTCCGGAGCAATGTCAACGGCGAGTCGTTCGAATGGCGCTCCGACGTTGTACTGCTGCATGCGACCCCGGCTCCTAGTCTGGGGGCCGCGACTCGCCGCGCACTCGTGACACTGACGGCACCATCTCTCAGCATCTGCTCGGAGCCTCAGCCAGTAGTAGCGCTGCCGTAGTTTGTGAATCGTCCGGTTCGCTCCCAGGTGTCCTCCTGAAGTATCGGCGTGCACTTCCTCCAAGACATCCGGGACCTTACTCCGGGGAAGTACCAACTGTTCTCTCTGCGCCTTCCCATCGGGTGACTCCCATACCCGGAACAGCACGCCCTCTCTGGTCTTCAGCGAGTCCCATTGGGCCCAGTACGACTTGTAGGTGGCACTCCTCGGTGCGATGTCCTCCCAGGTTGGTCTCGTCCCTGCCTCCACTTCCCTTAAGAGTGGCCCCAAGTCTGCGTCCGCCAGCTGCTCCCTCCTCAGGCCTGCGCTATCCCAGCCATCCGCAGGCACTGCCGTGACTACTCGGACTGCTGCGGCACGCTCCTTCTCCTCCACTCTTGTACACTGGCCGCACTCTTCTGGACAGGGTGCTCGGGACATGGCGTCAGCGTTACCGTGGCTCTTCCCTCTACGATGTTCCGAGGTGAAGTCGTACTCCTGAAGCCTCGGGACCTAACCTGCTGTCTGGCCTTCTGGTCGCGCCGTCACCATCACCTCGCGGGAACAACCACGTCTTCGTTCAAGACGACCCTGCAGATTCCAAGACGCTCTTCGGGCTGACGGAGTATAACCTCTTCTCCGTTGAGCCGCAGGACCTTCCTGCCGACGTCGACCGTCGCATCGTGGCTCCTGAGGGCATCCAGTCCCAGAATCACCTCCTCAGCCACCTTCGCGACGAACACCCACAGACGCACGGCACTCCGCCCCAAGGTCATCTCCAGCAGGGCCTCCTTCTCCACAGGCAAGGTGTCGCCAGATGCCGTGACCAGCTCGTACGGTCGGCTTGGCTTCCTCGTCGGCAAACCCTTCGACACGTCAGGTCTGATGATGGTCACGGCTGCCCCAGTGTCCACCAGCACGCGGCACGGCTTCCCTCTCACCCAACCGTCCGCGATGAGGCCGTCATCCATACGCCGGCTGACGGCGCGCAGTGTCACTCGAGGGGATGGTGGCAATGGCGCCGACGTGCCCCTCTCCACGCCGGGCCTTACTCGTCCTTCCACCTGCTCTTCCTAGTGTGGGCAGTCTCTCTGCAGGTGTCCGGGCTGTCCACACCCCCAACACAGGCCACTAGGTGTTCGCCGGCGTCCCTCAGCTGGTCTTCTGTCTCCGGCGTAGCGGAAACTCCTCGTTCTCGACGTCGGGATGGATGTTATTTTGGCCGCCTCCATCCTTAATGCCGCTGTCAGCGTCTCGTGAATGGTTTTATATTCCCCGAGCATTAGGCGCTGACGAATCTCCGTGTCCCGTACCCCGTCGACAAAATTGTAGGCGGCTTCCCGGGATACCAACTCCAGTGACAGGTCAACCAAGGCATTGCTAGCCAGCTGCTCGATCGCAATGGCGTACTCCTGCAGCGTCTCCCCCGGCTGCTGTGACCTTGCCTTTAGCTGGCTGCGGTATGCTGCGGCTAAGCGGTGGTTCCCGAAGCGATCCTCCAGGGCTTCCCAGATGTCCTTGGGCGCCGCCGTCGTCTGCACAGCGTTTAGGACTTCCGCGGCTCTTCCCTGGAGGCTGGCTATTAACTGTGTGGCCTCCTCCTCCAGTGACCATCCGTTGTGCCTGGCCACTGTGTCGAACTGGCGGCGGAAGACCTCAAACGTTGACGCGCCGTCATACTTGGGAGGTTTGACGCGCGGCGATGTTATGTCGCGTCCCGGTGCGTCGGCCTTCAAATCCTTCAACCTCCTGCCGACGACGTCCTCCACCATGGCGCTCAGGGACTTGGCGCTGTTGTCGGCCTTTACTTCCAGCTAATTAACGCGGCTCGCGAGGTCTCCGACGCGTTCGTCCACCTGGCCGATCCTTTTGCCGAGTCCCGTGACGTCCTCCCTCACGCCGGCCAACTGTTCCTCAAATTTCGCGGCGAGGGCCTCGCTCGCAACCTTCATTTCTTCCATCTTCTCCGTAAGGTTATCGTTAGCCGTCTTCATTTCTTCCAGCTTTGCGGCCAGGTTGTTATTTGCCGCTTCTGTTTTTGTTGTTAATTCGGCCTTCATTTCTTCCATCTTCCCGGTGATGTTGTCGTTGGCCGTCTTCATTTGTTTCAACTCTGCGGTGATGTCGTCGTTGGCCGTCTTCATTTCCGAGGTCAGTTCGGCCTTCATTTCCATCATCTTCTCCAAAATCTTTTCCAATGCCGCGTCCATGGTTGTAATGTTCGGTGATGTTGTTTTCCCGCTTCCTGACACCAGTGTGGCTTTGTGGGTTCGTGAAATGAAAAGTCCAATTACACCACTCAAAAATGTTCTTTATTTCCACCGATTTACAGTTTGATACTTGCCAATTACACAGAATTACGTAATTTACACAATTACGATTCACCAGTTCGTCCGTTACAATTTCACTTGCACTAGTAATTACGGACAATACTCCGATGCACGTACACACTTACGTAAATTCTTCCGTCGCACAGTCTTCTCTTCCGCTAACACGGCGCTACTTCACTAGCACGTCAAGCACTGACTGACTGCCCCTTGCACGACGTGTCGCTTATATAGGGTCCGCTTGCCGATCTAGAAGGTTCTCGATTAGATTGAACGTCCCGTAATTTCCAGACCCTAGGAGAAGGGTAAAGAGACGGCTCAGGGGCCCGACATCCCTCTCCTAATCATCCCTTCAGTTAGTGACAGGAGACAAATGAGTGGGCGTGGCGTGGCCTCCGGTCCCTTCTCAGCTGTTGTTTGTGGTGCTTCCCGATAATTGGGTGACAATATGATATAAATTTCTTGTCATTCTCACGCTTAATTAAAATGTTATTAATGTTGGTATTCTTGTGTTTTAAAACCAATAAATGCCTCAAACATTTCCAAGATACAGGATCAGTTACTCGCAAAAAGAGAGACACTGGACACTATAAAGTGACTGGTCTCAATCTAGAAGCAATAAATAATGTTATGACAGAAAGACCTGAAGCATACCTTCTCGCAATACAGACAATGTTTAAGGGGAAGGGAAAAGGGAAATATAAGAAAATAAACACATAACACTAAGTACTAGAGATGTTTTCTTACTTAGACTTGGATAAAAGCTTTGTACATATTGTAACACTAATTTATTTTTCATTCCTAGAACATGTTCTGCTAATTTTCTGGTTTGTAATAAGTTACATTGTAAGGAAACTGTGAGCGATAGAAAAGAATTGACATCAAATTGAAATATTTCTGGTTTATGTGACAGGTTTACAATATGTATTGTGACTTTGTGGGTTCGTAGAATTAAAAGTCCCAGTTACAGAAATTAAAAATCTCCTTTATTTTCGTAGAAATACTCTTATAGATTACAGCAGCATTACGTTACTTACACCATCAGTCTACCAAGGTCGATGACAATAACAGTAGATTACATCATTAGCTCTCGTTACAATAACACTTCCAGCTGTCTCTCGTTTCACAACTCTTGTTACAGAACAACTGTTTTACAAACTGCTCACTTTGCGTCCTTAAATACCTAATTCGTCACTCTAGATTGTTCTACAATCATCCAGAACCCAAACAATCTCTCTCTGTCCAGAAATTTCCGGAAGGATAGAGAAACCAAAGTAACTTAATCTATGCCGGCGAGTCCTTTACCTCAGTTATCGCTGCCCGCCGGCGTCTGTTTACAATAGCCGCGCTATCATTAACTGCTTAGCAAGACTCATTATTACCATGAAACTTTATCCACCGACTGTTTTCTTATTTGTGCCGAACTTTTATGCCTGTTGCCGTGACAGTATGTATGTCTACCATAACAGAAAAAGAGGTGTTCATTGTGAAATAAGTGTTCATTGACTTATCATTTTATATATTCTTCATGGTATACTTTCATGTCTGCTTAATTAGCTTTGTAGTGACTGCATTGCAGTATATCGCTTTTTAAAAACAGTTATTGTATCTTGCACAAGGCGAAATTACGCACCTTTATATTACGCGGGTAGACCCACCTCTCAAACAGTACATTTACCTGCCGATAGAGGGAGGTCTCAAAGCTGCTGATACATCTAACACGATCGCAAGCCGCTAGGGGAATCGTATATAAACTCACTGCATCAGCTATGCTATTGATGACGTCAAATTTTGAGCGGTAAAATTACAGATCAAATGAACATCGTGTATAGACTAATGCTTTGCTACGCGTGGCAGATCGCTGGCTCGACAACATAAAAAATGTAATTGAGTTCATCTCTGATATTATAGAATGTGCAAATACTTTACTTTCAACTCCGTGGGATAGAAGTCAAACAAAATTAACGTGCAGAAATCTATTAGAGTTTAAAATCTTTTAGTATACCTTTACAGAATATATAACATAAATAAGATGACAAAATGCAGGTTATTTACCTCAGGCGTATGTTGCCATAGTCCTTTAGCTTGCTGGTGATGTTCTTATAGAGTTTCTTGATAGATGGTACGTAGTTGAGAGAGCTGTTGAGTAGATCATTGCCCAGTGTTTCATGTTTGACGTAGCTGATGTACGTGGTGTTGTACAGCACACCGCGGCCAAAGTAGTTGATGCCATAAACCATAGAGATACCTATGTTCTCAATGCTTCTCAGCAAGTTCTTGAATGAAATCAAATACCTAAATATAGAAAAACACAAGTATGTGAACATTGAGTGATGCAATTCTCATACGAGGGTGGTCTCAAAAGTTTCCGATCTCAACACTCGTAAATAAAAGTTACTCATCTGTTGACAGTTACTCACCAAAGTTTCAGTCATTTTGGACGCTCAGTTGTTAAGTAATCCCGATTACATAATAAAAGAGTTACAATTCCTAAAATGGAAAAAGTGTAGTAACACATGACAATATATTGACTTCGTCAAACCCAATCTCAAACATTGGCGATGAATGTAAAAGTGAAAATTGCTTCTTCCAGGAAAAGATTGGTTTCTTCATTGTGTAATGTCACTGATGACAATTTAAAGTAAATAATGATATTAGATCAACAAGTTTTCAGTTAGTAGATAGAGAAACTTTGTACAGTGTAAATTTTGTGGAAATGAAAATTGTTTTCATATCATGGGACACCAAGAAACGAAATAGATTATTAGTTACATTATCACTGAGTTGCCAAAAATACATTTGAAACATCCAGAACTATTGAAAGTGGAGCAGAAGTAAATATAAGGTTTGCTTATGACTTGAGAAGTACTGACAAGGGAACTGAGACAGGTAAGATATTGGCTGCTCCTCTCAATTTACCAGCCCCCCCCCCAGCCAAATTTAACAAAATAATTAATAATACCATAGAGCAAGTGACCATGGGGTCTAGGAAGAAGAGAAGGAGTGAAAAACAAAAGAGGAAGGATGCTGATGATGTAAGAGATGCAGAATACGGATCTGGGGAAATTCTGAGGTGTAGTTCCAACATAGCAAAACCTTAATGCTGGTTCTCTCTGTGCGCTCACATATAAAACTACTGCACTTACAAGTCTACATTTTTTCTAGAATTAAAGAAATACTTAAACTGTTTTTTAAAGGTACTTGTAGAAAGATGTGTGAAAAATTGAATTAAAAAATATATATCTTGTATATTTTTAGAAGTAAATTGAAGAAATTTATTTAAAAAATCACATATACTTTATTAAAACTCCAAAATAAGATCTGTTATATTTAATGAATTGTTAAAGTGTTGTTAAAATAACAAGTAAAAGTTTCAAATTGATGCGTTCAGTTGTTTTTGAGCTAAGCGCACCACAAAACTCTCATTTTAACATTGGTGAGACAGGCTGTTCCGGCTACCTCTAAAACTATCAATTGTTCTGTTTGTAAAGGAAATTTAACCTATGTCTGTTTTCTGTAAACTATGGTAATTTCGCCCCCAATATAATGGAGCTGTAAACATTGCACATAGTGTTGCTCGTTTTCTACGTTTTTGTAATGTTTCTCAGGAAGTCGCAGTGCTGGAATGATCTTATAGATAACATTAGTATTGGTAATTTGCTTACTTACCTCCACACTCCACTATTATCCGTTTCCTTAATCTCCTTTGTCATATGATCCAGAAGGGCAGCGTTCACTGAAGTGTACCAGTGCAATACTTCAGGGATGTCACTCTCTTCTGAATGTATTTTTACCCTGTAATGAGATTGCTAATGTTAAGCTATTATAAATCGTACTTACTCCTTTCTCACTACGAAAAACATTACAAATAACGTAAGCCCGAGGTACTGCCATCAATATTTTGAAAATCGAGCGAAAACATAACCTAATCGCCCGCAATAGGATTGTCATAGCGGACCAATCGGAATGGAACATTCAATTTGAGTACATAATGTAATGATGAGAACAAAAGAACACATTTCTACACTTGTATATGAATTGCGCCAGCCCACACAGATTTAGTGGTAACATTTGAGCATCACTTCATCGTCCGATATGACTTACCTTAATCCGCTTCGTCCGCGAAAACGTGGAGTAGTTAGATTATACCGCTTTAAAACCCCTCAAAGAGATGCCGACATCTGATTAGCAATTATGACACCTCCTTGTCGGCATGCCGTCAAAGAAATGCCGCCAATTGATAACAGATGTAATCACCTCTTTGTAGGCCTCTAATTGTTTAATGAGGCATTAAATTGAACACATGTTTTCACACTCCACCTTAAATTAACGCCTCATTAATCAATTAATAATCTCCATAATCTATCCACTCCACGTTTTCGCCTATATCTCCTGAACCAATCAAGATATCGCGGTGAAATAACCTCTTATAAATTTTTCATAACAGGGCGCATCTTTTAAGACCTCGCGGAAGTTTATCAATGGTCCTGATTCGAATCCCATGCAAATCACTACATTTATTATTCTTATAACTCCGGGACTATTAATGATAGCGACCTCGGATAAACTTTATTACTTTTATATCGTTAAGGAGCATCTGCTGACTTTCTGTCATATACCTGTTGTCCTTGGTTCGAGTCCTGAATCGGTAAACCTGAATATCTCCGTAACGAATGGGTTTAGAGCGATGAAATAAACTTTATGTGGTAATAATTATCGTAGTTAATCATATCCTAGAAATGTGTAGCTGAGAGGTTCTTTGTTCGAGTCCCGAATCGGAAAATTTGAATATTTTCGAAACCAATGGGCCCAGAGCGATGAAATAAACGTTAATGTGCTGCTTTAAGATGAGTGAGGTAATAGACATACCCACGCGGCAAGCGCCAACTTATAATGACGTCATAGCCACACCCCTAAGGCCACGCGCCAACTCCAAATGATGTCATAGCCAGGGCCGTGTCACACGCGCCGTAAATGACGTCACAGCCACATCCTAAATGGCACACGACCAAAACGAACTTCATAGACACACCCCTCAATGACACGCGCCTTAATGACGTCACAGAATGTACTCAACATGTTAAAATCTCTCACAGAAATGCCGCTAATTAGATTACAATGTAATCTAATTATCACACTCCTTTGTCCTTAAAAAATACCGTCCGACTCGTGACACGTGCCATAAATGACGTCACAGCCTTCCCCCACCACCCTGAAGTCACGGTACTTTTTCTCCACTGGTTTTTAGTTTATATCTCCTGAATCCTTCAAGAAATCGAAATGTAATAAACCATATTGAATCTATAATAAAGCATCGTATCCTAAAGGGTAGCTTTTACCTTAACAATGGTCCTGGAATCGACTCTCGCACATATTAATACTTTTATTATTCTTATAACCTGGAAACTATTTGCGATAGAAAATTTAAATAAACTTTATTAATTTCATACTGTTAAGGATCGTCCACTAGCTTTATGCCCTACACCCGGTGTCCTTGTTTCGAGTCCTGAATTGGTTTATTTTAATATATCTGTAAGCAGTGGGTCTAGAATTATGGAATAAAGTATAAAAACATAAATTATACCAGCATAGTTGTTGAAATGGTAATTCACGCAGATAGGACCTCGGTTAGAATCTCTGTGGGATATTTGAAATAAGCCTCAAAATATACATACTTTAGGCTGGTCATCAAGCTGAAAACGTTTCCAATATTAGAGAACTCAATGAATACGTATCTTATATGCAGAAATTTGTTAAATTTGACTAAAAACCTTAAATATTTGAACTCTCTGAAACCCTCAGAATACAATAATTTCTCTAAAGGTTATGCTAACATGCTAAATTAAATATAATTACTTGTACAAACTTAGAAAAATGAGTAAAACTAGCATAAGAGGGGACGGATGGAAGCGGTTAAGAAGAAAAATGGGATTAAGGAGCGTCTTTGAAGCTATATTAGCTAATGAGTTGTAAATGATGTGCCTTACTGTTTACCGTGAAACTTATAAAATCGCAATTTTCATATTACATAATATTAAATGAGCAATTTCTGAATACCTGTGAATAAAACATCTTTAAACATTGAAGAGAGTTGGTTTGTTTCACTTTTCCTAGATTGCTTCTATCCTGATGCTTGCAATATTGGCTCTTTCGTAGCTTTTATGTATACTCATGCGTAAATGATGCATGTTGAAACCTGTCGTAGAAAGCCAGACATTCTGTCTCCAATTGTTCGTGAGGTCAGCTGTCCTCCGTATACTTGGGTTTGGGTGATGAAGTCTAACGAAACCGGTTTGCTTAAACGTTTGGAGGTGGGAGAGATTCTTTAAGGGGTGGTAGCAGTGGTAGGGGTGGGGGTGTGAGCAATGGAGGCTGAAATATTTTCTTTTTTCTTTATTTCCCTTTGTTTGTTTTAATCATGCAGTTATGGTAAAAGGATTTGATATGACGACGATGATGCTGCTTTTGATCATGATGGTCATATATAATTATAATAAAGGTAGAGGTATTACTCATGAATTTTAATTCCTTTTTTTCTCCGATAGTAGCGCCGTTTTCCAACCCTGGTGGTGGGGATGATGAAGTTTTCTTTTAGGTTCGCCATAATTGTATAAGTAGAGCTTAATTGAGATTAGTTGTCATTGCGCTAGTGTGTTTCTAGCTTAGTGGATCACCTACTGAAGTTAAATCCGAGTATAACGAAGTGTTGATACGTTATCAAAGTGTAGAAAAGAAGTGAAAAGTGAATCAAACAGTTACTGAGCGACATATTCAGCCAAGAATTAAACTACTTAGTGCTACGATGTGGAACACTAAAGTGATGGAGTCTCTTTTAAATGATATACCGGAATACAAGTGTAGCAAATGTGGAAAGTGTTTCCTGAGGAACTACCACAAAAAGAGACATGAACTGGCTTGCGGTCAATATTACGAATGTAAGCATTGCAGAGAGGTTTATGGTACTGAACATCGCAGAGATGCACATCAAGAACGTTGTGGTAGAATTACTGCCAAGAAAATCAAGATTGAGCCTACTAAACATAAACTGCTGTTAATGGTTCCTGATGAAGATGATGTCATTGAATACGAGACAGCTTTTCAAGATCGGCTGAAATCATATTTCATACAGTGTAGTACACGCCAAAATCTGTCAACGTATCTCCAAGAATCAAAACAGCGGATAATTCAAGCCATTCAGAAGGAGCTAAGGATTCACAAAAGTATTAAATGTAACATCATGACTGAATGTCAGTTTGTAAATGCTGTTGGAGATACTACTGATAAAGCTTTCAAAACGCAAAATCAAGCAATATTTTTAGAAAGTGACTTGGACGCCATCTTGGAAAGGAAATTTAAGAAACTCTGTACTGAAATGGAGGAAAGTCAACTTAAAGGAAGCAACTGGGCTATATTAGCTGTTGACGGGGTTCGAGTTAGAATCAACAAGAATAATGGACTAAGAGGAAGCAGTTACATCCCACTACCTCCATCTTTAGAAGCGAGAAAAGCCTGTATAAATCCACAGAATTATGAAGATGAAAAATGTTTTATGTATGCAGTACTTGCCAAGTTCGTTCAAAACAAACCTCAACGTGTTAACAAGTATAAGGATCTTCAAAAGAGATATGACTTTACCTGTGTCTCATTTCCTACGAGTTTGTGTGATATCCCGAAATTTGAACGACGAAATAACATCTCTATAAATGTCTTCGGACTGGATGAGAAAATTCAAGTGTTTCCTATGAAGGTTATCGATGAAGAACTGTCCGACCATCGTGACCTGCTTCTATTAAGTGATGCAGCTGGACGTCATCATTACGTTTATATAAAGAATTTCGAGAGACTTATTCATCAACCAAAAACTGTACGTCAGGGAAAGATCTACATCTGCAAACGGTGTTTTACGCACTTTGATGATCGAAATGGAGGAATTGAGAGGTTAAATGAACATAGAAGAATATGTGGCCAACACGGAGTTGCTAAGATTGTTATGCCAACGAAGGAGAAATCTATTGTTAGATTCAAGAATTATGAAAGGATGCTGAAATTACCTTATGTCATCTATGCTGACTTTGAAAGCATTCTTACCCCTTATCACGGGTGCTCTTCTAATCCCGAAACGTCTTATACAGTTCCATATCAGAAGCATATTCCTATGAGTTTCTGTGTTTATGTCAAATCCTCAGCTACAATTGAAGGTTTACAGACTGATCTTCCTACAGAACCCTATGTATATCGTGGTTACTATGCTGCACCGAAGTTTATGGAGTATGTAAGTTCTATCGCAAAGAAGATTAATTCTGTATACAAAACTGGTGCTCCATTAACTCTAACAGATGAGCAGCAAAATTCATTCGAATCTTCTACAGAATGCTACTTGTGTGGTAAAGAATTTACCGACGATAACTGGAAAGTACGGGATCATGATCACGTGACAGGTGAATATCGAGGAAGTCTACATAATCAGTGTAATCTAACCTGTAAAACGCCTAATTATATTCCTGTCTTCATACATAACCTGAGTGGATATGACTCCCATTTCATGGTTAAGGAGTTAGGTTGTACTAGCGATAGAGTAGAAGTTATTCCTAGCTCTGAGGAAAGTTACATATCATTTTCCAAGTACGTTGGAAATATAAAACTTCGCTTTGTGGATACCTACCGCTTCCTTAGTACCAGCTTGGATAAACTAGCAAAAAATCTAACATCACATCCTGAAACCCTAAAGCACTTTGAAGCAGAGCAGGTGGAACTGATGACACGTAAGGGTGTTTTCCCCTATGATTACGTTACATCGTGGGATGTTTTAAATGAAACAGAACTTCCTCCGAGGGAGGCATTCTACAACAAGCTGAACAAAGAAGAAATTAGTGATGGAGAGTATGAACACGCAAAAAGTGTATGGAGACAGTTCAACATTAAAACATTAGGAGAGTATAGCGATCTCTATCTAACTTCAGACGTTCTTCTATTAACTGATGTGTTTGAGACATTCAGAGACCAGACCCTAAAACGCATAAAGTAGATCCTGCACATTATTTTACATCTCCTGGACTTACGTGGGATGCAATGCTGCTGTATACAGGAATTGAACTAGAATTGCTGCAGGATTACGATCAGCTACTCATGGTTGAATCAGGTATAAGAGGAGGATTATGTCAAGTTTCTCATCGGTATGCGAAGGCTAACAACATCTACATGAACGAGTATGACTCAAGTAAGCCCTCTCAATATATTACGTACGAGGACGTAAATAACCAATATGGTTGGGCAATATGCCACGCCCTTCCTTATGGGGTTTTTGAGTGGGTTTCTCCTGCAGATATTAACCTAAAAACACTACGAGAAGATGACCCACTCGGCTACACTTTAGAAGTAGACCTTGAATATCCTACAGAACTTCATGACCTGCATAATGATTTACCATTCCTGCCTGAGTGTATCAAGCCTAAGAACTCGTCTACAAAGAAGCTAATTCCACACCTTGGATCACGAACTAAGTATGTGGTGCATTACATGATCTTGAAGCAAGCCTTTGATCATGGGTTAAAACTGATAAAGATTCATCGTGTGCTACAATTTCAACAGTCGTGCTGGTTAAAGCCTTATGTCGAATTCAATAACCGGCTACGACAAGGATCTAGCAATGATTTTGAGAAGGATCTGTACAAACTTTTTAACAATGCTATGTTTGGAAAAACTATGGAGAATATAAGAAATCGACTGAATATACGACTTGTTACCGATTGGAAGACATTGGAAAAGCTGGTTGCTAAGCCCACGTTTATGGATCGAACTATATATGGACCTAATCTGGCTGCAGTACACATGGCTTCGCGGGAGATAGTGTTCAACAAACCTATATACATCGGGATGTGTGTGCTGGATATCTCAAAGACCTTGATGTATCGATATCACTATGATGTGTTATTGCCGTATTACGGGCTTGAAAATCTAAAACTCATGTACATGGATACAGACTCTTTCATCCATAGAGTGACTACAAGAGATATATACCAGGATAAGTTACGCTTTCTTGAACATCTGGATACTGCTGATTATCCTCTCGACCATATATGCCATTCTAAAAACAACAGGAAAGTTTTGGGAAAATTTAAAGATGAAGCCTGTGGGAAAATTATTCATCGTTTTGTAGGGCTGAGACCCAAGATGTATGCTCTCGACATGGATGGAAGTGTAATCAAGAAGATTAAAGGCATAAAGCGTAGCGCAATCAAGCAATACATCAACTTCGATAGCTATGAACCTATGAACCTGATCCTATCCCAAAAACATAATGTTTCTACAGTTGAAGCTAATAAAATATCTCTATCGCCTCATGACGACAAGAGAGTGATTGCTGAGGATGGAGTATCAACATACGCCTACGGGCATTATAGAGTTGCAAAAAGAATGCAAGAGGGGAGCAACTTAGATTAGAAGATAATGGTGATCTCTATAAGCTATCCTACAGAATGAATAGTTACACAAGTGGCATCTATCCTAGGACTCCCAAGACGCCTGAAGAAGAAAGAATAAATGAGAAAAATGGAGGAAGGCGTTAACTCGGCCACTAGGATTACATTCTAGTGCTGGTCTCCAGCCCAGATAAAAGAGGAGAGGCGTCTACCATTGAACTACAAGCTAAGTATACCCTGATTTACGTATACAAACACCAGTAAAAGCTTGGGAGGGGGATATCATAAGAGAATTTACAAAATATTCCGCATAAAACTAATATATAAGTACTTCAATATCGGTGGTTAGAGTATCAGACAGTGTTAGGTTTAAAGCTTCATAAAAGAGCATAGAGTGGAAAGCAAAGAATACAATGTGAAAAACAAATACTTCAAAAGGAACACAAAGATAGGTTAAGTAGCTACACCTGATCAATTAGCCAATGTAACCAAACTACCAATGAGACCACAGAACCAACGTAAACAATTAACTGATGTAATCACAAAATGTAACCAATGTAGCAAATTAACCAGAAAAGCACAGTTAAGTTAGGTTAGGGTTGCTTATAACGGAATGAAATAGCAAAGCACAAGTATAGGACTTGGTTTAGGTTAAAGTATTAGGTTAGGTTAGCTTATAATGAGGTGAAATAGTGGAGCCTAAGATTAGGACTTGGGTTTGGTTAAAGTGTTGGAGAATAGCACAGTTAGGATAGATTAGGTTAGGTTATAATGGGTAAAGTAGTACAGCATAAGTGTAGGACTTGGGTTAGGTTAAAGTATTAGGTTAGGTTAGCTTAGTTTATAATAGGGTGAAATAGTATGGCATAAGGGGAAGACTTGGGTTAGGTTAGGCTAGGTTGGGTTAGATTAGGTTAGGTTAGCTTAGTTTAGGTTAGGTTAAATTAGCTTAGGTTAGGTTAGCTTTGTTTATAATAGGGTGAAATAGTATTGCATAAGGGGAAGACTTGGGTTAGGTTAGGTTAGGTTAACTTATAATGGGTGAAATAGTAAAGCACAAGAGTAGGAATTCGGTTAGGTTGAAGTGCTAGGTTAGGTTAGGTAATGGAGTGAAATAGTAAAGCAGAAGAGTAGGACTTGGGTTGGGTTAAAGTGTTGGAGAATAGCAAAGTTAGGATAGGTTAGGTTAGTTTAAAGTGATTGAAGTACCGATTACAAATGAGGAGTAACCGTTTTGAATGATTAAAAACATAATGAACTACAGCAAATCAAAAATAGTCTAAGTTAACTAAATACATAACAAAGCCAGTACATACGTCCCAAAAGCCTCTGAATACTTCCTAAGAAGCTCTAAATTACACCATAAAGTCACTAATGCACCCCTCATGATATTAAATATGTTGAAAACGTATCTAAATGCACCCTCTGAGGCCTCTGAATACATTAAAAAGCCAAAAACTATGCCCCAAAAGCCCCTAGATACACCAAAAGACACTAAATGCCCTCCCTAAGACACTAGATACCTACCAAAATCCCCTAAATACATCCTAAGGAGCTCTAAAACTTAAAAAAAAATACATACCAAGAAGACCCTAAATACATGCCGAGAAGAGCCTAAATACATCCCAAAAAGACCCTAAATACTTCAAAAAGCCACCAAATATGTCCCCCAAAGCACTTCAATACATGATGAAAGCTGCTAAATACAGCAAAAAGTCAGTAAATACGTCGCTAAAGCCATTAAAAACGCCTCAAAATCCTTTAAGTACAGCAAGAAGCCAATAAATACGTTTCCAAAACCTCTAAAGTACACCGAAGAGCCAGTAAATACGCTGCAGAATTCTCTAAATACGCCCCAAAAACCCCTAGGAAAACCAAAAAGGAGTCTAAATACGCCTCAAAGGGCTCTAAATACATCTCCAATACTTCTAAAGTACACAAAAAGCCTCTAAATACGCTCCAATAGCCCTTAAATATACCAAAAATACTGTAAATAAGCACTAAGGCACCCCAGATACACCAAAAAGACTTTAAATACGTCGCTAAAGCCATTAAAAATGCCTCAAAATCCTCTAAGTATAGCAAGAAGCCAATAAATACGTTCCGAAAGCCTTTAAAGACGTTAAATACGTCTCAAAGGCCTCTAAATACTGCAAAAAATAAACTAAATAGGGGGATATATCGTTAAAATATATAGATTGCGCACGGCCGCCATCTTGCCCATTTGGGTCTGGCCCAAAACACTCCAATCTCCCCTACTAATGTTAATAAATAAATAATCAAATTAGAAAAAATAAGTTGAACAGCAATTTATTGTTGCTGTTATGGACTTGTATGGTTCTTCACTAAAGGTAACTTTAAAAGTTTGACCAAGTGGTGATCTTAGGCGAGCACTTGAGATACCTTGTTAAGTGCGCCGTATCCATAACACTAGAACCACTCCAAGTTTCAAGTTTGGAAAACTTAGCCAATCGCTTGTCTTTGGCACCATGTAAAAGCTAACTGCTCGTAGCTATGGTTTGTAGCTGGTACTTGCATCTGTTCATTTACGTCCTGCAGTGTTAAGTCATATTGGATCGTGAGTGGAACAATGACAAATGAGTACAGTGTACATAGAGCTTAGAGTTATCAGACATTCATCTTTCAGGTTAAGGGAAAACCTCCAACGTTAAGTCATATCGGACAATAAATGAAATGATGTTCAAATGAGTACAGGGTACATAGAGCTTAGAGTTACCAGACACTCATCTTTCAAGATAAGGAAAACCTCCAACGTTAATTCATGTCGGACGATGAATGAAATGTTCTAATGATTACAGGGTACACAGAGCTTAGAGTTAACCTCCAACGTTAAGTCATATCGGACGATGAATGAAATGATGTTCTAATATCAAGAGACAATGTTTCTGGACAATGTCGAGTTTCTAGGTCATGTCATTCCTAGATATTTGACTGAATCGGAAATTCCTATACAAGCATTGCCGACCTTTAGTATTCTATGATCCGGTTGCATAAAAATCGTTAACTGCAGTTCATTTATAATGGAAGAAAGTTTACGAAACCACGTGGGTTGTACAATGCTGATCTTAGTAGTGATCCGAGATCACAAAAACAAATGCGGCAACATCGCCAAAAATGTTGCAACTTTCGTTTTGTATCGAAAGGATTCGAGAATTATCGGAATTACTCAACTGTGTTTAATTCAGGCGCACAGAGTAGCCAATGTAGACATAACAAAACCTAAATAAATCTTTCGCTTTATGATTATTTGTCCTAGAAATAATATTATATTAAATAAACAGTATAAGAATTTACTCCATATTGGAACAGTATTTATCAAAAGTTAATTATTTCGCTTACTTTATCTTTATATGCCCAATGTACATCTTTTTCGTTTTCGTCTGTTTAAAATACAGACGGTCGTGAGTTGGAAAATATAAACAAATAATTGAAGTTCAAGCAAAAGAGGAGATGCGTTCCGCTAACTTTAGATCTCGCATAACCCTTCTTATTTCACCCTTTTCCATAGACATCCTGATGAAATGAGGTCTTAAAGCGGCAATCTCCCTTGTAGCTTTGTGTATTGTTCTAAACGCAGTCCCTTTATTTATATTAAATATATCCCCAATCAGCATCTGGAAGATTTTAGCTGCATAGAACCGTAATGTGATTTTATGCTTTGATAGTAGAAATCTTATTTTGAATTTTGTGTCATTTAGTTCTGAAATGGGATTTCCTCTATATTGGAAAACACGAGGAGACCTTTCAAACTGAAAATTCTAATCATCAGAGATATCAGAGTAATCTGAATTCTGAAAATAAATAAAATGTATAGGTTATAAACACAAACAATGCATTTTAACATACATTTATGAAATAAAGAGGCTAATTATATATACAACTAACCACAAAATGCTTTATTTACTATTTATTTAAAGCTGCACTACTTATTTCTTCTCAGAAACTATTGTGTAAATTCTGCAGTTCTGCTGATCTAAGTTCATCCAAGTTAACTGGAGAAAATTCAACAGTTAGGTTTGATCTTAGATCAAGAGGCCATGAACTTAGATCAATGTTTGTACACCCAAAATTCCAAGTTCAGCTTGACTGAAGATCATTTTCATATGTTTGAACTTAGATTATCTTTTATGCAATCGGGCCTAAGTGATTCAAGATTCCTTTTTCTTGTGAAAGGAGCAATGATGGTTTTTGAGGGATTGATTCTAAGATCTTCGCTCAATTGCACCATAACGAGCCAGAAAATACAAGGAGCAAGGAATGGTCATTTTGGCTTCACTTGCTAAGTTCACACAGTTCTGTAAGAGTCAAACTGTAGATCCATATGAAAAATACAAGTTGGTCGATATCGTTCTTAATTTTTCTGTATGCATGAAAATTTGATTTTCGTAGATTCATACGTTTTCTCTCATTGGAACGTTGACACTATTGTTGTACAGAAGTAGTGGATCCTCAATATTTCCATCATACCAAACACAGAATGGATGACCTGTTTTGATAATCATTTATCACGATGTCTGGACGTTGTGGATTTTGAAACGTTCAATTGTTTTTCAATAACAACTATAGGCAAACAAAGGAAAATGGCTTCTGCGGCGTCACAAACACGACGGCTGTTATATTACTCTATACTTAAAGGACCTTATATAAGTGGTAATGGATGGAGTTTTCAATAATTGTTTGAAGTACAGCAGGGCATTTCAACTTAGTATTGTTTCTGACGCAAAATTGTTTTCAAAGCATGTTTGTATAAGCATCAATTGTTGACTGACGAACATGCCCCGTTTTTATTTTCCTTCTGGTTCGTCAACAAGTGACTAGAGCGCAGAGGAGGGAAATAAAAAGGCGAATGAACTGGTCTGTGGTTCGATAAAGTAACGTACCCCTTTCGTTAAAAATACGAGGGCGGCTCATAAGCTCTGTGTCTCACAAAATAAAAAATCATGAAATCTTTTTCTACATTCCTCAACATAACCTTGAGAAAGGCTAATACATTTGTCATATCTGTGTTTTAATTTAATAAAACATCTCTGCAATGCGATTTATCATGAACAGAGCTAGGAAGTTCCTACCCTTCCCTATACAGGTTGCGATCGACCTTCTCCTGGCATCCAAACAAGTCATGATCATAATTTTTTTACGCTCATAATTTTTCACACTAAAATTCAATCTTATATCCTGTTAGCTTAATGTGAAACAAAGACGCCGTAGTAGTTTCATTGTTGGTACTCCTGGTTCCCGCCTGTGAGAACCAGGCAAGTTCTGACATGTTCAGTATCACCTACCACTGAAATGGAGGTAACACGCGAGGAACAATATACGGCCTTGAAATTTTGCTTTCGTCTCATCAAATCTTCAGTTGAGGCCTAGACATTATTACAGGAGGTCTATGGAGAGTCTGTTCTTCCCTACAGCACAGCTCGAAGGTCGTTTAAAATGTTTAAAGAGGTGAGACAATCAATTTCAAAGGAAGGTGGACCCGGTGCTCCAGTTACTGTTCTTACGGAAGAAAACATCAACACTGCTGCTGCCATTGTGAGAGAGGATCGACGAATTACCTTAAGAACACTTTCTGAAATACTCAACATTTCATTAGGTGCCACCCACACGTTGGTGACAGAAACATTACGCATGAGACGTGTTTGTGTGCGATGTGTTCCAGGACTGTTGATTCCCGAAAAAAGGACATTAGCCTACAGTTCCGGATGTTAGAGGAAGATCCGGAGTTTCTTTCAAAAGTAATCACTGCTGATGAAACTTGCTTACATCATTTTGATCCTGTGAGCAAACAGCAAAGCTCAGTGTGGAAATCTCCTTCATCACCAACCCCCAAAAAGCAAAAGTGGTTGCTTCTGCTGGGAAAGTTGTGGTCATCTCATTCTTTGATATTCATGGAATGGTTTATCAGCATGTTGTACCTGCACACACATCAGTAACTGGACAATACTACAGGGA
Organism: Mantis religiosa; assembly: GCA_030765055.1. Lineage (NCBI taxonomy): Eukaryota > Metazoa > Arthropoda > Insecta > Mantodea > Mantidae > Mantis > Mantis religiosa. The sequence continues at coordinate 215,947,652 of CM060952.1, forward strand.
TGTCCTGAAAACATTGCAAGTCCATATCAGGCGCAAAAGACCACATTTCCGTGAAGCAGGCTGGATGCTGCACCACGATAATGCGCGGCCGCATATTGCCAATGTTGTTGCTGAATATCTTGCAAAAATCAAGTGAAGTACATCCCTCACCCTCCCTATAGTCCGGATTTAGCCCCATATGACATTTTTCTATTCCCTAACTTGAAGAAGCGCCTTCGTGGGAGGCATTGTCCATCATCAGAAGCAGTGGTGAAGGCTGCGGAGGCGATTTTGAAGGTTCTCTCAAAAATGGTTTCCAGCATGACTTTGAGGCCTGGCAGAAACGCTGGGACAAGTGCATCGAAATCAGGGGAGACTATTTTGAGAAGGACCATCAAAACTTTGAGGATAAGTAGAGGTGCGTTGTCAAAAAAGATTGTGATCGTTCTTTATTGAACAGCCCCCGTATAACGCGGATTGTAACATTTCCTGATTGAATGTAAAATAGTATCCAAATAATAAAATTAATTTCTTAAATATTTGAACACTCTTACTAGACAAAATACCAAAACAAGGAATTTTACTGCATATGTACTTATCTGCGGCCGTATTACTAAAAGCATGAATGTACCTCAGAAGCTTTTCAAATTAAAAACTCATTCTGCGTCCCTTCAAACGAGATTTGTACTGCGAAATTGTTCCTTCGAACTCATATGATGTTGTCGGGGAATATTTGAAATATTTTATCAGTTCTATATCAGTATCATAGTTTTTGTTGGGATCTAAAAGTGCATCTCGTATGTGGTACATCGCACCAAACCTTGCAATCTTTTCAATTAATATATGGGCACGATTTCTTGAGCGCTGGATTTACGGTGTGGTGCAGGCGGAGGGGAAGAAGAAAGAGCTAACATGCTTTTGTTTCTGCAGTGTGGTCAACCTAGAAAAACACAATTCAGCCAAATTGCGGTAAATAAGCGAAGATATGCGCCGAAGGTATGAGATGTGTCAACAAACAATTGAACTCCATCCGATATCCTGTGTGCTTATATATTTACTGTTATGAAACACATAAAAGTAGAAAACAAATATAAACACTCACTCGCTTTGTGATTCTTCGATTTCCAAGTCTACTGCGTCACTTTCATCGCTTGTATCCTCTAATGGGTTAATAATTTCATCAATTACGTTTTCTATTACACCATCACTTCTCCAATATTACATCTCCAGCTCCTGGACCTTCTTGCAGTATCCTTCCCGATCCGTCGCTTCTATAGTAAGTTTCCGACATTTGTGGCTCTTGTTAACATTACGTACTTTGCTCACGTCAGCTCAATTGCATTCAGATCAGAGTTATACGGAGGTAGACGAAACATCGACAACATACCTTTGTTGTAATCTCGTTAGCTAATAATTAACCTCAAAATGAAATAGCATATGTGTGAAAGCTTAGCATATTAGCCAGTAGATGTCACAGTGTGTAGTGCATTTCCTGTTTCAAAGTTGTCATCTGTGTTTAGGGAAATAGGCGAAACTTACCGAATGAGGACTTGGGACCCGAACGCTCAAGAAATCTTGCGCATCATTTTCATCTTTATTTCACGTAGAATGCTCGAGGTTTGGTAAATCCGTTTTGACAGTTCTACATGCCGCTCAGTCAGTCGCTCCATACCTCTGGGCTGTAACAGTGTGATAGTTGTGGGTAACTCTTGAACAAATGTGCAGTCAATAATACGTTTCTACGTAACTGTTCGTTGCTGGACGTTTAGCAGTTTGTATGCTTGAACTGCCATTGGTTTATAAATTAACTAATAGCGAAACAATTTTGTCATAATACATTACAGCCTCTAGCCAAGTTCCCCATCTGGTGACAACTGGCCGTGGTGGGAGCGATATGTCTGGTGCTAACTCTCTGAACTTTGCAATGCTGTAAGATGCCTACAAAGCTGTCTACACCTGCATAAGTACATTCGATTAATTCGGCCACTCGGTGTAGAGCATCTGCTAAATATGTAATATGTATAAGTTTAGGATACAAGTTACAGTAATGAGTTGCATTCTACGATGAACCTTGCCCTTGCTAGTAGCGCTGCGTGGTATAGCCATGCCTGGCCGCTCTTAGACTGCTCAAGGAAGTCGGTATGAACTTCCTAGCTCTGTGCCGTACAGTTACACCTGTTTTCTAGTAATGAGTTGTATTCTACGATGAACCTTGCCCTTGCTAGTAGCGCTGCATGGTATAGCCATGCCTGGCCGCTCTTAGACTGCTCAAGGAAGTCGGTATGAACTTCCTAGCTCTGTGTCATGCAGTTACACCTGTTTTGTAGTAATGAGTTGTATTCTACGATGAACCTTGCCCTTGCTAGTAGCGCTGCGTGGTATAGCCATGCCTGGCCGCTCTTACACTGCTCAAGGAAGTCGGTATGAACTTCCTAGCTCTGTGCCGTACAGTTACACCTGTTTTCTAGTAATGAGTTGTATTCTACGATGAACCTTGCCCTTGCTAGTAGCGCTGCATGGTATAGCCATGCCTGGCCGCTCTTAGACTGCTCAAGGAAGTCGGTATGAACTTCCTAGCTCTGTGTCATGCAGTTACACCTGTTTTGTAGTAATGAGTTGTATTCTACGATGAACCTTGCCCTTGCTAGTAGCGCAGCGTGGTATAGCCATGCCTGGCCGCTCTTAGACTGCTCAAGGAAGTCGGTATGAACTTCCTAGCTCTGTGTCATGCAGTTACACCTGTTTTGTAGTAATGAGTTGTATTCTACGACGAACCTTGCCCTTGCTAGTAGCGCTGCGTGGTATAGCCATGCCTGGCCGCTCTTACACTGCTCAAGGAAGTCGGTACGAACTTCCTAGCTCTGTGTCATACAGTTACACCTGTTTTGTAGTAATGAGTTGTATTCTACGATGAACCTTGCCCTTGCTAGTAGCGCTGCATGGTATAGCCATGCCTGGCCGCTCTTACACTGCTCAAGGAAGTCGGTACGAACTTCCTAGCTCTGGTCATAGATTTACACCTGTTTTCTAGTAATGAGTTGTATTCTACGACGAACCTTGCCCTTGCTAGTAGCGCTGCGTGGTATGGCCATGCCTGGCCGCTCTTACACTGCTCAAGGAAGTCGGTACGAACTTCCTAGCTCTGTGTCATACAGTTACACCTGTTTTCTAGTAATGAGTTGTATTCTACGATGAACCTTGCCCTTGCTAGTAGCGCTGCGTGGTATGGCCATGCCTGGCCGCTCTTACACTGCTCAAGGAAGTCGGTACGAACTTCCTAGCTCTGTGTCATACAGTTACACCTGTTTTGTAGTAATGAGTTGTATTCTACGATGAACCTTGTCCTTGCTAGTAGCACTGCGTGGTATAGCCATGCCTGGCCGCTTTTACACTGCTCAAGGAAGTCGGTACAAACTTCCTAGCTCTGTGTCATGCAGTTACACCTGTTTTGTAGTAATGAGTTGTATTCTACGATGAACCTTGCCCTTGCTAGTAGCACTGCGTGGTATAGCCATGCCTGGCCGCTCTTACACTGCTCAAGGAAGTCGGTACGAAGTTCCTAGCGCTGTGTCATACAGTTACACCTGTTTTGTAGTAATGAGTGGTATTCTACGATGAACCTTGCCCTTGCTAGTAGCACTGCGTGGTATAGCCATGCCTGGCCGCTCTTACACTGCTCAAGGAAGTCGGTACGAACTTCCTAGCTCTGTGTCATACAGTTACACCTGTTTTGTAGTAATGAGTTGTATTCTACGATGAACCTTGCCCTTGCTAGTAGCACTGCGTGGTATAGCCATGCCTGGCCGCTTTTACACTGCTCAAGGAAGTCGGTAGGAACTTCCTAGCGCTGATCATGGTTTACCGCATCAATGACCTCCTCGTTGCTATGAAATCATCGTCCTCCAGGATGTGTTTTGAGGTTCGGGAACAGGTTGTAGCCACAGGGTGTTAGATCTGGGGAATAGGGTGGTGTTCGAGCAATTCCAACTTTAATTCGCATACTTTTCCCATTGCGATGAGTAAACGATGGGTCGGAGCATTGTCGTGATGAAACAAGATATTTCCTTTGCCAAATGAGATCTTTTTCTTTTCACCTAATCACTCAAACGTTGCAGTAAGTTTGCGTAGTAGTCAGCAGTTATACTTTTACCCTTTTTCAAGTAATCGATAAAAATAATTCGCTGCACATCTCAGAAAACACTCGCCATAACTGGTTAACTGACAAAATCGACTTTGCCTTTTTTAGAGCAACACACTGTTTTGACTGTGATTTGCTTTCTGGAGTGTAGTGATGTATACAAGTTTCATTCATGGTACTAAACCATCTGGAATATTTACTGTAGAGCTCCAAATTCTTAGCAGAAACAGTTTTTCTTTGTAAATTTTGATCAGTTGTCAACAAACGTGGCACCCATCTTGCACAGACCTTGTAAAAGCGCAAAACATTACTTAAAATATTACCTGAATGTTCTTTTGATATGTTTACAGCCTCTGCTATCTCCAAATACTTTAATCTTGGTCTTCGAGTACTAAATGATGAACTTTTTGAATGATCTCTGGAGTTGTGACTTCCATAGGACGTCCAGAGCGAGAGGTAACAGATTCAGAACAGATTTACGTGGACATTTTCCACACTTTCTGTTTCGTTTTTCTTTTAACTAGTTTATCCCCTCCCGAAGGAGAGGGGATCCGTCCCCTTCAGCTGCCATGGTGCGGGCGCTGCGGACCCCTAGCACTCGTGGTACCTCTGACGTTACTAGAGGAACCTCGGGCTGAACATTCAAGCCACGCCCTGATTGGGAGTTATTCGGATTGGGTTGGACTCAAGGGGGCAGTGGTTCCCGATACCCGTGGGAGATAGGGTACGTCTCCGGACGGGGTTGAGGGAAAACATATTTTCCCGCGTACTAGCCAGCATAGCTAGTAGAAGGTGTGCTAGATCACCAGGCGGCCCTACCGAGTTCATATCGGTAGCCTTCCCATTTTGGAGTTGGCGCACGTAAGTGGGTGTATCTACTTCCATCCCTTCTTGAATCCACAAGACCAGAGTCTCTAAGTCTTGCCCTATGGAAAGGTCCACGGAGTGCGCCGGGCGCCCTTTTGGAACAGCTCGGTAACAGCTCCCTGGTCATTAGAGGGAGGGTCAGTCTTCATTCTGTGCGGATCTGCCCTGGTATATACCCTCGAGTATGTATGTATGTATGTGGGTATGTATGTATATATATATATATATATATATATATATATATATATATATCAGGAGGTAATATCTGGGAAATTTGTAATCGAAGGCTGCCTGTTAGATTGTGAACCGACAAGGTACTTCGGGGTTTGGACTTAGCTAATTTCATAAGAGAAAAAGAAATTATTCCCACACATATGTCGAGCCAAAGATGCACGATGTCCGTGCGGCAAGGGAATACAACCTCGGAAATCAGGTTTGGGGGACATTCGCCATGTCTTTCTTGTGTGTATAATTATCCTTCAATAAATCGTGTAACGGTAAGTTTCAGTTGGAACCTTTTATATGAATATCCAATTGGTAATTCTTGTTTCCTAATCTGACTATTAGTGGGCCATGTAATGACAATATAAAAAAATGAACGGTTGCTGGGGGAAGAAAATCAACAATCTTGGTTATTTGACTGTGGAAAAATGTGGCAGAGAATATAACAGTTCTGGGTAGTAACAGAAAATCATTAATCTTCAGAAATAAATGTTCTATAATCTTGTTTCAAGACGATGGAAAAATGTGGCAGAGAATATAACAGTTCTGGGTAGTAACAGAAAATCAATAATCTTCAGAAATAAATGTTCTATAATCTTGTTTCAAGACGATGGAAAAATGTGGCAGAGAATATAACAGTTCTGGGTAGTAACAGAAAATCAATAATCTTCAGAAATAAATGTTCTATAATCTTGTTTCAAGACGATGGAAAAATGTGGCAGAGAATATAACAGTTCTGGGTAGTAACAGAAAATCAATAATCTTCAGAAATAAATGTTCTATAATCTTGTTTCAAGACGATGGAAAAATGTGGCAGAGAATATAACAGTTCTGGGTAGTAACAGAAAATCAATAATCTTCAGAAATAAATGTTCTGTAATGTTGTTTCAAGACGATGGAAAAATGTGGCGGCGAATATAACAGTTCTGGGTAGTAACAGAAAATCAATAATCTTCAGAAATAAATGTTCTATAATCTTGTTTCAAGACGATGGAAAAATGTGGCGGAGAATATAACAGTTCTGGGTAGTAACAGAAAATCAATAATCTTCAGAAATAAATGTTCTGTAATCTTGTTTCAAGACGATGGAAAAATGTGGCGGAGAATATAACAGTTCTGGGTAGTAACAGAAAATCAATAATCTTCAGAAATAAATGTTCTGTAATCTTGTTTCAAGACGATGGAAAAATGTGGCGGAGAATATAACAGTTCTGGGTAGTAACAGAAAATCAATAATCTTCAGAAATAAATGTTCTGTAATCTTGTTTCAAGACGATGGAAAAATGTGGCAGAGAATATAACAGTTCTGGGTAGTAACAGAAAATCAATAATCTTCAGAAATAAATGTTCTGTAATGTTGTTTCAAGACGATGGAAAAATGTGGCAGAGAATATAACAGTTCTGGGTAGTAACAGAAAATCAATAATCTTCAGAAATAAATGTTCTATAATCTTGTTTCAAGACGATGGAAAAATGTGGCAGAGAATATAACAGTTCTGGGTAGTAACAGAAAATCAATAATCTTCAGAAATAAATGTTCTGTAATCTTGTTTCAAGACGATGGAAAAATGTGGCAGAGAATATAACAGTTCTGGGTAGTAACAGAAAATCAATAATCTTCAGAAATAAATGTTCTGTAATGTTGTCTCAAGACGATGGAAAAATGTGGCAGAGAATATAACAGTTCTGGGTAGTAACAGAAAATCAATAATCTTCAGAAATAAATGTTCTATAATCTTGTTTCAAGACGATGGAAAAATGTGGCAGAGAATATAACAGTTCTGGGTAGTAACAGAAAATCAATAATCTTCAGAAATAAATGTTCTGTAATCTTGTTTCAAGACGATGGAAAAATGTGGCGGAGAATATAGTTGTGACTGCACAGTTCCCATCACATTTTGGTCAAGCCTTACACAATCCAACTTTACGACTTCAAATCATCTTTGACTGACTTACCGTGGTGTAAGCAACCACCGTGATGTATAAATCATGTTAACACGTAAATCTAAATTAATATTTAACTTTAAACAAAGATCCGTGGCACATGATCAATTTCTCGAGGCGCTTGTATATGTATATAAATTTTGATTGCTAATTTTACAGTAAACACAATAAAGTAAAAATTTCCTAGCACACAAAAGAATGGAGAAAGTCTTGGCGTTAAAATATCAAAACATCACGTACATGTTTCTCAGTTCCCCATTAAAGTGTTCTTGTGTGTCCCTGCGGTGTTTGTGTGTGTGTGTGTGTGTGTGTGTGTGTGTGTGTGTGTGTGTGTGTGTGTGTGTGTGTGTGTGTGAGAGTGTGTGTGTGTGCACGTGTGTGTGAGTGTGTGTGTGTGTCTATATAACACTCAAAAACCTTTTCACGAATAACCAAAGTATATAGACATCCTTCTACGGCCTGCACATAAAATGAGGGTCACTCCTTACCCTAGTCATAAAAGACTAATCAATTGCAATTGCCATGCTGACCCCGTTCATGTATCCGATACGACTTCAGTCAGTTGTTTAGTATTTTCGATATTTACATCGATGTGAATTCGTATATTTAAAAACCAATGTGCAGAGACACCCTCCAACCCTTTCCCCTTCACAAATTAATCACTTCACTAGGTAGGTACATCACACAATATGACAGCATACAATTAACGGAGACGATCCGGCACAGAGATCCAAACTTGGTCTATTGTACCTATGTTCCCAAGTGAGACATCCCCGGGAGGAAGGGTGAGGCGAGAGGAGACAGAGAGACTGGACTGGACTACACTACGGAGGGTATTCGACACGGAGGTCCAAACTTGGTCTATTGTACCTATGTCCCCAAGTGGGACATTCCCGGGAGGAAGGATGAGGCGAGAGGAGACAGAGAGACTGGACTGGACTACACTACGGAGGGTATTCGGCACCAAGGTCCAAACTTGGTCTATTGTACCTATGTCCCCAAGTAGGACATCTCCGGGAGGAAGGATGAGGTGAGAGGAGACAGAGAGACTGGACTGGATTACACTACGGAGGGTATTCGGCACGGAGGTCCAAACTTGGTCTATTGTACCTATGTCCCCAAGTGGGACATTCCCGGGAGGAAGGATGAGGCGAGAGGAGACAGAGAGACTGGACTGGACTACACTACGTAGGGTATTCGGCACGGAGGTCCAAACTTGGTCTATTGTACCTATGTCCCCAAGTAGGACATCTCCGGGAGGAAGGATGAGGTGAGAGGAGACAGAGAGACTGGACTGGACTACACTACGGAGGGACTTCGGCACCGAGATCCAAACTTGGTCTATTGTACCTATGTCCCCAAGTAGGACATCTCCGGGAGGAAGGATGAGGTGAGAGGAGACAGAGAGACTGGACTGGACTACACTACGGAGGGACTTCGGCACCGAGATCCAAACTTGGTCTATTGTACCTATGTCCCCAAGTAGGACATCTCCGGGAGACAGGATGAGGTGAGAGGAGACAGAGAGACTGGACTACACTACGGAGGGTATTCGGCACCGAGGTCCAAACTTGGTCTATTGTACCTATGTCCCCAAGTGAGACATCCCCGGGAGGATGGATGAGGAGAGAGGAGACAGAGAGACTGGACTGGACTACACTACGGAGGGTATTCGGCACGGAGGTCCAAACTTGGTCTATTGTACCTATGTCCCCAAGTGAGACATCCCCGGGAGGATGGATGAGGAGAGAGGAGACAGAGAGACTGGACTGGACTACACTACGGAGGGACTTCGGCACCGAGGTCCAAACTTGGTCTATTGTGCCTATGTCCCCAAGTGGAACATCCCCGGGAGGAAGGATGAGGCGAGAGGAGACAGAGAGACTGGAATGGACTACACTACGGAGGGAATTCGGCACGGAGGTCCAAACTTGGTCTATTGTGCCTATGTCCCCAAGTGAGACATCCCCGGGAGGAAGGATGAGGCGAGAGGAGACAGATGGCGGCCGTCCCAAGGAGTCACGCTGATGTAGGGGGCAGAGTACCTACATTTACCGGATGGAAACTCCCTGGCTGGCCAGTATAACTGGCATCCTACAGCCCCCCGTAGGGTGGGATCCTTCTACTTCAGCTGCCGTGGTGCGAGCGCTGTGTACCCCTAGTACTCATGGTACCTGTGACGTTACTAGAGGAACCTCGGGCCGAACTGCTGAGCTCCTCCGTGATTGGGAGTTGTTCGGATTGGTTTGGATTCGAGGGGGCAGTGGTTCCCGGTACCCGTGAGAGATCGTACGTCTCTGGACGGGTTTGAGGGAAGCTGTATATTAATATTCCCGTGTACTAGCCAACATAGCTAGTAGAAGGTGTGCTAGATCACCAGGCGGCCCCACGGAGGTGGTTCGGTAGCTTTCCCCTTTTGGGGTTGGCACGCGTAAGTGGCGTATGTACTTCCACCTCGTCTTGTGTTTTCAGACCAGATGTGGGGTTTTGTTAATCTTTAGGTCTTGTCCTGCTGGAAAGCCCCACGGAGGCGCCGGTCACCCTTCGGGGACAGTTGGGTTACTCCCTGGTACAAGAGGGAGGTCAGCGACGGCTGTCTGTGTAGACCCTACTCGTAATCCCACAGATCATGGTTCTGAAATACCCATTACGTCGATTCGGGGATCGGAGATCGTTCTATCAGTGGAGAAAGTGTTTACCAGTTGCATATCGTCCTGCCATGCACCGCCGAGACTCCCGCCGACACTTCTGCCCTGAAAGAGAACACCAGATGAGAGATAATGTGAAATGAGAATGAAGATGAAATGGAGGGACAAGAAATTTGGAGGATGTAATTAACCTACGCAGCATTCGCCTAGCGACCCGGCAAGTTCGCGGAAAAAGGCCATGGGACGGTAGGTCAAACTCGGATCTCCCGACTGCAGGCCACAGGAAACTGCCTCAGCCATCCCACAGGGTAATGCCAGGAGATCAGAGGTTCAAATCTCGTCTATGATATTGAACTTTACAGTCCGTCTCAACGTATCCAAGATGTGCTGCAGGTTGTTTGACACGCTTTGATGTACTTCCGCCTCGACACCCTGATGTATTAGTTTTCTCCCCAAGTCGTTGTAATGGCAACAGAAGCACTCACAATAATGAGTGATGTTATCTTGTTCAGAACTCATTACGAGTTTGAGTCATTTCGTCAGGTTGCCTCACCTGAACTAATTAACTGGAGCACAAGGGACAAGTGGGGGCCTCTGTTTACTGCACGACTTTTAGCTCTCGATTACACCAGGCATTGAACCCGAGTTCTGAGTGCGAATACGCTGTTTGCTATGGTATGTATGACCTTACGTCGTCATACAAACAGCTGCTGGGAAACAACAATAGTTATTTACTATATCAGTAATTACAATACGAGATTGGAATATTGTCAGTCCAGACTTTAGTTATGTTACGTATATCGTAAAATGCTTTATCTAATTTGATACATTTTCTACAATGGCTACATACATTAAATTTCTAGCCGATGGTTGTATGTAGAGGGCCGTGTTCGAAACAATTTTATTAGCGTAGGTAGAGAACTGCGTAATTATATCGGAGCCAGCAATGTAAATACAAGCACGTGTATAGTCGCGCTGCTGGAACTGTTACCATGCCTTTATCTTTGTTAACAGAAACCTCTCACATAACGCACTGATTATTCTTGTAAGAGTGAGAGGCCCTCCCGGTCGTGTGCTATGCACCAATGAACACATCACTTCAGCCAATGGAATTTGCAGGAATCACAAATGACAGATATATGTTTACTCCACGTGGAGTAATCAGTGTGTTATCTGAGAGCTATCAATTCAATCAATCAAATTTCCCATCATTCCTAAGTGGAACATAGGGCTCTCAGGAAACTTCTCCATCTGACTCTATTCCTGGCTAGCTCCCTGATCGCACTCCTGGTCTTCCCCATCTTCTTGGCTTCTGCGAGAACTGTTCGCTTCCAGGTTATCTTGCGTCTGCCAATTCGAGAGGTATCTATTACCAAAGATAAATCCATAGTAACCGTTCGAACAGCGCCAGTATAATATAAGTGCGCGATATGAAGAGCGATCGGGCTCCAAGTCCTCAATCGGTAAGTTTCGTTTAACTCCGTAAACATAGATGACAACTTTGGCATTTGATATGCGCTATACACTGACATCTAGTGGCTAATACGCTAAGCTTAATCATGTCCGCCATATTTCGTTTTGAACAATTTTGAGGTTAATTAGCTAACCAGTTTACAACAATCATATGTTAGAATTAGAATTTTAGTTCGTCCTTGGCAACATATACATGTTATGAGACACGTCAAAATTCAAATTGATTACATACAATATACACAGTAAGCAGCTTTTCTATGGTTCCATGTGGTATTTGCATAGACTAATTTACTACAAGAAATGTCATAATATAAATATTACAGGTTTGTGAATGTACTATGCTCCCAGTGCTCAATTACATGGTTATAGTTCTAAAAATTCATCAACCGTATAAAAACAGTGTGCATGCAAAAATTTCTTAAACTTATTCTTAAAGTGTTTTAATGGTGCAGTTTGTTTAAATGAATTTGGAAGTTTATTATATAACATTATCACTTTGTAGTTAAAGCTTCCTTCATAAATGCTCGTTTGGTGCGCACGAATTGCCAGTTTATCCTTGTTACGAGTGTACATCAGCATTTACTTGAAAATGATTTATATTTGTATGAACATTTGTGGATGATATGGCTCTCGAAAGGGGACATCTCCGTATAACTGTGATCTGAATGCAATTGAGCTGGCGTGGGCAAAACTAAGGAATGTTTTCAGAGGATGCAGCGTTACTTGTAATATCTTCGCTTATCTTACACGCTATTTTGCTGAACTGTGTTTTTCAAGGTTGACCGCACTGCAGAAACAAAAGAGCGTTAGCTCTCGCTTCTCTCCCTAAGCCTGCACCACACCGTAAATCCAGCGCTCAACTTATCTTGCGCGTACTGTACGTGTGCGATATTATTGGCTGTTTAGCGTTCTTACTCTCTACGGATGAAAAGTATACTTCGCATACCAATTTTAAGGACTTTACATTTAATGCATACATACATATTCATGTTGTACCTCTTTATACGCTTCCGCAGCTGAAAGTAAGTGGGAACACAATCAGCTTAAACATGGCGGCTTCCGTGCTATGTGTACCTAAACACGACAAAGGGACATTTTTAAGAAGTGGCGAAAAGCAAATTATACTGAACGTGTTTTGAAAGTTGTGTGAAAAATACCCAACCTTGGTGTTGAGGACATTGTTAACTTGTCAGCAGAATTTACCGGTGTTTCAGCAGCAAGTATCAATGCCGCTCAAATTGAGGTTATGCTTCCCACTCGAGGAAAACACAGAAGAAGAATGAAGCCAGTTGTGGAAAGTGAATGTGATGAATTTGTTAAAAGTGCTATACGTAGCAAGGTTCATAGCTTCCTTGAAAGAAACAAGCCACCACAAACAATTACAAGAGTAAACTCTTAGATGGTCATACGGGTTTTTGACAAAGACCAAGAAAAGACAGACAGAGAGAGAGAGAGAGAGAGAGAGAGAGAGAGAGAGAGAGAGAGAGAGAGAGAGAGAGAGAGAGAGAGAGAGAGTAAACAATGATCCCATTTAGCCGAGCTTTGAAAAATGAGCTTCTACACCATTCTTCGCGACTTAGGTTTTCAATTCATGAACAGAAACAGAAATGATATAATTGTTGAGCATGAAGATATATTGTCGTGGCGAAGGAATTATCAAAGAAAAGTTCGGAAATGTAAATCGTTTAAGGAATTCGTCCGTTGTCACATTCCAATTAGATACGTCATTCTTTTTTCAGTTGCATGTCAGTATAACCTTCAAGTCATTGCCAAAGTGACTATACGCAGTTATATGCAGAAAGATTCTGTCCCTTAATTTTCAATTTATAAATGAGGTGAGGTTATGTGAGTAAATCAAATATTTTAGTAACTATTGTAAGTATTCAGTCACCTTTTAGCATACAAAAGGGAAAATATACTACTAGTAGACAAAACTTTGCATTTAAACTTAAGGTAACAGTGCTACCACATAAAGTACATTAAAAAAGTAGCTCTGTGTGACAGAGCGTTATGTGTCGTTGAGGATTCCGACTCTGGTCGACAGAGAAAGTCTAAACAAAGCTAACTCAAAATACGAAACTATTTACAATTGTGTACTAGGAGATTCATTCATTCATTCATTCATTCATTCATTCATTCATTCATTCATTCATTGATTTATTTATTTGTGCTACAACAGAGCAATGCTCCAATTACAGTAGCTACAAATCTAATAGTTCACAAACATGGCTTAAATATAAGTATAAAAGTAACACAATGGACAATGCAAAGTGTAATATAAAAAACTAGACTAAAACAAATATATATAATGGAAGACAAGACATTGGTAACTGTGTTATCATTAAACATAAAACATAAATAACACAAATAAAGATCACATGCCCTTAATTCCTGTATATAATTGTTCCTTAAATTGCTTGTAGGAGAAACTATGAGCCAGTTCTATTTTAGAAGAAAGTTCATTGTACTTGGCACCAGGGGCGGTTCCTCCATAAGGTTGCAGGTTTGCGCTACACCCACTGATTCTGAATATACAACAGGTGCACTTTACACATTAAAGCTGTACTCGTTTGAATTGTTTTATATACAAACATGTTTCAATAACGCTTATCGTCTGTAGCTGCCCATGACCGCAGAAGTCGAAATATACAGAGGTTAGCTATAGGAGGCGCAGGTTTGCAGCGAAGAGTTAACCTAAGATTTCGCCCAAATGTAGGCTCTCTGAGGGGGTTACGGGAAGGTAAAGAGATGGGAGTGGCTTCTTATACATTGCTTAAATGGAGGTTTATAAACCTAGCTCCTCCTACTCTTAGCAACGGCTATAGCGTGACCTTCAGGCTTAGCTTCTGTGTGCTCTGCTTTTCGAACACAGGGAGAATTTAATTAAATGCATGGAGGTTATTCAAAAGAGAGGTCTGTTAAACAACAACGCCACATTTGTTCAGACTTCTGGGTTTATGGCCACTTTTAAAGATTATAATTTTGTATTCTGGCTGTCTTTTTTCTACAAGATCATGCCACATGTGGACATTTTGTACAATCAGCTGCAGAAACGAGACTGCAATGCAACATTTGCCATCACCCAGCTAAACGCATTTGAAAGGGAAGTGCAAAAGGTAAGAAATAGCGTGGATATCGAAGAACACGAAGAAACTGCAGTTAAGAGGAGAAGAATAAAAGATCATGATGTGAAAAGAAGAGAAGCTCTTGAAGTATGTGACATTATTCTTAGGGAAGCGAAGGACAAATTTAGCTTCACGGAACATCTGGTAGCCTCGATTTTGTTTCATCAAGAAAATTTCTAAGACATTTCCAGAGGATTCCCTTAGAGAAACAATAAGGTTCTATCCTTTTATCATTGGAACAAAAATTCGCAGAGAACTGACTTTAATTTACAGACGAGAGGAATTTCGTGGAATGTCCGGCGCTATGTGCTTGATGGACTTCAATAAGGAAAACAATTTATGTGCTACATTCGGCGAATATGTCAAACTCCTGCGAGTGCTGTTAACTATGCCAATGTCTACAGCTGAAGCAGAATTCTGTTTCTCAACTTTAAAAAGAATAAAAACTTTCCTTAGGAACACAATGTCACAGGACTGATTGTCAGCATTAGCAGTGCTTTCAATTGAGAGAGATTTTGTTATGAAGATCAGCGACTTCAACGCAAAAGTTATCGATAGATTCGCCAGATCTAAGGAGAGTAGAGAAGAGAATCTGTATAAATAGGTGAGTCATTACTACTTTGAATTTTATTTTTCATTTGTGCACCACCAATAATTTAACCCACCAGCCGCCACTGTTTGGCACATAACCTTAAAATTGGGGAACTTTTATGTGATGAAGTTTTAGGTGTTCTAAACTGAAGCAATTGACGGTTTCTGAAATTTGCAATGCTAGCATTAAAATTGATTTGACTAAGTAATTATTCTTTACATACCAGGCCATTCACAAGTATATAAAGGAATAATTATTTTACGAACAGAGAGTGACATGTTGAGTTCTTAAATATATATACGTGTGTGTGTGTGCGTGTGTGTGTGTGTGTGCGTGTGTGTGTGTGTGTGTGGTGTGTGGGGGGGGGGAGTGTGTGTATACACTGAATTTGCTCCAGGTGACCGTTATAACATTTAAACATAGGTGACCAACTGCTGTCTTTTTATTTTCATAAAAAAACTTGAATAATCTTTATTGAAAAAACAGGCATTTAATATTTGGAATAAAATGCACGTTCTGATTTTACTGTAGTGGCCCATAAAGTCCTTGCTTTATTATTGAATTTGGTATAATTTTGTAAAGTTGGGAATATATTAGAATTAAAGAGAAATGTATATAAGAAGGCTCATACAGGTCACTAAAATACCTATTAGATTTTCTTTTATGGCGTTCAGTTGTTTTCTAAACATTTCATGTATTTTTCTCTTTGCTAGTTTTAGTTTTTGTTCACGAGAGGTCGTTAGTGTGGCATTTGTACTTATTACTGAATGGTTCTTCTGTAAACGTTTGATGTTTCTGCTTATTACTTTGTTAGTCATCCCTGACAGAGAATAAAACAAACAATAAGTGAGGTTTACATTTTAGTATCCAATGAGTAACTAACTGATCGCAGTTTTTAGATCAATGTGTTAGCAGTTGGTATCGATGGCCAAGCGCGTCACATAACATGCATTTAGCACGTCATTTCTTTATCTCGTCCTAAATGTTCGCTAAAGATAATTACTTGTGGCGCCCCGAATGCAGCTGGGTGTGGTCTGGGTTATTTACCTGTACGTCTGCTAACATTTATCACTTCCTCCCGCATTATATCATCCGCTTCACAAATATGAGCATTTCCCTCGAAAACTAGCTACCGTCCCAATTCACACACTCAGTAGCTCAGACCAAAGATTTAATGTATCCGATATATCCATTTCATTCACTGTTAGGACTCAACTTTTTTTTTATTTTTTTTTATTATTTATTTATTTGTGTACTAAGCTATTACAACTGTTGAGCTGATCACCAGTATTTGGCCCAGGCCATTAATTGGTGAGCAGCCCATTGAATTACAAAATGTGTAGCACACTACTTACATTTCTATTACTACTAACATTACTACTATTGCTTACACACTATTGTTCATTTCCTTTTTTCACAGTCCACTTCCATTTATTTTTCACTTTATCTAAGAACTGACCTACATTCTTGAGATTTTTATCTATAATTTTACATATATCAGGACTTCGCTTAATTTTTCTCCAGATATATTCTTTTCGCCAAATCTCTGTTTCCCTGCATTCGAAAAGGATATGTTCCACATCTTCCTTACCCCCACACAATGGGCACTTGTCTTTCACAAACCCATTCCGCTGCCCTTTTAGCCTCCACACTCCTGCTCTCAGCCATGCTATCCCCTTCCTTTCTTCATTAATGGTTTTATCTATATACTGCTCCCTTCCCCAGCCACTTTTTAACTCAACATAATATACCAATGACCTCTTTTCACCTAACTGGCTGAACAGTTTTTGAATCTCTATATCTTCAAATCTTTTTCTAACACCCTTCCAGAAACCTTTATAATTTCTCTCTCTTTTTCTCCAAATATCCCCTAAGCCATTATTTTCTAAATTGTTTCGTAGAGTGCTTGCCCAGCCCGAGCTTTGCAGACTTGCTTCTTGATATTTTAAACATTGTTGCAATAAGAGTCCTTCATCTAAATTCAAGATCCTATGCCAGTATTTCAAGGCTCTTTCCATTATTAACCCTTTCCTTGTTACTCTCCCCATTTCAATTTGAGCAACTTCGTTTGCTGTTGCCATTGGCAGCCCCAAAACTTCCTTACAGAACATCCTGTGTATCTGATCCACAACTTCCCACCCATTCTCAAGCCCCCATATTTCAATGCCATATAGCATTCTGGCCTCGACTACAGAACTATATACTCTTTCCAACCCTTTCATCTCCATCTCTGGCATTTTATATAGACACCCTCTCACAGCCATCATTGCTGCTTTCCCTTTTGCCAGTGCTGATTTCTTTTGTTTTTCCCATTTGCCTCCTGCATCCAATTTTAATCCTAAGTAAGTACAGTCACGCACTACTTTGTATTCAGCTTCTCCCTTCTTCCACTTTTCATATTTACTCAATTTAGTTCCTTTTTTAAATACTACAATTTGGGTTTTTTCGCTGTTTACCTTTAAGCCCCACTCTGAACAGTATTTCTCCACCTCTTGCAAAGATATTTTTAACCCATTAACAGTAATGGACTAGGACTCAACTATACTACGGAGGGTATTCGGCACGGAGGTCCAAACTTGGTCTATTGTACCTGTATCCCCAAGTGGGACATCCCCGGGAGGAAGAATGAGGTGAGAGGAGACAGAGAGACTGGACTGGACTATACTACGGAGGGTATTCGGCACGGAGCTCCATACTTGGTCTATTGTACCTGTATCCCCAAGTGGGACATCCCCGGGAGGAAGAATGAGGTGAGAGGAGACAGAGAGACTGGACTGGACTATACTACGGAGGGTATTCGGCACGGAGCTCCAAACTTGGTCTATTGTACCTGTATCCCCAAGTGGAACATCCCCGGGAGGAAGAATGAGGTGAGAGGAGACAGAGAGACTGGACTGGACTATACTACGGAGGGTATTCGGCACGGAGCTCCAAACTTGGTCTATTGTACCTGTATCCCCAAGTGGGACATCCCCGGGAGGAAGAATGAGGTGAGAGGAGACAGAGAGACTGGACTGGACTATACTACGGAGGGTATTCGGCACGGAGCTCCAAACTTGGTCTATTGTACCTGTATCCCCAAGTGGAACATCCCCGGGAGGAAGAATGAGGTGAGAGGAGACAGAGAGACTGGACTGGACTATACTACGGAGGGTATTCGGCACGGAGGTCCATACTTGGTCTATTGTACCTATATCCCCAATTGGGACATTCATGGAGGAAAGATGAGGTGAGAGGAGACAGAGAGACTGGACTGAACTACACTACGGAGGGAATTCAGCACGGAGGTCCAAACTTGCTCTATTGTACCTGTATCCCGAAGTGGGACATCCCCGGGAGGAAGGATGAGGTGAGAGGCAGGAGCACAACAATGCCACACGATAACAATATCATCCTGCCATGCAACACCGAGACACCCGTCGACACTGTCGGTCAGGTAGGTTGGTCAGGGCTATCAAACCCGGACCTGCCAATATGGGCCTGAGCCATCCCGCTTGATTTCGCTATGGGATTTTGCTAATACTACTTTTTTGATAACGTAGTCTGAACATATCACAAGAATACGATAGATTTTACCTCTCGGCGAAATGCGACGGCTGTTTAATAAAGAATGATCGCAATTATTTTACGGTCATAATTTTTCGCACCAAAATTCAATCTTATTATATTCTGTTAGCTAAATGTGAAACCAACACGCCGTATTAGTTTCATTGTTGGTACTTCTGGTTCCCGCCTGTGAGAACCAGGCAAGTTCAGACATGTTCAGTATCGCCTACCGCTGCAATGGAGGTAGCATGCAGTTAAAGTTGATGTTAGAGGAAGATCCGGAGTTTCTTTCAAACGTAATCACTGCTGATGAAACTTGGCTACACCATTTTGACCCAGAGAGCAAACAGCAAAGCCCAGTGTGGAAATCTCCATCACCAACCCCCAAAAAGCAAAAGTGGTTGCTTCTGCTGGGAAAGTTATGGTCATCTCATTCTTTGATATTCATGGAATGGTTTATCAGCATGTTGTACCTGCACACACATCAGTAACTGGACAATACTACAGGGATGTCCTGAAAACATTGCAAGTCCATATCAGGCGCAAAAGACCACATTTCCCTGAAGCAGGCTGGATGCTGCACCACGATAATGCGCAGCCGCATATTGCCAATGTTGTTGCTGAATATCTTACTAAAATCAACGTGAAGTGCATCCTTCACCCTCCCTATAGTTCGGACTTAGCCCCATGTGACTTCTTTCTATTCCCTAACTTGAAGAAACGCCTTCGTGGGAGACATTTACCATCATCAGAAGCAGTGGTGAAGGCTGCGGAGGAGATTTTGAAGGATTTTTTCAAAAAATTGTTTCCAACATGTCTTTGAAGACTGGCAGAAACGCTGGGACAAGTACATCGCATTCAGGGGAGACTATTTTGAGAAGGACCATCAAAATTATGAGGTGAGTAAAGATAAGTTGTCAAAAAGACTGTGATCATTCTTTATTGAATAGCCCTCGTATAAAGAAGTTTTTGGTCGACTTGTGTAAACATTTTCCTTGTACCTTCCAAATATAGTTTTAAGTTTTCTTAAATCACAGAACTTGGAACGATTTTACATAGGCGAGTGTTGCCTACATATAACATTCATAATTGTGTGAGCTACACTAATTTATGTAATTGTACATGCATATGATCCCTATAATTGCCTTACAAAATTCTTTCATGTACGAAATACGGTCTCAGGCTCAGCTCAAGGTCTCAGAAACTGTAATTGAACTCGGAACGTGAGCTTCATACACATCGTGACGAAAACGTGTTCTCTCTTCCCTTAATTCGCTTCGACAGAAATCAAAGTAGTGGATATAATATATTCTGACAGTAGAGGGCGCACGAAGATTACAATGCGGTAGGTTGGAAGGGGCTGCAGTGTTCATTTTCCTCAACTCTAAAACATACTTTTAAAAGAAGTGATCATACGAAATGAACCATGTGAATACTTCTCAGGACACTTTTCCGAGTTCTAGCAATACCAATATGACAAGCAAAGGACTACAACATTTCTTACAGTCATAAAGTTCCCTTAGCTTTTAGGGAATTCAAGAGACTAGCTTCACAGATCCTTAGGTATTTGCTGCTTCAGTTCTGTTATTGTCGCAGCCGCTAGGAGACGGATAAGCTTTACCCATTGACAAACTTAAAGACAGATTCGATTGGCGTTATCTCAGAGTATACTGTGATATTGTATTTGTGAAAATAAATATTCTTCAGAAAACATTAAATCTATCGAACCATTTAACTGTTTTAATAATTTAGCTTCTGATTATGAAGTAAATATTTGCGAAAACATTCCCCTGAGATCTGTGGAGAATTTAACCTTTTTTTGTTTTCTAAAAAACTGAAACAGGAATTTTTGGTACTATGGATCAATGATTCAATTAATTATGTAATATGTTTAATAATTACATATACATTTGAGAAGTGTAAAAGGATATTTGGCTATGTTTGTGAAAGTGAAATTGTATATTTTGATGTAAAATATTGTAACGTGCACGTACGTGAGAAACCTTGCACTCCCCGGCGGATGTTAGACAATACAGTGCAATATCAGCTATCTAGCGGTACCTTTACACTGAGTCTACGGCCCCATGCTGGCTAAGCTCCGTAGCTGGTGACCGGAAGGTGACCTGCGGCTGCAGGAGAGAAGAATCCGCCAAATACCAGAGAATGCAACTGGAACGTGACCTTACTTTCAGCCCGTATGTTAGGGCAAAGGTTGGCCTCGGCCACGCTGTGCTCAGGCAACTTTACCCTATCTTCCGCTCAACAATGCTCATCAGACTCAAACTGCGGCTAAGGTCCGCAGCTGATGATCGGAAGGTGACCTGCGGCTGCAGGAGAGAAGAATCCGCCAAATACCAGAGAATGCAACTGGAACGTGACCTTACTTTCAGCCCGTATGTTAGGGCAAAGGTCGGCCTCGGCCACGCTGTGCTCAGGCAACTTTACCCTATCTTCCACTCAACAATGCTCATCAGGCTCAAACTGCGGCTGTATCGTGCGATCGTTCCACCTCTGATCTTGTACGGATGCGAGGTCTAGGATTCGGTGGCTCATACCACCTTCCGCAGCCTGTAGGCCGTGCAGAAGAGAGTTCTAAGGAATATCCACGGTACCTACCGCAGGTTCCCATCACACTTCCTACACACCCAGTCTGACATACCCTACGTTGAGGACGTCATGCGAGAACGAACGCGCACGTTGTATGCCAAGATCACTCCTCACCCAAACCAGCTGGTGAACTCACTGGCTCCCCAGGAGACGGAGGAGCTATTGCCTCCCCAAGGATGTCCTTGGGTAGTAAAGTCTTCCTCTCCTTCATTCACAGACACCGCCAAGTTACGCCGTACCGCGCTTGGTCGCTGCTGGAAGGGTGACACCTGCAGCTGCGCTTGAGAGCGTGCGGCCGTCCTGGACACACCCTAATACCCAAACACCAAATTCCATCAGGCATCTCGCTTCTGGTTCCCCCTGTACTTGACGGGTCGCTAGCGACCGACCTAAGTGAGGCGGATCGGGCACTGTCCCCCTTCATCGGAGGTACACCCCGGCACCAGAAGCATCAGTATAGATCAACCGCGCCGTCTAATAAAACGACACGCAAGCTAGCGTAAATGACGGGTAAAACGAGTCGTGTCTGTAAAATAAAGTCTCCAGTTTTATTTAATACAGAGAACATGTTTATTGTCAATTAATGTTACAATGATGGTAACGCGGGACTTACATACATTTTTCAACGTAATCACAATTGCGATCGATGTAAATTTGCATGTGCTGTGACAGTTTTTGTATATCCTTTTCATAGCACTCTCCCGCAAAGTTGCGCAGGTAGCGCTCAACCTCGTTTTTCAAATCATCGTCGGTCTGGAAATGTGTTCCACCCAGATGTGACTTCAACTCAGGAAACAGATGATAATCACTAGGTGCTAAGTCTGGACTGTAGGGGGGATGGGTGAGGATGTGCTATCCGAACTGGGCATTTTGGAGACCCGCCTCGCACACACCTTGTGATAATGCAAAATCTTGTCAATCGTAGTCTTACTGACTTCAGGGATAAGTTCACACAGCTCGCGAACTGACACACGCCGAACTTTAAGCATTTCTTGCTCCACTTTTGCAATTGTTTCCGCTGGAAACGAAAGTCAACCAGAACGCTGTTCGTCGTGGACGTCTGTACGTCTGTATTTGAACTCTCTCACGCACTTTCGCACGTTTTTGACGTCCATACACTGTAGCCCATAGACCTCGCATAACTGACGATGAATTTCAGTGGGGGCAGTGCCCTTGGCACTCAAAAAACGGATCACTGCAGGCAAGTCGCACTTGGTGGCGGAAGTGAAAGGAAGCCCCATCGCAAACGGCTGCCCAGCCAGGAGTGATTGTTGCAACGGGTTCGCTGTGGTGGGGATTTGAAGGGGTGAAACCAAGCTACACACCGGTGTTGCCCGATATCACGTAAAAGCATTCCTCACGGCTCCAGCGTCTTGGACACGCCTCATACTTTGGCCTCACACGGCTAGTGCGATAGATAGGGAGTTAGGATTAGGATTAGGATTGCATTATGGAGGGCATTCGGTGTGTAAGCCAACATGCTGGGCCCATTGTGTCTATGCCCCAAGTGGGACAGCCCCGGGAGGAGGGATGAGGCGAGGGGAGACAGAGGACGATCGACCCAAGGAGCCACGACAGTACAGAGGGCAGGGTCCCTGCAGTTTACTTGATAGAGACTTCCCCGACAGGCCCTAATGGTCCCAGGCAGGCGATCCGAGCCCCAAATGGTCCCAGCAGAGGCGTGGAGACCGGCGACCGACCTACCGGACGAGAAAGTAGTTAACCTCATCCTGCCGTACACCGCCGAGACACCCACCGACACTTCTATCCTGAAATAGAACACCTGATGAGAGATGATAATGGAGATGAAATGGAGAGGCAGGAAATATAAGGAATTTAATTAGCCCACCCAACATTCACCTAGCGACCCGGGAAAACCCCCGAAAAACCCATGTATCAGGTAAGTCAGCTACGGGAATCGAAGCCGGGACTTCCGAATGCGGGCCACAGACGAAACCGCCTGAACCATCCCGCTCGGTTACATAGGGAGTTGTCTTTCGACTTGGCTGTATCCATGGTAACCGAGCAGTAAAAGCATATGTCTGATGAGTACGCCAGCATAATGTGCAGCTTTGTTTATTGCTACTTTGCTATAGGTAAACCGTGAACAAAATTAAGTTGGAGGTGTGATTTAGCAAAACTAAAGCTTTCCAGCTTTCCCCCCTCTACCGTCAGTTTAGGCTGCCTCTCCTCTCCTCCCTAGCGCAAGCTGCAGAGCACTGGTCAGTGTATGGAGGGGAGACGACTGTGCTCGCGCATGCCTTGCAGAAGATTAATGATGATAATAATAATAATAATAATAATAATAATAATAATAATAATAATAATAATAATAATAATAATAATAATAATAATAATAATAATAATAATAATAATAATAATAATAATAATAATAATAATAATAATAATAATAATAATAATAATAATAATAATAATAATAATAATAATAATAATAATAATAATAATAATAATAATAATAATAATAATAATAATAATAATAATAATAATAATAATAATAATAATAATAATAATAATAATAATAATAATAATAATAATAATAATAATAATAATAATAATAATAATAATAATAATAATAATAATAATAATAATAATAATAATAATAATAATAATAATAATAAATAATAATAATAATAATAATAATAATAATAATAATAATAATAATAATAATAATAATAATAATAATAATAATAATAATAATAATAATAATAATAATAATAATAATAATAATAATAATAATAATAATAATAATAATAATAATAATAAATAATAATAATAATAATAATAATAATAATAATAATAATAATAATAATAATAATAATAATCATAATAATAATAATAATAATAATAATCATAATAATAATAATAATAATAATAATAATAATAATAATAATAATAATAATAATAATAATAATAATAATAATAATAATAATAATAATAATAATAATAATAATAATAATAATAATAATAATAATAATAATAATAATAATAATAATAATAATAATAATAATAATAATAATAATAATAATAATAATAATAATAATAATAATAATAATAATAATAATAATAATAATAATAATAATAATAATAATAATAATAATAATAATAATAATAATAATAATAATAATAATAATAATAATAATAATAATTATAATAATAGTTTTGTTCTAAGCTGTACTTAATAACAAGTTTAGCCTGTAAGCATATTTGTAACTTACCGGAAGTCATTAAGATGTTCTTGGAAAACTTCCTTCTTGTCCAAGGTGATGCCTCGGCCCTCGCGATCCGTTATCACAACCATCGGCCATAACGTCATGTTGTATAGCGCGTCGTTTGTCACTTGGAACCGTACTGTCAGGTTCGATCTGTAACCATTTAGAAATCGTACAAGTTTGACAAATTGAAGTGCTCCGTATTCATTGTTTGCTTTTCCTGAGTGTGTTTTCTACTTATATTGCACCTTTAATCACTGTGATTTAACCTGAAACATGACCTACCCCTCCCTGTGACAAGGACGGGGTGCCACGTCTGCCCTAGTCGCGACAGTTGCTCCAACCAGTATACAAACTACACAGACCTTTTAAATAGCGTAAATTTACGAATTAGTAGTACTCTTTATCATTCTCTCACCTTCAACAGATCTTTACTGCAATTTTAAAATATGTATACTTGTATATTTTGGGAAAAATTGATTTTCCATGCATATTTATCAAAAGTTATTAGTTAATGGCATATTTCTTATTTATGCCTTAAATAAAAATTGTGTTTGGTTTCTGTAAGATCATATCTGCCAAATGTGTGTAGTTACAATCACAGATCAGAAGTAAATGTGCGGAGTAGAAAACACTTGCTTCCTTATGCCACCAGTAAAATCGACACGTTCGTCTGTTACGTAAATATGTTACGGAGTTTGGGAGTGTCATTTTTTTAGTCAACTTGTTTGTCACGTAAACAAAGTATTGCTTCTGACAAAAGGTTCCAAACAGTAGAACATCTGAACACTGTGAAGCACAAACAAATGCAGTCAGAAAACCTGTTTTGTGTGAACAATTTGTGACAAGTGAACGTCCCGGCAACGAATTGTGTTCATTATTTATAACTACAAGCATTCCATTTTGGAAACGAAGTTATTCCAGAAATTTGGGAAGCTTAAGACATGAAAAGATTTGAATTTGGGTGGACGAGAGCACAGAGGCTGCAGGACCGTAGATATGTAGTGTAGTAGACAGTGCAATCAAACCAGGAAGTAAAACTTACATGCTAAATGTTCCAATATTAGATAGGGTAAACCATTCTACAATTACACAACTCTTCAAAAATTCGCTAGCCTTTCTGTGGCCAGGTGGTATAAAATACGAGAGCTGTTCAATAAAGATGATCATAATTTTTTTCGGTCATATTTTTCGCACTAAATTCAATCTTAATATATTCTGTTAGCTTAATGTGAAACAACCACGGCGTAGTAGTTTCATTGTTGGTACCCCTGGTTCCCGCCTGTGAGAACCGGGCAAGTTCAGATATGATCAGTATCGCCTACCACTGCAATGGCGGTAACATGCAGTTAAAGTTGATGTTAGAGTAAGATCCGGAGTTTCTTTCCAACGTAATCACTGCCGATGAAACTTGGCTACATCATTTTGATCCTGAGAGCAAACAGCAAAGCTCAGTGTGGAAATTCCCTTCATCACCAACCCCCAAAAAGCAAAAGTGGTTGCTTCTGCTGGGAAAGTTATGGTCATCGCATTCTTCGATATTCATGGAATGATTTATCAGCATGTTGTACCTGCACACACATCAGTAACTGGACAATACTACAGGTATATCCTGAAAACATTGCAAGTCCATATCAGGCGCAAAAGACCACATTTCCCTGAAGCAGGCTGGATGCTGCACCACGATAATGCGTGGCCGCATATTGCCAATGTTGTTGCAAAGTGAAGTGCATCCATCACCCTCCCTATAGTCCGGATTTAACCCCACATGACTTTTTCCTATTCCCTAACTTGAAGAAACGCCTTCGTGGGAGACATTATCCATCATCAGAAGCAGTGATTAAGGCTGTGGAGGCGATTTTGAAGGATCTCTCAAAAATGGTTTCCAGCATGTCTTTGAAGACTGGCAGAAACGCTGAGACAAGTGCATAGCATTCAGGGGAGACTATTTTGAGAAGGACCATCAAAATTATGAGGATGAGTAAAGGTACGTTGTCAAAAATCTGTGATCATTCTTTATTGGACAGCCCTCGTACAAGGGTGTCTTGTTATTTCTTACAGATGCCGCTCAGTACATAGTAAAAGCAACAAATGTATTAAAGTTTCTCTGTCCCAAAATAGTACATTTGACATGTTTATCTATCGGCTACAAGAGGTAGCGGAGACAGATGACACTGTCCAGAAGTTGATAGTTATTTGGCTAAATGGCTACATAACAAATTTAGTAATTGTGATAAATGTGAGAGTTTAAGTATTAAAAATTCTTTTGAATTAATTAAAAGGATTCACAGTGTTATATCATCTAAGAGTGACAAACTTGTTTCTTTTTATGTAACTGCCTTATTTCTTAGTATTCATAGAATAAATTTTGATTTATTTAAGAAAGTGGTTGAATTCGATCAATTTACATGAGGACTTAATAGTTGATTTCCTTAAGCTTACTAATTTTTGTTTAAATTAAAACTTTTTCACTTTTAATGGTGAATTTTATCAGCAAACTTCTGGCTTAGCAATGGTTAATCCTCTTTCACCTTTTCTTGCTGACTTTTATTGAGGTTTCTTTTTCGAAATGCAAGTCACTAAAGAATTCCCCTTGAATTCTAAAGCCTGGCATAGATATGTGGATGATATTTTTGCTGCACTTCTTGATAAAATCATAAACGATGCTTTAAAATTACTAAATTTACAAGACAACGCTATAACATTCAGATTAGAGATTGAAATTAATAGATTTCTTCTTTTTCTAGATATAAATATGATAATAAATTAAACTTTGGTATTTATAGGAAGTCCACTCATGTCGATAATTACATAAAAAAAATAAAATTTATAACCCTTTTTCTCATAAATTTGCTGTTTTAACAGTTTGATTTATAGATTCATAAATATACTCCTGAATAACGAACAATTTAATAAAGAATATAAATATATTATTAATCCTGCTTTAATTAATGGTTTTAATAAAGTCCTTATACATAAAAAAATTTAACAATTTAAATATCAAAAAGCTGCTAATAATATTATTCCTACCCTTAAAAAATAAAATATTTTATAATTCTAAAAAAATTACTTACCATCCTTGGATTCATAAATATTTTCAAAAAATTTTAAACTTTGGTATATATTTAGTTCCCCAAAATCAATATAGCATTAAAAATTTACTACATTTCTCTAAAAAAGATAAAAGTCCTAATAATCAAACTCTGGTACTTATCAATTTAATTGTTTAGATTGTGATCAGGTTTATGTTGAAAAGACAAAACATAATTGAGAAACCAGAACGAGAGGACATTTTCGTAACATTAAGTATAAACAAACTGATAAATTGCTCGTAGCAGATCATTTTTGGTCATTTAACCATGAAATAAATCCTGAAGTTAAATTATTAAAACAATTAAATGGTCCGATAGATTTAATGGCTTGGGAAAATATATTTATTTAAAAAAAAAACAAATATCGTGTAATGAATTTTGAAATACAGGCAGTCGATTCTGTTTTTAGGTTTATTTCGTTTTCAGATTTTTGTAATACTGGTAAAAACATAATGATATCTAGTGAATGTAACGTTGACAACGAGGTTGATTCAGCTGATGATGTGAATAAGGATTCACAAATTCGCGATTCTCACTTTTCTTGAGCACCACTTCAGAGTTCTCAAATCGAATACCCCTAAGCTTCGATTATCATCGGTGATGAGTAATGGCTGCATCATTATGATCGTGAAGGCAAACAAGCGAGCACAGTGTGGAAGTCGCCAGGTTCTTTCCAAAAAAGGCATTGCAGAGAAAGTGATGGTGATCACATTTTTTTTTTTTTTTTTTTTTACTGTAATGGAATCATTTACCAGCATACAGTTCCCCCTCACACTACTGTTACAGCAGCATACTACACGTCAGTATTGGCTACACTGAGGAAGCACATTGCAAAGAGACAACAAGAGCTTTCTCGGACTGGGTGACGACTTCATCATGACAATGCATGGCCTCACGTCACATGCAGTTCCCCCTCACACTACTGTTACAACAGCATACTGCACGTCAGTATTGGCTACACTGAGGAAGTACATTACAAGGAAATGACCAGTGCTTTCTCGGACTGGGTGACGACTTCATCATGACAATGCATGGCCTCACGTCACATGCAGTTCCCCCTCACTCTACTGTTACAACAGCATACTGCACGTCAGTATTGGCTACACTGAGGAAGTACATTACAAGGAAATGACCAGTGCTTTCTCGGACTGGGTGACGACTTCATCATGACAGTGCACGACCTCACGTCACATGCAGTTCCCCCTCACACTACTGTTACAACAGCATACTGCACGTCAGTATTGGCTACACTGAGGAAGTACATTACAAGGAAATGACCAGTACTTTCTCGGACTGGGTGACGACTTCATCATGACAATGCATGGCCTCACGTCACATGCAGTTCCCCCTCACACTACTGTTACAACAGCATACTGCACGTCAGTATTGGCTACACTGAGGAAGTACATTACAAGGAAATGACCAGTGCTTTCTCGGACTGGGTGACGACTTCATCATGACAATGCATGGCCTCACGTCACATGCAGTTCCCCCTCACACTACTGTTACAACAGCATACTGCACGTCAGTATTGGTTACACTGAGGAAGTACATTACAAGGAAATGACCAGTGCTTTCTCGGACTGGGTGACGACTTCATCATGGCAGTGCACGACCTCACGTCACATGCAGTTCCCCCTCACTCTACTGTTACAACAGCATACTGCACGTCAGTATTGGCTACACTGAGGAAGTACATTACAAGGAAATGACCAGTGCTTTCTCGGACTGGGTGACGACTTCATCATGACAGTGCACGACCTCACGTCACATGCAGTTCCCCCTCACACTACTGTTACAACAGCATACTGCACGTCAGTATTGGCTACACTGAGGAAGTACATTACAAGGAAATGACCAGTGCTTTCTCGGACTGGGTGACGACTTCATCATGACAATGCATGGCCTCACATCGTATGCAGATCCTCCTCACACTACTGTCACAGCAGAATACTACATGTCAGTATTGGCTACACTGTGGAAGCACATTGCAAGGAAATGCCAGAGCTTTCTCGGACTGGGTGACGACTTAATTATGACAATGCATGGCCTCACATCGTATGCAGTTCCTCCTCACACCACTGTTATAGCAGCATACTGGACGTCAATATTGGCTACACTGAGGAATTACATTGCAAGGAAATGACCAGAGCTTTCTCGGACTGGGTGACGACTTCATTATGACAATGCACGGCCTCACGTCACATGCCGTTCCCCCTCACACTACTGTTACAGCAGCATACTACACGTCAGTATTGACTACACTGAGGAAGGACATTGCAAGGAAATGACCAGAGCTTTCTCGGACTGGGTGACGACCTCATTATGACAATGCACGGCCTCAGGTCACATGCCGTTCCCCCTCACACTACTGTCACAGCAGCATACTACACGTCAGTATTGGCTACACTGAGGAAGGACATTGCAAAGAAATGACCAGGGATATCTCGTACTGGGTGGCGACTTCATCATGACAATGCACGGCCTCACGTCACATGCCGTTCCCCCGCACACTACTGTTACAGCAGCATACTACACGTCAGTATTGGCTACACTGAGGAAGGACATTGCAAAGAAACGACCAGAGATATCTCGTACTGGGTGGCGACTTCATCATGACAATGCACGGCCTCACGTCACATGCCGTTCCCCCGCACACTACTGTTACAGCAGCATACTACACGTCAGTATTGGCTACACTGAGGAAGGACATTGCAAAGAAACGACCAGAGATATCTCGTACTGGGTGGCGACTTCATCATGACAATGCACGGCCTCACGTCACATGCCGTTCCCCCGCACACTACTGTTACAGCAGCATACTACACGTCAGTATTGGCTACACTGAGGAAGGACATTGCAAAGAAACGACCAGAGATATCTCGTACTGGGTGGCGACTTCACGCCGCAAATCAAGTCATGTAGTTTCTGGCTCGATTCAACATTACCTGTGTACCACATCCACCTTATAGCCCCGATCTTGTACCCTGTGGTCAATCACTAAAGGCAAAGCTTAGAGGTATTCGATTTGAGAACTTTGAAGCAGCGCTCAAGAAAAGTGAGCCGATTCTCGAGGACCTGACAAAGAATGGTCTGCAGCATGTGTTCAAGGACTGGCAGAGACGCCATAAAAAGTGCATTGAAGTAGGAGGGTTACTTTGTAAAGGGTTATGTAAATATTTAATTGCACTTATAAACATCTGTGGAAAAAATCAGTCTCAGTATTATTTTAGTTAATTGATGGAAATTAATCATTTCTTCACACTATCCGTATATAGGCTAAGGTCTTTGATAGAGCCAACATGAAAAATTCAATGCCATGGCCGGGATTTGAACCACAGATCTCCTGGTTTACGTCCAGTCGCTCTAACCCATTGAGCTAACATGGCCAACGTGCCATCCTGACATTTAATTTTCCATTTGACTCGTATATTTCCCCGCAGAATTTAATGTCAGGACGGCACGTTGGCCGTAGTAGCCCAATGGGTTATAGCGGCTGGACGGAAACCAGGAGATCCATGTTTCAAATCCCGGCCATGACATTAAATTTTTCATTTTGACTCTATCTCTCAGTCTCAGTGTTTTTTGATGAGCCCTCGTGTCTTCTTTATTTTCCAAGATAGATGAAATTGTTATGGGACTTTATTATTTGTCATATTTGATCTCCCTGCGCAGGCATGCCCCTGACATCCTGTATACTTAATCAGCGAGTACTGTAGTAATACCTGAGGTTGCTTCCATTAGTAAACATGTAGAATGCTACTTCAGATCTCTCCAGCTGCAGTTGCGTCACAACTTTGCCAAGATCCGTGGCGATTGTTACCTGCAACATGTAATATAACCAAGGTGTGAGATTAACATGCCTTTCTACCACGTACATTTCCTCATACCCTATATAACAAAAGAAGAAGTATTTTTACAAGAATGATGTACTTAAAATTGTAAGGAAAAAAAAAAGACAATCTGGAGATCAAGCAACTTAGCCAACCAGACAATGCTTTTGTGCGTATGTTTGTGTATCTATGTGTGAAGGACACAAACACCAGAAATCGATTTAATATAAAGCCGACATCTTCCAAGGAAGCTCCACCTCGCAAACTTGTACAGTAAACAATACGAAAATTTGAAATTCATGAAAAGTCAAATTATTGCGATAAATCTACTATACGTGTCCCACCTCTGCCCTCTATGTTCGAGTGGTGTTTTAGAACACTCGAGGACGTCATATGGACCGGAATGTTAAGTCTAACTCTCATCTGTCCATGATAATGCCAACTAGTTTAGTCTTCGGTAGGGAACTTCGTCTAACCAGAGACAGAGACGATGCGTGTAATAACAAATCGAAATTCCGCGCTGTTATCCTGTAAGTTGGTAAGCGTGCTACAAACAGCGTGCAGAATGGTCTATAAGTGGCAGCATAGTGCAGATGCAAACATACCGTCGCAGTATCAGTATAAAGATGTCCGCCCCACTGGCGACTTGCTCCAGGGAAGAACAGCGTTCTGTTATTCGGTTTTTGCGTAGTGAAGTTGTGAAACCTATTGAAATTCATCGACGAATGAAGGTTCAGTACAGTGATGCATGTTTGTCACAGCAGGCAAGTCTATGAATGGAGTAGGAAGTTCGCAAATGGTGTGACTTCAGTGGAAGATGCTCCACGTCCAGGTCAGGCACAACGAGTTGT
This sequence comes from Mantis religiosa, assembly GCA_030765055.1. Taxonomy (NCBI): domain Eukaryota; kingdom Metazoa; phylum Arthropoda; class Insecta; order Mantodea; family Mantidae; genus Mantis; species Mantis religiosa. Next base: position 215,979,799 of record CM060952.1, read on the forward strand.
GACTCCACAGAACATTGCAGCAGTTGAAGCCACAGTGAAGGAAAACCACCGAATGACACTGAATGACATTGCAGCATGTTTACGGATTAGTCATGGGTCAGCATACCACATTGTGTATGATGTGCTCCAGTTTCACAAAGTGTCTGCAAGATGGGTGCCAAGGCAGCTGACTCCTGACGTGTTGATGCTTGTGAAGAGCTCCTACGGCGTTTTGAACGGGAAGGTGGTGGCTTCCTTGCAAGAATCGTTACTGGAGACGAAACCTGGCTTCACTTCCACTATCCGGAAACGTAGGGAGTGAGCAAAGAATGGTGCCATCCCTCGTCAACAAAGCCAAAGAAGTTTCGAACAGAACCATCAGCAGGGAAGGTTATGTTGACTCTCTTTTGGGACGAAAAAGACGTTATTTAGGAGCATTACATGCCTAGAGGAACCACCGTCACCAGTGCATTATACACAGATCTCCTAAAAATTATCTGCTGCCTGTAATCAAATCAAAGGGATGTGCATTGTTGTCAACAGTTGTCCTTTATCAACATGACAATGCCAGGCTCCACATTGCCCGTACAACAATTGTAACAATCAGAGACCTGCATTTTGAGTGTTTGACACATCCACCATACTCACCAGACCTTGCCCCAAGTGATTTCCATTGTTTGGACCACTCAAAGACGCAATGAGAGGAAAGAAGTTCCATTCCGATGAGGAGGTACGCCACGTGGAGCATGAGTGCTTGAACGGACTACCAAAATAATTTTTTTTCTAAAGGCATTTACGTAATTTGTAAACGCTGAAGGACTTGCATTGAGCGTGTGGGAGATTATGTTGAAAAGTGGTACAGCTTTGAACCACTTCTGCACAATAAATAGCATTTGACTCACCCTCGTATTATAAATGTAACAAGGCTTTAAGTTGATGCAATCCACACGAAGATATAACCAATGCTTCAGAGAGTTTAAAGCAGTTATTTCATTTTGTGTTGCTGCAAGCTTCAGTGAATTTTCAGACAATTTACACTCATTGATATTTAGTCAGCAATATTCAAGTATAGTTTGGAATATACAGACATGACGGAACCAGTGATAGCTTATGTATTGTGTAGAAAATCTCTCGAAGTACTTACCTTGGGTTTGGTGAAATTACTCCCTTACTTCTTGAACTATTCAAACGTGAGTGCTAAAGGAAGTAACTTTATTTCCTAACTTATAGGAGGAGGTGATAGTAGAGTTTATGGTCCGAGGAGTGTTGACATTCCTACCAATGAAATGACCCAAGGGGAAGTTTCCCGCAATTTCCTGCCGTTAGAGCTCTAGTTCTAATTGACTCCTTCCCCAACACTGACGATTGTTGACATTTCCTCAGGGAAAGGTCCTTCGCCACTCTAAAAGGAAAGGGGCTAATTATCCGTCGAGTAAAACATTGCTTAATTTTATAGCCTGCTTCTCCATAACCAAGGTGGTAAATACCGCCATCTCCTAGCCAGTACACCGTAATGCTTTCTAACATTAGAGAGTTTTTGTCATATGCGATATCGGCTATTGTCATATGACGTTCGTATGTTACTTCTCTATAACCAAGGTGGAAAATACCGTCAATGCCTAGCCCGTACACCGTAATGCTTTCTAACATTAGAAAGTTTTTGTCATATGCGATATCGGCTATTGTCATATGACGTCCGTATGTTACTTCTCTATAACCAAGGTGGAAAATACCGTCAATGCCTAGCCCGTACACCGTAATGCTTTCTAACATTAGAAAGTTTTTGTCATATGCGATATCGGCTATTGTCATATGACGTTCGTTTGTTACTTCTCTATAACCAAGGTGGAAAATACCGTCAATGCCTAGCCCGTACACCGTAATGCTTTCTAACATTAGAAAGTTTTTGTCATATGCGATATCGGCTATTGTCATATGACGTCCGTATGTTGCTTCTCCATAACCAAGGTGGAAAATACCGCCATCGCCTAGCCAGTACACCGCAATGCTTTCTAACATTAGAGAGTTTTTGTCATAAGCGATATCGGCTATTGTCATATGACGTCCGTATGTTACTTCTCTATAACCAAGGTGGAAAATACCGCCATCGCCTAGCCAGTACACCGTAATGCTTTCTAACATTAGAGAGTTTTTGTCATAAGCGATATCGGCTATTGTCATATGACGTCCGTATGTTACTTCTCTATAACCAAGGTGGAAAATACCGCCATCGCCTAGCCCGTACACCGTAATGCTTTCTAACATTAGAGAGTTTTTGTCATATGCGATATCGGCTATTGTCATATGTCGTCCGTATGTTACTTCTCTATAACCAAGGTGGAAAATACCGCCATCTCCTAGCCCGTACACCGTAATGCTTTCTAACATGAGAGAGTTTTTGTCATATGCGATATCGGCTATTGTCATACGACGTCCGTATGTTGCTTCTCCATAACCAAGGTGGAAAATACCGCCATCCCCTAGCCAGTACACCGTAATGCTTTCTAACATTAGAGAGTTTTTGTCATATGCGATATCGGCTATTGTCATATGACGTTCGTATGTTACTTCTCTATAACCAAGGTGGAAAATACCGCCATCGCCTAGCCAGTACACCGTAATGCTTTCTAACATTAGAGAGTTTTTGTCATATGCGGTATCGGCTATTGTCATACGACGTCCGTATGTTACTTCTCCATAACCAAGGTGGAAAATACCGCCATCCCCTAGCCAGTACACCGTAATGCTTTCTAACATTAGAGAGTTTTTGTCATATGCGGTATCGGCTATTGTCATACGACGTCCGTATGTTGCTTCTCTATAACCAAGGTGGAAAATACCGCCATCTCCTAGCCCGTACACCGTAATGCTTTCTAACATTAGAGAGTTTTTGTCATATGCGGTATCGGCTATTGTCATATGTCGTCCGTATGTTACTTCTCCATAACCAAGGTGGAAAATACCGCCATCCCCTAGCCCGTACACCGTAATGCTTTCTAACATTAGAGAGTTTTTGTCATATGCGGTATCGGCTATTGTCATACGACGTCCGTATGTTACTTCTCTATATCCAAGGTGGAAAATACCGCCATTTCCTAGCCCGTACACCGTAATGCTTTCTAACATTAGAGAGTTTTTGTCATATGCGGTATCGGCTATTGTCATACGACGTCCGTATGTTGCTTCTCTATAACCAAGGTGGAAAATACCGCCATCTCCTAGCCCGTACACCGTAATGCTTTCTAACATTAGAGAGTTTTTGTCATATGCGGTATCGGCTATTGTCATATGACGTCCGTATGTTACTTCTCCATAACCAAGGTGGAAAATACCGCCATCGCCTAGCCAGTACACCGTAATGCTTTCTAACATTAGAGAGTTTTTGTCATATGCGATATCGGCTATTGTCATATGTCGTTCGTATGTTACTTCTCTATAACCAAGGTGGAAAATACCGCCATCCCCTAGCCAGTACACCGTAATGCTTTCTAACATTAGAGAGTTTTTGTCATATGCGGTATCGGCTATTGTCATACGACGTCCGTATGTTGCTTCTCTATAACCAAGGTGGAAAATACCGCCATCTCCTAGCCCGTACACCGTAATGCTTTCTAACATTAGAGAGTTTTTGTCATATGCGGTATCGGCTATTGTCATATGTCGTCCGTATGTTACTTCTCCATAACCAAGGTGGAAAATACCGCCATCCCCTAGCCCGTACACCGTAATGCTTTCTAACATTAGAGAGTTTTTGTCATATGCGGTATCGGCTATTGTCATACGACGTCCGTATGTTACTTCTCTATATCCAAGGTGGAAAATACCGCCATTTCCTAGCCCGTACACCGTAATGCTTTCTAACATTAGAGAGTTTTTGTCATATGCGGTATCGGCTATTGTCATACGACGTCCGTATGTTGCTTCTCTATAACCAAGGTGGAAAATACCGCCATCTCCTAGCCCGTACACCGTAATGCTTTCTAACATTAGAGAGTTTTTGTCATATGCGGTATCGGCTATTGTCATATGTCGTCCGTATGTTACTTCTCCATAACCAAGGTGGAAAATACCGCCATCCCCTAGCCAGTACACCGTAATGCTTTCTAACATTAGAGAGTTTTTGTCATATGCGGTATCGGCTATTGTCATACGACGTCCGTATGTTACTTCTCTATATCCAAGGTGGAAAATACCGCCATTTCCTAGCCCGTACACCGTAATGCTTTCTAACATTAGAGAGTTTTTGTCATATGCGGTATCGGCTATTGTCATATGTCGTCCGTATGTTACTTCTCCATAACCAAGGTGGAAAATACCGCCATCCCCTAGCCAGTACACCGTAATGCTTTCTAACATTAGAGAGTTTTTGTCATATGCGGTATCGGCTATTGTCATATGTCGTCCGTATGTTACTGCTCTATATCCAAGGTGGAAAATACCGCCATCTCCTAGCCAGTACACCGTAATGCTTTCTAACATTAGAGAGTTTTTGTCATATGCGGTATCGGCTATTGTCATATGTCGTCCGTATGTTACTTCTCCATAACCAAGGTGGAAAATACCGCCATCTCCTAGCCAGTACACCGTAATGCTTTCTAACATTAGAGAGTTTTTGTCATATGCGGTATCGGCTATTGTCATATGTCGTCCGTATGTTACTTCTCTATATCCAAGGTGGAAAATACCGCCATCGCCTAGCCAGTACACCGTAATGCTTTCTAACATTAGAGAGTTTTTGTCATATGCGGTATCGGCTATTGTCATATGTCGTCCGTATGTTGCTTCTCTATAACCAAGGTGGAAAATACCGCCATCTCCTAGCCAGTACACCGTAATGCTTTCTAACATTAGAGAGTTTTTGTCATATGCGGTATCGGCTATTGTCATATGTCGTCCGTATGTTACTTCTCCATAACCAAGGTGGAAAATACCGCCATCCCCTAGCCAGTACACCGTAATGCTTTCTAACATTAGAGAGTTTTTGTCATAAGCGATATCGGCTATTGTCATATGTCGTCCGTATGTTACTTCTCCATAACCAAGGTGGAAAATACCGCCATCTCCTAGCCAGTACACCGTAATGCTTTCTAACATTAGAGAGTTTTTGTCATAAGCGATATCGGCTATTGTCATATGACGTTCGTATGTTACTTCTCCATAACCAAGGTGGAAAATACCGCCATCTCCTAGCCAGTACACCGTAATGCTTTCTAACATTAGAGAGTTTTTGTCATATGCGGTATCGGCTATTGTCATATGTCGTCCGTATGTTACTTCTCCATAACCAAGGTGGAAAATACCGCCATCCCCTAGCCAGTACACCGTAATGCTTTCTAACATTAGAGAGTTTTTGTCATATGCGGTATCGGCTATTGTCATGCGACTTGCGTCTGTTGGATACGGTACGTTAATGAGAACAATTACTTGACATCGCAGCGTTCGGGTGAATTGATTATTAGTTATTGGAATATATGATAATTTATAAGACGAGGGCTGTTCAATAAAGAATGTTCATAATTTTTTACGGTTGTAATTTTGCTCTTAGTTTAATGTGAAACAAGCACGCCGTAGTAGTTTCAGAGTTGGTACTCCTGGTTCCCGCCTTTGAGAACCAGATAAGTTCAGACATGTTCAGTATCGCCTACCACTGCAATGGAGGTAACACGCGAGGACTAATATGCGTCTTTGAAAGTCTGCTTTCGTCTCAACAAAGCTTCAATTGAGGCCTATACAATTTTACAGGAGGTCAATGGAGAGTCTGGTCTTCCCTACGGCACAGCTCGAAGGTGGTTTAAAATGTTTAAAGAGGGGAGACAATAAATTCCAAAGGAAGGTGGACCCGGTGCTCTAGTTATTGTTCTTACGGAAGAAAACATCAACACTGCTGCTGCCATTGTGAGAGAGGATCGACGAATTATCTTAAGATCTCTTTCTGAAATACTGAACATTTCATTGGGTGCCACCCACATATTGGTGACAGAAGCATTACACATGAAACGTGTTTGTGCGGGATGGGTTCCAAGACTGTTGATTCCCGAACAAAAGGACATTCGCATGCAGGTCTGTATGCAGTTAAAGTTGATGTTAAACGAAGAACCGGAATTTCTTTCAAACGTAATCACTGCTGATGAAACTTGGCTACATCATTTTGATCCTGAGAGCAAACAGCAAAACTCAGTGTGGAAATCTCCTTCATCACCAACCCCCAAAAAGCAAAGTGGCTGCTTCTGCTGGGAAAGTTATGGTCATTTCATTCTTGGTATTTATGTAATGGTTTATCAGCATGTTGTACCTGCACACACATCAGTAACTGGACAATACTACAGGGATGTCCTGAAAACATTGCAAGTCCATATCAGACGCAAAAGACTTCATTTCCGTAATGCAGGCTGGATGCTGCACCACGATAATGCACGGCCGCATATTGCCAATGTTGGTGCTGAATATCTTGCAAAAATCAACGTGAAGTACAACCCTCACCCTCCCTACAGTCCGGATATAGCCCCATGTGACTTTTTTCTATTCCCTAACTTGAAGAAACGCCTTAGTAGGAGACATCCATCATCAAAAGCAGTGGTGAAGGCTGCGGAGGCGATTTTGAAGCATCTCTCAAAAAATGGTTTCCAGCATATCTTTGAAGACTGGCAGAAACGCTGGGACAAGTACTTCGCATTTAGGGGAGACTATTTTGAAAAGGACCATCAAAGCTATGAGGTTGAGTAAAGGTACGTTGTCAAAAAAAGTGTGATCATTCTTTATTGAACTGCTCTCGTATTAACAGACAAAGAAATATCCCCCAAGGGGGCGTGGCAATTCGGAGACTAGATTTAAATCAATTTACAGATGAAGAATGCCGACTCTGTTATCGTTTTGATAAAATGCCTAGTAACACCTAGAATTGTAACAAGGAGGATATTCTGCTAGAGGTAAGTTTCAATAAACAATTGACATCGTTTGTAGGTCTCCGTGGGGGGGCGGATCCGTCCGTTTCAGCTGCCGTAATGCGGATGCTGCGGACTCCTAGCACTCGTGGTACCTGTGACGTCAGTGGAGGAACCTCGGGCCGAACATTGGAGCCCCTCCCTGAATGGGTGTTGTTCGGATTGGGTTGGACTCGAGGGAGCAGTGGTTCCCTCGGACGGGGTTGAGGGAACCCATATATTCCCGCGTACTAGCCAGCAGAGCTAGTAGAAGATGTGCTAGATCAAAAGGCGGCGCTACCAAGGTTGTGTCGGTAGTCTTCCCTTTTGGGGTTGGCGCGCGTAAGTGGCGTATCCACTTCCATCCTGTCTTGAGTCCACAGGACCAGATGGGGGGGGGGCGGGCTCGTTAGTCTCTAGGTCTTGCCCTATGGCGCCGGGTGCCCTTTTGGGACAACTCGGTAACTCCCTGGTTGTGAGAGGTGGGGGTCTTCACTCTGTGTGGATTGTCCTGGTAGATACCCTCGAATTTATATATAGGCATATTAGGTTATGTTGTACTGACAGATGTGGAAGGTTTGTGCATATCCCAACAGGCTGTCTGATTTGGAAACAGTTGGCGTATCTTCTTCATATTTATCAGCAATAGCCAATACAACGATGAATATAATATACAGAAATATCAAATAGCACTTATTAAAAAATCTGGCTAACCTAACATGGCTTGACAGAAATAAACTGCAATATTATGCACATGCTGTATCATTAAAGAGAGCACTTATAAGAAATTGTTGGGCCTTTTAGGTAGATGGTACAGCTTGAGGACATCCATGTGCTCCTATATTGACAGTTGCAGCTAACATATTTGCAATTATTTCTTTCCATACAGTTGGATGTTCATATGGGTTGGTTGAAATTACCTCCCTCATCAATATTAGATCATCATTAATGATAAAGCGTAATCTTTTTTGGCCATTTGGTTACCGTGAAGCCTCACGTTAAATGGTGAACTATAACGTGTCTGGTTTCTGGTTATGTGTTTACAGTTCTAGCAATTGTTCTTAGGTTGGTCAACTTGGAGATACATAAAAGTTGTTATGACAACTTTCTTTTGTTATAACTGTTGTATTTAAAATGTAGAATAAATAGTGAATTAACAACGCAATATATGTTGTGATTTTGATCTTAAAATAACGCTAGACTTCCACAATTGGTGACCCACGACGTTCCAAAGTAACTGCAATTTACAATTTGTGTTCTGCAGTTACTTGAGATCACGGGAAACTCGTCAAGATAGATAAGCGAAGAAAAGCCGCAAGTATGCCAGATTTCAGTCAAAATTCCTCCTTTCTGGAGAAATCGGCCAGATCTATGGTTCCAGCAAGTTGAAGCACAATTACGCAAGATCAAACAAACTTTACGTATGTTATAGGGAACTTGGATTGCGAGATAATGGAGCAGGTGAACGATATTATAGCTAACTCACCTAACCAAGATAAATTTTGCTTATTAAAAGGAAAGATTAATTTAATTTTTGCTGAGAGTGAAGAACACAAATTACGTAAGCTACTAAATGAAGTTGAATTAGGAAACCAAAAGCCTTCTCCACTTTTACAACAAATGAAATCTTTAGGTTGTAACACAATTACAGATGAAATATTCAAATCTTTGTGGTTTCAACGTCTCCCTTTGTCTGTACAAACTGTACTCGCTGTCCGTAGTGAAAACCTGGAGAAGCTAGCTACAATGGCTGACACTGCTCTTCAAAACTCACATTATGTTAACGCAGTTGTCACTGATATCAACCCAAATACCAGTGATTTATCACGTCTCAGTAACACTCTGGAAGATATTAATTCACGTTTGGAGTCTTCTTATCAACGCGGGCGATCATCAAGTCGCAGGAGACGTAAACAAAAGCTGATCCTCAGCCTCTTCCAGCACTCCTTCTTGCTGGTATCATACAAGATTCGGGGACAATGCCATTCCCCCAAAAAACTAGTAACCCAATCACAGATGGCGGTATGCGAAAGTGCCTATTTGCAACAGATAAAACAACAAAGGTTACTGAAGTAACCGTTTTGCCAACAAAACCTAAAGATAAGAAGCATGTTCCTAAAAATTGACACTTTTCACTGCAAATGGTGCTCCATTACTAAATCTCAGCCTAGAACTTCGCTCACGTGACACTAACGTTTACGGTAACGGCCAACAATATGAGCAACAACTCCCTATTCACTCAAATGTAAAAAATTGTTGTTATTATTACATTCATAATGATAATCAAAGTGGGCAATGAATGGAATGAATTATTTAATCATATTTAAGTTACGTATTCTGTATTGCTTTCTGATCGAACTTCTGTACTTTCTTCAGTTCTTTGCATGGATTAGTGAAAATGAGGGGTACATGAACTATAATGGTAAATAGCTGCAGAACTGTTGTAGCGGCGTTCCTTGAACATATCAAGCAAGGACTGATGACAGCCAGTGACGTGAAAAGGCGGGGTACATGGACTATAATGGTGAATAGCTACAGAACTGTTGTAGCGGCGTTCCTTGAACATATCAAGCAAGGACTGATGACAGCCAGTGATGTGAAAAGGCGGGGTACATGGACTATAATGGTAAATAGCTACAGAACTGTTGTAGCGGCGTTCCTTGAACATATCAAGCAAGGACTGATGACAGCCAGTGATGTGTAAAGGCGGGGTACATGGACTATAATGGTAAATAGCTACAGAACTGTTGTAGCGGCGTTCCTTGAACATATCAAGCAAGGACTGATGACAGCCAGTGATGTGAAAAGGCGGGGTACATGGACTATAATGGTAAATAGCTACAGAACTGTTGTAGCGGCGTTCCTTGAACATAGCAAGCAAGGACTGATGACAGCCAGTGATGTGTAAAGGCGGGGTACATGGACTATAATGGTAAATAGCTGCAGAACTGTTGTAGAGGCGTTCCTTGAACAGAGCAAGCAAGGACTGATGACACCCAGTGATGTGTAAAGGCGGGGTAAATGGACTATAATGGTAAATAGCTACAGAATTGTTGTAGCGGCGTTCCTTGTACATACCAAGCAAGGACTGATGTGATCCAGTGATGTGTAAAGGCGGGGTACATGAACTATAATGGTAAATAGCTACAGAACTGTTGTAGCGGCGTTCCTTGAACATAGCAAGCAAGGACTGATGTGATCCAGTGATGTGTAAAGGCGAGGTACATGAACTATAATGGTAAATAGCTACAGAACTGTTGTAGCGGCGTTCCTTGAACATAGCAAGCAAGGACTGATGTGATCCAGTGATGTGTAAAGGCGGGGTAAATGGACTATAATGGTAAATAGCTACAGAACTGTTGTAGCGGCGTTCCTTGAACATAGCAAGCAAGGACTGATGTGATCCAGTGATGTGTAAAGGCGAGGTACATGAACTATAATGGTAAATAGCTACAGAACTGTTGTAGCGGCGTTCCTTGAACATAGCAAGCAAGGACTGATGTGATCCAGTGATGTGTAAAGGCGTGGTACATGGACTATAATGGTAAATAGCTGCAGAACTGTTGTACCGTGGTTCCTTGTACATAGCAAGCAAGGACTGATGACAGCCAGTGATGTGAAAACTCGGGGTACATGGACTATAATGGTAAATAGCTACAGAACTGTTGTAGCGGCGTTCCTTGTACATAGCAAGCAAGGACTGTTGACAGCCAGTGATGTGAAAAGGCGGGGTACATGGACTATAATGGTAAATAGCTGCAGAACTGTTGTAGCGGCGTTCCTTGTACATAGCAAGCAAGGACTGTTGACAGCCAGTGATGTGAAAGGCGGGGTACATGGACTGTAATGGCAAATAGCTGCAGAACTGTTGTCGCGGCGTTCCTTGTACATATCAAGCAAGGACTGATGACAGCCAGTGATGTGAAAAAGCGCGGTACATGAACTATAATGGTAAATAGCTGCAGAACTGTTGTAGCGGCATTCCTTGTACATAGCAAGCAAGGACTGTTGACAGCCAGTGATGTGAAAAGGCGGGGTACATGGACTGTAATGGCAAATAGCTGCAGAACTGTTGTCGCGGCGTTCCTTGTACATATCAAGCAAGGACTGATGACAGCCAGTGATGTGAAAAAGCGGGGTACATGAACTATAATGGTAAATAGCTGCAGAACTGTTGTAGCGGCATTCCTTGTACATAGCAAGCAAGGACTGATGACAGCCAGTGATGTGAAAAAGCGGGGTACATGAACTATAATGGTAAATAGCTACAGAACTGTTGTAGCGGCGTTCCTTGTACATAGCAAGCAAGGACTGTTGACAGCCAGTGATGTGAAAAGGCGGGGTACATGGACTGTAATGGTAAATAGCTACGGAACTGTTGTAGCGTGGTTCCTTGAACATATCAAGCAAGGACTGATGACAGCCAGTGATGTGAAAAGGCGGGGTACATGGACTGTAATGGTAAATAGCTACGGAACTGTTGTAGCGTGGTTCCTTGAACATATCAAGCAAGGACTGATGACAGCCAGTGATGTGGAAAGGCGGGGTACATGGACTGTAATGGTAAATAGCTACGGAACTGTTGTAGCGTGGTTCCTTGAACATATCAAGCAAGGACTGATGACAGCCAGTGATGTGAAAAGGCGGGGTACATGGACTGTAATGGTAAATAGCTACGGAACTGTTGTAGCGTGGTTCCTTGAACATATCAAGCAAGGACTGATGACAGCCAGTGATGTGAAAAGGCGGGGTACATGGACTGTAATGGTAAATAGCTACGGAACTGTTGTAGCGTGGTTCCTTGAACATATCAAGCAAGGACTGATGACAGCCAGTGATGTGGAAAGGCGGGGTACATGGACTATAATGGTAAATAGCTACAGAACTGTTGTAGCGGCGTTCCTTGAACATATCAAGCAAGGACTGATGACAGCCAGTGATGTGAAAAGGCGGGGTACATGGACTATAATGGTAAATAGCTACAGAACTGTTGTACCGTGGTTCCTTGAACATATCAAGCAAGGACTGATGACAGCCAGTGATGTGAAAAGGCGGGGTACATGGACTATAATGGTAAATAGCTACAGAACTGTTGTACCGTGGTTACTTGAACATAACAAGCAAGGACTGATGACAGCCAGTGATGTGTAAAGGCGGGGTACATGGACCATAATGGTAAATAGCTACGGAACTGTTGTACCGTGGTTCCTTGAACATAGCAAGCAAGGACTGATGACAGCCAGTGATGTGTAAAGGCGGGGTACATGGACCATAATGGTAAATAGCTACGGAACTGTTGTAGCGGCGTTCCTTGAACATAGCAAGCAAGGACTGATGACAGCCAGTGATGTGAAAAGGCGGGGTACATGGACTATAATGGTAAATAGCTACGGAACTGTTGTACCGTGGTTCCTTGAACATAGCAAGCAAGGACTGATGACAGCCAGTGATGTGAAAAGGCGGGGTACATGGACTATAATGGTAAATAGCTACGGAACTGTTGTACCGTGGTTCCTTGAACATAGCAAGCAAGGACTGATGACAGCCAGTGATGTGAAAAGGCGGGGTACATGGACTATAATGGTAAATAGCTACGGAACTGTTGTACCGTGGTTCCTTGAACATAGCAAGCAAGGACTGATGACAGCCAGTGATGTGAAAAGGCGGGGTACATGGACTATAATGGTAAATAGCTACGGAACTGTTGTACCGTGGTTCCTTGTACATAGCAAGCAAGGACTGATGACAGCCAGTGATGTCAAAAGGCGGGGTACATGGACCATAATGGTAAATAGCTACGGAACTGTTGTAGCGGCGTTCCTTGAACATAGCAAGCAAGGACTGATGACAGCCAGTGATGTGAAAAGGCGGGGTACATGGACTATAATGGTAAATAGCTACGGAACTGTTGTACCGTGGTTCCTTGAACATAGCAAGCAAGGACTGATGACAGCCAGTGATGTGAAAAGGCGGGGTACATGGACTATAATGGTAAATAGCTACGGAACTGTTGTACCGTGGTTCCTTGAACATAGCAAGCAAGGACTGATGACAGCCAGTGATGTGAAAAGGCGGGGTACATGGACTATAATGGTAAATAGCTACGGAACTGTTGTACCGTGGTTCCTTGTACATAGCAAGCAAGGACTGATGACAGCCAGTGATGTGTAAAGGCGGGGTACATGGACTATAATGGTAAATAGCTACAGAACTGTTGTACCGTGGTTCCTTGTACATATCAAGCAAGGACTGATGACAGCCAGTGATGTCAAAAGGCGGGGTACATGGACCATAATGGTAAATAGCTACAGAACTGTTGTAGCGGCGTTCCTTGTACATAGCAAGCAAGAACTGATGACAGCCAGTGATGTGAAAAGGCGGGGTACATGGACTATAATGGTAAATAGCTACGGAACTGTTGTAGCGGCGTTCCTTGAACATAGCAAGCAAGGACTGATGACAGCCAGTGATGTGAAAAGGCGGGGTACATGGACTATAATGGTAAATAGCTACGGAACTGTTGTACCGTGGTTCCTTGAACATAGCAAGCAAGGACTGATGACAGCCAGTGATGTGTAAAGGCGGGGTACATGGACCATAATGGTAAATAGCCACAGAACTGTTGTAGCGCCGTTCCTTGTACATAGCAAGCAAGAACTGATGACAGCCAGTTATGTGTAAAGGCGGGGTACATGGACCATAATGGTAAATAGCCACAGAACTGTTGTAGCGCCGTTCCTTGAACATAGCAAGCAAGGACTGATGACAGCCAGTTATGTGTAAAGGCGGGGTACATGGACCATAATGGTAAATAGCCACAGAACTGTTGTACCGTGGTTCCTTGAACATAGCAAGCAAGGACTGATGACAGCCAGTGATGTGTAAAGGCGGGGTACATGGACCATAATGGTAAATAGCCACAGAACTGTTGTAGCGGCGTTCCTTGTACATAACAAGCAAGAACTGATGACAGCCAGTTATGTGTAAAGGCGGGGTACATGGACCATAATGGTAAATAGCCACAGAACTGTTGTAGCGGCGTTCCTTGTACATAACAAGCAAGAACTGATGACAGCCAGTTATGTGTAAAGGCGGGGTACATGGACCATAATGGTAAATAGCCACAGAACTGTTGTAGCGGCGTTCCTTGTACATAACAAGCAAGAACTGATGACAGCCAGTGATGTGGAAAGGCGGGGTACATGGACCATAATGGTAAATAGCTACAGAACTGTTGTAGCAACGTTCCTTGAACATAGCAAGCAAGGACTGATGACAGCCAGTGATGTGTAAAGGCGGGGTACATGGACCATAATGGTAAATAGCCACAGAACTGTTGTAGCGGCGTTCCTTGTACATAACAAGCAAGAACTGATGACAGCCAGTTATGTGTAAAGGCGGGGTACATGGACCATAATGGTAAATAGCCACAGAACTGTTGTAGCGGCGTTCCTTGTACATAACAAGCAAGAACTGATGACAGCCAGTTATGTGTAAAGGCGGGGTACATGGACCATAATGGTAAATAGCCACAGAACTGTTGTAGCGGCGTTCCTTGTACATAACAAGCAAGAACTGATGACAGCCAGTTATGTCAAAAGGCGGGGTACATGGACCATAATGGTAAATAGCTACAGAACTGTTGTAGCAACGTTCCTTGAACATAGCAAGCAAGGACTGATGACAGCCAGTTATGTGTAAAGGCGGGGTACATGGACCATAATGGTAAATAGCCACAGAACTGTTGTACCGTGGTTCCTTGTACATAACAAGCAAGGACTGATGACAACCAGTGATGTGTAAAGGCGGGGTACATGGACTATAATGGTAAATAGCTACAGAACTGTTGTAGCGGCGTTCCTTGAACATAGCAAGCAAGGACTGATGACAGCCAGTGATGTGTAAAGGCGGGGTACATGGACCATAATGGTAAATAGCCACAGAACTGTTGTAGCGGCGTTCCTTGTACATAGCAAGCAAGGACTGATGACAGCCAGTGATGTGTAAAGGCGGGGTACATGGACCATAATGGTAAATAGCCACAGAACTGTTGTAGCGCCGTTCCTTGAACATAGCAAGCAAGGACTGATGTGATCCAGTGATGTGTAAAGGCGGGGTACATGGACCATAATGGTAAATAGCCACAGAACTGTTGTAGCGGCGTTCCTTGCACATAGCAAGCAAGAACTGATGACAGCCAGTGATGTGTAAAGGCGGGGTACATGGACCATAATGGTAAATAGCCACAGAACTGTTGTAGCGCCGTTCCTTGAACATAGCAAGCAAGGACTGATGACAGCCAGTGATGTGAAAAGGCGGGGTACATGGACTATAATGGTAAATAGCTACGGAACTGTTGTAGCGTGGTTCCTTGAACATATCAAGCAAGGACTGATGACAGCCAGTGATGTGTAAAAGCGGGGTACATGAACTATAATGGTAAATAGCTACAGAACTGTTGTAGCGGCGTTCCTTGAACATAGCAAGCAAGGACTGATGACAGCCAGTGATGTGTAAAGGCGGGGTACATGGACTATAATGGTAAATAGCCACAGAACTGTTGTAGCGCCGTTCCTTGAACATATCAAGCAAGGACTGATGACAGCCAGTGATGTGTAAAGGCGGGGTACATGGACTATAATGGTAAATAGCTACGGAACTGTTGTAGCGTGGTTCCTTGAACAGAGCAAGCAAGGACTGATGACAGCCAGTGATGTGTAAAGGCGGGGTACATGGACTATAATGGTAAATAGCTACAGAACTGTTGTAGCGGCGTTCCTTGTACATAGCAAGCAAGGACTGATGACAGCCAGTGATGTGAAAAGGCGGGGTACATGGACCATAATGGTAAATAGCTACAGAACTGTTGTACCGTGGTTCCTTGTACATAGCAAGCAAGGACTGATGACAGCCAGTGATGTCAAAAGGCGGGGTACATGGACCATAATGGTAAATAGCTACGGAACTGTTGTACCGTGGTTCCTTGTACATAGCAAGCAAGGACTGATGACAGCCAGTGATGTGGAAAGGCGGGGTACATGGACTATAATGGTAAATAGCTACAGAATTGTTGTAGCGCCGTTCCTTGTACATAGCAAGCAAGGACTGATGACAGCCAGTGATGTGGAAAGGCGGGGTACATGGACTATAATGGTAAATAGCTACAGAATTGTTGTAGCGCCGTTCCTTGTACATAGCAAGCAAGGACTGATGACAGCCAGTGATGTGGAAAGGCGGGGTACATGGACTATAATGGTAAATAGCTACAGAATTGTTGTAGCGCCGTTCCTTGTACATAACAAGCAAGGAATGATGACAGCCAGTGATGTGGAAAGGCGGGGTACATGGACTATAATGGTAAATAGCTACAGAATTGTTGTAGCGCCGTTCCTTGCACATAGCAAGCAAGGACTGATGACAGCCAGTGATGTGAAAAGGCGGGGTACGTGGACTATAATGGTAAATAGCTACAGAATTGTTGTAGCGCCGTTCCTTGCACATAGCAAGCAAGGACTGATGACAGCCAGTGATGTGAAAAGGCGGGGTACATGGACTATAATGGTAAATAGCTACAGAATTGTTGTAGCGCCGTTCCTTGCACATAGCAAGCAAGGACTGATGACAGCCAGTGATGTGAAAAGGCGGGGTACGTGGACTATAATGGTAAATAGCTACAGAATTGTTGTAGCGCCGTTCCTTGCACATAGCAAGCAAGGACTGATGACAGCCAGTGATGTGAAAAGGCGGGGTACGTGGACTATAATGGTAAATAGCTACAGAATTGTTGTAGCGCCGTTCCTTGCACATAGCAAGCAAGGACTGATGACAGCCAGTTATGCCAAAGGCGGGGTACATGGACTATAATGGTAAATAGCTACAGAATTGTTGTAGCGCCGTTCCTTGCACATAGCAAGCAAGGACTGATGACAGCCAGTGATGTGAAAAGGCGGGGTACGTGGACTATAATGGTAAATAGCTACAGAATTGTTGTAGCGCCGTTCCTTGCACATAGCAAGCAAGGACTGATGACAGCCAGTGATGTGAAAAGGCGGGGTACGTGGACTATAATGGTAAATAGCTACAGAATTGTTGTAGCGGCGTTCCTTGTACATAGCAAGCAAGGACTGATGACAGCCAGTTATGCCAAAGGCGGGGTACATGAACTATAATGGAAAATAGCTACAGAACTGTTGTAGCGGCGTTCCTTGTACATAACAAGCAAGGACTGATGACAGCCAGTGATGTGGAAAGGCGGGGTACATGGACTATAATGGTAAATAGCTACAGAATTGTTGTAGCGGCGTTCCTTGAACATAGCAAGCAAGGACTGATGACAGCCAGTGATGTGAAAAGCCGGGGTACATGGACTATAATGGTAAATAGCTACAGAACTGTTGTAGCGGCGTTCCTTGAACATAGCAAGCAAGGACTGATGACAGCCAGTGATGTGAAAAGGCGGGGTACATGGATTATAATGGTAAATAGCTACAGAACTGTTGTAGCGGCGTTCCTTGTACATAGCAAGCAAGGACTGATGACAGCCAGTGATGTGAAAAGGCGGGGTACGTGGACTATAATGGTAAATAGCTACAGAATTGTTGTAGCGCCGTTCCTTGCACATAGCAAGCAAGGACTGATGACAGCCAGTGATGTGAAAAGGCGGGGTACGTGGACTATAATGGTAAATAGCTACAGAATTGTTGTAGCGGCGTTCCTTGTACATAGCAAGCAAGGACTGATGACAGCCAGTTATGCCAAAGGCGGGGTACATGAACTATAATGGAAAATAGCTACAGAACTGTTGTAGCGGCGTTCCTTGTACATAACAAGCAAGGACTGATGACAGCCAGTGATGTGGAAAGGCGGGGTACATGGACTATAATGGTAAATAGCTACAGAATTGTTGTAGCGGCGTTCCTTGAACATAGCAAGCAAGGACTGATGACAGCCAGTGATGTGAAAAGCCGGGGTACATGGACTATAATGGTAAATAGCTACAGAACTGTTGTAGCGGCGTTCCTTGAACATAGCAAGCAAGGACTGATGACAGCCAGTGATGTGAAAAGGCGGGGTACATGGATTATAATGGTAAATAGCTACAGAACTGTTGTAGCGGCGTTCCTTGTACATAGCAAGCAAGGACTGATGACAGCCAGTGATGTGAAAAGGCGGGGTACGTGGACTATAATGGTAAATAGCTACAGAATTGTTGTAGCGGCGTTCCTTGTACATAGCAAGCAAGGACTGATGACAGCCAGTGATGTGAAAAGGCGGGGTACATGGACTATAATGGTAAATAGCTACAGAATTGTTGTTACAGCGTTCCTTGAACATAGCAAGCAAGGTCTGATGTGATACAGTGATGTGAAAAGGCGGGTTACATGAACTATAATGGTAAATAGCTACAGAACTATTGTAGCGGCGTTCCTTGTACATAGCAAGCAAGGACTGATGACAGCCAGTGATGTGAAAAGGCGGGGTACATGGACTATAATGGTAAATAGCTACAGAACTGTTGTAGCAGCGTTCCTTGTACATAGCAAGCAAGGACTGATGACAGCCAGTGATGTGAAAAGGCGGGGTACATGGACTATAATGGTAAATAGCTACAGAACTGTTGTAGCGGCGTTCCTTGTACATAGCAAGCAAGGACTGATGACAGCCAGTGATGTGTAAAGGCGGGGTGAATGGACTATAACGGTAAATAGCTACAGAACTGTTGTAGCGGCGTTCCTTGTACATAGCAAGCAAGAACTGATGACAGCCAGTGATGTGAAAAGGCGGGGTACATGAACTATAATGGTAAAAACTACAGAACTGTTGTAGCGGCGTTCCTTGTACATAGCAAGCAAGGACTGATGACAGCCAGTGATGTCAAAAGGCGGGGTACATGGACTATAATGGTAAATAGCTACAGAACTGTTGTAGCGGCGTTCCTTGAACATAGCAAGCAAGGACTGATGTGAGAAGGCTGCAAGACTGCAAACTTATTTGGCGTCATAAAAGACCAACCTGGTCTGTAATAAACGAGACCGTAATTAGATGATGCGCCTGAGATTTAGCAGGCTTGTCGACGTGGTAACCTTCAATTATTGATAAGAAAATAAACGAATGCTTGTTTGGACCGTCGCTAGCCTTTTTTTTGAGTCTGCTCTTTGCTGCATACTTGGAAAACAAGAGTTTTTGCAAACACAGATGATATAATCAAAATTAATATAAATTAAAGTCGAGTATTAAGGAAAGCAATACCATATACATTACACGATAAGAAGCCATTGAACTTGTTCAAGATGTTCTCAGGAAACAAGCTAGTTGACAAGACGATTAGAAAACCACATTTCGGGAGTGTGCATCTCTCCCACCATCACGATATTTTAATAAATGTTATAACCACAAATGTATCACTGGATATAGCACAATTATCAACAGACAAAACACGAGCGATATTCACATTACTGAACAAAAGGCTGTTTACAGTAAATTAAATGCCAAGTCAGGAGATGGCGTGAGTATAGGAAATTAATTGTGTCAAAGAAACGTAACCACTTAACTTGATGATCAAGCTGCATAGAATTGTGCACTCGATGTATTTCCATTTTTAAGGTCGGTTTCCAATAGAAGCTGAACTGAAACCCAGCATCAAATTAAGTGTGCTCCTCTCGGAGGAAATGGCAAAGCCTCTTTAACTCTCTGCTTCCAGTAACTGTACATGAAGGTAGTATTCGTTCAATACTACCTGAGGCGTCTGACCTGGCAGGCATAGAGCCAACTTTCGGGAGACGACCATCTTGACAAAATGCAATAGTTGTGCTGATTAGAGATGAGCTTAGAACAATAACAAACACTTCGCTTAACAATAACATTACATGTTGTAGCTTTGTCTTCTAGACTACGGACCTAACAGGGCCATTCAAACTACAAGGTCCTGTATAACACAGGCTAGTGTCTAAGCTGAGGCTGTAAGTATATATCAGTGCATTATTTCCGAACTATTCTTCCGACATGTGCTGAAATAAGTTTTAACATTATTCAATATGCACTTAGAAATATTCAGATTCTTGGAATCCTTTATTATGGTCCTCTTCGTTAGGAGTAAACAACGTCGGAAAGGTCTGAAGTGGCGACAATTGGATTACTTTATCAGTAGCTTCAATAACCGGAGACTTGTTATTACTTCATCAAAACAAGCTGTCATTTGAACAACTACCAGTCCACGGAAACAAACATTTCATCACTAGCACTTTTTAACTAAATCTGTCATGTTTGTCTACTAGGCGAGGTTATTGCTCGATTTGGGAAATGATAGCGACGTTTCAGGAGTTAGTACTTTAGAATGCTTCTACCACAAACGTCAACAAACCAACGCTGTTACCCAAACAGTTGTGATTATGTCAAGTGCCAAAGCAATGTTGGATTTATTTATGATTACTATTGATATGTTTGAAATGATGAGAGTTTTGTTTTTTAATTGGTATAAGTTATAGGTGGCCATGGCCGAATAACGTAGGTCACAAACAGTTAAAGGGAATGCTAATATCCTATTTAGATACACGATAAATTAAATAGAAGAAGAAAATATAAAAGAAAATTGTTTTTAAAATTTTATATTTGAAAATTAAAAAATTATATAGTTCAAAATTAATATATTGGCCACAAAAAGGTGATATAGATAACAATAATTAGTTGCCATGGTAATAAGAAAAATCAAAAAGCGTTTTTGTGTCCTGATCGAAGAGTGAATCATTGCATGAACTTTACATAATCAGAGTTGTATTGCATTATGTTTGATCATCGTAGACGTTGTGAATTGCAGTGAATCTAAATTAAAAAAAAACTTGCAACCAATTTTTTTTATTATTTCCTTAACACCGCATTACACAGAGAAGGTCTTATGAAAACCGGAGCTACAAAGGAAACAACGAGAGCATCCAATATATTTGTAGTGATAATGCTGCAAGTCGAACTTCGAGAACATCATCTTCCCAATGTCGTCCTTCATTCCGGTTGCATTACTACACAACTTTGATATTAAACATGGTTAATAATAATAATAATAATAATAATAATAATAATAATAATAATAATAATAATAATAAATAATAATAATAATAATTAATAATAATGATAATGATAATGATGATAATAATAATAATAATAATAATAATAATAATAATAATAATAATAATAATAATAATAATAATAATAATAATAATAATAATAATAATAATAATAATAATAATAATAATAATAATAATAATAATAATAATAATAATAATAATAATAATAATAATAATAATAATAATAATAATAATAATAATAATAATAATAATAATAATAATAATAATAATAATAATAATAATAATAATAATAATAATAATAATAATAATAATAATAATAATAATAATAATAATAATAATAATAATAATAATAATAATAATAATAATAATAATAATAATAATAATAATAATAATAATAATAATAATAATAATAATAATAATAATAATAATAATAATAATAATAATAATAATAATAATAATAATAATAATAATAATAATAATAATAATAATAATAATAATAATAATAATAATAATAATAATAATAATAATAATAATAATAATAATAATAATAATAATAATAATAATCTTTCAAATACGTAAAATATGAAGCTATTAACAGTGAAGCAACAAATATTATACAAATATAATAACTTGAAACTTAAAACTTCACTTATCTTGCCCGCCTCGGTAGCGCAGGTGGTAGCATGCCTGTCTCAGGTTCAAGAGGTTCCGAGTTCGAATCTCGGTCAGGGTGAGTTACCTAGATAAGGTTTTTCCGGGGTTTTCCCTTATCCTTCAAGACGAATGTCGGGTAACTCTAAGCTCCATGGACCCTGGACTCATTTGAACATCATTTCACCCAATTCATTCACCGTCCGATAGAACTTAACGTTGGGGCGGACGTAAATTAAAAAAAAAATCATAAAAGAAAATGATGAAAATATTCTTATTAATTGATGAGGATCGCGATTTCGTGAATACTCATTCACATCATCAGCTCAAACAACCTCGTTGTCAACATTACAGTCGCTAGATGTCACTATGTTTTGCCACTACTACCAAAATCTGAAAATGAAATAATTAATAGAAAAATTGAAAAATTTAAATACCAAGAAACTGTTAGTGATATTTCTACCCTTAAAAATAAAAGACGATTATAATTTTTAAATATTTACTTACCATCCTCAGGTTAATGAACATTTTCAAACAAGTTTTAAAGAGTTTGCTATAACTAGGGAGAGGATCTATAGGCACTAAAATGTATGAACTAGGCAGGCAAAAAGGCACTAAAAATTTGCTAACTAAACACTTATACATACACAATTTTAGTAAAATAGCTCCTAAAATGCACTATAAGTGCACTATAAGAGAACGACAATCATCGCAACATATGCTGCAACAAATTCGCTAAACACATACTATTTTGCGGTTCCCTAGACGAAATAGCTCTACATTTATTCCAAATTTCATAAATGGCTCCACAGCAAGTTAAAATAACATACATTGTCTTATAATTAAAATACATATAAATCCACTTCACTAAGTAAGAACCATAATGTGTAGCAAGGTGTGAAGTCAAAAAAACAAAAACATGGGTTGGGGGCGGGGGCTTAAGGCTGAAAATTGAAATATCTAAAGCTTTTGTTAGATTTGTTTCAAATTAATACCATTTATTTTTGTGATTGATCAAGAATGAAGTAATATCAAGTTTCAGCTTTCTAGTTACATGAGTTTCTGAGGAATTAACAGATTATGTCTAAATTACAGGCGATTTTCAAAATGTCCCACATATTGTAATTTTAAAAATTAATGCTTGGGGTATAAGTTTCTACACCCATTTTAACCTATTAATGACCTGTACCTATGTGAAATATTTGAGTTCGCCATGTCAATAAAGGGAAAAATAATCATACCTATTTAATAATTTTTATTTTCCTAAGCGTTTTCAGTAAGAAGTAAGCATTATAACCCTTTTTACTGCAAATAACAAAACCAACAAATGTAAATGGGTACACTTAAGATGCAGTTGCCCTTACAGGCATGTTTAGAATTTTATACAGATTAATAGAAAACTGCATCCTGTGGAACATTTTGAAGTAAGGAAAATGTAGAAAATATGGAATCTGAGAAATCTGAGGTTACGTAATAGCAGCTACGATACAGGTGTAGGGTCATTTAAATAGTCATTTGATGTTTTCTGTAGTGCCGCTAGGTAAAATAAACTTTATATTATTGAAGTATGTCTATGTTAAGACAGAAAGACTAAATTTGGTATTGTAAGTTTTGGGCCAATTTGCACAGATGTCTCTCTTTGTATATCCAATGTGCAGCAGTAAGAAATTTCTCTTCTGAGAAAACTTCACGTTGAAACCAGCAAATGCAAAAGCTTTTGTCACAAACTACAAGCAGAAGAAATTGGCTAATAAGCAGAATAGGCACAAACGTATGAAATAGGCATTTATAAAACAAACAAGTTAGGCTAATAATTGTAGGAAACGTGCTTATAACTTAAAAGCCTACGTTTCTGAACAAAGGAAGAAAATAGACAAATAGGGCAAAATCTGCCCCCTAGCTATAACTTCAGTTCCTAAAATAAATATAGTATTAAAAATCTACTGCATTTCTCTAAAAAAGATAAAATTACTAATAATAAAAAATCTGGCATTTGTCAATTTAATTGTTTCGATTGTGATCGGATTTATATTGGAAAGACAAAACGTAATTTGGAAATCAGAACGAAAGAACATTTTCGTAACATTAAGTATAAACAAACTGATAAATCAGCCGTAGCAGATCATTTTTGGTCATTTAACCGTGAAATAAATCCTGAAGTTAAATTATTAAAACAATTAAATGGTCCGATAGATTTAATGATTTGGGAAAAAATATTTATTTTAAAAAATAAACATCGCTAATGAATTTTGAAATAGCAGCAGTTGATTCTGTTTTTAAGTTGATTCCATTTTCAGATTTTGGTAATACTGGCAAAAACATAGTGACATCTGGTGATTGTAACATTGACAACGAGGTTGTTTGAGCTGATGATGTGAAATCGCGATCCTCATCATCATTTTTAATCATTTTCTATTAAAGTAAGGGAAGTTTTATGTTACAAATTATTATATTTGTATAGTAATGTTTTTCAAAGCTTGAATTCGTTGATCATAATAATTGTTTTGTAGGAACAATAAAAGTTTTGAAATTATCAAAATTTGAATATTTACTTTAATTAATTATTATCTGGAATCCATACGTACCTGTGTTTCTATATCGGAGACTTCCTGACGATACACAAGGATGTCCTGGAGTGTCATAGCTGTCTGTACAATAAGCGCCAAAATGGGGATGAAGGGTAGAACCAGCATCTGTAGCAGCTGAAGCCGACGTCCTCTCTTGTAAGCAGGGTTGGTAGCCTTGGCACAACATTGTCCCCGAACTCCCACGTAGCTCACGTCCTCTGAACTCACAGAGCGTATAGAACTACTATCTCCTTGAGGACCTCCAAGACCAGAGCTCTTCTTGGTAGTCATTCCGCCTGTAAGGAAACATTCATGTCTAAAAGCGCAATAGGAAAATACCGAGAGACCCAAAAACATCCTAACCGGCTGCTGGTGTTTTGTAAACTACTTATTATTGGTATCTCCATCACTCGCCATAGTTCACGTTGTCCATTAGCGAGGGTAGAGTTGACGCCCGTACATACGTCATTACAATTTTGCCCCAGAATTAACATGTCTTTTTTCAACAATCGACTGCAACAGTTTATACAGTCAATCTTTCGATAAGAACAATTTAAAATGTGTTTGAGGACAAAATTATTAGAGGATATATACAAATATAATAATTTTTAACTTGAAACTTCACCTATCTTATAAGTAATGATGATGATTCTTATAAATTGTCCGGGATCACGATTTCATGTAAACTTATACACATCTTCAGCCGGAAACAAAGCTGTCGACATCGTTAACGAACGCTAGATGTTGATATGTTTTTGTGAGTATTACCAAAATATGAAAATAAAACAAATTTAAAAACAGAATCGACTGCCGGTATTTCAAAATTCACTACGCGATGTTTACTTTTTAAAATAAATATTTTTTCCCAAACCACTAAATCTATCGAACCATTTAATTGTTTTTATAATTTAACTTCAGGATTTATTTCATGGTTAAATGACCAAAAACGATCTGCTACGGCCGATTTATCAGTCTGTTTGTATTTAATGTTACGAAAATGTACTTTCGTTTTGGTTTCTAAATTACGTTTTGACGAATATTATCTTAATAATTGAACACCGGGTTTCAGAAGTAATTGATGATATAATAAGGATAAAAACTAAATGGAAGATTTAGCCAGAGCCCTTGGCTGCAGACATGAAAAAGGCCACTGGTTGCTGGTGTCAGGTTCGATTCGATATTCTCCCGTTGCTCTCATGGGAGCCGTCAATAACACACGAAGAACGGCAGAGTTCATTTCACGTCAATGACCACAAGGTTTGTTATCTTCTCGCCTCGCCCGCCCGCCCGCTGCCGCCCGCCCGCCACGTCCAACTTTATGAAATGTTGTCAGGGAAACCGGCAAGTGTAAAATGGTCAAAAATAGCATTTTTATAGAAAGAAAACATACTTTTAACACATTTCCTTGGAGAAAAAGACAAAAAATTAATTGTATTACAATAAAACGAACTAAAAAACAACAGAATTTTTAAAACGTTTAGTATATTGCGATAAAATACCTGCATGGTTTTATCAAGCAGAATCTGTTAACAAGGAAAGCAAATAATACGTTCAAAATATTAAAAACACAAGCACTCCTAAATAAAATCTAGTGGATTTCGTTGTTCATCTGTTGACAGTTACTCACCAAAGTTTCAGCCATTTTGGACGCTCAGTTGTTATGTAACTCTCGTTTGACTGAGTTGATGTGAGTGTTTTTAAGAAAATGGACAAAATCGGGTATCGAGCTGTCATTAAATATTTGTTTTTGAAAGGCAATACGCCTACGCAAATCAAAGATGAGTTGGATTCTGTGTACGGGGACTCTGCACCATCATTTACCACAGTGAAATTTTGGGCAACTGAATTTAAACGTGGCCGTAAGAGCTTGGAAGACGATGAACGTTCCGGACGTCCAAAACCTGCAACTACCGACGAAAATATCGCTAAAGTTCACCGAATTAAAGTAAGAGAGGTAACAGATGCTATGAACATGTCAAAAGACCGTGTTTGTCACATATTAAATCAACATTTAGACATGAGAAAGTTGTCAGCGCGTTGGGTGCCGCGTTTGCTCACGTTAGACCAGAAACGTGTCCGAATGAACATTTCCAACGCTCTGTTCGCGCAGTTTGACGCAATAAATCTGAGTTTTGGCGCCGATTAATTACTGTAGACGAAACTTGGATACACCATTATATGTTCGAAACAAATATATAGTCTAAACAGTGGACTGCGAAGGGGGAACTGTGTCTTTTTTACGACTGGGAAAGTGATGGCAACTGTTTTTTTTTTTTTTTTGGAGGGGGGATAGTTATTGAGTTATTTTAATCGATTATAATCAAAAAGGAAAAAGCTTTATAGGAGCATACTATGCATCATTACTTGACAAACTGAAGGCCGAACTTACGGAAAAACGGCCACATTTGCAGAAAAAGAAAATCCTGTTTCACCGAGACTACGCACCGTCTCACACCCGACCGGTTGCAATGGCGAAAATCCACGAATTACGGTTTGAATTGCTTGACTCACCAGATCTAGCCCAAGCGACTTCTGTTTGTTCCCTCATCTGAAAATTGCGCTCGGAGGACAGAGATTTTCGTCAAATGAAGAGGCAAACAACTTCGTGAACAATTATTTTGCACACAAAAACAACGAGTGCTATTTGAACGGGTTACAGAGATGGAAGCACCGCTGGGAGAAGTGTGTAGTGTTACAAGGAGACTATGTTGACAAATAAAAAATTAAAATCTTTTAAAAAAAAACTTTTGTACGATTACGGTCATAATTTTTCGCACTAAAATTCAGTCTTATATTCTGTTAGCTTAATGTGAAATGAACACACCGTAGCAGTTTCATTGTTGGTACTCCTGGTTCCCACCTGTGAGAATCAGGAAAGTTCAGACATGTTCAGTATCGCCAAATGCTGCAATGGAGATAACACGCAAGGAACAATATGCGGCTTTGAAATTCTGCTTTCATCTCAACAACTCTTCAGTTGAGGCCTATACAATGTTAAGGAGGCCTATGGAGAGACTGTTCTTCCCTACAGCACAGCTCGAAGTTGGTTTAAAATATTTAGAGGGAGACAATCAATTTCAAAGGAAAGTGGACCCAGTGCTCCAGTTACTGCTCTTACGGAAGAAAACATCAACACTGCTGCTGCCATTGTGAGAGAGGATCGACGAATTACCTTAAGATCACTTTCTGGAATACTGAACATTTCATTGGAAGCCACCCACACGTTGATGACAGAAACATTACACATGAGACATGTTTGTATGCGATGGGTTCCAAGACTTGATTCCCGAACAAAAGGACATTCGCATGGAGGTCTGCATGAAGTTAAAGTTGATGTTAGAGGAAGATCCGGTGTTTATTTCAAACGTAATCACTGCTGATGAAACTTGCCTACATCATTTTGATCCTGAGAGCGATCAGCAAAGCGCAGTGTGGAAATCTCCTTCATCACCAACCCCCAAAACAGCAAATGTGGTTGCTTCTGCTGGGAAAGTTATGGTCATCTCATTCTTTGATATTCATGGAATGGTTTATCAGCATTCTGTACCTGCACACACATCAGTAACTGGAAAATACTACAGGGATGTCCTGAAAGTATTGCAAGTCCATATCAGGCGCAAAAACCACATTTCCGTGAAGCAGGCTGGATGCTGCACCATGATAATGCGCGGCCGCATATTGCCAATGTCGTTGCATGAAGTACATCCCTCACCGTCCCTATAGTCCGGATTCAGTCCCATGTGACTTTTTTCTATTCCCCAACTTGAAGAAGCGCCTTCGTGGGAGACATTATCCATCAACAGAAGCAGTGGTGAAGTCTGCGGAGGCGATTTTGAAGGATCTCTCAAAAATGGTTTCTAGCATGTCTTTGATGACAGGCAGAAACGCTGGGACAAGTAAATCGCATTCAGGGGAGACTATTTTGAGAAGGACCATCAAAATTATGAGGATGAGTAAAGCTACGTTGTCAAAAAAAATTGTGATCATTCTTTATTGAACAGTCCCCGTGTGTTTATTTGGTCGAAAATTCATTGAAATTGCTCCAGAAATTTGTACAATTTAGCTACTATGGCTAACATGCCGATATGACATTACATTCTCCAACTGACTCGTGTTTTTCCCTCTTAGGAGTTCTCATAAACACATGAGACAGCTACCTTAATGGCGACTTACTATGTTGTAAGTACTTTAAGACCCGGGCTTTATAGTAAACCACTAGGAGTTCTCATAAACACATGAGACAACTACCTTAATGACGACTTACTATGCTGTAAGTACTTTAAGACCCGGGCTTTATAGTAAACCACTAGGAGTTCTCATAAACACATGAGACAACTACCTTAATGACGACTTACTATGCTGTAAGTACTTTAAGACCCGGGCTTTATAGTAAACCACTAGGAGTTCTCATAAACACATGAGACAGCTACCTTAATGGCGACTTACTATGTTGTAAGTACTTTAAGACCCGGGCTTTATAGTAAACCACTAGGAGTTCTCATAAACACATGAGACAGCTACCTTAATGGCGACTTACTATGTTGTAAGTACTTTAAGACCCGGGCTTTATAGTAAACCACTAGGAGTTCTCATAAACACATGAGACAACTACCTTAATGACGACTTACTATGCTGTAAGTACTTTAAGACCCGGGCTTTATAGTAAACCACTAGGAGTTCTCATAAACACATGAGACAACTACCTTAATGACGACTTACTATGTTGTAAGTACCTTAAGACCCGGGCTTTATAGTAAACCACTAGGAGTTCTCATAAACACATGAGACAACTACCTTAATGACGACTTACTATGCTGTAAGTACTTTAAGACCCGGGCTTTATAGTAAACCACTAGGAGTTCTCATAAACACATGAGACAACTACCTTAATGACGACTTACTATGTTGTAAGTACTTTAAGACCCGGGCTTTATAGTAAACCACTAGGAGTTCTCATAAACACATGAGACAATTACCTTAATGACGACTTACTATGCTGTAAGTACTTTAAGACCCGGGCTTTATAGTAAACCACTAGGAGTTCTCATAAACACATGAGACAACTACCTTAATGACAACTTACTATGTTGTAAGTACTTTAAGGCCCGGGCTTTATAGTAAACCACTAGGAGTTCTCATAAACACATGAGACAACTACCTTAATGACAACTTACTATGTTGTAAGTACTTTAAGACCCGGGCTTTATAGTAAACCACTAGGAGTTCTCATAAACACATGAGACAACTACCTTAATGACAACTTACTATGTTGTAAGTACTTTAAGACCCGGGCTTTATAGTAAACCACTAGGAGTTCTCATAAACACATGAGACAACTACCTTAATGGCGACTTACTATGCTGTAAGTACTTTAAGACCCGGGCTTTATAGTAAACCACTAGGAGTTCTGATAAACACATGAGACAACTACCTTAATGACGACTTACTATGCTGTAAGTACTTTAAGGCCCGGGCTTTATAGTAAACCACTAGGAGTTCTCATAAACACACGAGACAACTACCTTAATGACGACTTACTATGCTGTAAGTACTTTAAGACCCGGGCTTTATAGTAAACCACTAGGAGTTCTCATAAACACATGAGACAACTACCTTAATGACGACTTACTATGCTGTAAGTACTTTAAGACCCGGGCTTTATAGTAAACCACTAGGAGTTCTCATAAACACATGAGACAACTACCTTAATGACAACTTACTATGTTGTAAGTACTTTAAGGCCCGGGCTTTATAGTAAACCACTAGGAGTTCTCATAAACACATGAGACAACTACCTTAATGACAACTTACTATGTTGTAAGTACTTTAAGGCCCGGGCTTTATAGTAAACCACTAGGAGTTCTCATAAACACACGAGACAACTACCTTAATGACGACTTACTATGCTGTAAGTACTTTAAGACCCGGGCTTTATAGTAAACCACTAGGAGTTCTCATAAACACATGAGACAACTACCTTAATGACGACTTACTATGCTGTAAGTACTTTAAGGCCCGGGCTTTATAGTAAACCACTAGGAGTTCTCATAAACACATGAGACAACTACCTTAATGACAACTTACTATGTTGTAAGTACTTTAAGGCCCGGGCTTTATAGTAAACCACTAGGAGTTCTCATAAACACATGAGACAACTACCTTAATGACAACTTACTATGTTGTAAGTACTTTAAGACCCGGGCTTTATAGTAAACCACTAGGAGTTCTCATAAACACATGAGACAACTACCTTAATGACAACTTACTATGCTGTAAGTACTTTAAGACCCGGGCTTTATAGTTAACCACTAGGAGTTCTCATAAACACATGAGACAACTACCTTAATGACAACTTACTATGCTGTAAGTACTTTAAGACCCGGACTTTATAGTAAACCACTAGGAGTTCTCATAAACACATGAGACAACTACCTTAATGACAACTTACTATGCTGTAAGTACTTTAAGACCCGGACTTTATAGTAAACCACTAGGAGTTCTCATAAACACATGAGACAACTACCTTAATGACAACTTACTATGCTGTAAGTACTTTAAGGTCCGGACTTTATAGTAAACCACTAGGAGTTCTCATAAACACATGAGACAACTACCTTAATGACAACTTACTATGCTGTAAGTACTTTAAGACCCGGGCTTTATAGTAAACCACTAGGAGTTCTCATAAACACATGAGACAACTACCTTAATGGCGATTTACTAGGCTGTAAGTACTTTAAGGCCCGGACTTTATAGTAAACCACTAGGAGTTCTCATAAACGCATGAGACAACTACCTTAATGACAACTTACTATGCTGTAAGTACCTTAAGGCCCGGGCTTTATAGTAAACCACTAGGAGTTCTCATAAACACATGAGACAACTACCTTAATGACGACTTACTATGCTGTAAGTACTTTAAGGCCCGGGCTTTATATTTAACCACTATTAGGTACAATTAATGGAAATTAATTGTTCTTTCACACTAGGCGTGTGTAGGCTAAAATGTGGAAACGTAGTCAGACTGAAAAATTCAATGCCATAGCCGGGTTTTGAACTACGGATCTTCTGGTCTCTGTCCAGCCGCTCTAACCATTGAGCTACTATGGCTAATTGAAATTTGGCCGCGCCGTGGCTTAGTGGTTAGACCGCTTGGCTCTCACCAAGGCGGCCCGGGTTCGATCCCAGGCGACCGCAAAGTGAGATTTGTGGACAACACGGCGCTGGGGCGGGTTTTCTCCGGGACCTCCGGTTTCCCCCGCCATCTCATTCCACCGGTGCTCCATCTTCATCTCATGTATCATCAGTGTCATCGCCTGCGGTGCCGTATGTAGTAAAAGCGGGCGTTAAACACTAC
Organism: Mantis religiosa; assembly: GCA_030765055.1. Lineage (NCBI taxonomy): Eukaryota > Metazoa > Arthropoda > Insecta > Mantodea > Mantidae > Mantis > Mantis religiosa. The sequence goes on from CM060952.1 coordinate 216,011,351, forward strand.
ACATTTCATTTCATTAATTTAAATTTGAGAATTTAATGTCATATCGGCACGTTGGCCATAGCAGCTCAAGGTTAGAGTAGCTGGACGGAGACCAGAAGATCCGTGGTTCAAATCCTGGCTATGGTATTGAATTTTTCAGTCTGATTCTACGTTTCCACAATTTAGCCTACACACAGACAGTGTGAAAGAACAATTAATGTCGATTAATCATTTATTAAGTTACATTTTCCAAAAAAAAAAAAAAAAAAAAAAAAACTTTTCATGGGCGATGAATCCTTCTCATTTTGCTTTACCTATATAAATGAGTCATATATCTCTAAAATATACACAGAAAGTGAGATGGCGGAGTATATAATGTCATCTATTATTAAATAAAAAAAAGAATGCTATATATTTGTTTCTGCTTTAAGTAAGACCCTAAAGGGTGCTATTATGTAAAGAGTGCAACCTGTCAAGTTCCGAGGTTCATTTTAATTATAAAGGCCAGGTTTATTTACTTTCTGTGGACGTTAATGGTCCTCAGGGACTCCAAATTACTTCCAGTAAACACCAAACACCTTACGTTGTTTCCCTTTCGCAGAGTCTTGGTAGAAGGCCACCGGTTCGGCTCCGTGCTGAGTTTGATACGAGTGTCTGGTCTTTGGATCACAAGGCCCAGGTCATACAATTTGCCCTATCCATTAAAAATCTACTTCTACTACTACCGCTGATACTACTATTACTACTGTTGCTAATAATAATAATAATAATAATAATAATAATAATAATAATAATAATAATAATAATAATAATAATAATAATAATAATAATAATAATAATAATAATAATAATAATAATAATAATAATAATAATAATAATAATAATAATAATAATAATAATAATAATAATAATAATAATAATAATAATAATAATAATAATAATAATAATAATAATAATAATAATAATAATAATAATAATAATAATAATAATAATAATAATAATAATAATAATAATAATAATAATAATAATAATAATAATAATAATAATAATAATAATAATAATAATAATAATAATAATAATAATAATAATAATAATAATAATAATAATAATAATAATAATAATAATAGGGAGCAAACAGGGAGCAAATGACCGTTTCCTAGAAATATAAACGTAACCCAAGGCGTAACAGCCCCAAGTGGGCCTGAGCCTACCAACTCGAGTGCCGGCCTCACGCCCACATACGCACGGCAGAGGTGGACGATCATCCAACCAATACGGGGAGGAGATGTGGGCAGCATCACGGCATTCCCCAGCCGAAACGTTGGTTTCCGTGACCAGGACCCCTCATTTAGCGTAAGCTCTCACTTTCCTCACAGTAATGAGTGGGTACCGGTCCTATACCCGGGACCTAAAATCCCCACCCCATGGATCGAACCCGGGCCGCTTTCCATAGCCAGGGACCAAGGCATACTGCCTTAGCCCGCTACGCCATGGCGCAGGACTTCCAAGAAATGTAGTAAGTAATAATTCATGAATATAGGAAAAAAAATTAAAGAGCAGAGAGGAGAAAAGTTTCACATTTTGAAGTTGTATCGCCTTAATAAGCTTTAAACACAGACAAAATGGTAATATTGTTTGAAAGGAAGAGTTAACTACTCCGCTAGTTGGATGAAACTGAGTTAAGGACTATGAAAGCTAAATAATAAAACATTACTATTGTAAATTAAGGTTATTTTAGAAAGCAAAAGTTACGCTTTGTAGTCACGCTGTTGCCAGAAATGTCATAACCCGGTGAAGTAATTGCTTTCATCAAGTGAATAACACCAAGCCAGTAGTATAATCGCTGTCATCTGTCAATAGAACCCATCACTGTTTAACTTTATAATTGAAGGAAGGCTATATGACAGCTATGCTAGGACGTGTCCATTGTTTGAAATGTAACGTGGCAATTATCGATAAGATTAATGTAATACATGTAAACATAGACCAGAGGCCATTCTAAAGTTTAAGGAAACTCTTAAAGAAATTTGGCGTTGCCCAGAAACCAACATACACGTACATGTAATATTCTACCTTCACAAACATTGAGGAGTTTTATCAAAAAGATAATACGAGGGTAGTGTGATAAGTGTGGTAGAAATCAAGAACTTTTTTCCGTGAAAATATCACAGTCTCCATTGATGCTATCACTTCGTCCAGTTATTTCTTCAAAAACCTACCGAAAAGAATTATATTACAGTGGATACCTGCTCATGGTGGAATTGCTGGAAATGAATCAGCTGATTTTCTTGCCAAAAAGGTGCAAATTTAATTCACAACAAAAGTAAAAAAAGACATCATCTTTTACATCCAGAAAAAGATGAATCAAAAACAAATATAAAAACAAACAAGACCAATCAATATCTAACAAAGCCAAAGATAAAAAATGGAATATTTGAATTAAAAATCCAGAAATTATTCCAGAAATCCCACGTAAAGCTGCAGTAGCAAATTTTAGATTACTTACGGAACATGATTATTTGGCCAAACATGTACACAGAATAGGAATGTATACAAGTCCAAAATGTCCTCTGTGCAACAAAGAAGAGGAAATGTCTGAAGAACATCTTTTAACCTGTGAAGTCCTACCCGTCGGACCCACTACACAGAAATATTGGAGAGCAAGAGAGCTAATGGCTTCATTGTCAAAGCCTAGCATTTGACAACAAAGAAGAGGAAATGACTGAAGAACATCTTTTAACCTGTGAAGCCCTACCTGCCGAACCCACTACACAGAAATATTGGAGAGCAAGAGAGCTAATGGCTTCACTGCCAAAGTCTAGCATTTGAAAACAAAGAAGAGGAAATGACTGAAGAACATCTTTTAACCTGTGAAGTCCTACCTGCCGGATCCACTACACAGAAATATTGGAGCGCAAGAGAGCTAATGGCTACATTGCCAACGTCTAGCAAAGTCCTACCTGCCGGACCCACTACACAGAAATATTGGAGAGCAAGAGAGCTAATGCCTTCATTGCCAAAGCCTAGCATTCGACAACAAAGAAGAGGAAATGACTGCAGAACATCTTCTAACCTGTGAAGTCCTACCTGCCGCACCCACTACACAGAAATATTGGAGAGCAAGAGAGCTAATGGCTTCATTGCCAAAGTCTAGCATTTGACAACAAAGAAGAGGAAATGACTGAAGAACATCTTCTAACCTGTGAAGTCCTACCTGCCGGACATACTTCACCGAAATACTGGAGAGCAAGAGAGCTAATGGCTTCATTTCCAAAGTCTAGCATTTGACAACAAAGAAGAGGAAATGACTGAAGAACATCTTCTAACCTGTGAAGACCTACCTGCCGGACCCACTACACAGAAATATTGGAGAACAAGAGAGCTAATGGCTTCATTGCCAAAGTATAGCATTTGACAACAAAGAAGAGGAAATGACTGAAGAACATCTTCTAACCTGTGAAGTCCTAGCTGTCGGACCCACTACACAGAAATATTGGAGAGCAAGAGAGCTCTCCTCTTGGCACAATACGCCGACGACGTGCTTCTGCTCTGCAAAGACAGACACATACTCAGAGCCTTCAACCCCATACAGAGACACCTCCGTCTCGCACAACAGTGGTGCCGGCGTTGGCGGATGTCCGTAAATCCGGACCAAAGCCACGCCATACTTTTCACAAAGCGCCACACCCCCGCAGACTGCCCCAACTTCAGCTTCCGAGGTCGAAGGATAGAGTGGACTAACTCTGTCCGATACCTTGGAGTAACATTGGATAGAGGCCTAACCTTTCGCCAACACATCAGAGACCTAGCGGTAAGGGTATAGGGAGCTATGGCTTCCCTGTATCCTATGCTGGGGTCGAGCTCGATGCCGCTTGGCCTGAGGTTATACCTCTTCCGAGCGCTGGTGATCCCCGTGATGCTATATGCCTGCGAGATCTGGGGCATGGCCACAGATAGCTGGTTGGCGTGGCTTCAACGTGCACAGAATAGAGGGCTACGGTCTATCTATTCTGTGGGTTGCTATTTTCCTACCAGGTTGCTTCACGAAGCCTCGGGACTTCCATATGTGGAGGACGAAGTTAGGCGCCGGGCATCAAAATTCTACGCAACTTTACCAACTTATAGAAGCGCCCTTGTTAGATCACTGGGAGGTTATGACCCCACTAGACGCCGTTCTAGACAACATCGGGTCACCCCGCATGGCATGCGGGCACCCAAGATAACCCAGGAGCTAATCCTAACAACAGCTAAAGCTGAGCTCCACATATTCTCCTAAGTTGTTTGGCAACAAAATTCTACCCAGCCCAAACTAAATTAAAAACACCAGGGTGCTGGGTATTGCATCCTGTCCTTTCATCCCGAAGGTACAATAATTGTAACCTCACAACATTCATCAACCTCAAAACCTACATCATATCCATCCTACAAAATCCCGTTTCGAACACCTTACCTGCGGTAAAACCCTTAAAGGGTGGGCACGCGGCAAAAACCTTCTGGCTATTTACAGCTGGCCAGCACCACATGGCATTGTGTTTTTTCTGTAAATTTGATTCCTTAGCTTACCAACCTAAAATTTTACAGGCCTAAGATATTATCATGCAAATTAGGTGAGAGTAAATGTTTCTCCTGACATGCTAACAGTTCTTCTCCCACATGTTATGTACTCCCCAAATTTATTTTACCTCATTTTATAAATAAAGTCATAAAACAGATTTTAGTTTATGAATTTCAATAACTTGGAGTGCTGCTATAACAAAACACTCTTTATATTAACTAATGTCAGATACAGGAACGTGATGTACTCTTTCCAGTTGGTCAGAATTAACATACATCGTCCTCTACCTCAAGTTACTGTCACTGTACTAATTGTGGTCGTCAGTATTATAAATAACTGGTAAAATAAATTATGTAAATTGTGATTTTAACCTTAGAGCTGACAGTAGGGAATGACCAACATGTTTTTGAATTAGAAAAAGTTTTAAGATTTGGAGCGATAATGCAGCGCAAGTTCTCATTGATGAGGCCATGTGACAACTGAGGCATCCTCTCGGCATTTCATTTGTTGCAGAGCGTGTGTTGCGCTTTATCTACCTGATAATTATCGCTACTGTTTTGGCAGTTCTAGCTCTACGCCCTAAGCTTGTCAGAATTTCAGGTCTGATGTTCAATTTCCGATATTTGTTTGTAAGCTAAAGCCCTACAGAGGGACTCAGTGTTGAGGATGATGGGACGCGATTAGTTGGTGAATGCAGTCATAGTACCCTAGTAATTACAAGGAATTATGTAACAGAACCCGGGCTGCATAGTTAAACCATTATTACGTCAATTAATGGAAATTAATTGTTGCTTCACACTAGCCGTGTGTAGGACGAACTTTGGATGGTAGAGTCAGTCTGAAAAATTCAATGACTGTAGTCTCATGTGTTTATGAGAACTCCTTGTGCTTTACCAGGAAAATAAGAGTGAGTTAGAGAATTTAATGTCGGGCTGGCATGCTGGCCATGGTAGGTCAATGCTTAAAAGCAACCGCACGGAGACCGGGAGCTCCGTGGATCAAATATCACTAAGGCACTGAATTTATCAGTCTGATTCTATTTACCGCAACCATTTCTACTAACATTTCTTTAACCATTTCTTTAACTGTTTTTAAAGATAACATGAAAAAAAACTGAGTACAGGAAGTTAAGTGAGTGCATGCGCCATAGTTTTTCTTATTATCTTTTCTCTCTCTATCCCATTCACATACACCTACACACAAACGTACGATTTAGCGATCTGAAAGCGTAAAAAGATCTCGGTAAATCCATTTTGAGTCTAGTGATGGAGTAGCTTTTTTATCTATCTTGGGTAAAGATAAGACAACTATCCACAAATACATAAGCAACGAAGTGATGCAGTCCATGCTATGACTCTATTCGGAAGATGTACCGTAACAAACAAATTGGAAAGCGCTGTCTGCACGCCTCAGCCATCTGTAAAACTGTTTGCCTTCCTTAATTAAATCCGGGCAATCTTCGACGTACTTTTCCATCAGTGACCTCCTCCAGCCTTTCCTTTGTTTTACTTCAATACATTCAATAAATGCCACGTGCCTTAAAACTTCTACATTTACAAGATAAAACTATAAATTTCACGATACAAATTTATAATTTTGCTGGTCTTCATAATCTCGATCTAAAAATTAACAGTAATTTTAGATATTTCATTCTAAATAATTTATGGCTTTAATAAACTGAATTTTGACAATAATTTGTAACCGTTGTTTTGCTTTACGTCCCAAGAGTTGTAAAATTGTTTAAAGATGTTTAATTATTTAAGCATCGAAATGGACTACTTAACATGAACAGGAAAGGAAAGTGTTAAAATTCAGTGCGTCATGAAATAATGTAACGTGTAAGTGATATGATTTAATGAAAATTAATTGTTCTTTCACAATAGCCGTGTGTAGGCTAAAGTATGGAAAGATAGACTCACACTGAAAAATTGAATGCCATAGCCGGGATTTGAACCACGGATTCAGTATAACTCTATCTTTCCATCATTTACTCTACACACGGCTAGTGTGAAAGAACAATTAAGTTCCATTAATTATACCTAATAGTGGTCCGAACTAAAAAGCCCGGAACTTAAAGTACTTACAGCATAGTAAGTCGTCATTAAGGTAGTTGTCTCATGTGTTTATGAGAACTCCTAGTGGTTTACTATAAAGCCCGGGTCTTAAAGTACTTACAGCATAGTAAGTCGTCATTAAGGTAGTTGTCTCATGTGTTTATGAGAACTCCTAGTGGTTTACTATAAAGCCCGGGTCTTAAAGTACTTACAGCACAGTAAGTCGTCATTAAGGTAGTTGTCTCATGTGTTTATGAGAACTCCTAGTGGTTTACTATAAAGCCCGGGTCTTAAAGTACTTACAGCATAGTAAGTCGTCATTAAGGTAATTGTCTCGTGTGATTATGGGAACTCCTAGTGGTTAACTATAAAGCCCGGGCCTTAAAGTACCTACAGCATAGTAAGTCGTCATTAAGGTAATTGTCTCATGTGATTATGGGAACTCCTAGTGGTTAACTATAAAGCCCGCGCCTTAAAGTACTTACAGCATAGTAAGTCGTCATTAAGGTAATTGTCTCATGTGATTATGGGAACTCCTAGTGGTTAACTATAAAGCCCGGGTCTTAAAGTACTTACAGCATAGTAAGTCGTCATTAAGGTAATTGTCTCATGTGATTATGAGAACTCCTAGTGGTTTACTATAAAGCCCGGACCTTAAAGTACTTACAGCATAGTAAGTCGTCATTAAGGTAATTGTCTCATGTGATTATGAGAACTCCTAGTGGTTTACTATAAAGCCCGGGCCTTAAAGTACTTACAGCATAGTAAGTCGTCATTAAGGTAATTGTCTCATGTGATTATGAGAACTCCTAGTGGTTTACTATAAAGCCTGGGCCTTAAAGTACTTACAGCATAGTAAGTCGTCATTAAGGTAATTGTCTCATGAGTTTATGAGAACTCCTACTGCTTTACTATAAAGCCCGGGCCTTAAAGTACTTACAGCATAGTAAGTCGTCATTAAGGTAGTTGTCTCATGTGTTTATGAGAACTCCTAATGGTTTACTATAAAGCCCGGAGCTTAAAGTACTTACAGCATAGTAAGTCATCAAGGTAGTTGTCTCATGTGTTTATGAGAACTCCTAGTGGTTTACTATAAAGCCGGACCTTAAAGTACTTACAGCATAGTAAGTCATCAAGGTAGTTGTCTCATGTGTTTATGAGAACTCCTAGTGGTTAACTATAAAGCCCAGGCCTTAAAGTACTTACAGCATAGTAAGTCGTCATTAAGGTAGTTGTCTCATGTGTTTATGAGAACTCCTAGTGGTTAACTATAAAGCCCGGGTCTTAAAGTACTTACAGCATAGTAAGTCGTCATTAAGGTAGTTGTCTCATGTGTTTATGAGAACTCCTAGTGGTTAACTTTTAAGCCCGGGCCTTAAAGTACTTACAGCATAGTAAGTCGTCATTAAGGTAATTGTCTCATGAGTTTATGAGAACTCCTAGTGCTTTACTATAAAGCCCGGGCCTTAAAGTACTTACAGCATAGTAAGTCGTCATTAAGGTAGTTGTCTCATGTGTTTATGAGAACTCCTAGTGGTTAACTATAAAGCCCGGGTCTTAAGGTACTTACAGCATAGTAAGTCGTCATTAAGGTAATGGTCTCATGTGATTATGAGAACTCCTAGTGGTTTACTATAAAGCCCGGACCTTAAAGTACTTACAGCATAGTAAGTCGTCATTAAGGTAATTGTCTCATGTGATTATGAGAACTCCTAGTGGTTTACTATAAAGCCCGGGCCTTAAAGTACTTACAGCATAGTAAGTCGTCATTAAGGTAATTGTCTCATGTGATTATGAGAACTCCTAGTGGTTTACTATAAAGCCGGACCTTAAAGTACTTACAGCATAGTAAGTCATCAAGGTAGTTGTCTCATGTGTTTATGAGAACTCCTAGTGGTTAACTATAAAGCCCAGGCCTTAAAGTACTTACAGCATAGTAAGTCGTCATTAAGGTAGTTGTCTCATGAGTTGTCTCATGTGTTTATGAGAACTCCTAGTGGTTAACTATAACGCCCGGGTCTTAAAGTACTTACAGCATAGTAAGTCGTCATTAAGGTAGTTGTCTCATGTGTTTATGAGAACTCCTAGTGGTTAACTTTTAAGCCCGGGCCTTAAAGTACTTACAGCATAGTAAGTCGTCATTAAGGTAATTGTCTCATGAGTTTATGAGAACTCCTAGTGCTTTACTATAAAGCCCGGGCCTTAAAGTACTTACAGCATAGTAAGTCGTCATTAAGGTAGTTGTCTCATGTGTTTATGAGAACTCCTAGTGGTTAACTATAAAGCCCGGGTCTTAAAGTACTTACAGCATAGTAAGTCGTCATTAAGGTAATTGTCTCATGTGATTATGAGAACTCCTAGTGGTTTACTGTAAAGCCCGGACCTTAAAGTACTTACAGCATAGTAAGTCGTCATTGAGGTAATTGTCTCATGTGATTATGAGAACTGCTAGTGGTTTACTATAAAGCCCGGGCCTTAAAGTACTTACAGCATAGTAAGTCGTCATTAAGGTAATTGTCTCATGTGATTATGAGAACTCTTAGTGGTTTACTATAAAGCCCGGGCCTTAAAGTACTTACAGCATAGTAAGTCGTCATTAAGGTAATTGTCTCATGAGTTTATGAGAACTCCTAGTGCTTTACTATAAAGCCCGGGCCTTAAAGTACTTACAGCATAGTAAGTCGTCATTAAGGTAGTTGTCTCATGTGTTTATGAGAACTCCTAATGGTTTACTATAAAGCCCGGAGCTTAAAGTACTTACAGCATAGTAAGTCGTCATCAAGGTAGTTGTCTCATGTGTTTATGAGAACTCCTAGTGGTTTACTATAAAGCCGGACCTTAAAGTACTTACAGCATAGTAAGTCATCAAGGTAGTTGTCTCATGTGTTTATGAGAACTCCTAGTGGTTAACTATGAAGCCCAGGCCTTAAAGTACTTACAGCATAGTAAGTCGTCATTAAGGTAGTTGTCTCATGTGTTTATGAGAACTCCTAGTGGTTAACTATAAAGCCCGGGCCTTAAAGTACTTACAGCATAGTAAGTCGTCATTAAGGTAGTTGTCTCATGTGTTTATGAGAACTCCTAGTGGTTAACTTTTAAGCCCGGACCTTAAAGTACTTACAGCATAGTAAGTCATTATTAAGGTAGTTGTCTCATGTGTTTATCAGAACTCCTAGTGCTTTACTATAAAGCCCGGGTCTTAAAGTACTTACAGCATAGTAAGTCGCCATTAAGGTAGTTGTGTCATGTGTTTATGAGAACTCCTAGGGGTTTACTATAAAGTACGGGTCTTAAAGTACCTACAGCATAGTAAGTCGTCATTAAGGTAGTTGTCTCATATGTTTATGAGAACTCCTAGTAGTTAACTATAAAGCCCGGGTCTTAAAGTACTTACAGCATAGTAAGTCGTCATTAAGGTAGTTGTCTCATGTGTTTATGAGAGCTCCTAGTGGTTAAATATAAAGCCCGGGTCTTAAAGTACTTACAGCATAGTAAGTCGTCATTAAGGTAGTTGTCTCATGCGTTTATGAGAACTCCTAGTGGTTTACTATAAAGCCCGGGTCTTAAAGTACTTACAGCACAGTAAGTCGTCATTAAGGTAGTTGTCTCATGTGTTTATGAGAACTCCTAGTGGTTTACTATAAAGCCCGGGTCTTAAAGTACTTACAGCATAGTAAGTCGTCATTAAGGTAATTGTCTCGTGTGATTATGGGGACTCCTAGTGGTTAACTATAAAGCCCGGGCCTTAAAGTACCTACAGCATAGTAAGTCGTCATTAAGGTAGTTGTCTCATGTGTTTATGAGAACTCCTAGTGGTTAACTATAAAGCCCGGGCCTTAAAGTACTTACAGCATAGTAAGTCGTCATTAAGGTAGTTGTCTCATGTGTTTATGAGAACTCCTAGTGGTTAACTTTTAAGCCCGGACCTTAAAGTACTTACAGCATAGTAAGTCATTATTAAGGTAGTTGTCTCATGTGTTTATCAGAACTCCTAGTGCTTTACTATAAAGCCCGGGTCTTAAAGTACTTACAGCATAGTAAGTCGTCATTAAGGTAGTTGTGTCATGTGTGTATGAGAACTCCTAGGGGTTTACTATAAAGTACGGGTCTTAAAGTACCTACAGCATAGTAAGTCGTCATTAAGGTAGTTGTCTCATGTGTTTATGAGAACTCCTAGTGGTTAACTATAAAGCCCGGGTCTTAAAGTACTTACAGCATAGTAAGTCGCCATTAAGGCAGTTGTCTCATGTGTTTATGAGAACTCCTAGTGGTTTACTATAAAGCCCGGGTCTTAAAGTACTTACAGCATAGTAAGTCGTCATTAAGGTAATTGTCTCATGTGATTATGAGAACTCCTAGTGGTTTACTATAAAGCCCGGGCCTTAAAGTACTTACAGCATAGTAAGTCGTCATTAAGGTAATTGTCTCATGAGTTTATGAGAACTCCTAGTGCTTTACTATAAAGCCCGGGCCTTAAAGTACTTACAGCATAGTAAGTCGTCATTAAGGTAGTTGTCTCATGTGTTTATGAGAACTCCTAATGGTTTACTATAAAGCCCGGAGCTTAAAGTACTTACAGCATAGTAAGTCGTCATCAAGGTAGTTGTCTCATGTGTTTATGAGAACTCCTAGTGGTTTACTATAAAGCCGGACCTTAAAGTACTTACAGCATAGTAAGTCATCAAGGTAGTTGTCTCGTGTGTTTATGAGAACTCCTAGTGGTTAACTATGAAGCCCAGGCCTTAAAGTACTTACAGCATAGTAAGTCGTCATTAAGGTAGTTGTCTCATGTGTTTATGAGAACTCCTAGTGGTTAACTATAAAGCCCGGGCCTTAAAGTACTTACAGCATAGTAAGTCGTCATTAAGGTAGTTGTCTCATGTGTTTATGAGAACTCCTAGTGGTTAACTTTTAAGCCCGGACCTTAAAGTACTTACAGCATAGTAAGTCGTCATTAAGGTAGTTGTCTAATGTGTTTATGAGAACTCCTAGTGGTTAACTATAAAGCCCGGGCCTTAAAGTACTTACAGCATAGTAAGTCGTCATTAAGGTAGTTGTCTCATGTGTTTATGAGAACTCCTAGTGGTTAACTTTTAAGCCCGGACCTTAAAGTACTTACAGCATAGTAAGTCATTATTAGGGTAGTTGTCTCATGTGTTTATCAGAACTCCTAGTGCTTTACTATAAAGCCCGGGTCTTAAAGTACTTACAGCATAGTAAGTCGTCATTAAGGTAGTTGTGTCATGTGTTTATGAGAACTCCTAGGGGTTTACTATAAAGTACGGGTCTTAAAGTACCTACAGCATAGTAAGTCGTCATTAAGGTAGTTGTCTCATGTGTTTATGAGAACTCCTAGTGGTTAACTATAAAGCCCGGGTCTTAAAGTACTTACAGCATAGTAAGTCGCCATTAAGGCAGTTGTCTCATATGTTTATGAGAACTCCTAGTAGTTAACTATAAAGCCCGGGTCTTAAAGTACTTACAGCATAGTAAGTCGCCATTAAGGTAGTTGTCTCATGTGTTTATGAGAGCTCCTAGTGCTTAACTATAAAGTACGGGTCATAAAGTACTTACAGCATAGTAAGTCGCCATTAAGGCAGTTGTCTCATGTGTTTATGAGAACTCCTAGTAGTTAACTATAAAGCCCGGGTCTTAAAGTACTTACAGCATAGTAAGTCGTCATTAAGGTAGTTGTCTCATGTGTTTATGAGAGCTCCTAGTGGTTAAATATAAAGCCCGGGTCTTAAAGTACTTACAGCATAGTAAGTCGTCATTAAGGTAGTTGTCTCATGCGTTTATGAGAACTCCTAGTGGTTAACTATAAAGCCCGGGTCTTAAAGTACTTACAGCATAGTAGGTAGCCATTAAGGTAGTTGTCTCATGTGTTTATGAGAACTCCTAGTGGTTAACTATAAAGCCCGGGCCTTAAAGTACTTACAGCATAGTAAGTCGTCATTAAGGTAATTGTCTCATGTGATTATGGGAACTCCTAGTGGTTAACTATAAAGCCCGGGCCTTAAAGTACTTACAGCATAGTAAGTCGCCATTAAGGTAGCTGTCTCATGTGTTTATGAGAACTCCTAGTGGTTTACTATAAAGCCCGGACCTTAAAGTACTTACAGCATAGTAAGTCGTCATTAAGGTAGTTGTGTCATGTGTTTATGAGAACTCCTAGTGGTATACTATAAAGCCCGGACCTTAAAGTACTTACAGCATAGTAAGTCGTCATTAAGGTAATTGTCTCATGAGTTTATGAGAACTCCTACTGCTTTACTATAAAGCCCGGGCCTTAAAGTACTTACAGCATAGTAAGTCGTCATTAAGGTAGTTGTCTCATGTGTTTATGAGAACTCCTAATGGTTTACTATAAAGCCCGTAGCTTAAAGTACTTACAGCATAGTAAGTCATCAAGGTAGTTGTCTCATGTGTTTATGAGAACTCCTAGTGGTTTACTATAAAGCCGGACCTTAAAGTACTTACAGCATAGTAAGTCATCAAGGTAGTTGTCTCATGTGTTTATGAGAACTCCTAGTGGTTAACTATAAAGCCCAGGCCTTAAAGTACTTACAGCATAGTAAGTCGTCATTAAGGTAGTTGTCTCATGTGTTTATGAGAACTCCTAGTGGTTAACTATAACGCCCGGGTCTTAAAGTACTTACAGCATAGTAAGTCGTCATTAAGGTAGTTGTCTCATGTGTTTATGAGAACTCCTAGTGGTTAACTTTTAAGCCCGGGCCTTAAAGTACTTACAGCATAGTAAGTCGTCATTAAGGTAATTGTCTCATGAGTTTATGAGAACTCCTAGTGCTTTACTATAAAGCCCGGGCCTTAAAGTACTTACAGCATAGTAAGTCGTCATTAAGGTAGTTGTCTCATGTGTTTATGAGAACTCCTAGTGGTTAACTATAAAGCCCGGGTCTTAAAGTACTTACAGCATAGTAAGTCGTCATTAAGGTAATTGTCTCATGTGATTATGAGAACTCCTAGTGGTTTACTGTAAAGCCCGGACCTTAAAGTACTTACAGCATAGTAAGTCGTCATTGAGGTAATTGTCTCATGTGATTATGAGAACTGCTAGTGGTTTACTATAAAGCCCGGGCCTTAAAGTACTTACAGCATAGTAAGTCGTCATTAAGGTAATTGTCTCATGTGATTATGAGAACTCTTAGTGGTTTACTATAAAGCCCGGGCCTTAAAGTACTTACAGCATAGTAAGTCGTCATTAAGGTAATTGTCTCATGAGTTTATGAGAACTCCTAGTGCTTTACTATAAAGCCCGGGCCTTAAAGTACTTACAGCATAGTAAGTCGTCATTAAGGTAGTTGTCTCATGTGTTTATGAGAACTCCTAATGGTTTACTATAAAGCCCGGAGCTTAAAGTACTTACAGCATAGTAAGTCGTCATCAAGGTAGTTGTCTCATGTGTTTATGAGAACTCCTAGTGGTTTACTATAAAGCCGGACCTTAAAGTACTTACAGCATAGTAAGTCATCAAGGTAGTTGTCTCATGTGTTTATGAGAACTCCTAGTGGTTAACTATGAAGCCCAGGCCTTAAAGTACTTACAGCATAGTAAGTCGTCATTAAGGTAATTGTCTCATGTGATTATGGGAACTCCTAGTGGTTAACTATAAAGCCCGGGCCTTAAAGTACTTACAGCATAGTAAGTCGCCATTAAGGTAGCTGTCTCATGTGTTTATGAGAACTCCTAGTGGTTTACTATAAAGCCCGGACCTTAAAGTACTTACAGCATAGTAAGTCGTCATTAAGGTAGTTGTGTCATGTGTTTATGAGAACTCCTAGTGGTATACTATAAAGCCCGGACCTTAAAGTACTTACAGCATAGTAAGTCGTCATTAAGGTAATTGTCTCATGAGTTTATGAGAACTCCTACTGCTTTACTATAAAGCCCGGGCCTTAAAGTACTTACAGCATAGTAAGTCGTCATTAAGGTAGTTGTCTCATGTGTTTATGAGAACTCCTAATGGTTTACTATAAAGCCCGTAGCTTAAAGTACTTACAGCATAGTAAGTCATCAAGGTAGTTGTCTCATGTGTTTATGAGAACTCCTAGTGGTTTACTATAAAGCCGGACCTTAAAGTACTTACAGCATAGTAAGTCATCAAGGTAGTTGTCTCATGTGTTTATGAGAACTCCTAGTGGTTAACTATAAAGCCCAGGCCTTAAAGTACTTACAGCATAGTAAGTCGTCATTAAGGTAGTTGTCTCATGTGTTTATGAGAACTCCTAGTGGTTAACTATAACGCCCGGGTCTTAAAGTACTTACAGCATAGTAAGTCGTCATTAAGGTAGTTGTCTCATGTGTTTATGAGAACTCCTAGTGGTTAACTTTTAAGCCCGGGCCTTAAAGTACTTACAGCATAGTAAGTCGTCATTAAGGTAATTGTCTCATGAGTTTATGAGAACTCCTAGTGCTTTACTATAAAGCCCGGGCCTTAAAGTACTTACAGCATAGTAAGTCGTCATTAAGGTAGTTGTCTCATGTGTTTATGAGAACTCCTAGTGGTTAACTATAAAGCCCGGGTCTTAAAGTACTTACAGCATAGTAAGTCGTCATTAAGGTAATTGTCTCATGTGATTATGAGAACTCCTAGTGGTTTACTGTAAAGCCCGGACCTTAAAGTACTTACAGCATAGTAAGTCGTCATTGAGGTAATTGTCTCATGTGATTATGAGAACTGCTAGTGGTTTACTATAAAGCCCGGGCCTTAAAGTACTTACAGCATAGTAAGTCGTCATTAAGGTAATTGTCTCATGTGATTATGAGAACTCTTAGTGGTTTACTATAAAGCCCGGGCCTTAAAGTACTTACAGCATAGTAAGTCGTCATTAAGGTAATTGTCTCATGAGTTTATGAGAACTCCTAGTGCTTTACTATAAAGCCCGGGCCTTAAAGTACTTACAGCATAGTAAGTCGTCATTAAGGTAGTTGTCTCATGTGTTTATGAGAACTCCTAATGGTTTACTATAAAGCCCGGAGCTTAAAGTACTTACAGCATAGTAAGTCGTCATCAAGGTAGTTGTCTCATGTGTTTATGAGAACTCCTAGTGGTTTACTATAAAGCCGGACCTTAAAGTACTTACAGCATAGTAAGTCATCAAGGTAGTTGTCTCATGTGTTTATGAGAACTCCTAGTGGTTAACTATGAAGCCCAGGCCTTAAAGTACTTACAGCATAGTAAGTCGTCATTAAGGTAGTTGTCTCATGTGTTTATGAGAACTCCTAGTGGTTAACTATAAAGCCCGGGCCTTAAAGTACTTACAGCATAGTAAGTCGTCATTAAGGTAGTTGTCTCATGTGTTTATGAGAACTCCTAGTGGTTAACTTTTAAGCCCGGACCTTAAAGTACTTACAGCATAGTAAGTCATTATTAAGGTAGTTGTCTCATGTGTTTATCAGAACTCCTAGTGCTTTACTATAAAGCCCGGGTCTTAAAGTACTTACAGCATAGTAAGTCGCCATTAAGGTAGTTGTGTCATGTGTTTATGAGAACTCCTAGGGGTTTACTATAAAGTACGGGTCTTAAAGTACCTACAGCATAGTAAGTCGTCATTAAGGTAGTTGTCTCATATGTTTATGAGAACTCCTAGTAGTTAACTATAAAGCCCGGGTCTTAAAGTACTTACAGCATAGTAAGTCGTCATTAGGGTAGTTGTCTCATGTGTTTATGAGAGCTCCTAGTGGTTAAATATAAAGCCCGGGTCTTAAAGTACTTACAGCATAGTAAGTCGTCATTAAGGTAGTTGTCTCATGCGTTTATGAGAACTCCTAGTGGTTAACTATAAAGCCCGGGTCTTAAAGTACTTACAGCATAGTAAGTAGCCATTAAGGTGGTTGTCTCATGTGTTTATGAGAACTCCTAGTGGTTAACTATAAAGCCCGGGCCTTAAAGTACTTACAGCATAGTAAGTCGTCATTAAGGTAATTGTCTCATGTGATTATGGGAACTCCTAGTGGTTAACTATAAAGCCCGGGCCTTAAAGTACTTACAGCATAGTAAGTCGCCATTAAGGTAGCTGTCTCATGTGTTTATGAGAACTCCTAGTGGTTTACTATAAAGCCCGGACCTTAAAGTACTTACAGCATAGTAAGTCGTCATTAAGGTAGTTGTGTCATGTGTTTATGAGAACTCCTAGTGGTTTACTATAAAGCCCGGACCTTAAAGTACTTACAGCATAGTAAGTCGTCATTAAGGTAGTTGTCTCATGTGTATATGAGAACTCCTAGTGGTTTACTATAAAGCCCGGACCTTAAAGTACTTACAGCATAGTAAGTCGTCATTAAGGTAGTTGTCTCATGTGTTTATGTGAACTTCTAGTGGTTTACTATAAAGCCCGGACCTTTAAGTACTTACAGCATAGTAAGTCGTCATTAAGGTAGTTGTCTCATGTGTTTATGTGAACTCCTAGTGGTTTACTATAAAGCCCGGACCTTAAAGTACTTACAGCATAGTAAGTCGTCATTAAGGTAGTTGTCTCATGTGTTTATGTGAACTCCTAGTGGTTTACTATAAAGCCCGGACCTTAAAGTACTTACAGCATAGTAAGTCGTCATTAAGGTAGTTGTCTCATGTGTTTATGAGAACTCCTAGTGGTTAGCTATAAAGCCCGGGCCTTAAAGTACTTACAGCATAGTAAGTCGTCATTAAGGTAGTTGTCTCATGTGTTTCTGAGAACTCCTAGTGGTTTACCGGGAAAAACACGAGTCAGTTGGAGAATTTAATGTCATGTTGGCAGGTTGGCTATAGTAGCTCAATGGTTTAGAGCGGCTGCAGGGAGACCAGAAGATCCGTGGTTCAAATCCCGGATATGGCATTGATTTTTCAGTCTGGCTCTAACCTTTCATGTGATTTAATGTTTTATGATTGGTAGTTTTAAAAATGAGATTATGTAATATGTGACGTGGACCAATAAAAATGAAGTTTGAATGGTAGTGATAGCAAGGAAAGAAGGTAAAATTAATAATATTGGGAGAACAGTTAGTAAAGAAGGCGTCGTTTGATCGAAGAACGTGGAAGTAAACAAACACAAATTCGGTGTCGTGAATAGATTCCCGGAGAGTTGTAACTACGCTATACAAGTCATTTTTAAAGTGTTGTATGAAATATATTATAGAGTAATTAAACCAAAATGGATTTATTTCAAAGTTTATTAAAATAATTATTCTTTCACTCGCGACCATGACTGAAAATTAAGACTGAAACAGATCCGGAGATATTTTAGTTTCATCGAAACATCGGAGTGCCAGATAGCAACCTGCAGCTTTATCATCGTCATCCTGGAGAGCTGAATGCAACCTACGACCCCAGCAACAACGCGGTACGACATTGCTACAAATTTTGATAAATATAATGTTATTAGAAATTCTAAAGAAATTTTATTTTAAGTGTTAAATGGTTTGACCACTAATTAAAAACAGAGATTGTAAAATATTGTTACGAGGCCGCTCTTTAGCGATCGCCGAGAGAGAGGGAGGCACGGAGTGAACGAGACAGATAGAGCATAATGCACGCCCAGAGAGAGAAAGAGACAGTGACAGTTCCCTGGTGTTCTCGCCTCTTCTCCACTGATCGGTAACTTTCGTGTGGTTTCGAGAAACCTCGAGAACAGCTGCTCATGTATTAATAAGACTTCGGCTGGCGCCTTCGTCGAGTAAACATAGCAGGGAAGAAGAAACAAAAATACTATAGACGTAGCAGAGCCTGTAAAGGCAACTGAAGACGTCGCAGCCCCTGCCTCGCCTCCAACACCACCGCCGGTCTCGCCGGAACCTCTCGCAGTCGCCGAGAGATCCTCGCCGCCTCCAATACCAAGCAGCAGCAATGCTAAGAAGAAGCCGCGCCGATGACGTCACATGAACAGCACGAAGATAACTCACCGTTGAACGCACTCGAACTGTCACTACCTCCCCGCGCCGCAACACTGCCCGTCTACAAGGAGTGCACAGACATCTCACAGATGCGTTTATCCTACACGCCGCCAGATACCGCTGGCCATCTCTAAAGAGGGCCTTGCGAATCCACATCTTCAGGGGAACTTCACCTCTAGTGCGCCTAGAGTTCTCTGAAGAGAGCGACCACCACGCTGTGCTGATAGATGGACTCCCAGCCTTCGGGCAAGTGCTCCCGATTGAGTGGCCGTCCCGTCCCCCTGCCGCCGCTGCTGCCAGTATGGACACACCGCCGACTCCTGCGCCACCTGCAACACGGCAGGGCACTTCACCGGACAAGCAGCGTGCACGAGAAGCCCGAGGAGAAGTCGACCATAGCAACAACCGCACCAACCACATCTCCCACAACAACATCCTCGCAGCCACACTCTAATCCGCCGTACACAACAGAACCTCACCTATGCCAAAGCTCTCACACAACAGCCAGACCCCCAGCTGCTCCAACACGTTAACACCGCACTTCAAGCCTCACACGTCAGAACAGCAACAGCCACAGAACTGCTCCAGACTTTCAGCACTACGCTTCAAGATAGGCAGACAGCATTTTTTGTTGTCATTGTAATTTACGTCCTCCAACGTTGTCATATCGGACAATGAATGGAATGGGTGAAATGATGCTCAAATGAGCCCAGGGTCCATAAAGCTTAGAGTTACCCGACATTCGTCTTTCAGGATAAGGGAAAGCCCCGGAAAAAACCTTATCCAATTAACTCACCCTGACCGAGATTCGAACTCGGGACCTCTTGAACATGAGGCAGACATGCTACCACCACTCTACCGAGGCGGGCACAGACAGCATTCAGGGAGCTGACCTCGCAGGTGGCAACATGGGAGGCAGCCCTTCTTCGTACTTTAGATGAGGTGAAGGAGGCCGCCCAAGCTTCGCAGCACAGTACCCAGGAGACTACGAGTAGGGTCTACAGAGGCAGCCGTCGCTGACCTCGCTCTTGTACCAGGGAGATACCGAGCTGTCCCCGAAGGGCGCCCGGCGCCTCCGTGAAGCTTTCCAGTAGGACAAGACCTAAAGATTAACAAGGGCTCCCCCTGCCGGCACTTCAGACGCGCTTGACTACTGCAAGGCCAAACTGGAAAAGATTGTAGGCTATATTAATGACACACGCCGTCCAAGCTCGAGGGAGCTCTCCGAGTCCATCAGAATTTCTTAAATGATAATATCAGAGACCTCGCGGGAGCTGTGGCACCTATGCAAGGTGCCCCATCGCCACACTTGCAGTCCCGCAGAGACACCCGCGTTCGAGGGACGCCACCACCTGACCTGCCTCGCCGATACCCTTCTGACATCTCAATTTACCATGACCACTGCCATGATAATTATTGAGCAAGCAGTCACCACGGCTCAACAAACTTCACCACAGTTCCAAGGTCGTGGTGAGGGTCCTTCGGTACATGGCAGTATCCTCTTCACCACAGCGGTTTACCGCAACGCCTAAGTAATCGCCCAAGAACATCTGGGTTGCTTCGGCGGTACCGGACACCACATTCGCCAACAAAGTCCCAAGTAAATCAGCACCACTTTCAGCTTTCCGCACCACTCGAGTCGACTGCCTGTATGCAGACTCAGGCGAACCTCCACTCCATATTCGTCGCTCGCTGTTACTCTGCTCATACGTCTCGAAGTTGGCAAGTTAACCCAATCATCCTTGCTTTAAACCAGTTCTCTGTCCAGATTTAGTCTACCGTTATATGCGCCCTGGTTCTCGGACACGCCCCATGGGAATAAGATTTCGGGATCTCCTACATTCGCATGGCATCCGAATGCCTCGCGTGGAGAGTTCGTCCATCTGCCCTTATCCTGTGGCAGCTCAATCGTGCGCGGTTCGATCTCGCTCTTTCAAGCGATCTCGCTACTCCACATTCGGTGTTCCAACAACTTTTTGCCGAACTACTGGGCCGTTACCCTATGTTCCGGTCTTTACAGACGTTCTAAGTCAGGTAGCACTACGGGTTGCGCGTTCTTTATTAACGGTGAGGCTCATAAATTTCGCCTTCTGGACTCCACTTCGGTCTTCTCAGCAGAGCTGTATGCCATCCTCTATTTACTCCTTTTTATTTGCAAGTTAGCTCCTGGCTCTTTTATTGTTTGCACTGACTCTCTAAGTGCTCTTCAGGCCTTGCAGCAGCACACTGCCGCTCACACCCTTGTTGAAAAAATACAGGCCCAGATCTCGCAAATGCTCAGTCGCGGATACCATTTTGTTTTTACTTGGACCCCAGGCCATGTGGGGATTTCAGGGAACGAGGAGGCGGACGCGGCTGCTAAGTCCGCTTGCCGTTTGCCCCGGTGCCATACCAGGATGTGCAGCGATTTTTCCGTCGCCAACTCCTGGCTGCTTGGCAGCACTCCTGGACAGCTTTGGAAGGCATACAACTCCGGGCAATAAAGGAGAGCGTACAACCCTGGCTAACTTCCTGCAGGGATAACCGGCGAGCCGAGGTGATACTCACCCGGCTGAGAATTGGGCACACACGAGCGACTCATGGCCATTTGTTAAGAGGGGAACCGGCCCCTGTGTGTGCTCCATGTGCAGTACGCCTCACTGTGCGGCACGTATTGCTGGAGTGCCCGCAGTACGCCCGCGTTCGCCAGTCAGTAGGCTTGGGGACTAACTTGCACGGTGTTTTAGGTGACGCCCCAGTGGCCGTGGATAAGGCACTGCGGTTTGTTTTTAAAATCGGTTTTAATAAACAAGTCTGACTTGTATTTTATATTTATTAATTTTTAGAGCTTTTAAATTATTAGGACAATGGTGAATTTTTATGTACTTTTAATAGTTGTGTGTTTTTATTTTATTTTACATTTTTAGCTTGATTAGTGTAGCTTTTAGGTTTTAATGTTGACTTCGGGCCCAAATGACCTTGTTGTCGATGGGCCCTAAAACACTACACACTCACTCACTCAGCACCAATATGCCCAAATATAAAGAGTCGCCACAGAACAACATCCTTCCCACGCCCTATCCTTCTTCCTTCCCAAATACCACATACCCTGTTGCTGTCCTTCCTTATATATTTACTCCCTCCCCCTCCCCCAGCAAAAAAAAAAGTGTGCGGAAGCAGTCGAAGGTTGGTACTGCTGCAGTGTGAACGGGCGGCAGACGAACGTGTGTGTTACGTCATTCTGCTGATATCAGAGTATACCACTGTCCTTCTATGGAAATAAAGAGCATTTTTGAATTTCAGCAATCTAGACTTTTGATTCTACAAAGTCACAATATTATATATGACCATGGACTTTAGGCAAATGAAGTAAGTTATGACGTGGACTAGTAGAAAAATGACAGACCGTTAACACGAAATTGGTTGACGCTAGCATTCTTCTTCTGCACTTAACGGTCCTAAAGAACGGACGTGTGTGTGTGAACGTCTATAGGTCATAACCGACGTGGAGTGGCTTCACCAACATGATGGCGAGATCAAAATCCATAATCAGACCACCGCAAATACTTAAAATGTGTATCTGCTTCCACCTAAAGAGCGTCGATTAAAGTTGTTTGAGATAGCAGAGGCTGCAAATATATCAAAAGAACGTTCAGGATATTTTAAATAATGTTTTGGGCATTCATTGACACTTGATCAAAAGTTGCAAAGGAAAACTGTTAAGAATGTTTTGAGACAGCTTATTACCATGGATGAAACTTGGATACGTCACTATACTCCAGAAAGTAAAGTGTACCTATTGTGTCAGGTGAGCCAACTGCAAAAGTGACAAAGTGAATTTTGTCAGCTAACAAGGTTATGGCTAGTGTTTTATGAGATGCGTAGGGAATTATTTTTATTGATTACTTAAAATAGGGTAAAGTATCACTGGTGACTACTACACAAACTTACTGCAACCTTTGAGTGATAAGGTGAAAATAAAAAGATCTCATTTGGCATTTGTTTCTTCACGACAATGCTCCAGTCCATTGTTCAGTCATCGCAATGGGAAAAATGTACGAATTTAAGTTTGAATTACGTGAGCACACACCCTCTAGCACTCAGTGACTACCACCTGTTACTAAACCTCAACGAAGATTTGGCAGCAACGAGGAGGTGGTTGACGCAGTAAACAGTTATTTTGAAGACCACTACAGAGATGGTTTAATTAAATTACAACTCCGATATGACAAATGTAATTGCCTTGCTGGAGGCCCAGACTTCTCAGCCGATCCTCGTATATTACAACGCTAGTGTTTTGTTCATGTTTGCTTAGAGACACGATTTTAACCCACAATCCCCTTCGCTAAAAATGATTTTTCTAGATTTCGAAACTCAAGACATGCATTTGCAGTAAAAGTTAGATATCACATTTTTAGTAATAACTTCTCTACCTTAAACTAACGCTGCTTTTTGTGGCTCATGTGTGTCCAGGTTTCTGGTGGTGCAGAAATGTAGTTTTTACTGTGGGAGTTTGTTGTTGTTAAAGAGAAGCCTGCAGAATGGCGTGCAGCAACAAACGACGTAAGAAGCTTAAGTCGTTTTCGGTAATTGAGTTGTAGACTGTTTCAGTTACAATCGCAAACCTACAGCGTTCTCTCTTGATTAGCAAACAACAGTAAATGATGCACTGACAAATATGAAAAATATAAAGCTATTAACATTGAAGCAAACAAATATATACAAATGTAATAATTTGTGCATTAAAACTTCACTAATCTTATAAGAAATGATTATAATTGTTCTAAATTCTCCGGGATCGCGATTTCATGTAAACTTATACACATCTTTAACTGTCGTCACCGTTACTAACACTAGATGACAATATGTTCTTGTCAGTATTACCAAAATCTGAAAATGAAACAAATTTAAAAACAGAATCGACCGCTGGCATTTAAAAATTCATTACGCGATGTTTGTTTTTTAAAACAAATATATTTTCCCAAACCATTAAATCTATCGGACCATTTAATTGTTTTAATAATTTAACTTCAGGATTTATTTCATGATTAAATGACAAAAAATGATGTGCTACGGTCGATTTATCAGTTTGTTTATACTTAATGTTACGAAAATGTTCTTTCGTTCTGATTTATAAATTAGGTTTTGTCTTTCCAATATAAACTTTATCACAATCGAAACAATTAAATTGATAAATACCAGAATTTTTATTATTAGGAATTTTATCTTTTTTAGAGAAATGCAATAAACGATAGTCAGTTTTACTCTGCAAGTGCGCAGAAAAAGAATTACAAATGAAAGGCTCTGTGTGATGTATAATCGACGTATCAATAGCTAGTGTCTTATTATATATTTATCATTATTATTTTGCATCATTAGTAGCGGGAGAAAAGGCAATTATCGATAATCGTCAAGATTTTCTAAGATCAAGCATCAAATTGTAAAATGTGGAATAAAATATTCTTCTTTGGGAAAGTTTGATTGAAGAGTTAATCAATTGAATATTTCTCCGATCCGATACGTCCACGCTTGGTGCAGAGAGCATCGCTCGAGAACGTCAAGAATTCTGCAAGAACTTCACCAAAGGTGAGAAATCCATCATCAAACCGTTCAGAACTCCGTAATGTTGACAATACGCAACTAGTCGTGGTACCACATCCTATAGGGGGAAAGATGGCTCTTAGGTTCCTACAATTTCTTTGTTTCTCAATTATTCAGAAACTACAAGTATGATAATTTGTGTTCTTCGAGCTAATAGTTTTAAAGGTGTTATGTAAGAACTTACGTCATTCACTAGCCCAAGAATCCGAGAAAGGAAAACGGCATGTACATAATTTAAGGTTGTTCTTTATGTATTACAAACTTGAAGCAACGATTTCCTCTATTCTAAAGCACTTTGTGAAATGCATAAAACATGTCTAATGCTCTACTGATTCATTGGTTCCGATTTAAAGCAAGCTGTTTGCTGGATTATAAACATCGGTATATTCACAGACCACATACATGCAACCAGCAATTCATATTATTTTGGTTATATTGTGACTGCGTGGGTTACCTAAATCCGGAAATCCGCTTCCAAAAATCTAAAACAACTTCTGCTGAAGTAAAAAGACGTGAAATTGACAATCAGCTGTCTTCGAGTCTGACTCGATGTTTTGTTGCACGAAAACAAATGAATGAAATCACAGCGATATACTTCAACCGTCGACTGTCCCTATAACCAATAAACAACTGCCGCTTCTAACACCTTATATTTATACCAGGGTGAGTCAAAAAGTAATTCCTCCTATTTTTTTTTCCCTTAAATAAGTAAGTTATATGAAAACTTTGAATTTGGCGTAATTCCTCAAACCTTCTTTTCCAATCCCCTGCAGTAGTAACATTCTAAGTCAACAGGTGGCAGCACTGCATCCTCTTACAAAATGGCTGACATCGACATTCGTATTAGACAGCGTTCTGTGATTGAATTTTCGACTGCGGAAGCTGAACCGCCAATTCGCATTCACGAAAGGCTAAAAAGTGTGTATGGTGATGCAACAGTGGATGTCAGCACTGTTAGACGATGGCTTTGTCACTGTAACGAAATTATGAAATGTGTAGTGTTTAACGCCCGCTTTTACTACTTACGGCACCGCAGGCGGTGACACTGATGATACATGAGATGAAGGTGGAACACCGGTGGAATGAGATAGCGGGGGAAACCGGAGATCCCAGAGAAAACCCGCCCCAGCGCCGTGTTGTCCACCACCATCTCACTTTGCGGTCGCCTTGGTAAGAGCCAAGCGGTCTAACCACTGAGCCACGGCGCGGCCTTCGCTGTAACGAAACTGAAGGGCAAACACCATTAGCAATTCGCTGTAACGAAGCTGAAGGGTAAACACCATTGGCAATTCGTTGTAACGAAACTGAAGGGCAAACACCATTGGCAATTCGCTGTAACGAAACTGAAGGGCAAACACCATTGGCAATTCGCTGTAATGAAACTGAAAGGCAAACACCATCGGCAGTTCGCTGTAACGAAACTGAAGGGCAAACACCATTGGCAATTCGCTGTAATGAAACTGAAGGGCAAACACCATCGGCAGTTCGCTGTAACGAAACTGAAAGGCAAACACCATCGGCAGTTCGCTGTAACGAAACTGAAGGGCAAACACCATTGGCAATTCGCTGTAATGAAACTGAAAGGCAAACACCATCGGCAGTTCGCTGTAACGAAACTGAAGGGCAAACACCATTGGCAATTCGCTGTAATGAAACTGAAGGGCAAACACCATCGGCAGTTCGCTGTAACGAAACTGAAAGGCAAACACCATCGGCAGTTCGCTGTAACGAAACTGAAGGGTAAACACCATTGGCAATTCGCTGTAATGAAACTGAAGGGCAAACACCATTGGCAATTCGCTGTAACAATACTAAAGGGTAAACACCATTGGCAGTTCGTTGTAACGAAATTGAAGGGCAAACACCATTGGCAGTTCGCTGTAACGAACCTGAAGGGTAAACACCATTGGCAGTTCGCTGTAACGAACCTGAAGGGCAAACACCATTGGCAATTCGCTGTAACGAAACTGAAAGGCAAACACCATCGGCAGTTCGCTGTAACGAAACTGAAGGGTAAACACGATTGGCAATTCGCTGTAATGAAACTGAAGGGCAAACACCATTGGCAATTCGCTGTAACAATACTAAAGGGTAAACACCATTGGCAGTTCGTTGTAACGAAATTGAAGGGCAAACACCATTGGCAGTTCGCTGTAACGAACCTGAAGGGTAAACACCATTGGCAGTTCGCTGTAACGAACCTGAAGGGTAAACACCATCGGCAGTTCGCTGTAACGAAACT
Source organism: Mantis religiosa (assembly GCA_030765055.1). Classification (NCBI taxonomy): domain Eukaryota; kingdom Metazoa; phylum Arthropoda; class Insecta; order Mantodea; family Mantidae; genus Mantis; species Mantis religiosa. Next base: position 216,037,650 of record CM060952.1, read on the forward strand.
GAAAGGTAAACACCATTGGCAGTTCGCTGTAACGAACCTGAAGGGCTAACACCATTGGCAGTTCGCTGTAACGAAACTGAAGGGCAAACACCATTGGCAGTTCGCTGAAACGAAGCTGAAGGGAAAACACAATTGGCAGTTCGCTGTAACGAAACTGAAAGGCAAACACCATTGGCAGTTCGCTGTAACGAAACTGAAAGGCAAACACCATTGGCAGTTCGCTGTAACGAAGCTGAAGGGTAAACACAATTGGCAGTTCGCTGTAACGAAACTGAAGGGCAAACACCATTGGCAGTTCGCTGTAACGAAGCTGAAGGGAAAACACAATTGGCAGTTCGCTGTAACGAAACTGAAAGGCAAACACCATTGGCAGTTCGCTGTAACGAAGCTGAAGGGAAAACACAATTGGCAGTTCGCTGTAACGAAACTGAAAGGCAAACACCATTGGCAGTTCGCTGTAACGAAACTGAAAGGCAAACACCATTGGCAGTTCGCTGTAACGAAGCTGAAGGGTAAACACAATTGGCAGTTCGCTGTAACGAAACTGAAGGGTAAACACCATTGGCAGTTCGTTGTAACGAAACTGAAAGGCAAACACCATTGGCAGTTCGCTGTAACGAAACTGAAGGGCAAACACCATTGGCAGTTCGCTGTAACGAAGCTGAAGGGTAAACACCATTGGCAGCTCGCTGTAAGGAAACTGAAGTGTAAACACCATTGGCAATTCGCTGTAACGAAACTGAAGGGTAAACACCATTGGCAGTTCGTTGTAACGAAGCTGAAGGGCAAACACCATTGGCAATTCGCTGTAACGAAACTGAAGGGTAAACACCATTGGCAGTTCGTTGTAACGAAGCTGAAGGGCAAACACCATTGGCAATTCGCTGTAACGAAACTGAAGGGTAAACACCATTGGCAGTTCGTTGTAACCAAGCTGAAGGGCAAGCACCATTGGCAATTCGCTGTAACGAAACTGAAGGGTAAACACCATTGGCAGTTCGCTGTAACGAAACTGAAGGGCAAACACCATTGGCAATTCGCTGTAACGAAACCGAAGGGCAAACACCATTGGCAATTCGCTGTAACGAATCTGAAGGGCAAACACCATTGGCAATTCGCTGTAACGAAACTGAAGGGCAAACACCATTGGCAGTTCGCTGTAACGAAGCTGAAGGGTAAACAACATTGGCAGTTCGCTGTAACGAAGCTGAAGGGCAAACACCATTGGCGATTCGCTGTACCCAAGCTGAAGGGTAAACACCATTGGAAGTTCGCTGTAACGAAGCTGAAGGGCAAACACAATTGGCAATTCGCTGTAACGATGCTGAAGGGCAAACACCATTGGCAATTCGCTGTAACGAAGCTGAAGGGTAAACACCATTGGCAATTCGCTGTAACGAAACTGAAGGGGAAACACCATTGGCAGTTCGCTGTAACGAAGCTGAAGGGTAAACACCATTGGCAGTTCGCTGTAACGAAGCTGAAGGGTAAACACCATTGGCAGTTCGCTGTAAGGAAACTGAAGTGTAAACACCATTGGCAATTCGCTGTAACGAAACTGAACGGTAAACACAATTGGCAGTTCGTTGTAACGAAGCTGAAGTGTAAACACCATTGGCAATTCGCTGTAACGAAACTGAAGGGTAAACACCATTGGCAATTCGCTGTAACGAAGCTGAAGGGTAAACACCATTGACAATTCGCTGTAACGAAGCTGAAGGGCAAACACCATTCACAGTTCGCTGTAACGAAGCTGAAGGGTAAACACCATTGACAATTCGCTGTAGCGAAACTGAAGGGTAAACACCATTGGCAGTTCGTTGTAACGAAGCTGAAGGGCAAACACCATTCACAGTTCGCTGTAACGAAGCTGAAGGGTAAACACCATTGACAATTCGCTGTAGCGAAACTGAAGGGTAAACACCATTGGCAGTTCGTTGTAACGAAGCTGAAGGGCAAACACCATTGGCAATTCGCTGTATCGAAACTGAAGGGTAAACACCATTGGCAGTTCGTTCTAACGAAGCTGAAGGGCAAACACCATTGGCAATTCGTTGTAACGAAGCTGAAGGGTAAACACCATTGGCAGTTCGTTGTAACAAAGCTGAAGGGCGAACACCATTGGCAGTTCGTTGTAACGAAGCTGAAGGGCAAACACCATTGGCAATTCGCTGTAACGAAACTGAAGGGTAAACACCACTGGCAGTTCGTTGTAACCAAGCTGAAGGGCAAGCACCATTGGCAATTCGCTGTAACGAAACTGAAGGGTAAACAGCATTGGCAGTTCGCTGTAACGAAGCTGAAGGGCAAACACCATTGGCAATTCGCTGTAACGAAACTGAAGGGCAAACACCATTGGAAGTTCGTTGTAACCAAGCTGAAGGGTAAACACCATTGGCAATTCGCTGTAACGAAGCTGAAGGGTAAACACCATTGGCAGTTCGCTGCAACGAAGCTAAGGTTAAACACCATTGGCAGTTCGCTGTAACGAAACTGAATGGTAAACACCATTGGCGGTTCGCTGTAACGAAACTGAAGGGTAAACACCATTGGCAATTCGCTGTAACGAAACTGAATGGCAAACACCATTGGCAGTTCGCTGTAACGAAGCTGAAGGGGAAACATCATTGGCAGTTCGCTGTAACGAAACTGAAGGGTAAACACCATTGGCAGTTCGCTGTAACGAAACTGAGCGGTAAACACCATTGGCAGTTCGCTGTAACGAAGCTGAAGGGCAAACACCATTGGCAGTTCACTGTAACGAAACTGAACGGTAAACACCATTGGCAGTTCGCTGTAACGAAACTGAACGGTAAACACCATTGGCAGTTCGCTGTAACGAATCTGAAGGGTAAAAACCATTGGCAGTTCGCTGTAACGAAACTGAGCGGTAAACACCATTGGCAGTTCGCTGTAACGAAGCTGAAGGGTAAAAAGCATTGGTAGTTCGCTGTAACGAAACTGAACGGTAAACACCATTGGCAGTTCGCTGTAACGAAACTGAACGGTAAACACCGTTAGCAGTTCGCTGTAACGAAACTGAAGAGCAATCACCATTGGCAGATCGCTGTAGCGAAGCTGAAGGGTAAACACCATTGGCAGTTTGCTGTAACGAAACTGAAGGGCAAACACCATTGGCAGTTCACTGTAACGAAGCTGAAGGGAAAACACAATTGGCAGTTCGCTGTAACGAAACTGAAGGGCAAACACCAATGGCAGTTCGCTGTAACGAAGTGAAGGACAAACACCATTGGCAGTTCGCTGTAACGAAGCTGAAGGTCAAACACCATTGGCAGTACGCTGTAACGAAGCTGAAGGGAAAACACAATTGGCAGTTCGCTGTAACGAAGCTGAAGGGCAAACACCATTGGCAGTGCGCTGTAACGAAGTGAAGGACAAACACCATTGACAGTTCGCTGTAACGAAGCTGAAGGGAAAACACAATTGGCAGTTCGCTGTAACGAAGCTGAAGGGAAAACACAATTGGCAGTTCGCTGTAACGAAGCTGAAGGGCAAACACCATTGGCAGTGCGCTGTAACGAAGTGAAGGGCAAGCACCATTGGCAGTTCGCTGTAACGAAGCTGAAGGGCAAACACCATTGACAGTTCCCTGTAACGAAACTGAAGGGCAAACACCATTGGCAATTAGCTGTAACGAAGCTGAAGGGTAAACACCATTGTCAGTTCGCTGTAACGAAGCTGAAGGGCAAACATCATTGGCAATTCGCTGTAACGAAGCTGAAGGGTAAATACCATTTGCAGTTCGCTGTAACTAGGCCGAAGGGCAAACACCATTGGCAGTTCGCTGTAACGAAGCTGAAGGGTAAACACCATTGGCAGTTCGCTGCAACGAAGCTAAGGGTAAACACCATTGGCAGTTCGCTGTAACGAAACTGAATGGTAAACACCATTGGCAGTTCGCTGTAACGAAACTGAAGGGTAAACACCATTGGCAATTCGCTGTAACGAAACTGAATGGCAAACACCATTGGCAGTTCGCTGTAACGAAGCTGAAGGGGAAACATCATTGGCAGTTCGCTGTAACGAAACTGAAGGGTAAACACCATTGGCAGTTCGCTGTAACGAAACTGAGCGGTAAACACCATTGGCAGTTCGCTGTAACGAAGCTGAAGGGCAAACACCATTGGCAGTTCGCTGTAACGAAACTGAACGGTAAACACCATTGGCAGTTCGCTGTAACGAAACTGAACGGTAAACACCATTGGCAGTTCGCTGTAACGAATCTGAAGGGTAAAAACCATTGGCAGTTCGCTGTAACGAAACTGAAGGGCAAACACCATTGGCAGTTCGCTGTAACGAAGCTGAAGGTCAAACACCATTGGCAGTACGCTGTAACGAAGCTGAAGGGAAAACACAATTGGCAGTTCGCTGTAACGAAGCTGAAGGGCAAACACCATTGGCAGTGCGCTGTAACGAAGTGAAGGACAAACACCATTGACAGTTCGCTGTAACGAAGCTGAAGGGAAAACACAATTGGCAGTTCGCTGTAACGAAGCTGAAGGGAAAACACAATTGGCAGTTCGCTGTAACGAAGCTGAAGGGCAAACACCATTGGCAGTGCGCTGTAACGAAGTGAAGGGCAAGCACCATTGGCAGTTCGCTGTAACGAAGCTGAAGGACAAACACCATTGACAGTTCCCTGTAACGAAACTGAAGGGCAAACACCATTGGCAATTAGCTGTAACGAAGCTGAAGGGTAAACACCATTGTCAGTTCGCTGTAACGAAGCTGAAGGGCAAACATCATTGGCAATTCGCTGTAACGAAGCTGAAGGGTAAATACCATTTGCAGTTCGCTGTAACGAAGCCGAAGGGCAAACACCATTGGCAGTTCGCTGTAACGAAGCTGAAAGGCAAACATCATTGGCAATTCGCTGTAACGAAGTGAAGGGCAAACACCATTGGCAGTTCGCTGTAACGAAGCTGAAGGTTAAACACCATTGACAGTTCGCTGTAACGAAGCTGAAGGGTAAACACAATTGGCAGTTCGTTGTAACGAAGCTGAAGGGCAGACACCATTGGCAGTTCGCTGTAACGAAGCTGAAGAGCAATCACAATTGGCAGATCGTTGTAGCGAAGCTGAAGGGTAAACACCATTGGCAGTTCGCTGTAACGAAGCTGAAGGGCAAACACCATTGGCAGTTCGCTGTAACGAAGCTGAAGGGCAAACACAATTGGCAGATCGTTGTAACGAAGCTGAAGAGCAATCACAATTGGCAGATCGTTGTAGCGAAGCTGAAGGGTAAACACCATTGGCAGTTCGCTGTAACGAAGCTGAAGGGCAAACACCATTGGCAGTTCGCTGTAACGAAGCTGAAGAGCAATCACAATTGGCAGATCGTTGTAGCGAAGCTGAAGGGTAAACACCATTGGCAGTTCGCTGTAACGAAGCTGAAGGGCAAACACCATTGGCAGTTCGCTGTAACGAAGCTGAAGGGCAAACACCATTGACAGTTCGCTGTAACGAAGCTGAAGGGTAAACACAATTGGCAGTTCGCTGTAACGAAGCCGAAGGGCAAACACCATTGACAGTTCGCTGTAACGAAGCTGAAGAGCAATCACAATTGGCAGATCGTTGTAGCGAAGCTGAAGGGTAAACACCATTGGCAGTTCGCTGTAACGAAGCTGAAGGGCAAACACCATTGGCAGTTCGCTGTAACGAAGTGAAGGGCAAACACCATTGGCAGTTCGTTGTAACGAAGTGAAGGGTAAACACCATTGGCAGTTCGCTGTAACGAAGCTGAAGGGCAAACACCATTGGCAATTCGCTGTAACAAATCTAAAGGGTAAACACCATTGGCAGTTCGTTGTAACGAAATTGAAGGGCAAACACCATTGGCAGTTCGCTGTAACGAACCTGAAGGATAAACACCATTGGCAGTTCGCTGTAACGAAACTGAAGGGCAAACACCATTGGCAGTTCGTTGTAACGAAGCTGAAGGGCAAGCACCATTGGCAATTCGCTGTAACGAAACTGAAGGGTAAACACCATTGGCAGTTCGCTGTAACGAAGCTGAAGGGCAAACACCATTGGCAATTCGCTGTAACGAAACTTAAGGGCAAACACCATTGGAAGTTCGTTGTAACGAAGCTGAAGGGTAAACACCATTGGCAATTCGCTGTAACGAAGCTGAAGAGTAAACACCATTGGCAGTTCGCTGCAACGAAGCTAAGGGTAAACACCATTGGCAGTTCGCTGTAACGAAAATGAATGGTAAACACCATTGGCAGTTCGCTGTAACGAAACTGAAGGGTAAACACCATTGGCAATTCGCTGTAACGAAACTGAAGGGCAAACACCATTGGCAGTTCGCTGTAACGAAGCTGAAGGGTAAACATCATTGGCAGTTCGCTGTAACGAAACTGAAGGGTAAACACCATTGGCAGTTCGCTGTAACGAAACTGAGCGGTAAACACCATTGGCAGTTCGCTGTAACGAAGCTGAAGGGTAAAAAGCATTGGCAGTTCGCTGTAACGAAACTGAACGGTAAACACCATTGGCAGTTCGCTGTAACGAAACTGAACGGTAAACACCATTAGCAGTTCGCTGTAACGAAACTGAACGGTAAACACCATTGGCAGTTCGCTGTAACGAAGCTGAAGGGCAAACACCATTGGCAGTTCGCTGTAACGAAACTGAAGGGCAAACACCATTGGCAATTCGCTGTAACGAAACTGAAGGTCAAACACCATTGGCAGTTCGCTGTAACGAAGCTGAAGGGAAAACACAATTGGCAGTTCGCTGTAACGAAGCTGAAGGGCAAACACCATTGGCAGTTCGCTGTAACGAAGTGAAGGGCAAACACCATTGGCAGTTCGCTGTTACGAAGCTGAAGGGTAAACACCATTGGCAGTTCGCTGTAACGAAGCTGAAGGGAAAACACAATTGGCAGTTCGCTGTAACGAAGCTGAACGGCAAACACCATTGGCAGTTCGCTGTAACGAAGCTGAAGGGCAAACACCATTGACAGTTCGCTGTAACGAAGCTGAAGGGCAAACATCATTGGCAATTCGCTGTCACGAAGCTGAACGGTAAACACAATTGGCAGTTCGCTGTAACGAACTGAAGGGCAAACATCATTGGCAGTTCACTGTATCGAAGCTGAAGGGCAAACACCATTGACAGTTCGCTGTAACGAAGCTGAAGGGCAAACATCATTGGCAATTCGCTGTCACGAAGCTGAACGGTAAACACAATTGACAGTTCGCTGTAACGAAGCTGAAGGGCAAACATCATTGGCAGTTCGCTGTAACGAAACTGAACGGTAAACACAATTGGCAGTTCGCTGTAACGAACTGAAGGGCAAGCACCATTGGCAGTTCGCTGTAACGAAGCTGAAGGGCAAACACCATTGACAGTTCGCTGTAACGAAACCCAAGGGCAAAAACCATTGGCAGTTCGCTGTAACGAAGTGAAGGGTAAACACCATTGGCAGTTCGCTGTAACGAAGCTGAAGGGCAAACATCATTGGCAATTCGCTGTCACGAAGCTGAAGGGTAAACACCATTGGCAGTTCGCTGTAACGAAGCTGAAGGGCAAACACCATTGGCAGTTCGCTGTAACGAAGCTGAAAGGCAAACATCTTTGGCAATTCGCTGTAACGAAGTGAAGGGCAAACACCATTGGCAGTTCGCTGTAACGAACTGAAGGGTAAACACCATTGGCAGTTCGCTGTAACGAAGCTAAAGGGCAAACACCATTGACAGTTCGCTGTAACGAAGCTGAAGGGCAAAGACCATTCGCAATTCGCTGTAACGAAGCTGAAGAGCAATCACAATTGGCAGATCGCTGTAGCGAAGCTGAAGGGTAAACACCATTGACAGTTCGCTGTAACGAAGCTGAAGGGCAAACACCATTGGCAGATCGCTGTAACGAAGTGAAGGGCAAACACCATTGGCAGTTCGTTGTAACGAAGTGAAGGGTAAACACCATTGGCAGTTCGCTGTAACGAAGCTGAAGGGCAAACACCATTGGCAATTCGCTGTAACAAAGCTAAAGGGTAAACACTATTGGCAGTTCGTTGTAACGAAATTGAAGGGCAAACACCATTGGCAGTTCGCTGTAACGAACCTGAAGGATAAACACCATTGGCAGTTCGCTGTAACGAAACTGAAGGGCAAACACTATTGGCAGTTCGCTGTAACGAAGCTGAAGGGTAAACACCATTGGCAGTTCGCTGTAACGAAACTAAAGGGCAAACACCATTGGCAGTTCACTGTAACGAAGCTGAAGGGAAAACACAATTGGCAGTTCGCTGTAACGAAACTGAAGGGCAAACACCAATGGCAGTTCGCTGTAACGAAGTGAAGGACAAACACCATTGGCAGTTCGCTGTAACGAAGCTGAAGGTCAAACACCATTGGCAGTACGCTGTAACGAAGCTGAAGGGAAAACACAATTGGCAGTTCGCTGTAACGAAGCTGAAGGGCAAACACCATTGGCAGTGCGCTGTAACGAAGTGAAGGACAAACACCATTGACAGTTCGCTGTAACGAAGCTGAAGGGAAAACACAATTGGCAGTTCGCTGTAACGAAGCTGAAGGGAAAACACAATTGGCAGTTCGCTGTAACGAAGCTGAAGGGCAAACACCATTGGCAGTGCGCTGTAACGAAGTGAAGGGCAAGCACCATTGGCAGTTCGCTGTAACGAAGCTGAAGGGCAAACACCATTGACAGTTCCCTGTAACGAAACTGAAGGGCAAACACCATTGGCAATTAGCTGTAACGAAGCTGAAGGGTAAACACCATTGTCAGTTCGCTGTAACGAAGCTGAAGGTCAAAAATCATTGGCAATTCGCTGTAACGAAGCTGAAGGGTAAATACCATTTGCAGTTCGCTGTAACTAGGCCGAAGGGCAAACACCATTGGCAGTTCGCTGTAACGAAGCTGAAGGGTAAACACCATTGGCAGTTCGCTGCAACGAAGCTAAGGGTAAACACCATTGGCAGTTCGCTGTAACGAAACTGAATGGTAAACACCATTGGCAGTTCGCTGTAACGAAACTGAAGGGTAAACACCATTGGCAATTCGCTGTAACGAAACTGAATGGCAAACACCATTGGCAGTTCGCTGTAACGAAGCTGAAGGGGAAACATCATTGGCAGTTCGCTGTAACGAAACTGAAGGGTAAACACCATTGGCAGTTCGCTGTAACGAAACTGAGCGGTAAACACCATTGGCAGTTCGCTGTAACGAAGCTGAAGGGCAAACACCATTGGCAGTTCGCTGTAACGAAACTGAACGGTAAACACCATTGGCAGTTCGCTGTAACGAAACTGAACGGTAAACACCATTGGCAGTTCGCTGTAACGAATCTGAAGGGTAAAAACCATTGGCAGTTCGCTGTAACGAAACTGAAGGGCAAACACCATTGGCAGTTCGCTGTAACGAAGCTGAAGGTCAAACACCATTGGCAGTACGCTGTAACGAAGCTGAAGGGAAAACACAATTGGCAGTTCGCTGTAACGAAGCTGAAGGGCAAACACCATTGGCAGTGCGCTGTAACGAAGTGAAGGACAAACACCATTGACAGTTCGCTGTAACGAAGCTGAAGGGAAAACACAATTGGCAGTTCGCTGTAACGAAGCTGAAGGGAAAACACAATTGGCAGTTCGCTGTAACGAAGCTGAAGGGCAAACACCATTGGCAGTGCGCTGTAACGAAGTGAAGGGCAAGCACCATTGGCAGTTCGCTGTAACGAAGCTGAAGGACAAACACCATTGACAGTTCCCTGTAACGAAACTGAAGGGCAAACACCATTGGCAATTAGCTGTAACGAAGCTGAAGGGTAAACACCATTGTCAGTTCGCTGTAACGAAGCTGAAGGGCAAACATCATTGGCAATTCGCTGTAACGAAGCTGAAGGGTAAATACCATTTGCAGTTCGCTGTAACGAAGCCGAAGGGCAAACACCATTGGCAGTTCGCTGTAACGAAGCTGAAAGGCAAACATCATTGGCAATTCGCTGTAACGAAGTGAAGGGCAAACACCATTGGCAGTTCGCTGTAACGAAGCTGAAGGTTAAACACCATTGACAGTTCGCTGTAACGAAGCTGAAGGGTAAACACAATTGGCAGTTCGTTGTAACGAAGCTGAAGGGCAGACACCATTGGCAGTTCGCTGTAACGAAGCTGAAGAGCAATCACAATTGGCAGATCGTTGTAGCGAAGCTGAAGGGTAAACACCATTGGCAGTTCGCTGTAACGAAGCTGAAGGGCAAACACCATTGGCAGTTCGCTGTAACGAAGCTGAAGGGCAAACACAATTGGCAGATCGTTGTAACGAAGCTGAAGAGCAATCACAATTGGCAGATCGTTGTAGCGAAGCTGAAGGGTAAACACCATTGGCAGTTCGCTGTAACGAAGCTGAAGGGCAAACACCATTGGCAGTTCGCTGTAACGAAGCTGAAGAGCAATCACAATTGGCAGATCGTTGTAGCGAAGCTGAAGGGTAAACACCATTGGCAGTTCGCTGTAACGAAGCTGAAGGGCAAACACCATTGGCAGTTCGCTGTAACGAAGCTGAAGGGCAAACACCATTGACAGTTCGCTGTAACGAAGCTGAAGGGTAAACACAATTGGCAGTTCGCTGTAACGAAGCCGAAGGGCAAACACCATTGACAGTTCGCTGTAACGAAGCTGAAGAGCAATCACAATTGGCAGATCGTTGTAGCGAAGCTGAAGGGTAAACACCATTGGCAGTTCGCTGTAACGAAGCTGAAGGGCAAACACCATTGGCAGTTCGCTGTAACGAAGTGAAGGGCAAACACCATTGGCAGTTCGTTGTAACGAAGTGAAGGGTAAACACCATTGGCAGTTCGCTGTAACGAAGCTGAAGGGCAAACACCATTGGCAATTCGCTGTAACAAATCTAAAGGGTAAACACCATTGGCAGTTCGTTGTAACGAAATTGAAGGGCAAACACCATTGGCAGTTCGCTGTAACGAACCTGAAGGATAAACACCATTGGCAGTTCGCTGTAACGAAACTGAAGGGCAAACACCATTGGCAGTTCGTTGTAACGAAGCTGAAGGGCAAGCACCATTGGCAATTCGCTGTAACGAAACTGAAGGGTAAACACCATTGGCAGTTCGCTGTAACGAAGCTGAAGGGCAAACACCATTGGCAATTCGCTGTAACGAAACTTAAGGGCAAACACCATTGGAAGTTCGTTGTAACGAAGCTGAAGGGTAAACACCATTGGCAATTCGCTGTAACGAAGCTGAAGAGTAAACACCATTGGCAGTTCGCTGCAACGAAGCTAAGGGTAAACACCATTGGCAGTTCGCTGTAACGAAAATGAATGGTAAACACCATTGGCAGTTCGCTGTAACGAAACTGAAGGGTAAACACCATTGGCAATTCGCTGTAACGAAACTGAAGGGCAAACACCATTGGCAGTTCGCTGTAACGAAGCTGAAGGGTAAACATCATTGGCAGTTCGCTGTAACGAAACTGAAGGGTAAACACCATTGGCAGTTCGCTGTAACGAAACTGAGCGGTAAACACCATTGGCAGTTCGCTGTAACGAAGCTGAAGGGTAAAAAGCATTGGCAGTTCGCTGTAACGAAACTGAACGGTAAACACCATTGGCAGTTCGCTGTAACGAAACTGAACGGTAAACACCATTAGCAGTTCGCTGTAACGAAACTGAACGGTAAACACCATTGGCAGTTCGCTGTAACGAAGCTGAAGGGCAAACACCATTGGCAGTTCGCTGTAACGAAACTGAAGGGCAAACACCATTGGCAATTCGCTGTAACGAAACTGAAGGTCAAACACCATTGGCAGTTCGCTGTAACGAAGCTGAAGGGAAAACACAATTGGCAGTTCGCTGTAACGAAGCTGAAGGGCAAACACCATTGGCAGTTCGCTGTAACGAAGTGAAGGGCAAACACCATTGGCAGTTCGCTGTTACGAAGCTGAAGGGTAAACACCATTGGCAGTTCGCTGTAACGAAGCTGAAGGGAAAACACAATTGGCAGTTCGCTGTAACGAAGCTGAACGGCAAACACCATTGGCAGTTCGCTGTAACGAAGCTGAAGGGCAAACACCATTGACAGTTCGCTGTAACGAAGCTGAAGGGCAAACATCATTGGCAATTCGCTGTCACGAAGCTGAACGGTAAACACAATTGGCAGTTCGCTGTAACGAACTGAAGGGCAAACATCATTGGCAGTTCACTGTAACGAAGCTGAAGGGCAAACACCATTGACAGTTCGCTGTAACGAAGCTGAAGGGCAAACATCATTGGCAATTCGCTGTCACGAAGCTGAACGGTAAACACAATTGACAGTTCGCTGTAACGAAGCTGAAGGGCAAACATCATTGGCAGTTCGCTGTAACGAAACTGAACGGTAAACACAATTGGCAGTTCGCTGTAACGAACTGAAGGGCAAGCACCATTGGCAGTTCGCTGTAACGAAGCTGAAGGGCAAACACCATTGACAGTTCGCTGTAACGAAACCCAAGGGCAAAAACCATTGGCAGTTCGCTGTAACGAAGTGAAGGGTAAACACCATTGGCAGTTCGCTGTAACGAAGCTGAAGGGCAAACATCATTGGCAATTCGCTGTCACGAAGCTGAAGGGTAAACACCATTGGCAGTTCGCTGTAACGAAGCTGAAGGGCAAACACCATTGGCAGTTCGCTGTAACGAAGCTGAAAGGCAAACATCTTTGGCAATTCGCTGTAACGAAGTGAAGGGCAAACACCATTGGCAGTTCGCTGTAACGAACTGAAGGGTAAACACCATTGGCAGTTCGCTGTAACGAAGCTAAAGGGCAAACACCATTGACAGTTCGCTGTAACGAAGCTGAAGGGCAAAGACCATTCGCAATTCGCTGTAACGAAGCTGAAGAGCAATCACAATTGGCAGATCGCTGTAGCGAAGCTGAAGGGTAAACACCATTGACAGTTCGCTGTAACGAAGCTGAAGGGCAAACACCATTGGCAGATCGCTGTAACGAAGTGAAGGGCAAACACCATTGGCAGTTCGTTGTAACGAAGTGAAGGGTAAACACCATTGGCAGTTCGCTGTAACGAAGCTGAAGGGCAAACACCATTGGCAATTCGCTGTAACAAAGCTAAAGGGTAAACACTATTGGCAGTTCGTTGTAACGAAATTGAAGGGCAAACACCATTGGCAGTTCGCTGTAACGAACCTGAAGGATAAACACCATTGGCAGTTCGCTGTAACGAAACTGAAGGGCAAACACTATTGGCAGTTCGCTGTAACGAAGCTGAAGGGTAAACACCATTGGCAGTTCGCTGTAACGAAACTAAAGGGCAAACACCATTGGCAGTTCGCTGTAACGAAGCTGAAGGGGAAACATCATTGGCAGTTCGCTGTAACGAAACTGAAGGGTAAACACCATTGGCGGTTCGCTGTAACGAAACTGAGCGGTAAACACCATTGGCAGTTCGCTGTAACGAAGCTGAAGGGTAAAAAGCATTGGTAGTTCGCTGTAACGAAACTGAACGGTAAACACCATTGGCAGTTCGCTGTAACGAAACTGAACGGTAAACACCGTTAGCAGTTCGCTGTAACGAAACTGAAGAGCAATCACCATTGGCAGATCGCTGTAGCGAAGCTGAAGGGTAAACACCATTGGCAGTTCGCTGTAACGAAGCTGAAGGGCAAACACCATTGGCAGTTCGCTGTAACGAAGTGAAGGGCAAACACCATTGGCAGTTCGCTGTGACGAATTGAAGGGTAAACACCATTGGCAGTTCGCTGTAACGAAGCTGAAGGGTAAACACCATTGGCAGTTCGCTGTAACGAAGCTGAAGGGTAAAAACCATTGGCAGTTCGCTGTAACGAAACTGAAGGGCAAACACCATTGGCAGTTCGCTGTAACGAAACTGAAGGGTAAACACCATTGGCAGTTCGCTGTAACGAAGCTGAAGGGTAAAAACCATTGGCAGTTCGCTGTAACGAAACTGAAGGGCAAACACCATTGGCAGTTCGCTGTAACGAAGCTGAAGGGTAAACACCATTGGCAGTTCGCTGTAACGAAGCTGAAGGGAAAACAAAATTGGCAGTTCGCTGTAACGAAGCTGAAGGGCAAACACCATTGGCAGTTCACTGTAACGAAGTGACGGGCAAACACCATTGGCAGTTCGCTGTAACGAAGCTGAAGGTCAAACCCCAGTGGCCGTTCGCTGTAACGAAGCTGAAGGGAAAACACAATTGGCAGTTCGCTGTAACGAAGCTGAAGGGCAAACACCATTGGCAGTTCGCTGTAACGAAGTGAAGGGCAAGCACCATTGGCAATTCGCTGTAACGAAGCTAAAGGGTAAACACCATTGGCAGTTCGCTGTAACGAAGCCGAAGGGCAAACACCATAGGCAGTTCGCTGTAACGAAGCTGAAGGGCAAACACCATTGGCAGTTCACTGTAACGAAGTGAATGGCAAACACCATTGGCAGTTCGCTATAACGAAGCTGAAGGGCAAACATCATTGGCAATTCGCTGTAACGAAGCTGAAGGGTAAACACCATTGGCAGTTCGCTGTAACGAAGCTGAAGGGCAAACACCATTGGCAGTTCGCTGTAACGAAGCTGAAGGGCAAACACCATTCGCAATTCGCTGTAACGAAGCTGAAGAGCAATCACCATTGGCAGATCGCTGTAGCGAAGCTGAAGGGTAAACACCATTGGCAGTTCGCTGTAACGAAGCTGAAGGGCAAACACCATTGGCAGTTCGCTGTAACGAAGTGAAGGGCAAACACCATTGGCAGTTCGCTGTGACGAATTGAAGGGTAAACACCATTGGCAGTTCGCTGTAACGAAGCTGAAGAGCAAACACCATTGACAGTTCGCTGTAACAAAGCTGAAGGGCAAACACCATTGGCAATTCGCTGTAACAAAGTTGAAGAGCAATCACCATTGGCAGATCGCTGTAGCGAAGCTGAAGGGTAAACACCATTGGCAGTTCGCTGTAACGAAGCTGAATGGAAACACCATTGGCAGTTCGCTGTAACGAAGCTGAAGGGCAAACATCATTGGCAATTCGCTGTAACGAAGCTGAAGGGTAAACACCATTGGCAGTTCGCTGTAACGAAGCCGAAGGGTAAACACCATTGGCAGTTCGCTGTAACGAAGCTGAAGGGTAAACACTATTGGCAGTTCACTGTAACGATGCTGAAGGGTAAACACCATTGGCAATTCGCTGTAACGAACCTGAAGGGTAAACACCATTGGCAGTTCGCTGTAACGAAGCTGAAGGGTAAACACCATTGGCAGTTCGCTGTAACGAAGCTGAAGGGCAAACACCATTGGCAGTTTGCTGTAACAAAGCTGAAGGGCAAACACAATTGTTAGTTCGCTGTAACGAAGCTGAAGGGCAAACACCATTGGCAGTTCGCAGTAACGAATCTGAAGGGCAAACACCATTGGTAGTTCGTTGTAACGAAACTGAAGGGCAAATATCATTGGCAGTTTGCTGTAACAAAGCTGAAGGCAAACACAATTGGCAGTTTGCTGTAACAAAGCTGAAGGGTAATCACCATTGGCAGTTCGCTGTAACGAAGCTGAAGGGCAAACACCATTGGCAGTTCTTTGTAACGAAACTGAAGGGCAAACATCATTGGCAGTTCGCTATAACGAAGCTGAAGTGTAATCACCATTGGCAGTTCGCTGTAACGAAGCTGAAGGGTAAACACCATTGGCAGTTCGTTGTAACGAAGCTGAAGGCAAGCACCATTGTCAGTTCGCTGTAACGAAGCTGAAGGGCAAACACCATTGGCAGTTCGCAGTAACGAAGCTGAAGGGCAAACACCATTAGCAGTTCGCTATAACGAAGCTGAAGGACAAGCACCATTGGCAGTTCGCTGTAACGAATCTGAAGGGTAAAAACCATTGGCAGTTCGCTGTAACGAAACTGAAGGGCAAACACCATTGGCAGTTCGCTGTAACGAAGCTGAAGGTCAAACACCATTGGCAGTACGCTGTAACGAAGCTGAAGGGAAAACACAATTGGCAGTTCGCTGTAACGAAGCTGAAGGGCAAACACCATTGGCAGTGCGCTGTAACGAAGTGAAGGACAAACACCATTGACAGTTCGCTGTAACGAAGCTGAAGGGAAAACACAATTGGCAGTTCGCTGTAACGAAGCTGAAGGGAAAACACAATTGGCAGTTCGCTGTAACGAAGCTGAAGGGCAAACACCATTGGCAGTGCGCTGTAACGAAGTGAAGGGCAAGCACCATTGGCAGTTCGCTGTAACGAAGCTGAAGGACAAACACCATTGACAGTTCCCTGTAACGAAACTGAAGGGCAAACACCATTGGCAATTAGCTGTAACGAAGCTGAAGGGTAAACACCATTGTCAGTTCGCTGTAACGAAGCTGAAGGGCAAACATCATTGGCAATTCGCTGTAACGAAGCTGAAGGGTAAATACCATTTGCAGTTCGCTGTAACGAAGCCGAAGGGCAAACACCATTGGCAGTTCGCTGTAACGAAGCTGAAAGGCAAACATCATTGGCAATTCGCTGTAACGAAGTGAAGGGCAAACACCATTGGCAGTTCGCTGTAACGAAGCTGAAGGTTAAACACCATTGACAGTTCGCTGTAACGAAGCTGAAGGGTAAACACAATTGGCAGTTCGTTGTAACGAAGCTGAAGGGCAGACACCATTGGCAGTTCGCTGTAACGAAGCTGAAGAGCAATCACAATTGGCAGATCGTTGTAGCGAAGCTGAAGGGTAAACACCATTGGCAGTTCGCTGTAACGAAGCTGAAGGGCAAACACCATTGGCAGTTCGCTGTAACGAAGCTGAAGGGCAAACACAATTGGCAGATCGTTGTAACGAAGCTGAAGAGCAATCACAATTGGCAGATCGTTGTAGCGAAGCTGAAGGGTAAACACCATTGGCAGTTCGCTGTAACGAAGCTGAAGGGCAAACACCATTGGCAGTTCGCTGTAACGAAGCTGAAGAGCAATCACAATTGGCAGATCGTTGTAGCGAAGCTGAAGGGTAAACACCATTGGCAGTTCGCTGTAACGAAGCTGAAGGGCAAACACCATTGGCAGTTCGCTGTAACGAAGCTGAAGGGCAAACACCATTGACAGTTCGCTGTAACGAAGCTGAAGGGTAAACACAATTGGCAGTTCGCTGTAACGAAGCCGAAGGGCAAACACCATTGACAGTTCGCTGTAACGAAGCTGAAGAGCAATCACAATTGGCAGATCGTTGTAGCGAAGCTGAAGGGTAAACACCATTGGCAGTTCGCTGTAACGAAGCTGAAGGGCAAACACCATTGGCAGTTCGCTGTAACGAAGTGAAGGGCAAACACCATTGGCAGTTCGTTGTAACGAAGTGAAGGGTAAACACCATTGGCAGTTCGCTGTAACGAAGCTGAAGGGCAAACACCATTGGCAGTTCGCTGTAACGAAGCTGAAAGGCAAACATCTTTGGCAATTCGCTGTAACGAAGTGAAGGGCAAACACCATTGGCAGTTCGCTGTAACGAACTGAAGGGTAAACACCATTGGCAGTTCGCTGTAACGAAGCTAAAGGGCAAACACCATTGACAGTTCGCTGTAACGAAGCTGAAGGGCAAAGACCATTCGCAATTCGCTGTAACGAAGCTGAAGAGCAATCACAATTGGCAGATCGCTGTAGCGAAGCTGAAGGGTAAACACCATTGACAGTTCGCTGTAACGAAGCTGAAGGGCAAACACCATTGGCAGATCGCTGTAACGAAGTGAAGGGCAAACACCATTGGCAGTTCGTTGTAACGAAGTGAAGGGTAAACACCATTGGCAGTTCGCTGTAACGAAGCTGAAGGGCAAACACCATTGGCAATTCGCTGTAACAAAGCTAAAGGGTAAACACTATTGGCAGTTCTTTGTAACGAAATTGAAGGGCAAACACCATTGGCAGTTCGCTGTAACGAACCTGAAGGATAAACACCATTGGCAGTTCGCTGTAACGAAACTGAAGGGCAAACACTATTGGCAGTTCGCTGTAACGAAGCTGAAGGGTAAACACCATTGGCAGTTCGCTGTAACGAAACTAAAGGGCAAACACCATTGGCAGTTCGCTGTAACGAAGCTGAAGGGGAAACATCATTGGCAGTTCGCTGTAACGAAACTGAAGGGTAAACACCATTGGCAGTTCGCTGTAACGAAACTGAGCGGTAAACACCATTGGCAGTTCGCTGTAACGAAGCTGAAGGGTAAAAAGCATTGGTAGTTCGCTGTAACGAAACTGAACGGTAAACACCATTGGCAGTTCGCTGTAACGAAACTGAACGGTAAACACCGTTAGCAGTTCGCTGTAACGAAACTGAAGAGCAATCACCATTGGCAGATCGCTGTAGCGAAGCTGAAGGGTAAACACCATTGGCAGTTCGCTGTAACGAAGCTGAAGGGCAAACACCATTGGCAGTTCGCTGTAACGAAGTGAAGGGCAAACACCATTGGCAGTTCGCTGTGACGAATTGAAGGGTAAACACCATTGGCAGTTCGCTGTAACGAAGCTGAAGGGTAAACACCATTGGCAGTTCGCTGTAACGAAGCTGAAGGGTAAAAACCATTGGCAGTTCGCTGTAACGAAACTGAAGGGCAAACACCATTGGCAGTTCGCTGTAACGAAACTGAAGGGTAAACACCATTGGCAGTTCGCTGTAACGAAGCTGAAGGGTAAAAACCATTGGCAGTTCGCTGTAACGAAACTGAAGGGCAAACACCATTGGCAGTTCGCTGTAACGAAGCTGAAGGGTAAACACCATTGGCAGTTCGCTGTAACGAAGCTGAAGGGAAAACAAAATTGGCAGTTCGCTGTAACGAAGCTGAAGGGCAAACACCATTGGCAGTTCACTGTAACGAAGTGACGGGCAAACACCATTGGCAGTTCGCTGTAACGAAGCTGAAGGTCAAACCCCAGTGGCCGTTCGCTGTAACGAAGCTGAAGGGAAAACACAATTGGCAGTTCGCTGTAACGAAGCTGAAGGGCAAACACCATTGGCAGTTCGCTGTAACGAAGTGAAGGGCAAGCACCATTGGCAATTCGCTGTAACGAAGCTAAAGGGTAAACACCATTGGCAGTTCGCTGTAACGAAGCCGAAGGGCAAACACCATAGGCAGTTCGCTGTAACGAAGCTGAAGGGCAAACACCATTGGCAGTTCACTGTAACGAAGTGAATGGCAAACACCATTGGCAGTTCGCTATAACGAAGCTGAAGGGCAAACATCATTGGCAATTCGCTGTAACGAAGCTGAAGGGTAAACACCATTGGCAGTTCGCTGTAACGAAGCTGAAGGGCAAACACCATTGGCAGTTCGCTGTAACGAAGCTGAAGGGCAAACACCATTCGCAATTCGCTGTAACGAAGCTGAAGAGCAATCACCATTGGCAGATCGCTGTAGCGAAGCTGAAGGGTAAACACCATTGGCAGTTCGCTGTAACGAAGCTGAAGGGCAAACACCATTGGCAGTTCGCTGTAACGAAGTGAAGGGCAAACACCATTGGCAGTTCGCTGTGACGAATTGAAGGGTAAACACCATTGGCAGTTCGCTGTAACGAAGCTGAAGAGCAAACACCATTGACAGTTCGCTGTAACAAAGCTGAAGGGCAAACACCATTGGCAATTCGCTGTAACAAAGTTGAAGAGCAATCACCATTGGCAGATCGCTGTAGCGAAGCTGAAGGGTAAACACCATTGGCAGTTCGCTGTAACGAAGCTGAATGGAAACACCATTGGCAGTTCGCTGTAACGAAGCTGAAGGGCAAACATCATTGGCAATTCGCTGTAACGAAGCTGAAGGGTAAACACCATTGGCAGTTCGCTGTAACGAAGCCGAAGGGTAAACACCATTGGCAGTTCGCTGTAACGAAGCTGAAGGGTAAACACTATTGGCAGTTCACTGTAACGATGCTGAAGGGTAAACACCATTGGCAATTCGCTGTAACGAACCTGAAGGGTAAACACCATTGGCAGTTCGCTGTAACGAAGCTGAAGGGTAAACACCATTGGCAGTTCGCTGTAACGAAGCTGAAGGGCAAACACCATTGGCAGTTTGCTGTAACAAAGCTGAAGGGCAAACACAATTGTTAGTTCGCTGTAACGAAGCTGAAGGGCAAACACCATTGGCAGTTCGCAGTAACGAATCTGAAGGGCAAACACCATTGGTAGTTCGTTGTAACGAAACTGAAGGGCAAATATCATTGGCAGTTTGCTGTAACAAAGCTGAAGGCAAACACAATTGGCAGTTTGCTGTAACAAAGCTGAAGGGTAATCACCATTGGCAGTTCGCTGTAACGAAGCTGAAGGGCAAACACCATTGGCAGTTCTTTGTAACGAAACTGAAGGGCAAACATCATTGGCAGTTCGCTATAACGAAGCTGAAGTGTAATCACCATTGGCAGTTCGCTGTAACGAAGCTGAAGGGTAAACACCATTGGCAGTTCGTTGTAACGAAGCTGAAGGCAAGCACCATTGTCAGTTCGCTGTAACGAAGCTGAAGGGCAAACACCATTGGCAGTTCGCAGTAACGAAGCTGAAGGGCAAACACCATTAGCAGTTCGCTATAACGAAGCTGAAGGACAAGCACCATTGGCAGTTCGCTGTAACGAATCTGAAGGGTAAAAACCATTGGCAGTTCGCTGTAACGAAACTGAAGGGCAAACACCATTGGCAGTTCGCTGTAACGAAGCTGAAGGTCAAACACCATTGGCAGTACGCTGTAACGAAGCTGAAGGGAAAACACAATTGGCAGTTCGCTGTAACGAAGCTGAAGGGCAAACACCATTGGCAGTGCGCTGTAACGAAGTGAAGGACAAACACCATTGACAGTTCGCTGTAACGAAGCTGAAGGGAAAACACAATTGGCAGTTCGCTGTAACGAAGCTGAAGGGAAAACACAATTGGCAGTTCGCTGTAACGAAGCTGAAGGGCAAACACCATTGGCAGTGCGCTGTAACGAAGTGAAGGGCAAGCACCATTGGCAGTTCGCTGTAACGAAGCTGAAGGACAAACACCATTGACAGTTCCCTGTAACGAAACTGAAGGGCAAACACCATTGGCAATTAGCTGTAACGAAGCTGAAGGGTAAACACCATTGTCAGTTCGCTGTAACGAAGCTGAAGGGCAAACATCATTGGCAATTCGCTGTAACGAAGCTGAAGGGTAAATACCATTTGCAGTTCGCTGTAACGAAGCCGAAGGGCAAACACCATTGGCAGTTCGCTGTAACGAAGCTGAAAGGCAAACATCATTGGCAATTCGCTGTAACGAAGTGAAGGGCAAACACCATTGGCAGTTCGCTGTAACGAAGCTGAAGGTTAAACACCATTGACAGTTCGCTGTAACGAAGCTGAAGGGTAAACACAATTGGCAGTTCGTTGTAACGAAGCTGAAGGGCAGACACCATTGGCAGTTCGCTGTAACGAAGCTGAAGAGCAATCACAATTGGCAGATCGTTGTAGCGAAGCTGAAGGGTAAACACCATTGGCAGTTCGCTGTAACGAAGCTGAAGGGCAAACACCATTGGCAGTTCGCTGTAACGAAGCTGAAGGGCAAACACAATTGGCAGATCGTTGTAACGAAGCTGAAGAGCAATCACAATTGGCAGATCGTTGTAGCGAAGCTGAAGGGTAAACACCATTGGCAGTTCGCTGTAACGAAGCTGAAGGGCAAACACCATTGGCAGTTCGCTGTAACGAAGCTGAAGAGCAATCACAATTGGCAGATCGTTGTAGCGAAGCTGAAGGGTAAACACCATTGGCAGTTCGCTGTAACGAAGCTGAAGGGCAAACACCATTGGCAGTTCGCTGTAACGAAGCTGAAGGGCAAACACCATTGACAGTTCGCTGTAACGAAGCTGAAGGGTAAACACAATTGGCAGTTCGCTGTAACGAAGCCGAAGGGCAAACACCATTGACAGTTCGCTGTAACGAAGCTGAAGAGCAATCACAATTGGCAGATCGTTGTAGCGAAGCTGAAGGGTAAACACCATTGGCAGTTCGCTGTAACGAAGCTGAAGGGCAAACACCATTGGCAGTTCGCTGTAACGAAGTGAAGGGCAAACACCATTGGCAGTTCGTTGTAACGAAGTGAAGGGTAAACACCATTGGCAGTTCGCTGTAACGAAGCTGAAGGGCAAACACCATTGGCAATTCGCTGTAACAAATCTAAAGGGTAAACACCATTGGCAGTTCGTTGTAACGAAATTGAAGGGCAAACACCATTGGCAGTTCGCTGTAACGAACCTGAAGGATAAACACCATTGGCAGTTCGCTGTAACGAAACTGAAGGGCAAACACCATTGGCAGTTCGTTGTAACGAAGCTGAAGGGCAAGCACCATTGGCAATTCGCTGTAACGAAACTGAAGGGTAAACACCATTGGCAGTTCGCTGTAACGAAGCTGAAGGGCAAACACCATTGGCAATTCGCTGTAACGAAACTTAAGGGCAAACACCATTGGAAGTTCGTTGTAACGAAGCTGAAGGGTAAACACCATTGGCAATTCGCTGTAACGAAGCTGAAGAGTAAACACCATTGGCAGTTCGCTGCAACGAAGCTAAGGGTAAACACCATTGGCAGTTCGCTGTAACGAAAATGAATGGTAAACACCATTGGCAGTTCGCTGTAACGAAACTGAAGGGTAAACACCATTGGCAATTCGCTGTAACGAAACTGAAGGGCAAACACCATTGGCAGTTCGCTGTAACGAAGCTGAAGGGTAAACATCATTGGCAGTTCGCTGTAACGAAACTGAAGGGTAAACACCATTGGCAGTTCGCTGTAACGAAACTGAGCGGTAAACACCATTGGCAGTTCGCTGTAACGAAGCTGATGGGTAAAAAGCATTGGCAGTTCGCTGTAACGAAACTGAACGGTAAACACCATTGGCAGTTCGCTGTAACGAAACTGAACGGTAAACACCATTAGCAGTTCGCTGTAACGAAACTGAACGGTAAACACCATTGGCAGTTCGCTGTAACGAAGCTGAAGGGCAAACACCATTGGCAGTTCGCTGTAACGAAACTGAAGGGCAAACACCATTGGCAATTCGCTGTAACGAAACTGAAGGTCAAACACCATTGGCAGTTCGCTGTAACGAAGCTGAAGGGAAAACACAATTGGCAGTTCGCTGTAACGAAGCTGAAGGGCAAACACCATTGGCAGTTCGCTGTAACGAAGTGAAGGGCAAACACCATTGGCAGTTCGCTGTTACGAAGCTGAAGGGTAAACACCATTGGCAGTTCGCTGTAACGAAGCTGAAGGGAAAACACAATTGGCAGTTCGCTGTAACGAAGCTGAACGGCAAACACCATTGGCAGTTCGCTGTAACGAAGCTGAAGGGCAAACACCATTGACAGTTCGCTGTAACGAAGCTGAAGGGCAAACATCATTGGCAATTCGCTGTCACGAAGCTGAACGGTAAACACAATTGGCAGTTCGCTGTAACGAACTGAAGGGCAAACATCATTGGCAGTTCACTGTAACGAAGCTGAAGGGCAAACACCATTGACAGTTCGCTGTAACGAAGCTGAAGGGCAAACATCATTGGCAATTCGCTGTCACGAAGCTGAACGGTAAACACAATTGACAGTTCGCTGTAACGAAGCTGAAGGGCAAACATCATTGGCAGTTCGCTGTAACGAAACTGAACGGTAAACACAATTGGCAGTTCGCTGTAACGAACTGAAGGGCAAGCACCATTGGCAGTTCGCTGTAACGAAGCTGAAGGGCAAACACCATTGACAGTTCGCTGTAACGAAACCCAAGGGCAAAAACCATTGGCAGTTCGCTGTAACGAAGTGAAGGGTAAACACCATTGGCAGTTCGCTGTAACGAAGCTGAAGGGCAAACATCATTGGCAATTCGCTGTCACGAAGCTGAAGGGTAAACACCATTGGCAGTTCGCTGTAACGAAGCTGAAGGGCAAACACCATTGGCAGTTCGCTGTAACGAAGCTGAAAGGCAAACATCTTTGGCAATTCGCTGTAACGAAGTGAAGGGCAAACGCCATTGGCAGTTCGCTGTAACGAACTGAAGGGTAAACACCATTGGCAGTTCGCTGTAACGAAGCTAAAGGGCAAACACCATTGACAGTTCGCTGTAACGAAGCTGAAGGGCAAAGACCATTCGCAATTCGCTGTAACGAAGCTGAAGAGCAATCACAATTGGCAGATCGCTGTAGCGAAGCTGAAGGGTAAACACCATTGACAGTTCGCTGTAACGAAGCTGAAGGGCAAACACCATTGGCAGATCGCTGTAACGAAGTGAAGGGCAAACACCATTGGCAGTTCGTTGTAACGAAGTGAAGGGTAAACACCATTGGCAGTTCGCTGTAACGAAGCTGAAGGGCAAACACCATTGGCAATTCGCTGTAACAAAGCTAAAGGGTAAACACTATTGGCAGTTCGTTGTAACGAAATTGAAGGGCAAACACCATTGGCAGTTCGCTGTAACGAACCTGAAGGATAAACACCATTGGCAGTTCGCTGTAACGAAACTGAAGGGCAAACACTATTGGCAGTTCGCTGTAACGAAGCTGAAGGGTAAACACCATTGGCAGTTCGCTGTAACGAAACTAAAGGGCAAACACCATTGGCAGTTCGCTGTAACGAAGCTGAAGGGGAAACATCATTGGCAGTTCGCTGTAACGAAACTGAAGGGTAAACACCATTGGCAGTTCGCTGTAACGAAACTGAGCGGTAAACACCATTGGCAGTTCGCTGTAACGAAGCTGAAGGGTAAAAAGCATTGGTAGTTCGCTGTAACGAAACTGAACGGTAAACACCATTGGCAGTTCGCTGTAACGAAACTGAACGGTAAACACCGTTAGCAGTTCGCTGTAACGAAACTGAAGAGCAATCACCATTGGCAGATCGCTGTAGCGAAGCTGAAGGGTAAACACCATTGGCAGTTCGCTGTAACGAAGCTGAAGGGCAAACACCATTGGCAGTTCGCTGTAACGAAGTGAAGGGCAAACACCATTGGCAGTTCGCTGTGACGAATTGAAGGGTAAACACCATTGGCAGTTCGCTGTAACGAAGCTGAAGGGTAAACACCATTGGCAGTTCGCTGTAACGAAGCTGAAGGGTAAAAACCATTGGCAGTTCGCTGTAACGAAACTGAAGGGCAAACACCATTGGCAGTTCGCTGTAACGAAACTGAAGGGTAAACACCATTGGCAGTTCGCTGTAACGAAGCTGAAGGGTAAAAACCATTGGCAGTTCGCTGTAACGAAACTGAAGGGCAAACACCATTGGCAGTTCGCTGTAACGAAGCTGAAGGGTAAACACCATTGGCAGTTCGCTGTAACGAAGCTGAAGGGAAAACAAAATTGGCAGTTCGCTGTAACGAAGCTGAAGGGCAAACACCATTGGCAGTTCACTGTAACGAAGTGACGGGCAAACACCATTGGCAGTTCGCTGTAACGAAGCTGAAGGTCAAACCCCAGTGGCCGTTCGCTGTAACGAAGCTGAAGGGAAAACACAATTGGCAGTTCGCTGTAACGAAGCTGAAGGGCAAACACCATTGGCAGTTCGCTGTAACGAAGTGAAGGGCAAGCACCATTGGCAATTCGCTGTAACGAAGCTAAAGGGTAAACACCATTGGCAGTTCGCTGTAACGAAGCCGAAGGGCAAACACCATAGGCAGTTCGCTGTAACGAAGCTGAAGGGCAAACACCATTGGCAGTTCACTGTAACGAAGTGAATGGCAAACACCATTGGCAGTTCGCTATAACGAAGCTGAAGGGCAAACATCATTGGCAATTCGCTGTAACGAAGCTGAAGGGTAAACACCATTGGCAGTTCGCTGTAACGAAGCTGAAGGGCAAACACCATTGGCAGTTCGCTGTAACGAAGCTGAAGGGCAAACACCATTCGCAATTCGCTGTAACGAAGCTGAAGAGCAATCACCATTGGCAGATCGCTGTAGCGAAGCTGAAGGGTAAACACCATTGGCAGTTCGCTGTAACGAAGCTGAAGGGCAAACACCATTGGCAGTTCGCTGTAACGAAGTGAAGGGCAAACACCATTGGCAGTTCGCTGTGACGAATTGAAGGGTAAACACCATTGGCAGTTCGCTGTAACGAAGCTGAAGAGCAAACACCATTGACAGTTCGCTGTAACAAAGCTGAAGGGCAAACACCATTGGCAATTCGCTGTAACAAAGTTGAAGAGCAATCACCATTGGCAGATCGCTGTAGCGAAGCTGAAGGGTAAACACCATTGGCAGTTCGCTGTAACGAAGCTGAATGGAAACACCATTGGCAGTTCGCTGTAACGAAGCTGAAGGGCAAACATCATTGGCAATTCGCTGTAACGAAGCTGAAGGGTAAACACCATTGGCAGTTCGCTGTAACGAAGCCGAAGGGTAAACACCATTGGCAGTTCGCTGTAACGAAGCTGAAGGGTAAACACTATTGGCAGTTCACTGTAACGATGCTGAAGGGTAAACACCATTGGCAATTCGCTGTAACGAACCTGAAGGGTAAACACCATTGGCAGTTCGCTGTAACGAAGCTGAAGGGTAAACACCATTGGCAGTTCGCTGTAACGAAGCTGAAGGGCAAACACCATTGGCAGTTTGCTGTAACAAAGCTGAAGGGCAAACACAATTGTTAGTTCGCTGTAACGAAGCTGAAGGGCAAACACCATTGGCAGTTCGCAGTAACGAATCTGAAGGGCAAACACCATTGGTAGTTCGTTGTAACGAAACTGAAGGGCAAATATCATTGGCAGTTTGCTGTAACAAAGCTGAAGGCAAACACAATTGGCAGTTTGCTGTAACAAAGCTGAAGGGTAATCACCATTGGCAGTTCGCTGTAACGAAGCTGAAGGGCAAACACCATTGGCAGTTCTTTGTAACGAAACTGAAGGGCAAACATCATTGGCAGTTCGCTATAACGAAGCTGAAGTGTAATCACCATTGGCAGTTCGCTGTAACGAAGCTGAAGGGTAAACACCATTGGCAGTTCGTTGTAACGAAGCTGAAGGCAAGCACCATTGTCAGTTCGCTGTAACGAAGCTGAAGGGCAAACACCATTGGCAGTTCGCAGTAACGAAGCTGAAGGGCAAACACCATTAGCAGTTCGCTATAACGAA
This sequence comes from Mantis religiosa, assembly GCA_030765055.1. NCBI lineage: Eukaryota > Metazoa > Arthropoda > Insecta > Mantodea > Mantidae > Mantis > Mantis religiosa. The sequence goes on from CM060952.1 coordinate 216,064,740, forward strand.
GCTGAAGGACAAGCACCATTGGCAGTTCGTTGTAACGAAGCTGAAGGGCAAACACCATTGGCAGTTCGCAGTAACGAAACTGAAGGGCAAACACCATTGGCAGTTCGCTGTAACGAAGCTGAAGGGCAAACATCATTGGCAATTCGCTGTAACGAAGCTGAAGGGTAAACACCTTTGGCAGTTCGCTGTAACGAAGCTGAAGGGCAAACGCCATTGGCAGTTCGCTGTAACGAAGCTGAAAGGCAAACATCATTGGCAATTCGCTGTAACGAAGTGAAGGGCAAACACCATTGGCAGTTCGCTGTAACGAACTGAAGGGTAAACACCATTGGCAGTTCGCTGTAACGAAGCTGAAGGGTAAACACCATTGGCAGTTCGTTGTAACGAAGCTGAAGGGCAAACACCATTGGCAGTTCGTTGTAACGAAGCTGAAGGGCAAACACCATTGGCAGTTCGCTGTAACGAAGCTGAAGGGCAAACACCATTGGCAGTTCGCTGTAACGAAGCTGAAGGGTAAACACCATTGGCAGTTCGTTGTAACGAAGCTGAAAGGCAAACACCATTGGCAGTTCGCTGTAACGAAGCTGAAGGGTAAACATCATTGGCAATTCGCTGTAACGAAGTGAAGGGCAAACATCATTGGCAGTTCGTTGTAACGAAGCTGAAGGGCAAACACCATTGGCAGTTCGCTGTAACGAAGCTGAAGGGCAAACACCATTCGCAATTCGCTGTAACGAAGCTGAAGGGCAAACACCATTGGCAGTTCGCAGTAACGAAGCTGAAGGGCAAACACCATTGGCATTTCGCTGTAACGAAGCTGAAGGGCAAGCACCATCGGCATATGAAAAGTGAAGCGGTAGGCCCGTGACTGCAGTAAGTCCATGCAACATTCAGCGAGTCAATAATATCATTCGTGGTGATCGCCGGGAAATAACAGGTGAATTGTGTCGCATTACCTCCCACAGTAAAGGCAGTGTGATGACGATTATTCAACAACTGGGGTACTGAAAAGTTTTTTCACGTTAGGGACCAAGAATTTTAACCGCCCAAAACAAAGAAACAAGGAAAACAATAGCCTCCGAATACTTGCAGCGCTTCAATTTGGAGGGAGAGGAGTTTCTGCAAAAAAATTGTTACTGGAGACGAAACGTCGGTTCATTTTTTCGAACCTGAATCAAAGAGGCAGTCAATGGAATGGCATCACACAACGTCACCGAAGAAAAACAAAATTCAAAACTCAGCGGTTGTCAGGTAAAGTTTTGGCGACAGTGTTTTAGAATGCAGAGGTTGTGCTTATGATGGATTTTTTGGAGCAGGGATGCACAATAAGTTCTCTCAAATACGTCAGAACGCTCAAAAAGCTGAAAGCACGTCTTCGGCGAGTTCGCCCAACAAAAACTATGGCGGATGTTCTTCTTTTGTATGTCAATGCAAGACCACACACCAACCGTTACACCACTGCAGAAATTGAGAAATTGGGATGGCAAGTCTTACCTCACTGACCTGGCACCATCAGACTTTCATCTGTTCGGGCCACTAAAGGAAGCTCATCGTGGGATTCATTTTGAAGATGAGGAGGCTGTGAAAACGTCCGTGCGTCAATGGCTTAGGAAGCAAGACCGTGTGTTTTACCACACTGGAATACATGCCCTAGTTAAAAGCTGGACCAAAACTGTGGAAAAGGGCTGAGATTATATTGAATAGTGACAAATTAATCGTCAATGTTGTAGTTTTCAAGCTTTGTAAATTGGAATCAATTTTCTTGGCAATTAAAAGAGAAAAAAAAAGGAGGCGTTACTTTGTGACCCACCGTCGTACCTCCCAAGCCATTGTTTCTAGAATGCTGTAGACCATAAAGAAATTTCTCTGCAACAACAATGGACCAAACACTCCGGAGCCTCTCTCTGTCTCCTTCTCTCCAACCCACGCGCCCACTTTCGGCTTGTCTCGGCAGCACAACATGTCTTCGGTGACAATATTAAAACACAAGCCCTCAAATACGTTTTCATGTTTTTCTCGCCGTACTTTTCAAAACTAAGGTTATAGCTACAACTTCCGGCATGAACTCACTTTAACTCAAATCATGAAAACGTTTATACAGGAAATATCGCGAAAATTCTTCTGTTAATTGATATAATTTGTATATTCTGAACATAAACATATTAAAACGTCTCACCAGTACAGCCAAGTGTACCATAAGTTATCATAGAAAAACAAAAGTGCCTCGAATAAAACTTCATATCAACAGCGCTAACGCCAGTAACATTAAACTTGTACTTAACATTGTTCGAGCTAATGCGATAATAGTTAGATACCCTCACTTCAGCAGCATTTACTGCACGTAGATGGCAATAGTAATTTTTGACAGGTTTAGTTTCAGTCAGCATCACTTCGAATAAGCTAAAGAATGTAGAGTTTTTAAAATTCCTGGAAAAATATTCTAGAGAAAACATCCTCATGAATCGTCAATAAGGTAAAAAGCCTTGGCAACGTTTATGAAGAGGTATTATACAAATATAAGAAGTGTTAACATATAACTTCACTTATCTTAACAGAAAATAATGAAAAAGTTCTTAATAATTGACAAGGATTACGATTTCGTGAATACTCTTTCACATCATCAGCTCAAACAATCTCGTTGTCAACGTTACAATCGCTAGATGTCACTACTCATATTGATAATTAAATAAAAAATAAAAGTTTTAACCCTTTTTCACATAAATTTTCTGTTTTTAATAGTTTGATTTATATATTCATAAATATACCCCTCAATAAAGAACAATTTAATAAAGAATATAAAGATATTATTAATACTGCTTTAATTAATGGTTTTATTAAACACTTTATACGTAAAAAATTAAAAAATTTAAATATTAAAAAGTTGTTAATGATATTTCTACCCTTAGAAAAATAAACCACGATTATAATTTTAAAAAATTAACATCCTTGCGTTAGTAAACATTTTCAAAAAAATTTCAAAGAGTTTGGTATAACTTTAGTTCCTCAAAATAAATTTAGTATTAAAAATTTACTACATTTCTCTAAAAAAGATAATATTCCTAATAATAAAAAAATCTGGTTTTTATAGATTTATTTGTTTGGATTGTGATCGGGTTTATATTGGAAAGACAAAACGTAATTTAGAAACTAGAACGAAAGAATATTTTCGTAACATTATGTATAAACAAACTGATAAATCTGTCGTAGTAGATCATTTTTGGTCATTTAACCATGAAATAAATCCTGAAGGTAAATTATTAAAACAATTAAATGGCCCGATAGATTTAATGGTTTCGAAAAATATATTTATTTTAAAAAATAAACATCCGGTATAAATATATACAAATTTAACAATTTGTACTTAAAACTTCACTTATAAATTGGTCGGGATCACGATTTCATGGAAATTCTTCCACATACTCAGCCGGAACGAACAAAACTGTTGTCATTGTTACTAACACTAAAATCTTAAAATAAAATAAACTTAAAAACAGAATCAACCGCTGGTATTTCAAAATTCATTACACTATGTTTGTTTTTAAATAAATATATCTTCCCAAGACATTAAATCTATCGGGACATTTAATTGTTTTAATAATTTAACTTCAGGATTTATTTCATGGTTAAATGATCTGCTATGGACGATTTATCAGTTTGTTTATACACAATGTTACGAAAATGTTCTTTCGTTCTGATTTCCAAATTACGTTTTGTCTTTCCAATATAAAGCCGATCACAATCTAAACAAATAAATTGATAAAAACCAGATATTTTTTTATTAGGAATTTTATCATTTTTAGAGAACTGTAGTAAATTTTTAATACTATATTTATTTTGAGTTATACCAACTTCATTAAAAAAATTTAAAATGTTTATTAACCCAAGGATGATAAGTATTTTAAATTATAATCGTGTTTTATTTTTTAATGGTAGAAATAATATTATTAACAGTTTTTTGATATTTAAATTTTTCAATATTCTTTTGTATAAAATCTTTATTAAAAACATTAATTAAAGCAGTATTAATAATATGTTTATATTCTTTATTAAATTCTTCTTTACTCAGGAGTATAGTTATTAATCTATAAATCAAATTATTAAAAACAGCAAATGTATGAGGAAAAGCGTTAAAACTTATTTTTTATGTAATTATGGATATGAGTAGTGACATCTAGCGACTGTAACGTTGACAATGAGGTTGTTGGAGCTGATGATGTGAATTAGTATTCACGAAATCGTAATCCTCATCAAATAATAAGAACATTTACATCATTTTCTTTTTAGATAAGTGAAGCTTTTATATTACAAAATATTATATTTTTATAGTAATGTGGTAATGGTTAACAAAGTTTCTGAAATTCACTCTTAAACACATTTCACTTCAGCAGCATTTACTGCACGTAGATGGCAATGGTAATTTGTAAAGCATTACATTCAGCCAGCACGCCTTCCAATAAGCTAACGAATGTAGAATTTTGAAATTTCCTGAGAAAATATTCCGGAGAAAAATTCCTGATGAATCAGCAATAAGGTAAAATTGCCTTGGCAAAGTTAATGAAGACGTAATTTAATGAAATTAGTTCGTTTATCCATATTCCAACGACCTCCCAGGTGGAAATTAATTGTTCTTTCACACTGGCCGTGTGTAGGCTAAATTGTGGAAACGTAGAGTCAGACTGAAAAATTCAATGCCATAGCCGGGATTTGAACCACAGATCTTCTGGTTTCCGTCCAGCCGCTCTACCACTGAGCTACTATGGCCAACGTGCCGATATGACATTAAATTCTCCAACTGACTTACATGTTGTAAAATCCGTTTACTTAACGCATGGGCAGTTCCGAGTCAAAGGAATCTGAGCCGCCCGCCCACTAATGACCGTCATAAATCTATCTCCACACTTCAGAAATGGAACACTGGCGTTGGGGACCAATAGCAACCCATAACTTCTGAAAATGACAGTTGTATGTCTACTCCGCGTGGAGTCTCAGTTGCCAAAGTTCCAACTTCCAGTTGTTCTGTTTCATTAGGTGCAAGACGGTGATGTTAAAATATTGCAAACTTGTAGAGGAGGAGGAGGAGGGTCCATGTTGTAAAACGATTATGAGGGTTCCTCAAAGAAAGCGGCCGCCGTGCACTTGCGTTGAGTAGACACACTTTAAGTCGCCATTAAGGTAGTTGTCTCATGTGTTTATGAGAACTCCTAGTGGTTTACTATAAAGCCCGAGTCTTAAAGTACTTACAACATAGTAAGTCGTCATTAACGTAGTTGTCTCATGTGTATATGAGAACTCCTAGTGGTTTACTATAAAGCCCGGGTCTTAAAGTACTTACAGCATAGTAAGTCGCCATTAAGGTAGTTGTCTCATGTGTTTATGAGAACTCCTAGTGGTTTACTATAAAGCCCGGGTCTTAAAGTACTTACAGCATAGTAAGTCGTCATTAACGTAGTTGTCTCATGTGTATATGAGAACTCCTAGTGGTTTACTATAAAGCCCGGGTCTTAAAGTACTTACAGCATAGTAAGTCGTCATTAAGGTAGTTGTCTCGTGTGTTTATGAGAACTCCTAGTGGTTTACTATAAAGCCCGGGTCTTAAAGTACTTACAGCATAGTAAGTCGTCATTAAGGTAGTTGTCTCGTGTGTTTATGACAACTCCTAGTGGTTAACTATAAAGCCCGGGCCTTAAAGTACTTACAGCATAGTAACTCGTCATTAAGCTAGTTGTCTCATGTGTTTATGAGAACTCCTAGTGGTTTACTATAAAGCCCGGGTCTTAAAGTACTTACAGCATAGTAAGTCGTCATTAAGGTAGTTGTCTCATGTGTTTATGTGAACTCCTAGTGGTTTACTATAAAGCTCGGACCTTAAAGTACTTACAGCATGGTAAGTCGTCATTAAGGTAGTTGTCTCATGTGTTTATGTGAACTCCTAGTGGTTTACTATAAAGCTCGGACCTTAAAGTACTTACAGCATAGTAAGTCGTCATTAAGGTAGTTGTCTCATGTGTTTATGTGAACTCCTAGTGGTTTACTATAAAGCCCGGACCTTAAAGTACTTACAGCATAGTAAGTCGTCATTAAGGTAGTTGTCTCATGTGTTTATGAAAACTCCTAGTGGTTTACTATAAAGCCCGGGTCTTAAAGTACTTACAGCATAGTAAGTCGTCATTAAGGTAGTTGTCTCATGTGTTTATGAAAACTCCTAGTGGTTAACTATAAAGCCCGGGTCTTAAAGTACTTACAGCATAGTAAGTCGCCATTAAGGTAGTTGTCTCATGTGTTTATGAGAACTCCTAGTGGTTTACTATAAAGCCCGGGTCTTAAAGTACTTACAACATAGTAAGTCGTCATTAAGGTAGTTGTCTCATGTGTTTATGAGAACTCCTAGTGGTTTACTATAAAGCCCGGGTCTTAAAGTACTTAGAGCATAGTAAGTCGCCATTAAGGTAGTTGTCTCATGTGTTTATGAGAACTCCTAGAGGTTTACTATAAAGCCCGGTTCTTAAAGTACTTACAGCATAGTAAGTCGCCATTAAGGTAGTTGTCTCATGTGTTTATGAGAACTCCTAGTGGTCTTAAAGTACTTACAGCATAGTAAGTCGTCATTAAGGTAGTTGTCTCATGTGTTTATGAGAACTCCTAGTGGTTTACTATAAAGCTCGGGCCTTAAAGTACTTACAGCATAGTAAGTCGTCATTAAGGTAGTTGTCTCATGTGTTTATGAGAACTCCTAATGGTTTACTATAAAGCCCGGGCCTTAAAGTACTTACAGCATAGCAAGTCACCATTAAGGTAGTTGTCTCATGTGTTTATGAGAACTCCTAGTGGTTTACTATAAAGCCCGGGTCTTAAAGTACTTACAGCATAGTAAGTCGTCATTAAGGTAGTTGTCTCATGTGTTTATGAGAACTCCTAATGGTGTACTATAAAGCCCGGGCCTTAAAGTACTTACAGCATAGCAAGTCGCCATTAAGGTAGTTGTCTCATGTGTTTATGAGAACTCCTAGTGGTTTACTATAAAGCCCGGGTCTTAAAGTACTTACAGCATAGTAAGTCGTCATTAAGGTAGTTGTCTCATGTGTTTATGAGAACTCCTAATGGTTTACTATAAAGCCCGGGCCTTAAAGTACTTACAGCATAGCAAGTCGCCATTAAGGTAGTTGTCTCATGTGTTTATGAGAACTCCTAGTGGTTTACTATAAAGCCCGGGTCTTAAAGTACTTACAGCATAGTAAGTCGTCATTAAGGTAGTTGTCTCATGTGTTTATGAGAACTCCTAATGGTTTACTATAAAGCCCGGGTCTTAAAGTACTTACAGCATAGTAAGTCGCCATTAAGGTAGTTGTCTCATGTGTTTATGTGAACTCCTAGTGGTTTACTATAAAGCCCGGGTCTTAAAGTACTTACAGCATAGGAATTCGCCATTAAGGTAGTTGTCTCATGTGTTTATGTGAACTCCTAATGGTTTACTATAAAGCCCGGACCTTAAAGTACTTACAGCATAGGAAGTCGCCATTAAGGTAGTTGTCTCATGTGTTTATGTGAACTCCTAATGGTTTACTATAAAGCCCGGACCTTAAAGTACTTACAGCATAGGAAGTCGCCATTAAGGTAGTTGTCTCATGTGTTTATGAGAACTCCTAGTGGTTTACTATAAAGCCCGGGTCTTAAAGTACTTACAGCATAGGAAGTCGCCATTAAGGTAGTTGTCTCATGTGTTTATGACAACTCCTAATGGTTTACTATAAAGCCCGGGCCTTAAAGTACTTACAGCATAGCAGGTCGCCATTAAGGTAGTTGTCTCATGTGTTTATGAGAACTCCTAGTGGTTTACTATAAAGCCCGGACCTTAAAGTACTTACAGCATAGTAAGTCGTCATTAAGGTAGTTGTCTCATGTGTTTCTGAGAACTCCTAGTGGTTTACCGGGAAAATACGAATGAGTTGGAGAATTTAATGTCATATCGGCACGTTGGCCATAGTAGCTCAATGGTAGAGCGGCTGGATGGAAACCAGAAGATCCGTGGTTCAAATCCCGGCTATGGTATTGAATTTTTCAGTCTGACTTTATGTTTCCACTACCTCCCGGGTATTTTGAGCTTCATAAACACTTGCCAACTATTTCAAGCTTTTAAATGTATTGTAAAAACATATTTTCAAATGGAAGCAAACTTATACACGTCCTTTAGTGCTGAGTTTGATTTATTTAGCTCATCAGTAACAAATGTTTTTTCTGCAATTGTTCCACATCGAAAACGAGACCCCAAATTACGAGGCGTGTCCATAAAATAAGGTCTTCAAGGCGGTGGAGCCGTGAGGAATGCTATTACAGGGTACTGAGATCTGGCAACACTGCCGTGTAGCTTGGTTTTACCCCTTCAAATCCTCACCACAACTAGCCCGTTGCAATCATTAGTCTGGGCTGGGCTGCCGTTTGCGATGGAGCTTCCTATCACTTCCGCCGCCAAGTGCGAGTTGCGTGCAGTGATCCTTTTTTTTTTTTTTTTTTTTTTTTTGAGTGCCAAGGACACTACTCCCACTGAAATTCATCTTCAGTTATGCCAAGTCTATGGGTCACATTGTATGGATGTCAAAAACGTGCGAAAGTGGGTCGAAGAGTTCAAAGACAGACGTACAGACGTCCATGACGAACAGCGTTCTGGTCGGCCTTGTGTTTCAGCCGAAACAATTGCAAAACTGGAGCAAGAAATGCTTAAAGCTCGGCGTGTGACAGTTCACAAGCTGTGCGAGTTTATCCCTGACGTTACTAAGACTACGATTGACAAGATTTTGACCGAACATTTGCATTATCGCAAGGTGTGTGCGAGGCGGGTTCCCAAAATGCTCACCGAAGACCGTAAACGGCAACGTGTTGAAGCGGCCCACCGATTCCTGGAGCGCTATGCAGAACAGGGCGAGGAATTGTTGTATTCAATTGTCACTGGCAATGAAACCTGGATGTACTACACAACACCAGAAACTAAAGAACGTTCTCGTCAGTAGCGGCATTCGAATTCACCGAAGCCGCGATAGTTCAAACAGACATTTTCTGCTGGCAAAGTGATGGCCAGTGTGTTCTGGGACAGAAAAGGTGTATTGTTGTGCGAGTTTATGCCTACCGCACAACAATAAACGCCGCTATCTATTGTGAGACTTTAAAAAAATTGCGACGTGCCATTCAAAATCGAAGGGAGTGATTTTTCATCACGACAACGCTCGTCCTCATACTACACATGCAACGGCTTATCTCCTGGTCCAGTTCGGATGGGGTATCCTCACCCATCCCCCCTAACCGTCCAGACTTAGTACCTAGTGATTATCATCTGTTTCCTGAGTTGAAGTCACATCTGGGTGGAACACATTTCCAGACCGACGATGATATGAAAAACGAGGCGGGAGAGTGCTATGACTAGGATATACAAAAAGTGCCACAACGCATGCAAAAGTACGTCGATCGCAACGGTGATTACGTTAAAAAATATCTGTAAGTTCCGCCTTTCCATCAATGTAACATTCATTGACAATAAACATGTTTTCTATATTAAATAAAATTGGAGACCTTATTTTACGGACACGCCTTGTACACCCCTGAGCTTTACTAATTCGTAATGAAATGATTCTATTCAGGTAATACAAGAAATAAAAAGCGATATCTTGTGGTTAGCTGTAGAAGAAACAATCGACTTGTGTGGCAGATTTATTGCCAATGTCGTCGAGGGAAAAATGACAATCTGACGACATCTCTGCTTACTGGAAATAACAAATCCTTCGGCGATTTCTATGTTTCTTCGTGATGCATTACCAGTTCTCTGTCTGCTAAAGAAAATGAGGAAAAGCTCTCGGTGATGTCACAAATTTTCTAGAAGTAATTGCCTTAATTTCCTCTATGTATTCGTGAAGGCGTTATCAAGAGTGAAATTATTTACTTATATGATGCAAGGAACTCGTCTATCCCGAGCCAATCCTCGGGGACAAAGATTGAAGCAATTGTGTATTACAATAAATAGGTGATCGCCCTGACTGCTTGTAGTGACAAGTCTCCAGAGTAAATCAGTATTTATTAAGACCTAGTTCAGTAAAATCCCGACCGCAGTCACTTGTTTGGAAGAAAGGAATGCCTAAAGATAATACGAAACAGCTGTCGCCGCAGACATACCAGGAGACGTAGCAAAGTGTCTTTGTAACGCAATTGACAACACTGAAACAACGAATTGTCCAGGTTTAAGGTAAATAAGGTACTAAAAGGAGAATCTGCTTATTCTGTACGATAATTATTTGTTTATTGGACTAATGCTGAAGTAATCTAATACAGGGACTAATAAATAATAATTAATTAGCGCCTGTATTAAAGAATTTCGAATTTGATTAGTACTTTATTTTAAATATATTATAAAGTTTTAGAGCAAGTTTAGCAGATTTTTGTGCATAGATGAACACATATTCATAACTTATGGTGCACATAAATCCCAACTCTAGCTATTACACATTCCTTAAAGGTGCAAACTGAAAACTGAATCGATATAAACAGCGCCAGGAGTCGAACATATGACGTCAACATGAAACTAGCTTTGTCATTCACTATAACATTATAACAACATCAAAATAAACCAATAGCTACATTATCAAGCTTATTAAACATTTTAAATACTGGTAGAGGCAAGTTTTTGAATGAATTTTGTACTATACTATTAACATTTCACGCAACTACTCTTTCTCGAAATCTACAGAATAATTTAGCACTTAAAATATTAATATAGAACAGTACTTTCCCAACTACAATGAGAATTGTGCAAATAATAATAATAAGCTAATCATAACAATTAATAATTATTATATTACGGTTTTTACATAGATAAAGAAAGCAAAATTTGTTATAGCCTACCTAACCTCACAAAGTCGGTGGTGGTGGTGGTGGTGGTGGTGGTGGTGGTGGTGGTGGTGGTGGTGGTGGTGGTGGTGGTGGTGGTGGTGGTGGTGGTGGTGGTGGTGGTGGTGGTGGTGGTGGTGGTGGTGGTGGTGGTGGTGGTGGTGGTGGTGGTGGTGGTGGTGGTGGTGGTGGTGGTGGTGGTGGTGGTGGTGGTGGTGGTGGTGGTGGTGGTGGTGGTGGTGGTGGTGGTGGTGGTGGTGGTGGTGGTGGTGGTGGTGGTGGTGGTGGTGGTGGTGGTGGTGGTGGTGGTGGTGGTGGTGGTGGTGGTGGTGGTGGTGGTGGTGGTGGTGGTGGTGGTGGTGGTGGTGGTGGTGGTGGTGGTGGTGGTGGTGGTGGTGGTGGTGGTGGTGGTGGTGGTGGTGGTGGTGGTGGTGGTGGTGGTGGTGGTGGTGGTGGTGGTGGTGGTGGTGGTGGTGGTGGTGGTGGTGGTGGTGGTGGTGGTGGTGGTGGTGGTGGTGGTGGTGGTGGTGGTGGTGGTGGTGGTGGTGGTGGTGGTGGTGGTGGTGGTGGTGGTGGTGGTGGTGGTGGTGGTGGTGGTGGTGGTGGTGGTGGTGGTGGTGGTGGTGGTGGTGGTGGTGGTGGTGGTGGTGGTGGTGGTGGTGGTGGTGGTGGTGGTGGTGGTGGTGGTGGTGGTGGTGGTGGTGGTGGTGGTGGTGGTGGTGGTGGTGGTGGTGGTGGTGGTGGTGGTGGTGGTGGTGGTGGTGGTGGTGGTGGTGGTGGTGGTGGTGGTGGTGGTGGTGGTGGTGGTGGTGGTGGTGGTGGTGGTGGTGGTGGTGGTGGTGGTGGTGGTGGTGGTGGTGGTGGTGGTGGTGGTGGTGGTGGTGGTGGTGGTGGTGGTGGTGGTGGTGGTGGTGGTGGTGGTGGTGGTGGTGGTGGTGGTGGTGGTGGTGGTGGTGGTGGTGGTGGTGGTGGTGGTGGTGGTGGTGGTGGTGGTGGTGGTGGTGGTGGTGGTGGTGGTGGTGGTGGTGGTGGTGGTGGTGGTGGTGGTGGTGGTGGTGGTGGTGGTGGTGGTGGTGGTGGTGGTGGTGGTGGTGGTGGTGGTGGTGGTGGTGGTGGTGGTGGTGGTGGTGGTGGTGGTGGTGGTGGTGGTGGTGGTGGTGGTGGTGGTGGTGGTGGTGGTGGTGGTGGTGGTGGTGGTGGTGGTGGTGGTGGTGGTGGTGGTGGTGGTGGTGGTGGTGGTGGTGGTGGTGGTGGTGGTGGTGGTGGTGGTGGTGGTGGTGGTGGTGGTGGTGGTGGTGGTGGTGGTGGTGGTGGTGGTGGTGGTGGTGGTGGTGGTGGTGGTGGTGGTGGTGGTGGTGGTGGTGGTGGTGGTGGTGGTGGTGGTGGTGGTGGTGGTGGTGGTGGTGGTGGTGGTGGTGGTGGTGGTGGTGGTGGTGGTGGTGGTGGTGGTGGTGGTGGTGGTGGTGGTGGTGGTGGTGGTGGTGGTGGTGGTGGTGGTGGTGGTGGTGGTGGTGGTGGTGGTGGTGGTGGTGGTGGTGGTGGTGGTGGTGGTGGTGGTGGTGGTGGTGGTGGTGGTGGTGGTGGTGGTGGTGGTGGTGGTGGTGGTGGTGGTGGTGGTGGTGGTGGTGGTGGTGGTGGTGGTGGTGGTGGTGGTGGTGGTGGTGGTGGTGGTGGTGGTGGTGGTGGTGGTGGTGGTGGTGGTGGTGGTGGTGGTGGTGGTGGTGGTGGTGGTGGTGGTGGTGGTGGTGGTGGTGGTGGTGGTGGTGGTGGTGGTGGTGGTGGTGGTGGTGGTGGTGGTGGTGGTGGTGGTGGTGGTGGTGGTGGTGGTGGTGGTGGTGGTGGTGGTGGTGGTGGTGGTGGTGGTGGTGGTGGTGGTGGTGGTGGTGGTGGTGGTGGTGGTGGTGGTGGTGGTGGTGGTGGTGGTGGTGGTGGTGGTGGTGGTGGTGGTGGTGGTGGTGGTGGTGGTGGTGGTGGTGGTGGTGGTGGTGGTGGTGGTGGTGGTGGTGGTGGTGGTGGTGGTGGTGGTGGTGGTGGTGGTGGTGGTGGTGGTGGTGGTGGTGGTGGTGGTGGTGGTGGTGGTGGTGGTGGTGGTGGTGGTGGTGGTGGTGGTGGTGGTGGTGGTGGTGGTGGTGGTGGTGGTGGTGGTGGTGGTGGTGGTGGTGGTGGTGGTGGTGGTGGTGGTGGTGGTGGTGGTGGTGGTGGTGGTGGTGGTGGTGGTGGTGGTGGTGGTGGTGGTGGTGGTGGTGGTGGTGGTGGTGGTGGTGGTGGTGGTGGTGGTGGTGGTGGTGGTGGTGGTGGTGGTGGTGGTGGTGGTGGTGGTGGTGGTGGTGGTGGTGGTGGTGGTGGTGGTGGTGGTGGTGGTGGTGGTGGTGGTGGTGGTGGTGGTGGTGGTGGTGGTGGTGGTGGTGGTGGTGGTGGTGGTGGTGGTGGTGGTGGTGGTGGTGGTGGTGGTGGTGGTGGTGGTGGTGGTGGTGGTGGTGGTGGTGGTGGTGGTGGTGGTGGTGGTGGTGGTGGTGGTGGTGGTGGTGGTGGTGGTGGTGGTGGTGGTGGTGGTGGTGGTGGTGGTGGTGGTGGTGGTGGTGGTGGTGGTGGTGGTGGTGGTGGTGGTGGTGGTGGTGGTGGTGGTGGTGGTGGTGGTGGTGGTGGTGGTGGTGGTGGTGGTGGTGGTGGTGGTGGTGGTGGTGGTGGTGGTGGTGGTGGTGGTGGTGGTGGTGGTGGTGGTGGTGGTGGTGGTGGTGGTGGTGGTGGTGGTGGTGGTGGTGGTGGTGGTGGTGGTGGTG